>CAWUFW010001796.1:0-600000 GCA_963921515.1 Calotriton arnoldi | reverse complement strand
GAATCCGCCCACCCTTCAGTATTCTCACTTCCTGGCCTCTATCTGCGGGGCCGCCAGCTGTCTTCTCTCCTTTGCGGCTTGCCACCTTTTCAGTGGGGATCCGATCCACGCCATTCCCACTCGTATCTCTTGCCCTGATGGCCACCTCTCCCTCCCAGGCTACCCTCCCCACTGTCAGAAGACTCACCCTCCACCTGTTCCCCTTCTGGAGTATGGCCGCCGTTGTCTTTAACTCATCCCAGCCAGTGTCAGACCCTTTTCCTCCTGAAGAGGAGGTCCCATCCCCCTGACTGTCACTGTTGTCCTAACCAGGCAGATGCCCATCCATAGCCAAAGCATCTGTGGCCCCATACCACACCCACCGTCATACCCCTTAGTAGGCACTGCCGGCTCAGTGATCTTTACCACTACCGACCTGGGAGCAGTCCTGTGCTCCACTGCCTGTACAGACGTATTTGTCTCCTGCTCCTCACCTTTCTGGGCTGTGCGCACCACTCATAGCCCATCCACCTCCTCATGCTGCCTCAGACCCTGCTTGTACTCCACATTTTCGTTCAAGAACCCAAGAACACCCCTCCTGGGGAGTGAGCTGGCAGCAAGGCCCCTGCCCCGCACCAAAGAATTCCTTGGCCTAAAAAGTTCACTGGAGGGCCTCCCAAGCTCCTCTGGGGGCCCAGTCCTGACGTCGTCCCACGCAGGTTGGCGTTAGCTGCCGCACCCACCCTGGGGTCTGCAGTTCCCACTTGCTGAGGACCTGGACTCCTGCTTGGACCCTCTCACTGGTACACCCATCTTGCTTGCCGCCCCGGGGGAGGTGGGTACCCAATATGGCCTCACACCAGACTTACTGTGTGATATCACTGAATTCTAGCCCCTGCCACAAGCTTCACCAGAGCCAACCTGGTCCGCTCATCCTCCTCCTTCTGACTGGACCCTGGCTCCTCCAGAACTCCTCGTCCAATGCCTGTCCGCCCCAGGACGATGCCCTAGCAGCCACCTCCCACAATCCTGCTCAGTGGCTCCCACGCATCACGCCTCTCTCACGACTGGGTCGGGATCCACATGCAAAAATAGCTGCAGGAACCCCTGCAAACAGCTTGATTACCTCTCGGAACGATTGATCAATGCCAGGGGGAGCCCAAACCCCGCCCCGCACACCCCACCAAATGCTTCCAAAAGCGCAAATGCGCGTCGAATTTCAAGTTCGGGGGGTGGGGGCGGGCGACTGAAGCCATCAATGTGCCCTTAAATCCATAAATGACTGCTTATAAAAGCGTAATTAATGCAGTGTTGCGCCCAAAATGAGAAAAATGCAATTTCCAGTGAAAAAACGAAGATGTCAATGACTGTGTCACAACGTCAGGAGCTATCAAAATTCCCTTCAGCTCGGCGGAGGGCGCAAAGGAAGGTGGACTCGCCACAGTACGTGCCCACGTCACCGCATCTTTTTTCCCCTTCCGCCCAACCTCCCCGAGCACAGAGCGCGCTGTGCTGCACGCGCTTGGGGACCTGAATGTGTTTGTGTGTGTGTGTACGTGTTTGCACATGGCTAGTTCTTGAGCATGGGGAAGTTAAAAATGTGCCTGTGCCAATACCTGAAGGGGCTGTTCTTTTACTTTTAATGATACCAAAAAAGGTACCCTGCCCCACTGGCGTAGTAAGGGCGTAAAATGATAAATCTCCTTTAGTGGTAAAATGCATCGACCTTTTTGGTGCATGTGCTCTTGCCAGTCTATGGCCGTATGTGTCTAGTTTATTTATTTGTGTTGTACGCCCTTAAAAACGAATGTGCAAGAATTGTCAGTGCACAATCTGGGGGTTTTCTTTACAAGCAATTGTACTCGGTTGTTTTGTTCTCTGGTGGATTCATTCTTAATAGGCTCACTTTTTGCTACTTGCCCTATTCGTGAAGATTTTTAAAAATTATTAAACTGTGTTAAGATGCATCATACATACTGTCTCTGGTGTAGATGTCGCAGAAAGAGAAAAAAAAGTAGAAATCCTTGCAGATTTGTAACTTTGTGAACTAAATATGTTGCAGCAGTAGTAGATGTATTTTTCACCCAGCCTCAGTTTTTTTCAAGCCGATGTTAAGAGCTGCAGTTCGTGTTAAGATAACCTCCGAGGCCCACAGTTCTAGGCGCTAATGCGGGCCTGTCATGGGTGGCTGAGAAGCACTGTAATCAGCATGCCAAGTACCTAATAACAAGGTGACCCAGGAGCACCGGTGCAGGTCGCTCTGCCGAAAGCAAACACTGCCACATCGAATCAATGCTGAAGAATGAGGTAGGATTGACAGCTCTAGACCTGAAACTCCTTGATTTGTACGTTCAGCTGTCGTAGCGTAAGCGCTGTCAGTCAATCTCTGCCACATCAGTCTGCGGTTACCAATCCCCCGGGAAGGCTGTGAATAGGTGGTGGTGCCCATTTATGTCACTCCTGTTCAATGACGAGGTTTCAGGTCAAATTCTGACAACTGCTGATGGAAATAATAATTACATGTTTAAACAACAGACTACGTAATAGCGACCTTATAGTTATGGTTATATTTCACTTATTGCCGAAAAGTTATTTTTCTACGCTAATAACGGTGGTGCCTTTTGACTAATCTGTCTATAATTTGGAGCACAGCTCAAACAGTTAAGTTTCGTGCAAATTCGTACAGGGGGAGACCAATGACGACGTGTTTTCCATGTTGGCTCCCATGGGGATCTTTGCTCTGTACTACAGGAAAATCTGGTGAACTTCATTACACCAAACTTGACATGAAACTAGCCCTGGAGGGAGATCCATTTGTGATATCCTCTCAGTTTAATAGCTGTCACTCTGATGTTCACCAGTAGATGAATGCAAGTGTGCTTCTATCTTTCTGTGCATGTATTTGTAGGGACTGGTATAGCGTGGACCTAGCTACAAAGCAACACAGCGATGAACAGTGAAGGGAGAGACACAGATAAAGGGTGTTAACAGGTGGGAAAAGCTTGAAGGAAATGGGATAGGAAGAGCAAGGAAATGGGTGAAAGGGGGTGGAAATTATCAGGCGATCACAGCAAAGGATTTGCGTGTGGTGGTGCAAAAGGGTAGCGTGGGGTATGTGAGCAGAGGGTAGGTCAAGATTGAGGGAGATGGAGTAGGGCCTGGGACAATGGAGGGGGAAAGGGCATAGGGTAAGTGTCCTCTTTTGATGACTATGAAACCACATGCTTCCAAGATTCATTTTCTAAAATGGAGCAATGAAGGGGCCTGATAGATTTGGATGAAATTCCACATCCACGACTGTCACAAGAGGAAGCCTGGTATCAATTTGTTTTGCTTCCTGTTCTCTATTCTTGCAATGCTGCTGCCTGCAGATCTTGTGGCCCTTTTCGGATGCCAGGTACGATTACCTTTTCTGACTGTGGTGTAGGCGATGCTGCTGGTTTTGAGGGGCTTATGCATTTCAGAGATGGCTGATTCTTTGGGCCCTGTAGGTTCTGGGCTAAATGCATTATTGGCCATGTCACATCCAGTGCTGTGCTTGCACAGTATCAGCCATGCGACCCGCCCAATTCTTCACAGGGTGCTGGCTTCATCAATCCAGTATAGAGCTAAGAGGCTAATTGCAAGGGATCCCAGAGCTCTTGCCATATTAATCTATGTGATCCAGGATTCTTTCTGCTAATCTTTGCGATCTGCTGAATTTTCCAAAATTGAAGTCAGCAAATCATTGTGATCCTCCAGCTACGCCTTCACATTCTCACATTGTATTGTATTTGTAAAGTCCCACCCCCAAGGAATCAGTTGTGGCCCTGATGATGACCTCACAAAAATAAGTATGCCCTGTGTTCCATGAGGTCGAAACGCGTTATCAAACTTGACATGAGGAATGCTCTTGAATGGTCCTTTGTGAACATCTTTGAACGAAGGAAGTGATTATCCCTTATTACATATTGACGTGGAAATATCATGGAAGAGTCCAATCCAAGGGACTTTTTTGCACTGCTCATGCATTATGGGCAATTGATAAACTCTATCAAGCTATTTTAACGATCATTCCTATTGGTAGCTTATGTTGATTGAATAGGGAAAGGACTCTGAAAATTGCTTAATTATTTGTGCATATGTTTATGTACATTAGTGTAATATATTTGTTTTGGATGTATGGAATTACATTTCTTGTGTATGTGTTGTTGTATAACTTCATGTTGTTTCTCCACTTTTTATGTTTAACTTTGTTTTTATTGACATTCTGCAATTAGGAAACCACATTTACATCTGATAAACCCGTACCCAACGTCTCTGTTACCCCCCCTCCTGGGCATATATTTCAGCAAGGGTTGTCTATGTGCGAGCCTTCCAATGTCCATAGGGTACGTCTTTGAGATTGTTACCTGCTGCAGCGTATCATGAGGTTTTCCCTACACAACAATGTCAGAGAAATAGAAAAACAACAACGACCCCCCCCCCCCACTCACGAACTGGTGTGCTTAGGACCTTTCTCAGTTTTGGCCAACATGGAGGTCAACGTCCTGAGTTCCAATCGGGGATCCCTGTGTGGCTCGTCTGTGTCTGTGAGTCTGAGAAGACGAAGATACTTTGGGCAGGTAATTTTGTTCATTTCTGTAGCCAATAAGGACACTAGCGGCTGCCAAGTTTCTCTGAATCCCCCCGCAGAGTTAGTGAGGGAAGCATGAAATGTACCACAATCTATGCAACCACCCCGTGTATGTTGGTCGTGTCTGTGTCCCCCAATGTGTTAATATGTTTTGAGTAGCTGTCCCTAGTGCTAGTCCCATCTGTTTCCCCCTTCTAGATTTCAAAGGGTAAGTCAACGGGTTAGGCAGTCCCAACACCACATAGGCTGGGAACCTCGGTATTTCTGTCTCGAATTGTCGGTCCACGTCATCCAGTATCTTGGTCCAGTACCCCGTCAGCTCCGGACAGTCCCATAACAAGTGCACCAGTCCCCGCAGCCCCGCCAACATGTCGGGCTATGGCCTGGGTTCCCTTTGTTCAATCGTACCGGCGTCAAGTACCAGTACATGGCTATCTTGACAGCGGATTCCCTGCTAGCGGTGTTGCGTGTCGTGTGATTGGCCCTATAATATATGTCTCTCCACTCCTTCTCCGTAAGGTCCCTTCCCAGCTCCCCCGCCCATCTTTTCTGCCCGGCAGTGGGCTGTGCAGGGGCTGGCGGACGCAACATATCATACAATTCAGAGATCATTTTCTTGTCAGTATGTTTCGTCACCAGCCACTTTTCGTATTTTGTCAATGTCCTACTCACTTTTGACTGTACCTCCGGCTGAAGAAGCCAGTAGCGAATTTGGAGGTACTTGAACCTTTCTGACTCCGAGAGGTCGTAAACCTGTTGCACATCAAGAAATGGAAGTATCCCCTCCAGGTCAAATAAATGCCCTGCCGCTTTGCAGTCCGTCTCTCTCTATGCCGCGAAAGCCCTTTCATCCATCCCTGGCGTAAACTCCAGATTATCAAATAAGGGAGTCATAGGGGAGGGGAAGGATGTCAAGCCCCGTCTAGTGGCCACCCCATCCCAAACTCGCAATAAGGTATTCGTTATGGGTGAACCCCGGAGATTCAGTGGCCTATCTGCCCTCTTCAGGAAAGGGACTTTCCATAGAGAGAGTTTCGCTAGAACCCTGTCCTGGAACAGCCACCTCTTTCCGGTTTCCGGTCGACTCCACTCTACTAAGTACCTTAATTGTGCCGCTCGAAAGTATTCCAGCATATTCGGAATCCCCAGGCCTCCCTCCTCAGGCTTCCTATAGCTTAGGTCCCTTCGGAGACGGGGGCGCGCACCCGCCCATACGAACTGCTGTATCTCCTGCTGTAGTTTGTGGATAGTTCCCGATGGGGGCCAGACCGGTAACGTCTGGAACAAGTACAGCGCTTTGAGAAGGATGGACATCTTGATCGCTGCAACCCGTCCCAGCAGCGTCAGCTGGTGATGTTTCCAGTGTCGGAGCTCCCTAGTGACCTGGGCGAATAGTTTGGAGTAATTTAGCGCGACCGTCTGAAGTATGGACTGGGCCAATTCAAGCCCCATATATGGGATCGATTCCAATGCTTGTATCCCTGCATAGGGCTCCCTTCCTGCCCCCGACGTCCCCCCTCGCTGGTCCAGTCGGAGAATCATTGACTTTCCGACATTTACCCGAAAACCAGAGACTTGTCCAAAGGACTCCAGCTCATGCAGAAATACCGGCACCGATCGCTCCGGCGTCGCCAGGGACGCAATGATATCATCCGCATAGAGGCTCACGGAGTGTCTTTCCCCGCCAAAGGGGATGACCAGAATATCGGGGTTGTCCCGTATCTTCTGTGCCAATGATTCAATATAAAGCGCGAAGAGAAGGGGCGATAACGGGCACCCTTGCCTCGTTCCCCGCTGAATCTCAAAAGGACTAGACGATATCCCATTCACCCTGATTGTCGCCGTGGGCGCGCTATAACAGCTCATCACCCAGGCTCTGTACCGGTCTCCGGGGCCAAAGTGAGCTAGAGTCTTATCCAAAAAATCCCAATCCACCCGGTCAAATGCCTTTTCGGCATCCACCGATAGCAGAAGGGCGTCCATGTTCGTGCGATGGGCTTTGTCGACGAGATGAAGGATGTGTTTGGTATTATCACTACTCTGTCGGTTATGAATGAATCCGGACTGATCCGGTTCGATGATGCCCGGCATCAGTGGGCCCGGCCTGGCCGCTAAAACCCCAGTGAACAGCTTCAAGTCAACATTAAGAAGGGACACTGGGCGATAGGAGCCGCAAAGGGTTATATCCTTCCCGGGCTTGGGAAGCACCACTATAGAAGCTGCAAGCATATCAGGAGGGATTGTCCCAGGGCCAGTGAAGGAGTTAAAAAGCTGCGTCAGTACCGGGGCTAAGAGCTGGCAAAAAGACTTATAAAAACCCGCCGAGAACCCATCCGGGCCCGGCGATTTCAAAAGCTTGTGGCAGGAAATTGCCCCTATAACTTCCTCTATCCGAATCGGTGCCTCCAGGGCGTCCGCCCCCTCCTTAGTTAGTGCTGTTGTGCTCACTCCCTGTAGGTATGCGTCTATGCTGGGGCCTGGGAGTGTGTCCCTCTGGTAAAGGGCAGAGTAGAATTCCTGAAAAGCCCTCGCAATCTCGGCGTCCCCTTCCACCACCTCCCCCTCTGCATTCTGGAGAGACTGGACCTTCGTTTGCTGGGTACGGGCCCTGAATTTACTTGCCAACATACGCCCCGTCTTGTCCCCCCGACATAGTATGAGTGTCTGAGCCGAAGGGCCGCGTATTCGGCCCTATCCAAATCGTGCCCTGCAAGTTGGGCCCGTGCCGCCTTCAGTTGGCACCAAACTCTCGGTACGCCGGTCCTGCTGTGTACCCTTTCCAGCTCTAGCACTTGAGCCGTGAGCTGTTCCCGTTTATCTTTACGCTCCCTATTCTCAGCTGCAGAGCTGGCGATCAGTTCCCCACGCACCACCGCTTTGAGGGCTCCCCATAAAGTGGGCAGGGAAATGTCCGGGGAGTCGTTCAGTTCTAGGTAGTCTGTAATGCATTTATGGAGCTGTTTCGTCACCCCCTCTCTGTGCAACAGGTTTTCCCGAATTCGCCATCCCCCTTTCTGTCTGTGTCGGGGGTACCCGAAGAGTCACTATCACCGCATCGTGGTCCGAGAGTGCTGCCGGAATGATGTCCACCTCACCCACTAAGTCGTTCAGTTCAGTCGTGCCTAACATGTAGTCAAGTCGGGCATAAGTACGGTGTGCTTGTGAATAGAAAGAAAATTGAGAGGATTGTGGGTGAGCCACCCGCCAAATGTCCACCAGTCCTCTAGATTGTAGCCAACTTTTCCCTGCAGTAGACAATGCGCCCGTTTGGGCGTATCGGTGACTGGATCTGTCTAGTGTGGTGTCCATGACTAAGTTCAAATCCCCACCCACCAGTAGCCGCCGCTCTTGCGTGCTCAGGACCTCAGAGAGAGCCGCCGTCAGAAATTTCTCCTGTCCCGAATTGGGCGCATAGATAGATCCCACCACGAGGGGCAATCCCCCAACCCATAGCCTATAGGCTAAGAGGCGACCTTTAACTTCAGCCACTTTATTCCCTCCCTCCCCGCAAATCGTTTAGCGACTAATATGGCCACTCCCGCTTTTTTATCTGCCGTGGAAGAAAAGAATTGTTGGGGAAAGGCCCTGGACTTCATCCGATGCCAATCTTTGGGGAGGAGATGAGTCTCCTGTATGAGACACACATCTGCCCCCAGGTTCTCCAGGTAGGACAGTATGGATTTCTGTTTAATAGGATTGTTAAGACCCTTCACATTGAGGGTGACTACTTGAAGTGTGGAGTGTGGCATGAGGTTGTGGTATTACCCATCTGCTTCGCCTGTGGAATCCCAAACCCTTCGCATGTGTGTGTGACCTCCGCTGCTCTAAGTGTCCCTGCATCAGATCCTTTCCACGGAGCCCTTCCCTGTAGCACACCAGTCCCCCCCCTCCCTAACTCCAACCTAGAGTCCTCAACCCCCAAAAATTGTCCATTGCTCGCTAACCGAAGTCGCGGCACTTGGAAACAGAAGGTGTAAGGAGCATGTTGTGGTCCAAGGTTCCCCGTCTCCCCGCCCCCAGCAGCCCCCCCCGGCCCTTCATATCTATAGTGCACATGACAGCCCCCTCGAATGTCATGAGCTGTCTTGGGATGCTGTGTCCTTGAGGACCGTCTCTCCAGAGCCGCCTGCCTCTCCTGAGCCATGGTTGTGGGAGCTGGCCTAAGTACGTGATCAGGTGAGCGTCTCCGCCCTACTTTCTGCCACCTCTCCCCAGGTGGCCTATGTTCCCGACTGGCTGCTTCTCCCGGGCTATGGTATTCCAGTCCTAGAATCTTGCAGGCATCTTGTAAAGATCTGACCTGATAAAGTTTACTGTTCCACTTGAAAATCAAGCGAAATGGGTGCCCCCAGGAGTAGGCCACCCCTTTTTCCCTCAAGTGCGTGGTCACTCCCTTAAACTCCCTCCTCTTCTGCAGAGTGATAGAGGCCAAGTCTTGGTAGAGAGCTATTGGATGCCCCATATACTTAACCGGTTGCTTCGCCCTGGCCTCTCTTAAGATGCGATCTTTGAGGGGGAAGTCTGGGAGGAAGGCTAAGATGTCCGGCAGGGGCGCGGGAGCCCGTCTTCTCAAGCCTACTCTGTGCGCACGGTCAATACGGATCTCAAAGTCCAGCGGGGCTCCCAGAATGTCGCGGAACATCCCCTGCAGATACTGCACCATGTCGGAGCCCTCTTCGTCCGAAGGAACTCCCTTCACGCGGATGTTATTCCACCTAGAGCGGTTTTCGAGGTCTTCAGTGTGTGCCTGCAGGTCGATCTGCTGTTCCCGCAAGCGGATCACCTCTTGTTGGAGCTGCACCACTTCTTCCTCTCTGGTCTGCTCCTGTTCCTCAATGCTGGCTACTCTTTCGCCAATCGCATCCACATCCCGACAAATCTCTTTCACCTAAATCTAAATCTAAATCTAAATCCGTATTTGTAAAGCGCGAACTACTCACCCTTACGGGTCTCAAGGCGCTGGGGGCCGTAGTGGAAATTAAGTGAGCTATTGCCCAGAGTCACATGGTGCTGAGCTGAGCTGCCGCCGGAGCCGGGGATCGAACCGTGAACCCTGTTGCTCCGAAGTCAGCTGCCCTGGCCGCTGCACCACACCTCCCCCTCCACCTCGCTTTTGAGTGTCTGGAAATCCTCCCTCAACGTGTTAAAGAGCGCCTCTAGAAAGGAGCGAGTGAACGGGGTGTCCGTTCCCCCCAATTCCGGATGGGATTTCATTGTCGGGGCCGACCGGCTCTCTTTGTCCCCAGACTGTGGGCCTTTGGACAGCATGTCTTTCAATGTCCGGTCTTTTTTCCCTCTCACCGATGACATGTCTGCGATATGGGGCCGGAGTCCAGGAGTGGGCTGCTCACCTGCGCCTCCTGATCCACTTCAGGCGCCCCGCACCCCCAGGATTCCTAGGCCGCTGTCCCGTACTGTGCTCGCCAGCCGATGCGTCTGGCCGGAATACCGTGACTCCAACTGCTTCGCCCGTTGCCCCCCGGGCCCGCTCGACCCTTGCTTGGACCTTAGGCCTCCCGCGTCCCCCACCAGCTCCGTCCGATTCTCCACCTGGGCCCTGAGCACCGGGAGGCCAGATCCGTCGCTGCAGTGTCCCGTTTCCTCAGCTGTCTTCCACCTGAGTGGGGTCTACTCCAACTGTGGAACCACTCTCTCCTCACCCCAGACCCCCGTCTGCCAGTCGGTAACCCTGGCCGATATGTCGTGGGGTGGGGCCCCCTACAATGCGGCACTCTCCAAAGCTCTCCGACGCCGCGCTGCCGGCGTGCGTTGCTAGGCCTCACTAGGCCCCGCTTTTGTCGATGAGCACGCTGGGCCCGGTACACAGCACCAAAGGCCTCGAGCCACCTCTGCACGGGCAGTCCCCAGGGGGACCCGGCTTCCTGCCGCGCTCCCCCCTCTCAGCGATGTTCCGGGCCCTGTCCTCACCAGTTCTCCGCCGCCGCGAAGCCGCCACCCTTGCGTCTCCCGCCAGTCAAGTGCACTGGCCGATGCTCCGCGGGTCGGGGTGACTGCGCTGGGCCCCCTTTGGCGTCTCCACGCTGTGGTGCACTATGTCCGGTCTCTGCCCGGCCCTTCTCCCAGATGTGGCCACACCAGACTCATAGGTCACTCCGCCGCCCCTGTTCGTAGCTGGCCGGGGGGCCTCGTCCCCTCGGGAGACTGGCAGTCCCCCCTGAGGCTCTCCCCCAACCGGGCTGCCCACCTCTCTTGAGTGGCGAAATGTCCAGGCCCAGCGTGTGCCCACCACGTTCTGGGGCCCGGGGGCCCGCTGCGAGCCTGTATCTCGCCCCACACCGCGGGGCAGCAGCCGCTCGCTGGCCACGCCGTTGTCGATGCCCCTTGAGTCCAGGCGTCCGGCGGCCCTCGCGATCCTCCAATCGTCTGCCGGTATGACAGCCACAGAGCCCCGGGCAAACCTGCGTCAGCTGCCGTGCGCTGCCCCTCAGGCCCCTCCGCTGTTCCCGGGCTCCAGTGTGGCACTGGCCGCCCCCGTCCTTCTGCGGCAGCCGCGGACTTAGGCCAATGGATCCTGGGGCATGGCAGCCACTGCCCTCTTCCACACAGGGGCACCACCTAGGGCTGCGGCTCTCCGCCCCTCTCAGGGCCTTTCTGGGGTCAGCGCCGAATCCTGCGCCCGCTGTGCCCTCCGTTGCTGGACCTGCACTAGGCCCCTCTGCCTTGCTAGCGAGTTCGCCCCGCCTCCCCCCCAGTCGATATCTCTGGCCGATCCCCCGCTGCGGAGCGCTACAGCGCGGTGGGTCTTTCCTCGTCTCCGGCGCCTCCACGAGCCCGCTGGAAGGTGGCGCGGCCCAGCCGGCCTCACCGGCCACAGTGTCTCTCGGGGCCCCCACCTGCTGACTCAGCGTCCTGGCCGCCTCCAGGCTTCCCGTCCTCCCGTGTGCGTCGCAAGCCCCGCACTGACCTCTTCACCCGGCGGTGAGCCTTCGGCGCTCCAGGTAGGGCCACTGCCTCTCCTCCGGCCGTTACCAGTGTCAGCGATCCCGTCCGGGTCTGGGCGCCATTTGCAATCCGGCCTCGCTGCTTGTCTGGTCCCGCTGCGGCTGTCAAGCGGGCACCCAGCCCCTTGCTGCACACCCCCATCAGTGCCCTAGGTAGGTGGACCGCCGTGCTGCGCGTATTCGGGCGTATGTGGGGTCAACTGCGCTAATTTGGCCGGGATTAGGCCTCCGGGAGTGGGGAGACGCAGGGAGACACGTCCTACTAGCCCGCCATCTTGGCCACGCCCCCCTCCACTTTTTGAATAAGTGAAATGAGGTGATAGTGTGGAAAAAGACAATGGTAATGATATCAAAATGAAATAAGAAATATATTGATTTACATTTAGGATTAATGTACTGTGGTGTATAAATAGATGAATCGATAGCCAGCGGGGGTGTTTTGGTTCACATTCTCAAAGAGCATGTATTGCAGCACCTGTCCCTAGAAATGACAGCGATTGAATGTGGTACATTTCGAAATGGACAAGACCGGGATCATGCAGCACTCCAGGAAACCCCTGCCTGCTCCCCCAGTGCCTACAGCTGGGAATGGAAGTGAAAGCTGTCCATCACCGGAGCTTCCATTATGCGAATGGTCATGGAATGACTAGAGTAATCATTTTACTGTTTTGGGCACCAGCGAGGTTGCGAGCCACCAATATATATTCTCACAAAACGCAAGAAGGGGACTTGGGGGTCAACCTCTTGTGGTCTCCTTTCTTTTGCTATTTGCAATGAAACACAATTTTGACATTGTAGGTTGCAAGGACATGTGCTACCTGCAGTCTCATTTTAATGCTTTGACGTTTGTTTCTTCATGCTGGCAAACTTTGCATAGAGGAAAAACTCGAAATAAATCGGGCACACTGAAATGTCATTTTAATTACTTTCCTCAAAAAAATATGTTCACCTCTTCTTGCCTTTTGCATCTTGCAGTCCATTATAATGTTTTGCCAGATTTACTCTTTGAAGGCAGGCTCTTGGCTGTCCCTGTTCTCGTTTGCTCATTAAACTATGCCAATGCTCGCTTGTAGACTTTCAAATATATTAACAAACTGTAGCTAATTCGAAATGCTGCTGAATAATACGACCTACTCTCATCTCGACGCCCGTTCTCTGCTAGCTGCCTGTATATCGCCGAGTTACATTCAAGGTGGTTTCTGTTGTGCACAAGGTGGTGTGCGCTACCACGCCTGCTTGCATTAAGAGTAAGCTTCAGCCTTATTCTACAGGGCGTGCTCTCTGCTCTTGAAGAGGAAGATCTGCTTGCCATTTCCAGGCGTGGTGGAAAGGACTTCTCAATTGTAGCTTACAGAGTGTTCAACCTTACTTGTACCTGGGACTTTGCTATCTTGTTTTCAGAAAGAAATTGAAGGCCTTGCTCTTTGTCCATCAGGATGAGTTCTGTTAGCTTACTAGCTAGTGCCTGGGAACCACAGGGGTTCAAGTTCTTTACAAAAAGCTGCGGGAACACAGTTCTCATCCGAGAGTCATCCTGTTACTGTGACCCATCATTATCAGAGAGCTGATGTTTGGCAAGACGTTTGGTTGAGTTCTTAAGATGGATGTTGGGGGTTAGGAGGATTCAGCATTACAATGGCATTATGAGAGGAGAGAGGAATACCTGCATTTACTACTGTGCTGGGAGGAGAAGAGCAGTGCTAGATTTGAGGTCCTGATGGAGTGTACCTGTTGAGCTCATTTTACATCTCTGCCTGTACTGAGAAGGAAGTGAGACAGAGGCAGTCTAATTTTGTGTTTGCAATAGTTCTCTCTATAGAGCCAGTGTTACAGTAAGACCAATGCAGAGTGGTGCCTTATTCCATCACCACAAGTGACCATAACAAGGGTGGCGGAGTGCCACAAATTCATTCAAAAAAGGTCTGCTTGCTAGGGGGAGTGATCAACCAAGCAAATGTCTGTGGTTTGGAAAAATCTCTACACCGCAAGTATCCATATGTGTATTGCTTTTTCCTGTTGTATTACCATGTTGCATATTACTAGGTTATATTCCGCGCTACATCAAACCACCCACGTTGCAAGGCTCTGAAAGGATGTAACCATTGTACAGCACTTCCATTGTGAATTCCGCACTTGTCAAGGCATGCCACGAGGAGCTAAGTCTTTCCATCCGTGATCATCTGTTGCTGTTCCACACGTGATGAGGCTGAACACATTTTCTTTTTTAGGTCTCGCCTAAGACAGAACATGCACTGTCACTTGTGAGGATGTATTGCTCTATGAAACAAGCATTTGCAATGCAATACGTCTCGCAATTGCAAGATTTTGAGCTATTGGCATTGTAAATGACAATGTCTTTTATTTATGTGTTCAAAAAACCTGCAATAGTGAAACGCATTGTCATTTACAATACCAATAGGTCAAAGTGTCTAAAATGCGAGACCTATTGCATTGTAAATGCTTGTTGTTTAGAAGCGCCCCATGCTGCGCTTTCACAGTAATAGAGGCCACGCCCCTTTCTTTAGCTGAGCCGCATCTAAAGAAACATCCGCGGCCGCTATGAAAGCAAAAGCGCATAAGGGGCACTTTTATCAAAAAAGCATTTGTTTGTCAAGTTGACAAACAAATGCTTTTTTCTAAAAGCGCCCGTGAAAGCGCGTATGGCACGCTGAATGTTGCAGGATAGCATGTTGTGCCTGCAGTAGGAGAAACTCATTAAAGAAAATAGTGCTTACAGACTAAATAAGATGTACCGTGTAACAACCAAAGTAAAAGGGTCAGTCCTCGTGGTAGGTTACAAATGAAGACATGGCGGTACTAAGGAAGGACTAACAAGCCTATTTACGAATAAGAAGCCAGCATTTACGAAGGATAATGGCACAAGCCAATGACAAATATGGGCGGAGAGTGGGTGGGGCTTCAAGTCCATACTCCGAGCCTGGGCAGCGCATGCCTGCTCTGCAAGGCACGCTGTATTGAACTAAAAAAAAAGGGCTTAGAGCCCGCCCATCACTTACCATTGGTTGGCTTTAACTTCACTATCATTTCCTTGCTTCTCATTGGTCAGTGGCAACTGGTTTCATTTTGCTGATCTCGCTACAGACGCTTTGGGAGGATTTTGGTTTCACTTCCTTTAGATTCGACACGCGCCCCAAAGCACTGTAGGGAATCAGCAGTCTGCACTTTACAGCTCCCATCCCTTCTTAGCTAGATAAGCAGAGCTGACATAACTTTCCTTTCTGTATTGCATGTAAGCTTGTCAGCCTGTGTGCAGCATTGGACTAGCATTTGTTGCTCCCTCGCTGTGAGGCGTTAGGAAGGCCCATCATCCTTGGCAATATTCATACAGTAAATATAGGGTGTTGACATCAAGACGTCTCACTGACAATGTTGAAAACATGACCTAGCTCGTTGAGCCCCCTCTGCTGTGATCTGCAGGTCCTGAGCTGGAGCCCTAGTAAAACCATCTTAGCCTGTCATCCTTCTGAGGTCTGTTTACTGATTTCCATTGCCCTGGATTATAGTGGCAACAGTGATTCGTAGACATTAGTCTGTCCCCTACATAAATTCAGGTTGTTACCATGGCAGTGTTTTGTTCATAATTAGTGGATTCAGCTTTGACAAATATACTACTTTTAATGTTGTAAACAATGATCAAACAGCCTTCAATTTCTACAGCACTTTCTGTCAGGTTTACCATTCCAAAGCGCTGCAGGTAACGGATTAATCATTTTGTCTGTTCTGTACCCATTTTTTCACATTTGATGGTAAAGACTATGTCTTCCCGACCAGTAAAAGCTATGTCTGTCCGACTAATGTGAAAAGTAAGGCATTTTATTTTCCGTGAATAAAGCCGTAATACATTTCCAGTATCTTTGTTCTTTTCCCAGATCCTATTTGTCAAATGTCTCCAGATCCTATGCATATTTCCTGCACACATGAACGTTTGCGTTGCTGACTTTAAGCACACTTTTTAAAATGGTATTCAAGTACACACTGGACTATTTCGGCTGCGATAAAATTCGAACTAGCATTCACTTCATTTGAGATGAAACTGGAAATCACGTGCTCTCACTCCGGGTAAATTCCCCTGATGAAAACTTGCCCCTTGTTAGGTCTCGGCCTGCACCAGCGCTTGCGCTGGTCTGGCCGAGAGTTTTAGTAAGCGGGTTTTGGAAGTGCAAACACTGGCTTTCGGCTGGCGACCAGCTTGAGTTCACGATGGCGTGCACGCGCAGCTGCCATCTGTTGTTTCCTATCTCTTCCTCATTTCCTCGTCATGGCTCATTAACTCTCTGGACTCTGATGTTTCAATCGCAGCAGCAGCTCACATTACCAACTGAGGGCCCTGGACTACAGTCACATGAAAAACAACAGCGATTAGCATTGAAATGCAAGCTTTTTTTTGTCTAGTTAGAAATATTGCTTCGGTGGGTTTATTTTCACCTTATATCGCTATTTGTTTTATATTGGGAGTCACAGCCTAATTACCAGTATTTTTGTCTCTCACTGTTTTTTTTTTAAATATTTATTCGCGCAAAGCTATATTTAAGGTTATTTTTTCCGCGTCACTTCTTCACTCTATTTAAACTCCACACCCCCCACTCTTATTGTCTCTCTCCTTCTCTCTCTCTCCCCTCTCTAATTCTCTCTCTACTTAATTAACTCTCCCCTCTCTATCTTTTTTAGCCTTTCATTCTCTCTCACCCCTTTATGTTTCTCTTTCAAACTCCTTCATTCACTCTCTCTCCCCTTCTTTCTCTCGATCCCGCTCCACTCTTTATTCTATGTACACCCTTTCTCTCTCTCTCTTTCTCTCTCACCACCCTCTCTAATTGGGCATTATATCTTCACTCTATCTCTCACTCGGCAACACCACAGCATCACTCAGTGCAACCACAGCATCAATCAGAGCCAGCACAGCATCACTCAGCACCAACACAACACCACTCAGCACCACCACAGCATCACTCAGCACCACCACAGCATCTCTCAGCACCACCACAGCACCACTCAGCACCACCACCACACCACCACTCAACACCACCACAGCATCACTCAGCATCACCACAGCATCACTCAGCACCACCACAGCATCACTCAGCACCACCACAGCACCACTCAGCACCACCACAGCATCACTCAGCATCACCACAGCATCACTCAGCACCACCACACCACCACTCAGCACCACCACACCACCACTCAGCACCACCCCAGCATCACTCAGCATCACCACAGCATCACTCAGCATCACCACAGCATCACTGAGCACCACCACACCACCACTCAGCACAGCACCACCACAGCATCACTCAGCACCACCACAGCACCACTCAGCACCACCACAGCATCACTCAGCATCACCACAGCCCCACTCAGCATCACCACAGCACAACCACAGCACCACCACAGCATCACTCGGCACCACCACAGCATCACTCGGCACCACCACAGCATCACTAAGCACCACAACAGCATCACTAAGCACCACCACAGCAGCATCTAAGCACCACCACAGCATCACTCAGCACCACCACAGCATCACTCAGCACCACCACAGCATCACTCAGCACCACCACAGCATCACTCAGCATCACCACAGCATCACTCAGCACCACCACACCACCACACCACCACTCAGCACCACCACAGCACCACCACAGCATCACTCAGCACCAGCACAGCACCACCACAGCATCACTCAGCACCACCACAGCACCACTCAGCACCACCACAGCATCACTCAGCATCACCACAGCATCACTCAGCATCACCACATCCCCACTCAGCACCACTAAGCACCACAACAGCATCACTAAGCACCACCACAACACCACTCAGCACCACCACAGCATCACTCAACACCACCACAGCATCACAGCACCACCACAGCATCACAGCACCACCACAGCACCACTCAGCACCACCACAGCATCACTCAGCATCACCACAGCACCACCACACCACCACTCAACACCACCACAGCACCACCCCAGCATCACTCAGCACCACCCCAGCATCACTCAGCACCACCACAGCATCACTCAGCACCACCACAGCATCACTCAGCACCACCACAGCATCACTCAGCACCACCACAGCACCACCTCAGCATCACTAAGCACCACCTCAACACCACTCAGCACCACCACAGCATCACTAAGCACCACCTCAACACCACCTCAGCATCACTAAGCACCACCTCAATATTAGAATAGGCAGGAAAAAGTTGCCAACATTGCAACGACAAAATAAACGACAAGACCTTTCTTATGTTTATTCTTTTTTGATTGGGTCATTCAGTTGTACATAATGTCGTCTTAGTTATATATAAAGTAACAAAAATGCTTATAAATCTTTTTTATTATAACTTTTCAACATGCTGCACAGCAGCCACAATGCTCTTAAAAACATTGGCAAAACCAATAGCTCTGCCTAAACACTTATAAGGCCCCAAAGGCGAGACCTATTGGCTAATAGGTCTCGCCTTTGGGACCGTATATGTGTTTAACCAGGTGTCAGTTATGCAGCACAATTGTTGCATGGCTAAACACTTATAAGGTCCCAAAGGCGAGACCTATTGGCTATGCCAATGCTTGTTTTTTCTTTTCTAATGCACGTGGTAAGGGATAGTTCGTTTATGTTTTTAAATTCTTGGCCGGCAACAAAAAATTATCTGATATTATGAATGTTCGAAAACGTAGACAAAGCTTAAGGTGTGCTGTGAGGGATAGAGAAGGCTCGAAACATCTGGAAGGTGTGGAGACCAAGGCTGGGTGAGCACTTCATGTCTGAACGGATGAGTCACTCCGAGCTGAGCGCCCTGTATTTCTCAGCTGGAAAAATAAAAGAAGTCTGCTGGAAACCAGAGTCGATGACTCAGGAGGTGGCCACACACCTAAACATGGATTTTTTTTAACACACATGTGAGGGACTTTGCTGCAGGTCTCCGCCCAGTGCAGCGAGTGCAGAGAGGTGGTTTGAATTTGACACTCGGGTATGCAACCATTCAAAACAGTGATTCACACAACAAACGAACCTCACAATTTACTGATGTACACATAAATCACTTCCAGCGAAGTTGCGGCCATTTTAGCCGCACACCAAACAGCGTTTCGAACACAGCTATATTTTAATTTACCAACATTTACAAAACTGTTTGAAATGTTTTATCAAGAAATGCATGCCCCTTTGCAGCGCAGTGCTCTCTAACCCGCAGTTGTTTTTCTCTGACATAATTGACAATATTTCGAAGCTACCGTTATCTATGTAAGTTGATTGAAATTGCATTGCGCCTTAAAGCACCCAAAGATCACAAGTTGCTGTTCGTTCTGCATACGTCTTGTTACCGTATGTACTGGTCACATAGCTGACAAACTCCCTGACGTATCTGAAGTACTTTGTGACCACGGCTTGCTTAACTAATTTTAGCCAAAAGGGCCACTGGCGGTCATCACCAATTTGTGCATTCTTTTTTCCTGTCTCATATCTAAGCAACAGCGCCATGTGTAATTTTTGGAAGAGGGCGCTGCAGTGCAGACGCAGGCCGGCAGATGGCTCCCGTTTGTGAGTCTGCACCGCCTTGTAGCAGTGCGCGCGCTCCTACCGTCCCTTGCCTTCTTCGACCGCGCTCTCGCTCCTCAGTACATAATAATGCATAAAACATGAGATAATTGATTAGATCAGCTGTTCTGGGAATACCGAGTCAGAATCTACGGGCCCTCACTGGAAGCGCGATTTTCACCTCTATGCGCCTCCTTGTGAATATTGAAATCCATGCTCGTTACCGCGCGGCAGCCGCAACGCTATCAGCAAAGTTGGGAGTCATGCTTCGAAATGAAAAATGTTTGTCGATCCAAAAATAGACATGATATATTTTTCTTTTTTAAAGGGAAATTGCAGTCACTAATGTCATTCGCATCTACAATGGACAAATTACCCTTTTCTGTAGGTCTATTTAGTTAAAAAGTACCTATTTTTGTCAGCATTAATGCAATGTTGAGGATCTCATGATGCATACCTTTTTTTTACAGACTCCAGTGTACTATCACGAGTCAATAGCCAATGTCCTAACTGAGGCTCAATAAGAGTCCCAAGATCAAACCGTGCAGTACACTGAGAAGGCCGAGTTTGCCTTATCTACATGCTTTTCAAGTCGGGACCCTCAGGACTTCATCACAAAAGGCATATCTAGTTGGTTAGAAGATTGGGAGGAGGTGCTTTTTAGGTCAAGCCTGTTTACCATAAAGAGCTTGGAGCCCGGCCGCTGCTTACCATTTGTTGGCTTTAATGTCACTCTTCTTTGCTGTCTCCTAATTGGCCAGCGAAGGACAAGCGTCACTTCCGTTCCTTTCTGTGGAGCATGGACCAAGCACAGATTAATTTAAATTAATTTGTTCCCTCACGCTGTGATTGAGTTAATATTTTTTTATTCCTCCTCCCATCCACCTGCCTCATCTGGTTCTCCCTCTCTCTGACACAGAGAGATACCATAATGTTCCATGGCTCGAATAACTTTTTCCTGGTTCCCATACCAGAGTACCAATCCCTGGACAGCATGCCCACCAAGGTTTTCAAGATTGTCATGATGGGGCAGTGGAGTTGGCAAAACAAGTGAGCTCGCTGTAAGACCTGACAGCCATACGATGGTCTTCCCCCAACATTTTAGCTTCTTCCCTCCTTTTTCTGACCTTGTTTTTGCTGGTTTTAGGACTCTGCACACTTTACCACTGCTGACCAGTGCTAAAGTGCCTGTGCTCTCTCCCCTAAATATGGTAACCTTGGCTTAGTCCCAATTGGCATGTTTAATTTACTTATAAGTCCCTGGTAAAGTGCACTACATTTTCCCAGGGCCCGTAAATCAAATGCTACTTACTAGTGTGCCTGCAACACTCATTGTGCCACCCACTTTAGTAGCCCTCTAACCATGGCTCAGGCCTGCCATTGCAGAGCCTGTATGTGCAGTTTACACTGTCACTTTGACTGGAAAGATAAACCTCTTGCCGGACCTAAACCTTCCCTCTTATGCATATAAGGCACCTCTAAGGTAGGTCCTGTCTAACCCACAGTGCAGGGTGCAATGTATTGAAAAGGCAGGACATGTACTTTTAAGCTGTACATGTTCTGGTAGTGAAAAACTCCCAATTTAGTTTTTCACTACCGCAAGGCCTATCTCTCCCATAGGATAACATTGGGATTACCATATTGCATCTTTTAAGTGTAATTCCCAATTGTGAAGAGATAGACTTTTCAAGTTTGGTGTCACTGCACTCACAATTTACAATCCTAATTTATGGTAAAGGTGGATTTTAAATGACAGTTTAGCAAATACCACTTTTAGAAAGTTGGCATTTACTTACTTTAGCCATTTGGTGCCTGCTGCCTGTCTCTGTTCAGTCTGGGTTGGGTGACAAAAGGACTTTGTGTATTCCCTCTAGACAGCCACATACAAAGGGAGCTGAGGTGTGTCTTCATGGGCCTTCATGGAAGATGGGAGGGAGGAGCTGGGCACAGCCTCACACTTACAACTGAATACGCTGTGTCCTGTCCACACACAAAGGGCTGCATTATCCTCCTGTATTGTGTATAGAGCCAGGGCAGGAAGGGTGGACCTCTGAGCACTACAGAGCTTTCTTTGAAGTATCCCCCACTTCAAAGGCACAACTAGGTATAAGTACTGGACCTTAGAAACCATGACTTCAGTACACTTCTGGACCTGTGACCACTCTGCCAGGAAGAAGAGGAACTGCTGTGCTGTTCAAGGACTGCCACTCTGCTGGATTGTTTGCTAAACTCATGCCTTGCTGTGTTGCCCTGCTGCTCTGTCTTCCCTAGGTGAGAAGGACTGGACCTGCATCACTTGCACCCAGAGTGACTCAAAGGGCTTGCTGGCTTACCTCCTGACTTTAAGTCTCAGGGACACAAAAGACTTACAACACTCCTACTTCAACACTTGGACTCTACTGCTTGTGATTCTGTCCTGCCAGATGGTGCCACCCCAGTCCTGGACCCTTCAAAGTGGTCCTAGGTGTTTGCTCCAGCGGAACCGACGGATCCTTGGTTGCGAGAGCAGAATCAACACCTTACCACTGTTGCGGGAACAGGATCAGCACATCACACTCTGAACTGCCACATCACCTCCGGAACCGCCGCTTCAGAACCAATGCATCACCGCCACTGCGTGGAGAAGATCGACGCATCGCCTCTACTGCGTGGGGATCACGTATGCATCGCTCGGCTGCACATCACATCTTTGTTGACCCAAACCAAGGATCTAGGTACTTGTGTTCAGTGGGTCTGAAGTGGGTGCCTGGATCCGGCCCATGCTTCATCGTATTCGACTTGAACTCTTGCCTTTGTCCCGGTCCGGTGCAACCAATCAACTCTTTAGGCGCTTACTGCTTCTAAGCACTATTTTTGCATTTAATCTTTAAAAATTCATATCTCAACTTCTACTGGTTGGATGTTTGTCGTTTTGATCTTGTTTTATTTATAAAATTAAGCTGTGTTTTTCTAAACTGGTGTGAAGTCTTTTTGTGGTGTTTTCACTGTGTTGCTCTTTGGAGTGTTGCACAAATACTTTACACATTACTTCTTAAGTTAAGCCTGTCTGCTCTGTGCCAAGCTACTAGAGGGTGAACACAGGATAATTTAGGGTGCATCATGACTTACCCTGACTAGGATTGTGTCTCCTGCTTTGACAGGGTGCATACATCTGCCAATCAGAAACCCAATTTCTAACACTCGCCTAGTGCGATAACTTGCATTCTGACTGTTAAATGTTATTCCAGGCTTGACTGCACATAAGGGTTTTTTAGGTGTATGTATAACCTGACAAAAGTGAAACTACAAGTTCCAGCATGCTGATAGGTGAAAATCCAGGGCTGGATGAAGATACCTCCCTTGTGGATTGGGACGCATATCTTGTAACTTTATACTTCTTATTTGTGTAGCACTTACAGGTCTGGTGGCCAGCCGTATTGCTCTTTTTCTAACTTTATTGGGTTGTCTTGAGAATTTATAATTTGATGTTATTGGGACATTGTTTGCGCTATAGATGACACGAAACTGCAAGCCCCAGAATTCTAAGTTCATGTTCGAGGTCCATTCGGATATTGTGGCCTTGTCTTGAGAATTTATAATTTGATGTTATTGGGACATTGTTTGCGCTATAGATGACACGAAACTGCAAGCCCCAGAATTCTAAGTTCATGTTCGAGGTCCATTCGGATATTGTGGCCTAATCGCACTCCTCCAGTATCGCACTATGTTCCTCCTGGCTACCATTAGGCTGCGTTACAAAAGATGACGGAGTATCTGTCCAGCGTCTGCTCCCCCCACAAACCCACAATTACCAATTGCGGTGTAAGGGTCAGGGAACAGTCCAAGACTGTGAAGATCCTGCTCCTCACACTCTCCTAGTATCCCTTATCTCAGGGCACTCTCATAAGGGATGCACCAGTGTTCCGTGCTGCGCATAACCCCTGAGCCATCGGTCATTGCCAATCTTATCCATTTTGTGTAGCCGGGTTTTGTGTAGTATGAACTGTGGAATAGTTTCAGCTGTACCAGCCGAAATCCCATCTGGATGGCTACCTCCCTGGGGTATCTGTTGACCAACCCCCAGGTGCCATCCTCTAATTTCCCAAGTCGATCTCCCATTTACTGTGCAGGACACCTAGAGAAGGCAGGCTATACGTGAGCAATGATGCATACATTTTTGAGATTGCATGGGTCTTCTAGTGGGCCCCAGTACGCGAAACTCCAGGGGTGTTTCCTCCTCGACTCCCTGGAAGAAGTCCCCTTATCCCAGCTGGATGTGTTTTACCTTTTGATATCTAAGATATTGACTCCCTGTTAACTCAACCTGTGCCTGCAGCTCGGGAAATGAGATCATTGAACTATTCCCTCGAAACATCCCTCACCTTTTAAATCCTGAGCTGGTCCCACTTTTGATGACCCTCCACCCATATCAGTCTTGACAGCAGCGCAGAGTCCTACAATTGGGATCTCAAACGTCACCCGGCCCTTCCACCCCAATAGTTTTGTCACCTTGCGCAATATCTTCTGCACGATTGCGGTGGGCCCCAGCGATCGATTCTCCTTGTTCCCCCATACAGCCAACAAGGGTATCCCTCGACTCCTACTGCGTTGAAAATACCCAATAATTAATCACCTACAGCTGAGCCGCCCAATACTACAGTTTCTAGTTTGGGAGGGTCACTCCCTCCGGTTTACTCATCAGGGTAGAGGGGATGATCCTTGCGGACCTTCATCCCAGATCAGTGATCTGGTCACTACTTCCATGTCCGGAAAGTACTTGTCTGGAACTGGGTACAGGGTGTTCTGTAAAATATATAGGAACTTTGGGAGATAGATCATCTTGTATAGGGCCGCCCGACCCAGTTCTGAGACTGGGAGCTTTATTCAATGGGCCGCTGCCGCTCTGTACTCATCTCGAACCCGTTCCAGGTTCTCCTGAAAGAACGTTTCCGACCACGTAGTGATCTAAACCGAAACCCTACAGGCACAGTTTCCCAACTCCAGGGGGCAGCCAGACCAACAGGCAGGGTCCATTCTATAAGAGGGAGTGCTATGGATTTGGTCCAGGTAATTCAGATCCTGGCATATATTCTGAATATTTTGAGGACCTGCAGGTCGCGTGGGATCGCACCCTCTGGGTCAGCCAAGTATAATAGGACGTCATCCACGTACAATGAGATGATATCTTCCCAGTGTGGGTCCCATCTCAGACCTCAAAGCAGATCACATCCATGTTGCCATGGGCTCCACGGCAAACAGGAGCGCCGAGAGGGGGTGTGGAAATGTGTAATATTTTACGTTAGCATAAGCTACAGCCATTTTGGCTGTGGTGTCCATTTTGTTAGTTTTGTAATTCTTTCGTCCTCTGCTCCTCGTCTTTTCACTCTGCCTGTGTCATCTATTTTTGTTGACTTCCTGACTCAGTTAAAGCAATGTACGTGCTGAGGGTTTATAGTTGTCAGTGCACCTGGTCTCAGATGTTAACTGTTGACCATTTACTGCTGCCATAAGCATTTCTGCTCCCCCTCCCACTTTGCTGACCACATGGTTATTCATCTGCCCTTGTTTGCTGATAGCTATTCCTAAAACTTGCTCTTCCTATTTCTGTTCACATGCTTGCATTGCAGAAAAACCTGTATAAAAGACCTGTGTTCTGTGACTTCAGTGTACTACCTCCTGCAACACTTGAGAGTGTTGTATGGACGTGGTCCCGCTCATGAGTGATTAATAAACTTATTATTTATTCCAACTCCAGTGCTGATCTCTATTTTGTTGGTCTTTGAACCCGTGGACAAGAGGGTGACCCTGCACCAGTGTACCCCTAAAAGGTACATTTCCACAGTTGGCGCTCAGCATGTGGGACCCCATCGAAGACGCGGCCGTCCGAAGGAGTGGTCTCGACAGAGGGTCGAAATATTACTGAGGAGGTACCCTGCATGAGGAGACCCTTTTCTTTGCAGACCGAAGTGGTTTTTCCGGTTTTCCTGATTTGACCCTCCAGGTGGTGGCCGGTCTCGACTGTGGTTCTCTTTGGCACATATTTTGCAGTGACCATTAGGTCGACCAGACATCGGCAGGTGGGAGTTCGAGACTTTTGTCTGGTAAGGTCGCTGAAGTGGCACTCTTGATTTGCTTGGCCAAGATTTTGGATTTGTTTGTTATTCGTGCTTTGCAAAGTTCGAAGGCAGGTAATGTGGAGATTTTTCTCCCTTTTCTTCGGAAATATTTTGGAGTAGTAATATTTTACACACATTTGGTAAGCATGCCTGTTCTTAGCACACTCCGTAGGTGGTGTTGCTGTTCTGGTGGTACCAAAAATAGTTTAGAGCAAAGTCAGCCGGCTCCTCCGGAAGGGACCCCTAACAGAGAGATGTACATCAAATATGGTATTACTCCCATAATGTATGGTACATTGTGGAATAAATACACCAAGAAAGAGTCTGATTTACAATGGCCAGTGAATGGGTCATTTGATTCTAAAAAGGTTCAATATGTAGAGCAGTGTTTATTTAAAAGAAAAAGTCGACAAGATATGTTTGTTTGTGTACGTATGTGGGATAAAGAAGGGCGAGAGAGAGTGAAGAGAGCGGAAGCTATAGCAGAAAAAGAACAGCGGAAAACGATATATCAAAAAGCGTTAGAATTAAAAAATAAAGATATAACGGATTTAAAAAGAAAAAGAAGATAGGGAACGTCAATTAGCGGTAAAAGGCCAGTACCCTATTAGGCGCCCTATTTATCCCATACTTAATAAACCCCAGGATGACTGCATCCTATGAGAATGCCCCCCACCCCCGTATAAAATCCCCACTGCCCCTGAGGATGAGGCTTCTGACGAGGAGCATTTTTCTTCAGACGATAAAGATACAGACAAGCAAGTTGGGCGGCAGACTCGCTCTACTTTGACTAGAGCAGAAAAAGATACATTAAAATCCGCTGCTAGAGAAGAAGCTCGTCGGACTACCACTGCATCGATCCTTGTAGCTATGGTTCAACAGTGGAAAGATATAGACCAATTTTATTTTATAGAGAAATTCTCTTGGGAGGTAATATATGGTTGCAGCATATTTCTAATGAAACAGAGCCAGATGATATAAGTACTGATTATAAACAGTTAGTAGATGGGACTTTCCTTTTTTCAAACTTACCTGATATGATTAGACGAGTGGTCAAATTACGAGATGAAACATTACGTTTACGTAAGGAGCAAGAATTAGCTAGAAAATCTAATGTTGTAGAAAAAGTTCAATTGCAGACAAAGAAAGTAGATTCTTTGGTAGATGTGAACAAACCTAGTAGTAGTGAGACTGCTATGAAACCAATGCGTGAAGCTGCACCTTTGTATGTTCCCCCGAAGGGTGCGGGAACTAGTGATGATAAAACTTCGGATGATGCAAAGGGATATTTTATATATAATTGGGTTTACACTCCTTGGAGTAGAGCAGATGTTATGGCTCTTAAAGCTGCTTTGTCCTACCCCCGGAAAAATCCCGCCGCCTTCTATGAGGAGGTGGAAGGAGCCATCAGCTCCTGCACTATGACCCTGCCAGATATTGATATGTTTTTTGGACTTATTTTGCCCCCTGATATGTGGAGAACAATACGTAAAATAGATGATAATGTAGCATATGGTGATACCTGGGAACATTTAGAAGAAATAGATGCGGAAAGGGAGCCTGCGCAGAAACCCCAGAAGGAGATATTAGATCTTCCTAAAGCTATTGTAACTAAGTTGAAAACTCTCCTACCTCAGAAGAAAATAGATTGGACTACATTAGCGACCTGCAAACAGAAAAAGGATGAGTTAGTTTCTGATTTCTTTTCAAGATTTGAAGAGACATTTCATGATTTTAGTGGTCAGTCATTGGCCGATGATACGGGTAAGCATTTGTTTGTCGACAAATTTGTCGCTAATATGTTAACGGAAATAGCCAGTCGCTTAAAGGCTAGCGAGAGTTCGTGGACCACGTCTCCCCCAGTTTCCCTTTTGACTATAGCCCAATATTACGAGCGACAAGAACAGGAAGCGAAAGGCAGGGAGGATAAGAAGGTTAAAGATTTAAAGACAAAAGTTATGATGGCTCAAGTATATGGTCCACCATTTCGGGGAGGTGGAAGAGGCGGACGTGCAGTGCATACACCTGGAGTGCCCCCTCTCCCTCGTGCAAATTTGTCCCCTGATCAGTGTGCTTATTGTAAAGAGACTGGGCATTGGCGTTCTGAGTGCCCTCTTTTGCGAGGTCAGCAGTACCAACGGGGAAGGGGGAAGTATGAGAGTACGCCCAGGGAATTCAGGAAACAGGGGAGGTACAGGAACTCGTCCCAGGTTTGAGGCAGTTGAGCAAGGACCAAATTATCCTAACACTTTTGATAGACGAAATCAATATCAAGTGTCTGATTATTCTGCTGATGCCCTTGCAGATTCCGATTATGCATAGGGATGCCTAGGATGGGGTAAGGAATCGGTTGAGGTGCCAGTAGATCAAATGGGTCCTTATGTTGACGCAAAAGTCTTAGGATCTACTGATCGATTTCTGGTTGACACAGGGGCTACCGGTAGTGCTCTGTCTAAAAAATTGGTTCCTAGGGCTCCCCTGTCCGGCACAATGATAACATCGATAGGATTCGATGGAACACCTACAGCTAGCCCGCTTTCTCAGCCACTTGAATTCAGACTTGACAAATTCACTGCAGCTTGTCCATTTTTGCTTTCCCCTAACACGCCGGACAACATTGTGGGTATCGATATGCTTAAATATTTTCGTGCTACAATACGTTGTTCCCCAGAAGGTGTGCGTGTTATTTTGAATGATAATTATCCAATGGTTGAAAGATCCTGTCTTATTAATGAAGATACCGCTCTGGCGTCCCTACCTTGTACTTTGTGGGCTACATCAGATACCGACGTGGGTCAAATGGTTATTCCACCTGTGCACATTCAAGTAAAAGAAGGTGTCTCACTGCCTCGTTTGCCGTAGTATAAGATATCCTGAGAAGGTGAAGAAGCATTGACACATATTGTTCAGGACTTGATTAAGGTGGGGGTAGTGGAAGAAGTCCCCTATAATACCTGCAATAGCCCTATTCTTCCTATTTTGAAAAAAGACACTGAAATTTACAGATTCATTATTGATTTGCGAGAGGTTAATAAAATTGTAGTGCCTCAATATCCGGTAGTCTCTGATATCACAACCCTTCTCACTATGGTCCCTCCTACTGCCACTATTTTTTCAGTTATAGATCTTTAAAATGCATTCTTCTCAATACCCATTCACCCAGACAGGCGTTATCTTTTCGGATTTACGTTAAAAAATAGATCCTTCCGGTTCTGCAGGACTCCACAGGGGTATACAGAGAGTCCTAGTAGTTACAGTCAGGCACTAAAAAGACAGCTTAATTCCTTTCCTGTACCAAAAGGGGTGGCCCTTATCCAGTATGTTGACGACATCTTGTTAGCTGCAGATACCCCTGAGCAATGCGAAGAAGGAACATTGTCATTGTTATCATTTCTTGCCTCCCATAATCACAAAGTCTCCTGGAAGAAATTGCAATATTGTAGACAGCAGGTTACCTATTTAGGTCACCTCCTGTCTAAGGAGGGACGTGCACTCACATCAGACCGCATTCAGACCATTTTAGATACTCCTATGCCCCGTACTCAGAAGGATGTCCGTGCACTGATTGGCCTCACTTCTTTTTGTAGGCAGTGGATCCCCAGTTTTTCACACATTATTAAACCTTTGTTGGCCCTTTTGACTAAAGACACCCCGATGCCCCTAACATGGACTACTGAATGCCAGAATGCCTTCCAACAGTTACGCCAAGCTCTTTGCTCTGCACCAGTATTAGGAACTCCAGACTACACTAAGACCTTCACACTCTATGTACACAAGAGGGAAGGTTGTGCCCTCTCAGTCTTAACTCAAACATACGGTGATAAACAACGTCCTTGTGCCTATTTCTCAGCTGTTCTTGACCCAGTCGCTCGCGCGCTGCCTGGATGTTTCCGAGTGGTGGCAGCAACGGCTGTATCAATACGTCAGAGTGAAGGAATAGTTTTGTCACATAAGCTGCTTGTGTTAGTACCCCATTCTGTTGATGCTTTGCTAAATCAAACAAAAACACAGCATTTGACTAGTGCCCGCTTGACAGGATATGAATTGACACTTTTGGCCCCTCATATTGCACTGAAAAGATGTCTGACCCTAAACCCTGCTACACTATTGCCATTTCCAGCTATTCAGTCTCAGTCGCAAGAGTTGCATGATTGTATATTCCTTACTGAAGAGCAAACAAAGGGCCGCGTTGACTTGCAAGATACACCTCTCTCTAGTGTTGATGGGGAGTTATGGGTTGATGGCTTGTGTCTCAAATTGCCTGATGGCTCTACATCTGCTGCCTATGCGATTACAACACTTCAGACAGTAGTAGAAACAGCTCGCATCCCACAGAAGTCAGCCCAAGCGGCCGATTTGATTGCACTAACGAGAGCGTGTGAGCTTAGTACAGATTTGCTTGTTAATATTTTTACTGACAGCCAGTACGCTTTCGGGGTGGCACATAATTTTGGCCGCTTATGGAAAGAAAGGGGTTTCCTTATCTCACATGGGACACAGATAGTGCATAGAGAATTAGTACATATTCTTCTTACTGCTCTAACCTATCCTAAGAAAGTGGCAATTGTTAAGTGTAGTGCACACAAGAAAGTGATTGATAAAATAGGAGCAGGTAATGCCTTCGCAGATTACACAGCCCGTGAAACCGCAATGCAGCGAAGTACCACATCTATGTATGTAGTGAAGTCACAAGCTGAACGTTGGCATGATGCCAGGCAAGAGGTACTGGACATGCAACAATCTGCCTCCACTGATGAATTAGACCAATGGTCTAAGGAGGGAACACTGGATGATGAGGGCTGCTGGAGGAATAAAGATATGACCAAATGGAAGTTACCCACAACATACTTATACCCTTTGATTCACATGGCCGACACTTGTTGGAGCATCCTCAATGGCAAAGCAACTTATGCAAGTTTGGGATCATCCTGATATTGCCGGCACTGCTAAAAAGATAGTTAAGTCTTGTCTGATCTGTCTCCAGTATAATCCTGGAAAAGGAACGCGAACTCCAACAGGAGGGTTTGCGACACCAACTGCGCCTTTTGAGGTCCTGCAAATGGACTACATTCAGTTTGAGCGTTGTAACAATTTGAAGTATGTCCTAGTAGTGGTTTGTGCCCTCAGTAAATGGGTGGAGGCGTATGCTACGAAGGATAATACAGCTCTCACGACAGCGAAAATTCTCCAAAGGAGTTCTTTCCTCGATTTGGCATTTGTCGGGTCCTATGGAGTGACAACGGACCTCTTTTCATTGGGCAAGTTGTGGAATATGTCATGAAAGGATTGGGGATTAAGCAGAAATTTCATGCCGCTTTTCACCCACAGTCAGCAGGCCTGGTGGAGCGTTACAATTCCACCCTGAAACTGAAATTGGCTAAAATACAGGCTTCCACATCTTTGAAATGGCCTAATGCGCTGCCCCTGGCCTTGCTTTCTATCAGATCGATGCCACATACACGATCTGGCCTTACGCCACATGAGGTAGTTTTTGGGCGGCCCATGAATGTTTGGGGGATCCCTAAGCCTCGCCCTATACATGATGTACCCCATGTGTTGATGAGTGACTATTTGTCTCAGTTAACTGACAGTTTGTCATCTATTTATCAGCAGGTACGGGAAGCTCTTCCAGACAGGTCGCAGGGAGAAGGCCATGATCTGCGGCCTGGCGATTTCGTCCTAACGAAATCGTTCCAACGAGTGAACTCCCTGGCACCTCGATGGCGCGGACCGGAGCAAGTTCTCCTTGCTACCAGAACTGCAGTTCAAGTGACCAACCGGAAAAACTGGGTGCATGCTACGCATTGCCGAAAGGTTTCGCATGCCCTTGTGAGCCCAGCGGCGCTGACCGCGACATCCTGGTCACCGAGAGAGGACGAGCTGCGTCACCTGAAGGACCTGAGGAAGTCTTCCCAGACCACACGATCCCTGGCGCATCTAGGAATCTATTTCGATCCAGGAAGAAAGAAACTTCATCGCAGAAAGAGACTGTTTGAGCCTCTGTCCTGGGTGGTTAAAGACTGACTACAAAGGGGGGTAGCCTTTTAGTGACTACTCATCTCAACGTTAGTGAAGAAACCAACGCCTGCCCAGGACCTTAGGGCACCATCTGTTTTGTTGCTTGCCGACGAGATGAACATGCCTGAGGAGAAGAAATCGAATGCTGCAAGAGTCTGTAGCAAACGTTCAATGTTTGTTACTGGACTAACTTTGACTGCTGTCATCATTGCTGTGATAATGTGGGTTGTGGAGGAAGTAACTCCGGCTCGAAACTCACTGACTGCTACTAATCCTGTCCCCACAGAACATTATTACTTTACTCTTCCCTATCATGAGAGAAAACACCGGATGTCATATCTTAATAACACGTTCATACAAATGTTGCATCATACTCGTAATGCTACGAACACTACCAACTGCTGGGTATGTGGAATGATGCCAGCTCATCAGAAGAAGGGAGGAACGCCTTTCATTCCCTTGCCATTCTCGCATAATGGCTCCTGTAGAGCCTGGTTCGCACTGTTGTGGGCCTCTGAAATTGCTAATATTACTCTAGCTGATGTAGGAGGACTTAATGCAAAACTTAATAAAGTTTGTTACCCTGATGAGGAAGGCCTCCTCACAAGCCAAAGGAACTGTATGGGAAATGGAGGAGTATCGCAAAGGAAATTCCTCCACAAGCTATGTGTTCCCCAACACTCGAACAGCCAAGGGTAACGGGCCTCCTGTTATTGCTGTTACTAGAGCCCAAGCAAGTCTGTGTTTTGGCAGTATCCCAGTGGGGAAAAGTGACTGTACTACAGTATTGAACATTACTGGAACGAACAATAGCAGTTTTTTTATCATTGCATAATACTTATTTTGTTTGTGGAAGTAAAGGTTACTATCATCTACCCATCGGATGGTCTGGAATCTGTTATATATCCTTCTTGCTCCCTCCTGTGTTCTTAGCACCTGCATCTTATCATAAAGATCAGAAACTGTTTAATGACATTTCTTTAAACCGATTCAAAAGAACTATAAACAATGATGAAGTGGATCAAACTGACACTGCATTACAACAATATGTTGATTTTAATTTGGGACTCTTTTTTTTTGTTGGTGCGGCTTTAAATAGCAGGAAAATTAGACGCTTAACACGCGTAGTAGAGGCTGTGACTAACCAAACAGCAATGGCTCTTGGAAATATTACAGAAGAACTCCAAATTATGAGAATTGTGACTTTGCAAAACAGAATGGTGCTAGATGTTATTCTAGCTGATCGTGGTGGAGCAGGTCGCATTATTGGGAGTAGTTGCTGTGTGTTTATCCCTGACCACGCCCCTTCTGTTTATGATGCCATTACCAAAATGCATAAAATAGCCACTGAGATACATCAAGACCAAGCAACATGGACTTGGACTGGATGGTTCTGGAACATATTTTCTGTATGGGGTTTGAAAATATTGTCGGCCTTATTTATAATTATTGCGATTCTCTTTTCTTGCTGTTTGTGTATTCAATGTGGGCCAATGTTCTGTTCCCTCTGTATTTCTACTTGTACTACTTGTTTACCATCAAAAATGAATGTCCAAAAAGTAAATACCCGTTCAGCAATGGAACAAGAAATTTGTGATATAATGTCAATTGACATCCATGATATTTATCGTACCCCTTTTAAAGCATAAGAAAATGTCTTCAGCTTATGCTAAAAGGGTCGTCTGTGGAAATGTGTAATATTTTACGTTAGCATAAGCTACAGCCGTTTTGGCTGTGGTGTCCATTTTGTTAGTTTTGTAATTCTTTCGTCCTCTGCTCCTCGTCTTTTCACACTGCCTGTGTCATCTATTTTTGTTGACTTCCTGACTCAGTTAAAGCAATGTACGTGCTGAGGGTTTATAGTTGTCAGTGCACCTGGTCTCAGATGTTAACTGTTGACCATTTACTGCTGCCATAAGCATTCCTGCTCCCCCTCCCACTTTGCTGACCACATGGTTATTCATCTGCCCTTGTTTGCTGATAGCTTTTCCTAAAACTTGTTCTTCCTATTTCTGTTCACATGCTTGCATTGCAGAAAAACCTGAATAAAAGACCTGTGTTCTGTGACTTCAGTGTACTACCTCCTGCAACACTTGAGAGTGTTGTATGGACGTGGTCCCGCTCATGAGTGATTAATAAACTTATTATTTATTCCAACTCCAGTGCTGATCTCTATTTTGTTGGTCTTTGAACCCGTGGACAAGAGGGTGACCCTGCACCAGTGTACCCCTAAAAGGTACATTTCCACAGGGGCATCCCTGCCTAGTGCCCCTATGGAGGCTAAACTCCCTTGAACATTCTCCATTGACCCATACAGAGCCAGAGGCTCCTCATAAAGCAAACCATGCATTTAAGGAACACCGGTCCGAATCCCATCTTGCACAGGATTGCCATCAGGTAGGGCAACTCCACTGAATCAAAGGCCTTTTTGGCATCCAGTGATAGTAGCACTGCCTGCTCTTCAATCTGTTCCCTGAGGGTTAGACAGCCATATAGGTTTCTCGGGTTGTGTCTGGTCAGTCTGTAGGGCATAAACCCAAACAGGTCAGGGGCTACTACTGTATCTAATACTCTCATGAGCCTGTTCACTACTACCTATGCAAAGATTTTGGTTTTTGTGTTCAGTAGAGAGCGTCCTGTATGCAGTGCAGTCTTCCCTCATTTTCCGCCCCTTATGTATGAGAACTGAGCAGAATACCTACGTTCTGCACCTCCTTGAACATGGCTATCAGTGGGGCTGCTACTCTGGAATTCACCACCTTTAATATTTCCAGAGGAAACCCATTTGGGCCTGGGGCTTTCTGGTTCTTGAGCTGAGATATCGTTTCTGAGATCTCGTTATCTGCGAGCTTTGCCTCAAAGGCACTGCTCGGCCTCCCCCCTCACTGAGAAACAGGAAGGTCTCGGATAAAGCTCAGTAAGCTGAATAGGTCGTCCACCAATCTTGAACTGTACCCAACTCCCTGGTGGTCCGCAAAGGCTTGGGCTATTGCTGCCGGGGTCTCCCCAGCCATCACCTCCAGGGAAATCACCCTACGAATCCATCTCTGGCCGTCCTCTTTCATTGCTAGCCAGGCTAGGCTTTGTTTCCCATTTCGCACATCCTACTCTGTTTGTTTCTATAAAACAACCTCGCCTCCTGGTGTACCACACTCTTGTACTCCTCCTTTAAGAATCCCAGTCCCTCAGCCTGCTCCCTGGTGGGGTGTCGCATGTATATAGCCTCTCCTTGCATCCTCTTATCCTCTAGTACTCGGCACTGCGTCTCTCGCTACTTTTTTCCCCACCACATGAGAGTTCAGGACCCCCCTCAATATAGTATGCCTCCCATAGTTACATTGGAGTTCACCGTTCCTCCTGTGGGTCCCTGTCGGTCAATTCCCAGGGTCCTAATCTCCACCCCCTGTCTAATCGGGTAGCCTTGTCTGGATTGTTGCCACTAGCGGGTGTGGTTGATATCCCCCTTTTGAAGTAGACTGTATCCCCGAAGTCCTCCACCTGGGGTTGTAGCACCAACAAGTAGTCCAGTCTTGACATTGACTGCATGGAGTTCGCTGCGTAAGAGTACTGTCGCGTCTGGGGGTTTTGAACCCTCTAAAGATCAACGAATCCGGTTCAGTTCAGGAAATCCCCAGGTGGGTGTCCGCTCTCAAGGAGGACATCCTCAGGATGGTCAACCTGTCCAGCTCCCTGTGCAGTTCTAAATTATTGTCCCCCCTACCAGCATCAGGACCTCAGGGGCATTTGTGATCCAGCTGCCCAGTTTCGCTAGTCCCTCGCTCTGTAGGCCCGCAGGACGGTACCAGGAGGCCATTGTCAGTCTCATGCCATTCCAGCTACCACACACCGCCACGTATCAGTCCTGTGGGTCTGTCAATGAGTGGGTCATCTGCAACGGAAGGGATTTACGGAGAGGTGTGGTGCAGCAGCCAGAGCGGCTGACTACGGAGTGTGGGGCTCACGGTTCGATCCTCAGCACTGGTGGCAGCTCAGCTCAGCACCATGTGACTGGGCAATAGCTCACTTAATCTCCCCGACGGCCCCCAGCGCCATGGAACCTTAAGGGGTGATATGTTTGCGCTTTAAAAAGAAAACAAACACCCACCGCCGTGACACCCTGGAGAAGCATGCGTGGGCCATGCGTGGGTGAGGAAGCCACAGGTGTTTCTTGTAGCTGGAGTACATCAGGATCATGCTTTTGCAGGTAACTGGTTACTATCCCCCTTTTTAACTTGCTCCCCAGGCCGCTGACGTGCTGATGTTTTGGGACCAATTGGGGTTGGATTTCACCAGAGTTGGATTTATATTAAAATGTCAAGAGGTGATCAGGGGGCTTCCAAAAGTAGCAAAATACATATTGGAATGATGGGTCAAGCAGGTTGAATTCTGATTTCATCAGGTAAGTGACAGAAGCAGGGCACTTAAGAGAAGGTCCCCCCCTTATGTCCAGAACTACAATCATAAAGAAGTCACTTTCTTGCCTTTGATATGCGGAGGCCTAGTTGTTTGGGTTGTAAGCCTCCACTTCATGGGACATGGGGTGAAAGAACATAAGCCAGGATGGAGGGTAGCGGCTTAGAAGGATATTGACTGACCAGACCTAAAGACTATTTGTGCCATATGGTGGTCTAGGAAGAGAAGCGGGGATGCCGAGAATGAGATTAAATTGGGAGGCAACGTGAGGCTGGGCTTTTTTGTTGAGAGGCATAACATGGCCTTTTGAGAGCTGACTGGTCAGCGTAAGCAGAGACACCCCTGGTAAAAATGGAAGATAAGTCTTCACATGTTGACCAATGTTCTGTTGAATCTTTCCACTTGGCTTCTTCCCACCTCCTCCGCCCCGATCGTATTGCATGATTTTTCTCTTTTTGCATCAGCTGTAATATTTGCTTGATGAGTTTTTACTTAAAATCTTCTGTGTCTGAACTGAGTCTGACTGCAGAACTGTAGTGGATAATATATATATATATATATATATATATATATATATATAATCACATAATTTTGGCTACTGTGAACACCTTGTGTTCTTTGGTTGGAAAAGCTTGTGCTTAGTGATTAAAGTGTTTGAGATGATTCGAACGTTTTGCATTCTTTTATGGTCCATATCCAAGGAGAGGAAAGAAAGCAATGCATATAATGTCCATAAGGGTAGTACGTTCAAGATGTTACGTTAACTGCTGACCTAACAAAGTTTTGCGAAAAATACATTAAGGATTCCAGCTCCCATGCAAGACAAAGCCAGTGGAATATTTGTCTTAAAATCTTGAGGTTTTTCTCAGCACCCAAATGCCCATATTGTTCATCGACTGTATACAGTATTTGTTTTTTGTAGTTTAAGGTTAGCGCCATCCTTGTGCTTTTCTGTCATTTGCATAGAATAACTCTGTTTACAGTCAGCTCGTTCCAGTCTCTCAGTAGGATTTTGACTTCTGGGCGGTCATATTTGACCTGGTTGTTTTGCCATCTCACCTCGATGGCATTTTATACTTAAGCTATTCAGAGGCCAGATATTTGCGACAGTCTTGGGTCTTCATTGCCCTGTCTGCTCAATCAGCTCACCATGAGGTTCACCACATTGCATTACGCTTCTGGAACAGCAGAGATTATAACCTGACAGTTTATGGCTGTCAAGGAGTTTTGAAGCACTATTAGGGGTTCTTTACCACTGGGGTTACATACTTCTTTCACTTGTGCTTCATTTACTTCGTACTAGCCTTCTTCAGATGAGGATGGTTGGGTTCTTCCTGATAAAGTATCTAAATCAGTACCAGTCTCGTGAGTCTGTTACTGGCTATGGAAATTTTATATGGACAGTGCATGAAACTACCTGTGTCCTGTGACATCATGCTTGGCTTTCTTCGAAATCGTGCTTCATGCAGCGGTGGCTCTCCCGCAATAGCGGAGAAACGTCGCCCCACTGGCTCAGAGCCATCAGTTGATAAATAAAAGGATATGTTATCGTTTTCTTTTTTAGTTGCTGGCCGAGCTTGCGTGTGTGGGGGCGGGGCTGGGGTCACAGGGAGGAGTGGTTGTGCACTTCTAAGTGCGCATTTCTGTTTGGCTGGCCATGTCAGGCTGGCCAAACAGACATGCGCAGTTAGGTTTCTCTAACCCGGTTGTATTCTACAGCCGGGTGGAGAAACGTGCCAGACTCCCTGTGCCTGAGTGGAGCATCTAAACAGCCCGCTCAGGCCAATCCTGACGCTGCTCTCGTTGTATGAGAGCAGCATCTGGCTTGGTTGGGGAATCTGTTCCAGGGACTGTCAGGAGCAGCAGGGGGAAGGAGCACTGAAGCGTGAGGCAGCCGCAGGATCAGGTACGTTGTTTTTTTCAATTTTAACCCTCCTACTGTGTTAAAAGCAAAACGATAATCATGAACATTACCTGAGCCATCTTGTCTGGTGGAATTCTATGTGCACATAAGTTGCAGTCATTTTGATCTATCACAGCCATTTTGTACTCTGTTGGTCACCTTTGTTTCACCCTGCCCTTACTAGCATCCCTCTGACCCTCTGACCGACCTGGTATGTGTGCTGGGGGCTATAAACTCTATTGCCACAACAAACCTCAGCGCCACTTGCTGCCACAAACTCATTTTCCTCTCATCTCTGTTTTCAGGCAAACCTTTGGACACTCTACCCCTCACTGCACCTAGTTACACAAACAGGTTCCAAACACCAAAAAGACTCTTGCAACATGATTTATTGCACTGCAAACAGCAAGACTTGTTGTTACCAACAATGGGACCTGTTTTTATCAACAGAACGGACTCTTAGATCTGGCCGGTCTCACATGTTTTAGACCCTGAAGCAAGGTCCAGCTGCAAGATAAGATTGTCTGTTTGACCTGGGTGGGAAGAGAATTACTGTTGGGCTTGTGTGACAACCTGCCCGGGGCGGGGACCCCAAGCTTGTGTAACCATGGTAATGAAACAAATGCATTGTGTCAAACCTGTATAAAAGGAAGAGCCAAAGGAGTATCAGCAGAGCACTTCCCTCAGACATCCCGGTGTCTGCAGTTGACGTGATCTCCTCATGAGAAATAAACCTTTTTCTTGTCTTCCAGTTTCCAGCGCTTGCCTCATTATTTTGATAGCGAACCCAAAGTGAATTAGAGGTGGAACCCTGCACCGGGCAGCATTGAGGGTCTTAGAAGACTCGCTGCCTTTCACAAATTGGCGCCCAAACGTAGGGGCCCATCAGCGACGCGTGGGTCCGGTAGAGAGGTCCTAACGACGGAGTGAACGACTAAACGATTGGGGTATACCTGCCTGAGAAGACCTTTGTCTGGCTGCCGATCGACTGAACTTCACCGGTTTCGAACGGACCTCTCTCGAGTGACCTGCGGTCCTGACTGGGACCTTAGAGGAACGCCGCATTGATTGTTGGAGTGAGAGGACAACCAGGCGCTGGAAGGGGAGAGACGAAGAACTGTCCATACGGTCCGGGTAAGGTCGTGAAAAAACGACTTAAATTGATTGATTGATTGAATAGTTTGATTGAAATACTAGTATTCCTTTTTTGATATTGAGTTATTTGCGACATTTTCCTGCTTGCAAACAACGAAGAATAGGAATATTCTCTCTCTTTGCAGGCAGCGAAGGACAGGTAGTGCAGACTTTTTGTCTAAATTGATTGATTGAGATATTCATTTTTGACCGATAAATACGTCATGCCTGTTTTCTCTAGATTGTTTGATTGTAATTGTTTTGGACCCGACCGTTCGTTAGAGGTCAGTCAGCCGGCACCGCCGGAAGGCACCCCTAACAAGGACATGTACGTAAAGTATGGATTAGCCACCGTAGCTTATAGCAAACTATGGCATAAATACACTAGGAAGGACCGGGTAAATCAGTGGCCACTGACGGGATCTTTCGATCCCGCTAAAATAGAAACGTTAGAATTAGCTCTCCACAAAAAGAAAACTAGATCAGCCATGTTTGACAGTTTTGGTTTATGGCGAAAAGAGGCAGCTCAAAGAAAGAAAAGGGACGAAGCTAGACAAGATAAAGAAACGCGAAAATCAGCTTACCAAGCCTGTAAAAGATTAGAAGAAAAACTAAAAGAAAAGGAAATCGATAAAAAGGAACAGGAATCAAAAATATCAGGTCAATGCCCTGTTAGAACGCCCTCGACTCTTTACCCCAAGTTACCAGCAAAACAAAGGGTAGATGATGATTTATTGTTAGGTCCCCCAATCATATACATGCCACCCCCTTACGCCCCTACTCATCCCGTAGCACAACGCCAGAACCACCAAAGTATAGCCGGAGATGGCACGATCGCCTCAGTCTCCACCGCTTCTGCTCCCACAGAGTCACCCACACCAAATGCCTCATCAAAGGATACAGTAGTAGAGGTAGGATCAAAAGAAAAAGGAGCGCCCAGGGTCCCGCGATTAAGTAAAAATGAGCAAGCAGGCATTGATAAAATAGTTAAATCCCTCATAGATAGGAAGGAGACAGAAGAGTATGTAACTGACATATGCAACTCCTATGTTGAAAACCGCAAACGATACTTTATTGTACGTCTCTGTTACCACACTCTTACTGCATATGAAGAGAAGTACCAAGATGTAGGGCCCGAGCGGCTAGTGGCTCTCTATAGGAAGGTAGACACCGGAGATGAAGGCGACAACGATGTTACAGAACTCTTTTCATCCACACTGGAGGTATTCCGTCACCTTGTGGAACAAGGACGGATAGATAAGGACAGGACATCTAAGATAGCAGGACCCCCGGTGGAAAAACCAGATAGCATGATGCCGATAAAAGAAGCTGCCCCTTATTGGGTACCTCCTAGAGGACAAGGGACTCATGACGATATGAACCATCAAGACGCTAGAGGAAGGGTGGTCTACAATTGGGTGTATCAACCATGGGACAGACAGGACATTTTGACGTTCCGTAAATCTTTACCGGATTTACGAAAGAACCCCACCGCCTTTTACACCGAGCTAGGTACCGCTCTGGGATCAACAATAACGTCACTTGCCGACATAGACTTGTTCTTCGGGTTATGTTTGCCAGCAGATGTGTGGAAACAGATTAGGAAAATAGACCATACCGAACTGCTTGGTCATACCTGGGAACAACTCAACACATTAGATAAACAGCGGAACCCTGGTCAAAAACCGGTTAAAGCAATATTGGACCTCCCTGACAAAATAGTGCAGAAAGTGAAAACGCTGATCCCAGAGAAAAAGATAGACTGGTCCATAGTAACTGCGTGCCGCCAGAAACCACAAGAGGATGTCTCAGAGTATTTCTCCAGATTTGAAACGGTGTTCTCCGATTACAGTGGACAAGACATGTCCACCGCAACCGGACACCACTTATTTGTGCAGAACTATGTCAAAGGGCTACTGCCAGATGTATCCCAGAAATTACAAGCCAGTGAAAGTAGTTGGGCAGCATCTAAACCGGCGGCCATTCTCCAAATGGCCCAGTACTATGAGCATCAGAAAAACGAAAATGACAGGGCTACAGAAAGGAAAAAGAAGGACTTGAAGGAAAGGGTAATGGTAGCACAACTCCAGGGGCGAATACAGGAAGGGAGCAATATAGGGAGGATACCAGCAGAATACCCCTAGAGTACAGCCACCTAGAAACAATTCATCGACATCATATGTAGGACGCCAAGACCTAGGACAGGATCAATGTGCATTTTGCAAAGAATATGGACACTGGAAAACCCAATGCCCGGCTTTGTTAGGAGCTGGTAGGGGCAGAGGGGCGAGGGAAATAGCAAGTGGACAGAGAGGAAGAGGACGTGGGAGAGGGTACGCGAGTGAAGCAAGCGAGGAAAGGCCAGGAAGAGTGAACACATTTGACCATCCCAAACAGAATCAGTACCAACAGACAGATTATGACAATACGTACGACTTTGCATAGGTCAGATAGGGGCAAGGGAGGGATCCAGTCGAGCTCTATGTTGATCAGCAAGGCCCTTATGTTACCGCTGAGGTCCTGGGCACAAAGTCGCCATTTCTGGTAGACACGGGAGCAACACGTAGTGCACTATCCAAACGACTGATTCCAAGGGCACCCTTGTCAGGCTCACATGTGACCTCAATAGGATTTGACGGTACGCCCTCCACCAACCCTTTGTCCCGACCGATCCCTTTTAACCTTGACAACAATAGCGTCGAAACGACATTCCTCCTCTCTTCCAACTCCCCAGACGCCATTATGGGTCTCGACCTTTTGAAACACTTCCATGCGACTATCAGATGCTCACCAGACGGAGTGCGTGTCGTCCTGTATGACAACCCCCAGCGCCATAGAAGAACCCTTCTCAGCACATGTTTCCCATCTCCGAGACTGACGCATCCCTACTGGACACTTTGCCATCACACTTATGGGCAAGGGCTGATTCAGACGTAGGACGAATGATGATTGACCCAGTACACGTAACAATACGACAGGACGCAACCCTACCGAAAGTCCCGCAGTACAAAATATCGCCAGAGGGTGAGAAGGCACTGACAGAGATCATACACTCTTTGGTAGAGGCAGGGGTGGTAGAGGAAGTAGTGAGCAACGTTTGTAACAGTCCCATACTACCGATTGTAAAGAGACAAGGCGAGGGAGACGGAAAAGCCTACCGCTTCATCATTGACCTGCGGGAGATAAACAAAATCATAGTGCCACAATACCCAGTAGTTTCCGACATCACGACAATTTTGACTTTAATCCCCTCCACTGCCACCACCTTCACTGTAATTGACCTCAAAAACGCATTCTTTTCCATACCTATACACAAGGACAGCCGCTATCTATTTGGATTCACCCTAAACTCCCGTTCGTACAGATTTTGCAGAGCACCTCAGGGGTACACTGAGAGCCCAAGCATCTATAGCCAGGCGCTTAAAAGACAGTTAGACGCCATACAATTGCCAGATGGAGTGGCACTAATACAATATGTAGACGATATCCTTCTAGCAGCGGACACCATACCAATAGCCGTCACCGCCACCATCAAACTACTCCATTTTCTTGCTGAGAATGGTCACAAGGTCTCCCGAAAGAAATTGCAGTTCTGTAAATCACAAGTGACCTATTTGGGTCACCTTTTATCCAAAGAAGGGAGGAAACTCACGCCTGACAGGATCCAGACAATTCTAGACACCCCTGTCCCCAAAGATCAGAAACAAGTCCGCTCTTTGATAGGTCTCACCTCATTTTGCCGACAGTGGTTACCGATCTTTAGCCTCATTGTCAAACCCCTTCTCTCCCTCCCTAGCTAAAGACATCCCCTCACCTCTCCCCTGGACCCCGAATGCCAGTCAGCCTTTAAAGAACTACGCAATGCCCTTTGTTCAGCGCCTGTCCTAGGAACCCCGGATTACTCCAAACCATTCTTCCTCTACACGCACGAGAGGGAAGGATGTGCATTGTCTGTCCTAACACAATCAATTGGTCACAAACAACGCCCTTGTGCATATTTCTCTGCCACCCTCGATCCAGTAGCCAGAGCGCTGCCAGCGTGCCTGCGCGCTGTGGCAGCTGCAGCAGTATCGATACACCAGAGCGAAGGAATAGTACTCTCCAATCCAGTCACTGTTTTAGTACCCCATGCAGTCGACACACTACTAAACCAGACCAAAACCCAACACTTGACTAGCGCCCGACTGACAGGATATGAGTTGACCCTGCTAGCACCGCACATTACCCTAAAGCGATGCACCACCCTCAATCCAGCCACACTGTTACCCCTACCTGAAAATGATCCTAGCGTGACTCCACTACACGACTGTGTGACACTAACCGATGAACAAACAAAAAGTAGAGTAGACCTCAGAGACACCGCCTTTCTAGAGCCAGATGGAGAACTATGGGTGGATGGTTCGTGCATCAAACTCCCCAACGGCACCACCTCAGCTGCATACGCTGTCACCACAGCCCGAACCGTTCTGGAAACAGCCCGTATTCCCCAACGTTCAGCCCAGGCTGCAGAACTCATTGCCCTCACACGAGCATGTATCTTAGCGACTGACACGACAGTTAACATATACACCGACAGCCAATATGCCTTCGGGGTGGTTCACCATTTTGGGATCTTATGGAAAGAAAGAGGGTTCCTGACTTCACACGGTACACCCATCCTGCATGGAGATTTAGTCTCCGCCTTGACGCAAGCAGTCCTCCTCCCCAAGAAGTTAGCAGTGATAAAATGCCAAGCACATAGGAATGTGACTGATCTCATTGGACAGGGAAATGCACTAGCAGACGTTACTGCCCGAGCCACGGCAGGAGACAGAACTACGACACGAATGTATGTGACCAGGTCACAAGCTGAACGATGGACTGACGCTAGGACCACTGTAAGGGAGATACAGACTACAGGCACACAAGACGAATTGACCGAGTGGGAAAAGGTGGGACTAAAAGACGAGGAAGATTGCTGGAGAACTAAAGACGGAAATAAATGGCTGTTACCCAATGCCTACCTCATCCCCATATTGACCATGGCACATTTACTAGCACACATAGGCTCCACCCCCATGATTGAACTAATCACCAGAGTATGGCATAACGTCAAGATAGCAGAATCTGCAAAACACCTAGTACAACAATGTATAGTCTGCCTACAACACAACCCAGGGAAGGGGACAGTAGTACCACGGGGAGGGTTTGGAGTCCCTGACCACCCCTTTGAAATCCTTCAAATGGATTACATTCAACTAGAGAGATGCCTTGGTCTAAAATATGTCCTGATGGTTGTGTGCGCTTTTAGCAAATGGGTGGAGGCATATCCCACCCGCGACAATACCGCCTTAGCCACTGCAAAAGTATTGTTGAAAGAATTCTTCCCCCGATACGGCCTTTGCAGAATTTTACGGAGCGACAACGGCCCCCACTTCGTAGCCGAGGTGATCCATGCGTCTTCCACCCCCAATCAGCGGGCCTGGTAGAGAGACACAATGCAACGTTGAAACTAAAACTAGCCAAAATAGTTGCCACGACCGGGTTGAAATGGCCCGACGCCCTCCCATTGGCATTGTTATTGATGCGCTCCACCCCAACCAAACACCGACTGACCCCGTATGAGGTGGTCTTCGGCAGGCCTATGAGCATTTGGGCGGCACCAAGACCCACCTCCATTAACGATGTCCCGAACATATTAATGTCGGATTACTTGCATAAATTGACAAACGAGCTAACAATTATCCACCAACAGGTGCAGCAAGCCTTGCCTGACGTATCCAGGGGCCCGGGACATGAAATAAAGCCAGGCGACCATGTATTGATTCGCAACTTCCAAAGAACGAAGAATCTGGAGCCTAGGTGGACGGGCCCCTGGCAAGTCCTGATCACCACCCGAACTGCCCTCCGAGTGGAAGGAAAACGAAACTGGCTGCATGCCCACCACTGCAAACGAGTCCCTCCAACCCTGGCAACCTGTGAAGGGGTGGAGGTGCAAGAGGAAGTACTCGCGAGAGACCGACCAGCTCTGAGTTGCTACCCACAAGAAGACACCCTCGAACTATCAGAATTTCCCGACCCCACAGTGCCATCCAGGAAAGGGTACAACCTAAGATCGACGAAAGGAGGGAGCTCCAACGACCAGGCCACCAACTAAGTCAAGGTCTCAGATCGGTAGCACAGTCAAACAACGCTACCAGGAAAGCGCCAGACAAAAGTCTGTGGTCCTAACAGTTGTTGAGCTCCTCGAAGATGATGGAAGAAACTGAACACCTGCAAAACCACTGCAAAGACACCAAGACTGCTAACCTGCACAGCACAAAGACAATTGCACTTGTAGCCGCATTTCTCACCTGTCTCCTGCTAATGGTCGCACTCTGGATCATTGAAGAGAATGCCCCTGCATACAGAACATTGTCACCCACCATGCAACCAACCACCAAGAAAGAACACTACCTGGTATCACTACCGCCACATCTCCGAGGAACGACGCAAAGAATTCTGGAATAATTCTTTCGTGCAGATGTTGCACCAGCACAATCTTGCCATCAATGCTACCAACTGTTGGGTCTGTGGGCTGTTACCACATGCCACTGAACATTCCATCTCTTTCATCCCTTCGCCCTTTTCTATTCACGGATCTTGCCTTGCCTGGATGATGCTCCTACAAGAAAGTTACAAAGACAATGCCACTTCCGACGGAACAATCGCCCAGTTCTACAACGAGTTCTGGCGAAACAAAACAGGAAGGACATCCGCCCCTTCTGCCCTCACACCTTCAATGCGACATTCCAGATTAATGTCCCCTCCAAAGAACGCAGTGGAAATGCAAGTGTTCAATAATCCTAACAGAGCCACATTTTCCTACCTGAAGAAAAGAACTGCTGCAACACTGACTGTGGCCCTATCTGTGGTGAACGTCTCTGGCCTTGTATGCATTGAAGGCCGTGGGACTAAGAATGTGGGTCACAGCACCTGTAGCATTGTAAGGACTTTGAACACTGCCAACCCCCAGCGCTTGTTGCATCACCCAATATGTACTTTGTTTGTGGAACCAAAGCCTACACCTGGCTCCCAAGAAACTGGGGGGCACGTGCTACATCGCCTTTGTTTTGCCACCAACCTACACAGCCCCTGCAGAGCATCATCGAGAAAAGCGTTCTAAAGACATTGATCAAGCAGACTCTGCCTCATCACAGTTCCTCGATGCAGCAAAAGGGCTCGTCCCGCTATGGGGTCCGATGGCAAACAGCCGAGCCATCAGACATCTGTCCCAAGCGGTAGAGACCGCCCTGAACGTCACTGCTGGCATCCTCACCAACAACACTGCTGAGCTCCAGCGATCCGTCTGGTTACCCTGCAAAATCGCATGGTCCTGGACGTGGTACTAGCGGACCGTGGAGGAGCATGCCGCATCATCGGTGCCAGCTGCTGTGTATACATTCCTGATAATTCACCTTCTGTCTATGAAGCAATCGAACATCTCCATAGACTATCTTGAGAAATTCATCAAGGATCAGAGACTTGGACAATTGGAAGTTGGCTTTGGGGCATCTTGAAGGAGTGTGGTTGGAAAATATCAATGATTCTCTTGGTCCCAGTATTGACAATATGTGGTTGTTGTTTGGGTATACACTGTATACCACCTTTGTGTTCTCTTTGCATAACTACCTTGCACCCTAAGACTATGGACACTCAGCTAACAAAAATGAGAGTAATGTATGATCAAGAGATACAGGACATTATGGAGATCGAAATAGACTGACAAGCTGGCTAGTTATGTTCAAAGGGGCCACTGTTAAAAGCAAAACGATAATCATGAACATTACCTGCGCCATCTTGTCTGGTGGAATTCTATGTGCACATAAGTTGCAGTCATTTTGATCTATCACAGCCATTTTGTACTGTGTTGGTCACCTTTGTTTCACCCTGCCCTTACTAGCATCCCTCTGACCCTCTGACCGACCTGGTATGTGTGCTGGGGGCTATAAACTCTATTGCCACAACAAACCTCAGCGCCACTTGCTGCCACAAACTCGTTTTTCCTCTCATCTCTGTTTTCAGGCAAACCTTTGGACACTCTACCCCTCACTGCACCTAGTTACACAAACAGGTTCCAAACACCAAAAAGACTCTTGCAACATGATTTATTGCACTAAAAACAGCAAGACTTGTTGTTACCAACAATGGGACCTGTATTTATCAACAGAACGGACTCTTAGATCTGGCCGGTCACACATGTTTTAGACCCTGAAGCAAGGTCCAGCTGCAAGATAAGATTGTCTGTTTGACCTGGGTGGGAAGAGAATTACTGTTGGGCTTGTGTGACAACCTGCCCGGGGCGGGGACCCCAAGCTTGTGTAACCATGGTAATGAAACAAATGCATTGTGTCAAACCTGTATAAAAGGAAGAGCCAAAGGAGTATCAGCAGAGCACTTCCCTCAGACATCCCGGTGTCTGCAGTTGACGTGATCTCCTCATGAGAAATAAACCTTTTTCTTGTCTTCCAGTTTCCAGCGCTTGCCTCATTATTTTGATAGCGAACCCAAAGTGAATTAGAGGTGGAACCCTGCACCGGGCAGCATTGAGGGTCTTCGAAGACTCGCTGCCTTTCACAACTGCTGCTGCCCCCCACGCCCCACTGGATATTGACAGCAGCCGTGACTGGTTTAATCTATTGTCTTCTTAGTCCCAAACAAGTAATTGTGGAACTTTTAAGTTACATGCCAGTAGAAGGCCTGGAATTCCAGCTTGTATGCTGGATAGTTTTTTACGGAAGCAGACAGTGCTTTTCGGGCGAAAGCAACAGATTGGCTTCCTTGCCTTATCCTGGGTAGAGGACTGTGCCTAGGCTCTCTTCACTGGCATCAACATGATGGTCAAAATGCCACTGTGGGTAAGCCTAGGGCAGTACTGGTGCAGTTGTGAGTTTTTTGATGAGATGGTAAAATACTTGATAACATTGACAGGCCGTCTGAGACCAAGCATGTCTTGAAATTTGCTGTAGGTAGCTCATGCTTTTGCTCAACATTCATGTGTTTCCGAGTTGATTAGTACTTCATATTGAGTTCCAGATCTTGGTAAATTGTTGAACACGTCACCAGTAGTAGCCACAGCTCTGTAAGTCTTTTAGGTTGTTGCGGGGCAGACCGCTTTAAAGGGTTTCTATTTTGGAAGCAATGATAGCAGTGCCTTCTGCTCATATAATGTGCCCCAAATACTCTGCGCTGCTCTGGTAGAACTGACACTTTTCTAGTAAAGTCTTAAGTACTTGATCTAGCTGTCTGCATAGGACCAGCAGTAGTCTGGTTTTGTATTATTCCAGAGTCCTTCCAAACAAGATGCTATCTTGAAGGTTTATTAAACCTTCATCGAGAGTTATGTCTCTTACAGTCTATTCCATTAAGCATATAAAAGTGGCAGGGTCTCGGGCTCAAATGCTTCCTTGACTAGCAGTCGAGTTAGCAATTGGTATGGCAAAACTTTTCTCCTGATCCTCATCTGCTGGCACCTGCATAGCTTCTCAGGTCAGTTCTTGTATAGCACCCACCACTGGTAGTTCCGGTATATACCTGGTCTCGTCCGTTTTCCTAGCTTATCCTTGTTGATATAAGGGGTGCATCATAAGGGGGGTGAGCTGATGTCATTAACCTGTATATTATTTGCCTGGCTCCAAACATACCATAATTTGTCCGTAGGCAGCAGGGCATTCTCTTTCCATTCTCTTTGCTCGTGGCCACAAGGAGAAGGGTGCGCTGTTCGGCTTGCACTCCACTGAGCTCTTGTGAGAGGCACATTTTCACTGTGATATAGCGGATTTAATCCTCAACATCAAGGATATGATCTTTCTAGCTGTGCTAAGGGCAGACTCTTGAAATATGCTCGGTAGTAGGGCTCATAGATTATGGTGACGTGGCTTCTGCTGTTCAGCAGTCACTGTGTCTTTCGCCGTTCCATCTACTTGGGTAGAACAATCTTCTCCCTGATCAACCCATCGGGTATGCAGGATGCTCCCATGATGTTTTCTTTCACATGTTAGAGCTCAGATTTCGACACTCAAAGGCACTTCTTGTCTGAACCTTGTTATTTCTTTACTCCCTTTGAGAAGCCTGGCGGCTCGTCCAGGCGAATGATTCAGGAAATGTTTGGTCATTTTCTGCATTTTCGCACAGCATTGCAGTGTGACCACCCTCCGCGGCAGAAACCGCAGGGCCAGTCTGTTTGATTGATGGCATCTGGTTTGGGTGTGGTTTGAGGTTTTCTGTGCTTTTGTGTACAGCTCTTGTCCCCATGTCTAGAAAGTCGTTGGCTGCTGTATCCAGAGTTATCAATACCTCTTCCAACCCAGTTGGAGCGCCATCCTTCTGCATCATCTTCTCCATTAGACTTTTCAGGCATTCAAACCGGCTTGGAAGGACATTATCTGTCTCTGAGCCCTGTCCTTGGTGGAGGCTGTTGATGAGACAGATTTGGGCTCAGCTTCCAAATTTGATTTTTTGATTAGCTCGATGTATGTGGGGGATTGTTCCTCCAAACCCAGCAGCATTAATGTAGCATATTTGGCTCCCCTGACGTTCAGTTTCAGTCGAGCAGAGAGCAAGTTGACAGACTGGATGCTCCCTTTCAGATGCACCAACTGTAGGCGTCTTGTCAATCTTAGCATATATCCGGACATCTCATTCAGCTCCTCCTTGGTAGATTAAGAACAGATAAACACAACTATTTATGTTTCAGATGTGCCGATTTTTCTATCCAACATGCCCACAATCCATTGGCAGAGACTTCAGGCCTGGTTGGACAGTTTGTGTTGCACATCCTTCCAGGTTTTTAATCAGTCTCTTCTGCTGTTTTTGTTTGAGGGCCTTCCAATTGGATACAACCCGAGCAGCCATATCATGCCATGTCTCCCAGTCATCCTCCGTGTGTGGTTTGGAGGATATTGTTCGGGAAGGGCCTAATGTTCTGTAGGGATCCTCATGTTCTTTGTCTGTACTTTCTGCCAGGCTGCAGCTAGAATGGTGTCATCATTCTTGGCTGGTGGACATTTCCAGGAGTTCTTTTTAGGGGGATACTTAAGGCGCCAGGGTCTGGCAGAGCCATAACTGCATCCACTGACCAGAATCCTCATCCTAGAGTGATTGCACATACTGCCTAGCTGCCTAGAAATACTCTTAGTACTAAAGTCCTTATCCACACTGCACAATCATTGGATGTCATCAGTTCAGCGCATTACTCCAGGGTCCTGAGACTCTCAATGGCTCTTTCCAGTGTTTGGAGGATGCAGTTGGGCCCATAGGGTGATTAGACTGATCAGACCCAAGGCACATTGTGGGAATTGACCTTCTCAGGTGGGAGGCGAAGTGATGAGGCTTTTCCAGACGCATGCATTTACCAGCGTCGGGGAACTCCAAAATTGTTCCAATAGCCCAGATCTGTGTTTCACGCTCCCATTTCTCCCACTACAGTGCATCCTGCCAGCTCAGCCCCTTAGATCCTGGCCCACTGAACACACCTGTTTCTTTCCATTCTCTGTTCTTGGCAAGCAGGGATTTGGCAGTATTCTCCTTGTCTGTCGCTCATTCTTCCATTGCCTTTTGTGGTGCAGAGGTCTGGGATTTCAGAAGGGTCTCAGTGGTGCCTTCAGTATGCAATCAGTTTCTCTGGTCCTCTGACTCCCGGGGTTCTTCTAACTCTTTATGGTCCTTGAGAACCGTTTTGGGCCCAGAAGCAGTCACACACCCTCTCTTTTTCTGAGAAGCAGCGGATAGCAATCTGCGCGGTCCCTCATCCCTTTGGGGCCATTCTACTTGTCCCTATCCTGAATCGTACATAAGAAGTGGTAATGACCTGTGGTCATCTCTCGTAGTGTTCTTAAGCTGAGGTGCCTCCACCATACCCTGTGTTGCTACAGGGTGAGCCGACAGGATGACCCACCGCGCCATACCGGTAAAACTCATGAGACGGGGCACATAAACAACAACCGATTGCTAGTGTGATATAATCAAACCTGCACTTAAGGCATAAACAGTGAAACTCAGTTCAACACAAAGAAGTCACCAGACAACTTCAGAGGAAATCTGCAAAATGTATTCAGTACCAAAACCCTTGGATTTAGCAAGAATGAAATAAATGAATGACAGCTGATATTAGTTTGAAGTGCCATAAAACAGAACAAGATTTAATTGAATGATAAAAACACATTTTTAAAGGGGTGCAATCCTTGGACTGTGACAGAAAAACAAAGGTTATCGTTAAACACAGATGTGGACTATTGGAACAAACTAACTTTATCAGTCAATGAATATGTGCACACATTGTGGTAGATTAACACCTTAGCCTCCAAGCTCTTCCAGGATGAGATTAACTTTGAGGTCCTTTGAACAGGCTTGAGCGAAACGGCAAAACGCTGTGTGTTAAATATACAGGGAGATGCAGAGGCTCCAAAGTGTCAGAAAATGTGGACAATATTAGGTCTGAGTGTGGCTCAAAGAAATATTGTCAAAGCATGGGGTGCATGGAGTCTGCCTGACGTAAAACTATGCAAATGAGATATGGATTGTTGCATGCCTGCTGAGAAAGTAATTTACAAACGTACGGGCAGCCCCAAGAAATGGGAGAAAATCTGGCACAGGTAAGGCGCACTCCATGGTATGGCCACAGAAAACAACGAATCATCGGATGCCACTGAAGCCCTTGTACGTCCACAGGAAACAGGCTACCGAAGGGGAAGGGCAAAACTGGGAGGTTAAGGGCAGGGCTGCTGGAATTATGCGATTATGCCGCCACAGCGTTTTTTGCTTATTTGTCGATTTGCCACATAATCCATAATTTGCTGCACAATCTGCAGATTATAACTAAAAAAATGTTTTGTTTCTAGCTCAAACGGTTTAAATGTTATTGAAAAAGCAGCAATGTGTTGCGGGTGTAAGGCCCTTGGCAAGGATTGACTGGTCACCTTGCTTATTGCTTTAACTTGGTGTTAAACTGGTACTAATGATGTGAAACCAATGCCCAGCCAGTGTAAACAAGTGTAAAACTTACATATTAATGAAGTAATACTATCACAGAAAGTGCCTCATTACGACTCATAATTTGCCTTTTTCTGCTACATAATTTACTCAACCCTGCTGCATAAACGTGCCGTTCCCTGACGCATACTCCCAGCACCCCTGGATAAGCGCCAGTGGGACAGACGCATCCAGGGAGTGAAAATACATTTGTTGTGTGAGACAGTGAACAGTTGTGTACATTGTCGCTTTTTCTTAAGTAAAAAGATTTTTAAACTGTTTTTTAGGGCCTTCAGCCTCTGTTTAGATGGCACATGTGGCTTAATCACAGTTTTGAAGTTCCCCGACGCTGGTAAATGCGCGTGTCTGGAAAAGGCATATCGCTCCGCCTCCCGCATGAGAAGACAAGTTCCCACAATCTACCTTTGGTGTGATCAGGTTTATCACCCCTGGGCCCAGCTGCAGTTATGAGTTTCTGGATTCACCACTCCATTGGCCTGCTGTCAGCTCCAGACTGTGCTTTCTGATAGCCACACTCAAAATCTTCTTCCCTCCTGTGCTGTAATTAGCATGAACGCAAGCTTCATACAGACTCTCCCTCACCAAAGATCCTTTTCTTCACACTGCACGCATTTGGCAAGCTTAGACAAATTAAGACATCCCCTCTGAAGACTTCAGGGTTTACTGGTAAGGCTTACAGCCTCAACGAAAGACAGTCCCATAAAGGCGCATTGTTAATGAAACAGACATTTGGGAAACGAAAACTGAATTTGTAAAAGTTCTGATCTATGAGGAAATAAACTCAACACTGGCCCCAGCAAACCTTGCAGAACTAGACTTTTTTTTAAAGATGTTCTTCTTGCAACAGTACATGGCATGCAGTGGTATAATATTCAATATCTGAGCACCAGATTCCATCAGGTTCTGTTCATTGTGAAAACAACTATTCATTATATTAGCTAACGTGTTTTGTGTGGGTCAGAATAGACCAGTGAGTCTTCAAGGAGGAACATGGAACTAAGGGTTTGCACAATGTCCCTGAATGTAGGGGAAAAAAAAGAAGCATAAATCAAAATGCAACCTAGGAGAATTAGGTGAATGTAGATCTGAAGCCCCACGAAATCCTGTGTATTTATACTGTAAAAAATCCAATAAAGACATGAGTAAAAAATGTAGATCTAAAGCCCACTTCTGTACAGAAACACATAATTATTAAGTACATAACATTCAGTCCCTTTTGTCACTAAGAAAAGATCTTCCTCCTCCAAGTGGAAGTTACTGTTGCTGGTGGAAACAAACACATCCGAAGATGAACAGTACATGTTCTGCTGTTCTTATGAGCGGTACTTTTGGACAAAGCACATGGGCTAGTAATCAGTGACGGCATGAGTGGACCTTAAAGAGTCATGTCAAGTGGCAGTTCACCAACTTAGAGACTACCCTTTGGAAAAGTGCCTTGTTTTCAGGTAGAAAGTACATACAGAACACACAAGGCTTCCTTTCAACGACTTGCTGCATTGATGTATACAACATACTAAATGAATTATTTTCAAAGCAGTTATTTGACATTGATGCACCATGTCTATATCAGGCACACAAAAGGTGATGGGACAAATGTTTGAAATTTATCTCACCACTTTCAATCGCTCGGGGTAGTATTCCAATCCATAGTTCTTTTGTTCATCATACTCACTGTGCCGTAGGATCCAACAAGGCTTAAGTTGGCCGAAACCCGTTTGGGTTTACTTGTGGCCCCTTCTGGAGGGGACCTCACCTGACAGTTTGGAATGGACTGTTCCCATGAGCAGCTGAGTCAGTACTGATTTTCATAAGGCAGGCCTTTGTCTAAAGTCGCACAGGAGGCAAAAATGATGGGCTGGAATGCTATCCTGAGTGATTGCTTGTGGTTAGACTAATTGCAAGATTTACTTCAATCTTCTTTTGTGTCTATTATGTAACACCTTCTCTATGTAACAACATTTAAAAAGAAAGATTGTAGTAGTTCTACATCTGAAGGTTTGCCTGGTATAAAAAGTCTCTGGGGACTTGAGCTGTAGTGACTGATGAAAGTCCTGCTAACGTTAAACGCCCCTTAAGTATATGTTTGTTGGTATCGTAACTGGGTGAGGCTAGGGTTTAGCCTAAATGAATAAAAATATTGCATGTACTGACTAGAGATGGCGCTTAAATTCTATGACAGAAATAAGTACATCCCCAAAAAATAATAATCAAGGTCCCATTATGTTTGCTGATAAACTCAGTCATATGGAGCAGATGAGTCAGAGTGGATCCATGATATAGGTGCAGTACTTTCAAAATATTGTGTTTCTACCTAATGCTAGAATATACTTTGAAAAAGGGCCAACCCCTGTCGTTGGGATGAGCACACTAATTAGTTTGTGGCTCAGTTTTCCAACCATCTTGCCAACCTTCTTTGGGAGGAAATGAAAAACTAGTGTTAGATGTGACTCCTGAAAAAAACCTTAAAGATATGGCCAACACAACCCAATTTTTGTATTTCGCAAAAAGGTACTATTTAAACTTGGATTGAGACGCTGCTGGCAGCCTTCCAGCAAGGATTTTTCTGCACTGAATTTGGCATTTCAACACTTTATAACGAACTGAACGTTACTTACAAGTACCATGTATTTCTGCACCCTGATTATGTCCCTTGTGGACTCATTCGACAAGGGATTTAATCATGATGCAAAGATGCACGTTTTTTGACTTGATAACATTGTTCCTAAGACTTTTAGCACAGTAATTCCTCTTCCAAGTTTCTCTTTCCAGATTAAAGGTCATTGAATTCTAGTTGTTCAAGTGCCTTTGTTACTCCTAGTCCCGGGCAAAATTTCTGTTATGCTTGCCCAACTTTTTCAATTTCGGTTAAACTTGTTTTGCGAAATTACCAAAATTACACCATGTGGTGTAATTGCGGCATGTTGGCAGCAACATTTTAGCGAGGCGATAGAAGAACAAAGCAAACGACCGGAACACAAGTCGCTGGTCGCTTTTTTTCTGACCTGTGCAAAGGCGCCAGGACACTTTGCGGAGTAGCCGTGCGCAATATAAGTCACATTCATCATCACCTGTGTCTTTGCTCTGTTATTTTATGTTCAAAATTTTTTATTGCCATTTAAATAACCAAAGTACAGTACAAAGATGCATAGGCTTTGCGTCATACAGGATGTATAGCATAGTACAAAATAATTCATTGTATTACAGTACATAGAATGAAATGTGCTCTATTATTTTAGAACAAAACTGTGTCCTCGAGATCAAAATGGATGTGAGGACACAGCACACTAAAATGTTGCACTAAAAGCCAGGTTGGCATTTCGCATAACTTTGAGGAACTTTTGCAGAATTTCCCAAAGTTACAGAAAAGCAAATTAGATGACTTTCACACACACCTCTAGTGACCCATTACAGAAGCTCTCCTCTTGATAAGTTTAACTGGTAGTTTACCCCACTGTTTGACCCAATTATGCTGGTTGACTGCCATCATCTGTGCTTACAGGTGATTTTAATCTTGTAAAACATCAAATTCACTAGGACCCCATTATTAAAACATTATTTTTGGGATTCAGTAGGGTTGTTTGAAATGGAATTACCTACCTGGGAAAAATCGATAATCATTGTTTTTTTTACCTCTGGTTGCAGTCACCAAAATTTCACTGATGTGTTCCTACAGGTTTGGGGTACATTTAGGAACAGTGTTCAAGATTCCATGAACATTGGGACTCAGTGTAACCGAAATGGGGCTGAGACGTCTCTAGTTGAGGTACAGGAGATAAACTCTAGTTATCTAACCAAGTAGGGTGCTGACATGACCACCATCCAGCCGGGAAAACTAGTTGGGGAGGTTTTTGCAGAGTATGGGGCAGAATCACTGATTGAGGAAACCTCACCTTTTCTTATATTATTGTCAAAGTTCTCTTGTGCAGCTGGATCTGTTCCTCCACCGTCACTTGAGCCTCCCACAGGCAGCATCCATAGTCACTAGAGCACAGCAGGCAGACACTTCCGGACTCTGGCACCCATCTCTAGGATGCTCTTCAGTAGATACAGTCCAGCGCTTAGCCCAGCTCGGTCCTAGCTGGATTGGGTGGACACGTTAAAGTCTGTTTCAAGTCTGGTGGTACACCTGCACACAAATTCCATATGACAAGTTGAGGTTGAGAGCTTCCTGATATACTGGGCACAAGAATCCAATATTTTTTGGTTTTGGAGAGTTTTTTTGGAGGAATCCAACTCCAGACAGGTCTGGTTTTAGCTGGTGCCATGGAAACTGGTTAGTGCTGGAAGTGGATTGGCTCAGAGCATTATGTAATCATCGTGTACCTCAGTTTTGTAAGTTAAATAGTTGCGCATTCGCTGCCGGTGCCAGGATGTGGGTATTATAATATAAGGGCAAAGTGTCCGGGAAAAAGAGCTGAGGGGTGGCAATTTGAGTCACACAGCTGAGAAGCATAGGGGACGGGTGGCCTTGTACTTGGGGAATCACAATTTTGGTAGACATCCATGAAGCTAAGGTTCTCAGGCATCCTTACACATTGAGGAGGAAAACATTTCCAGTACAGGGGTAATTTGGGGAAGTAGGGGACAGAGTGAGTAGCCCTTATCCTTAGGTATGCAAGAAAATGGCTTTACCCCATCATTTCCAGTTGTGCTGCCACCCCCACTACTGTCCCTGTGAACCTTGGACAGGCAGAGAATAGCTGGTGGCACCTGAGAAACTGGCACCTGGCTTTTCTCCAGCTAGCAAGAATCACAAACATTGGCCCTCAAATGGGACAAGGCAAAACGTTACAGAATGGTACAGATGAAGCAGTCGGCGCTGGAGTTTTGTCCTTCAAAGAGTATTTGCACCAGACATGATTATATTCTGCACCGTTTTAAAATTAATATAAATTACTTAATAACAAACTACCTTTCAAACAAACAGAAAGACTTGACACATGGCAGTCTTTTAACAAAATTATATGGAAAGAATTACTCGGACACAAGTTTTAGGAGTCCTTCCATCTTTTTAGGTCGAGCCTAGAGGCAGCGCGCATGCGCTGCTCTGCGAGGCATGCTGAATTGGAGTATGCATTTGAAGTCCTGCCCACTCTCCGCCCATATTTGTCTTTGGCTTGTGTCATTGTCGTTCGTAAATGCTGGCTTCTGATTCGTAAATAGGCTTGTTAGTCCCTCCTTAGTACCGCCTTGTCTTCATTTGTAACCTCCCATGGCAACTGGCCCTTTTACTTCGGTTGTTACACGGTGCGTGTTGTCTGTAAGCACTATTTTCTTTATTGAGTTTCTCCTACTGCAGGCAGGATATGCGCTGCTTCAGCTAACCGCTTGTGTTTTTTTAAGCAGCACAGCCGCATTTTATCTTATTTTATGTGTGTTTAAATTAACAACATAAGCGCCCTCTTTCTCCTTAACAAGGGCGCTGGCTTTCACTGTAACACGGGCGCCCGCTTTCAATGTAACATGGGCGCCCGCTCTCAGTAACAACACGGGTGCCCGCTTTCACTTTAACCTGGGCGCGCAGCATTATCTCAATCCCCCACCCACCCTGTTGCTGCTTAATCTCGCTCCGTCGCCCTAGTGTCTATTCCCCCTCCCACCAACCAGACCTAAAGCCCCACCTCCTCCACGTGACCGTCTACGTTGCCATTGCTTGTTCTGTTTGTCTTATCCCTTCAGTCTACACGGGTTCTGTAACCTCATGACCTCTAAGACAGTCTGGATCGGGCTCTGACAGCAAGACGCTGGATTCTGCAGGTGAGAGCCTGGGTGTTGTGTTTCAGCTGTTTCAGCTGTGCTGTCGTGCATGGCCCACACGGTACTGCACTCCTGGCCACACCCTGGCTGAAGGCTCTTGTTTGCAGGCCCCTGTTGCCATGGCGGGCGAGTGCGAGTCATCCGCCCCTGCAGACGGCACAGGTCAGCGGGGACAATCCTTCATTGCCTGTATCAGATTGCATGTCTTTCTAATGAGTTTATTAATAGGTGACACTTCATTCTACGGAACTGCCCCGATTGTATCCCTGTTTCCCGGGTTCTTATAGTTTGTGTTTGATCTCTTTGAGCCCATTCATACTTGCCAAGAAATGAGGAAGTGGTGTAAGTGTGTCGAGAGACTGGTTCCTTGAAGCAGACTATGGTCTTCTCTGTGTCCTCTGTCAACTTAATGGCTGTGAAGGTTCCCCCATGGCTTCGGCAGAGAATGTCTGGCGTGTAATCTGTCTCCATGGCCGACACGTAAATTATTAACGGGGCACAACCTTGTACAGAGCTCAGATGACCGCGTTGTTACTGGCCCTGGGTCCTTCACCGGTAACTTCTTCCAATATTGTATTTATGTGTGCGTAGTGCGGGCCAGGCCGGTGTCTTAGCGCGAGGCTACTGCCATGTGCCCGCTTATCACCAGCCTCTGTCAGGCACTGGAGTGATACTGACAGGAAGCGCTGCTGTCTTGATTAGACTTCCACTAGAAGCGGTTCACTGAAAGGAAGAGGCCAGCTGGGTTGGCCCTGACCTGAAGCAGGTTTTGGCTGCTTAATATTGAATGAGACGAGCTTTGCAAGAGGGGACTAGTCACTAAGAAACTACAACCACACTTAAAGGAGATATTGAGAATCTAACATGAGGCAGAGGGAGGTCTCTAGCCAAGTTTCCGTGATTGCATTTTTTCTTCCATTGAGTGGTTTTACTCCTAATTCCTTCTTCCATGAGGGTGACAGTTTTGATTCACATATCGACTATTGACTCAGTACAAATCCAAGCTGTTCACCTCTATCTACCGTCTTTGAATCCCACCTTGAGTGGTGATTGCTGTGAGTACTCTCTGTAAGATTGGGGTCTCTGTTGAGTTTCTAGTGGATGTGCTCAGCATGTTTGTCCATCACGGCATTGCTAAATGCACAAAACAACCACCAGCAATTCGGCACAGCCTAAAAGTACGTTTACTTGTGGCCCACTGGAGAAGCTACGGATACTATGAATGATGGAACCAATGAACCATTACTCTCGCTCCTGAATACCACTTTTTTTCACTTGTAAGGTATTTCTTTCAATCTTGGTTGTTTGACATTGAGAAGGTAGGGAATTATGTTTCAGGGCCCTTGCCATTGCCAGATGAAATGTGGAATAAATGTGCATGATACCATTATGTGGCAGTGAAATTGTTTCTACTTTTCATTTCCTGGATCCACTCAAGTTTGCAAAAAAAAAAACCACACTATTTCCATATTCATTTTAAACCATTTTAGTAACTAGACTATTATCAATGGTCATATTTTTCCACCGAGCAGGTTTTCAAAGGTTTGCTCTGACCCATTTTGCCCAAAGCTTCTCACCCCCAACTTAAGTGGTGCCTTTAGTGATCTTGCCCCATCCTTTGGTAAAGTGAACAGGATTGCTTTGTGGTGGGAGATGAAAGGCTGGGTGTTGGCTCCTCTCCTCATAAGACTCATTCAGTTATTTATTCTACAATTCGGATAGTGATTGGATAACATACAAGATAAGGTTTGTTTGTTCAAACAGGGATTTGTTTTTGAATCAATGCTTTTTATTAGGTCGAGCCTGGGCAGCGCATGCGCTGCACTGCAAGGCATGCTGAATTCAAGTATGGACTTGAAGCTCCGCCCACTCTCCACCCATATTTTTCATTGGCTTGTGTCACGGTCCTTTGGAAACTGTGGCTGTTCATTGGTTAATAGCTTTAGTATTCTCTTATTAGTATCTCCTTGTCTCACCCCATCAGGGCACCCCCTGTTACTCTAATTACTATACAGAGGCTATAATTACAGCCTCTGAGCACTATTTGGTTAAATGTTTTTCAGCAGGCAGGACACTCTCTTCCCCCAACGCTTTTTTTTTATTATCATAGTATGGCACGCCATGCTGATGCAGGCCCGAAAGCTGCTGCATGTTTTTTTCTTTCTATTTTTTCACTCTTTTTGTTTACAAGCGCCTCATACGGCGCTTTCACTTTAATATCGGCCACGCCCCTTTCTTTAGACGAGCTGTGTCTAAAGAAAGGGGCATGGCCGCCATTAAAGCGTAACCGCTGCATGGGTCACATTTACACAAAAAAAAAGCATTTGTTTGTCAACTTGACAAACGGATGCTTTTTTTTGTAAAAGCGCCCCAAACTGCGCTTTCACTTTAATGTCGGCCGTGCCCCTTTCTTTAGACACGGCTCGTCTAAAGAAAGGGGCGTGGCCGACATTAACGTGAAAGCGCGGCGTGGGGCGCTTTTCCTAAAATTGCATTTACACTGCAAAAGATCTTGCATTTGCGAGAGTTTAAGCTATTGGCATTGTCATTTACAATGCCAACAGCTCAAACTATCGTAAATGCGAGACCTATTGCATTGCAAATGCTTGTTTTGTCATAGTTTCCTTTCATATGTCAGTTTGTTGTCTGTGTTCCCAAACTGTTTTAAAAAGTGAAGATACCGTGTGAGGAAGATTTTATTGTTGTGCATCAATTTTTTTTTCATCTATAGGTATTCTAACTCTTGAAAATGAAAGTCTGTGTGTGTCGGTAATGCTTCTGTTATAACGTTTAGCTCCGTATTTGTATGACCCTCATACAAAAACACAACACACATGAAGAACCATGAAATGGCCGTATTGTAAGAAAGCATCATTTACTGCCTGTGACATCACGAGCACTGGAGACACGCAGACTGCTTTACGGTCACAAAAAGCAGCTGCCTTTTCCCTTCTCTCACGTCTACACAAATGAGCGAAGGGGTCTGTGTAAAGTATGACTCCGGTGTATTCAAGTAGCTTTATTAGCAACTCTGCATAGCACTTATCTTCAAGTACATCTTATCATGGCAACATTCACAGGTAACTGTCATCCCTAAGAACTCCCACTACCCTCAGTTCTATCTCCCCTCACTGTGATGTAAGATACATTCCAGACGTGGAATGCATCAACACCACACATCCCCCTCCCGTATATATATTGAACAACAGTGAGAGAGAAACAACTATATACAATATATCCTACAAAAATAAATAACAAGAAAAAGTTAACACAACACAAAATCTCTGAGTTTGTAAGGGGTGTTGTGAATTACTCTTCCCATCCTACCCAATCTCCTTGTACCAGTTTCCACATGCTCCTGCATTTCCGCAGATGTGTTAAAAGCTTCCTGCACACCCACTGTCTCTCCCTGCTCCATTCCATCTTCGACTTCATCCTCCCACAACCAATCATCAAAATCAGAAGATCCACCAACATCCTCCCCTTGTGCCTTTTCAATGTTTTTGCATTTTGCAATACGACTCATGTGCCAGACACGATTGTCACTCAACCTGGCTGAGTTCCTCAAACATTCCACAACTCTTAGCGGTGCATAAAATGTACTCTCCCCTTTGGGTACCTTTCCCCATTTTTTTGTTTTTACCCAGTCCCCCACTTTTAAATCCTCCACCCTAGTGGCATTCTTTTTTATCAAAGTTCCTTTTATACACTTGTTGTGCTTTAATAATGTTTTCCTTGACAACTTTGGGTGACCATTCCACATGCCAGGGTGTGCACATCACCGTAATGAATGCACACATAAAACTTCTTTTCTTTAAGTTCACCAGTTCAGCACTTCCACACGTGTGCGCATCCCCACAAATCTACGCACTTCAATTACGTAAGCTTCAAAATAATTACTCACTTCAATCTTCCTCAAATTCTATCTGGTGTGCACATCACCGATGTGTACTAGATGCTTTCCCTTCTTCTTTCACACGCAACGGTTTACTCGTTGTTCCGGTGTGCACATCTCCGATGTGCTAGTACGCTCTCCGTAGTGCTCTCCGCTCTCTCTCTGATGCGTTTCGTTTTAATTTGCCGATTTCCACATTTAAAATGGCCGCTGTTAACGCCTGACGTCCCGACGTTATGCCCAATCGAAGATGGCCGCTAGACGTCTTTCACGTATGCGCACTCCTCCAGCTATCCATTGCACGTCACAGCTGTTTCACGCACCTCTCCGCGCGACCGCCTGCATTTCCTTGACGTCACTCCACTCCTCTCTCTCGAGCCTCCTCTCGCGACTTCAATCGTTCGCTGTTTAGCTTATTCCCTTTTACATTCACCACCTCACGCCGTGTTCCTTCAACACTCGGCTCACCTTATATCTTCCGGTAAGCCTTAATTTGTTTATTAATCTTTCCGATCTTCCTCTGTAGTTTCTTTTTCGTTTTTCTTCTTGCTTCTTCTTTGCGTGGGTTTCTGCAGAGTTGCCGCTCGTCGCCAATTTGTAAAGTATCACTCCGGTGTATTCAAGTAGATTTCAAGTAGCTTTATTAGCAACTCTGCATAGCACTTATCTTCAAGTACATCTTATCATGGCAACATTCATAGGTAACTGTCATCCCTAAGAACTCCCACTACCCTCAGTTCTATTTCCCCTCACTGTGATGTAAGATACATTCCAGACGTGGAATGCATCAACACCACAGTCTGGCTGTTGTGAAAGCGGCAATTCAAACGGCACCTCTTTGGCGTGCCATACATATCCCCGTGGAATCACTGCTGGCGTTTTGACGTCTCGAATACTGCTTGAGCAACAATTGTAGAGCGCTTTGGCATAAAGTGCTGCGTACTTGTCATGAGAGGAGGACGTGCTTAGCTCTTCGTTTTAGCATCAGCAGTGTGAGATATGTGGCTAGGAGTGCACTCACTTAATGCCTCCTCCTTGGCGTCAGTTTGTAAAACGCCACTGGGATGTGGGAGCTTAAAAGCCTCTATCGTAAAACCAGCTTTCGCGCCCTTTCCGCAGGTCCTTAATCAGGAGGTATAGAACGGCGTGGAGGCGGACGGGGGCACTGGGCTCTTCAGACAGAATGCACTGTTGCCCAGTGGTGACTGGAATATTACCAGGGTGGTGAGGCGAGTGGGGAGAAAAAATAATATAAATAAAACACGTACCTTCCTGCAACAAGGTGAAGTCCTCCGTCGTCTTCTCTCCTGGAGGCAGGCTCGCCTCCCAAGCCAATCCTGGCTCTGCTCTGAGAGCAGTGCCATGATCGGAGGGAGCGACCTCTTTCGGCGACCCCGGGAGCACTGGATGCTTGCACTTTCTCTCAACCCAGCTGTTTAAGGCAGCTGGTTTGAGAGGTTTAAAGTGTGCATGTGTGGCTGGCCGTCCCAAGATGGCTGGCCAAAGAGACATGCGCACTTTAAACAAGTGCAAAAGGCAGCTAACCCTCCTCCCTGCTGCTGCCATTCAGCAGCAGTCCCACCCCTTCCTGACACCCTCCGTCTCGACACTCCATTCGGGACAATAAAAAATGGCAATGACCTAGCTTCATTACCATTTTATTTTTCGTCTCTGGGACATTTCAGTGGGGCGATGCTCCTCTGCTATAACAGGGGAGCCGCCCCGCAACACGGGAAATATATTTACGAAACGTGTCTAAAATCTGAAAAGCCTTTTTCCAAAGCATGTTTCAGTCATCAAAAGCTTGTTTCAGTCTGCAGAGCTGGTCAAGGAAAGGGGGATGTAGTGAAAACCTCCTTTGGCAGACAACTACTACAGTAGGAGGGCAAGCAAGGTGGACTCATCTACATATTACCTGTTGTGTTCCTCCCATTGTCTGCTTAATTTTGCTTTGTGTTATTTAAACTGGAGAATGTAGATCTCAAACAACCATGTTTTCTTATCAGTAAAGTGCTCACAGAACGGCCACGTTGGTTGCAGGTTATCCAACAGGCCCTGAACTGACCGTGAATCTGCTGAAACATGGATAGCTTTTTTCCTCATATGTACATTGATATTGATGATGATGAGTCATCTAGCCTGCCTGTTGCCTTCTTGTGAGGAAAATGGTTTATTATATGGTGTGGTAGTGCAACCTAACCGTCTAATAAACTTTCAATCCCTTCTTGGGTCCAGTCAGGCTAGTTTGCAAAACCTCAGCTCAACCCTGGGTAGCTCTGGCTTCAAGCAGTCAGGCTTTGTCAAAGGAGCAATGCAAGGCATTTAAAAGTACCAAAACAGAAACTCAACACAAAGAAAACCCGAGCCCCATTTATAACAAGCATTGGCATACCCATTAGTTCTCGCCTTTGGGACCATATAAGTGTTTAGCTAGAGCTATTGGCTTTTGCAATGTTTTTAAAGCTATGTTGTGACTGCTGCTGAGCTGAGTTAGTTGCTTAATGGGCATTAATAGTCTCTGACTGGCAGGTCAGGCTACGCTGGTGCTTACTACCCTGGATTGGAAGGAATTGAAGGAGGGAGGGATGGATGGGAAAGAAGTTGTGCAGCTTTATGGAGTAGGTCCTCCGGTGATGAGAGCGAACGATGGTTCTACCCTGTCGTGGTTTGTTCACGGCTGACAGCTGGGCAGGTCCTTTGGCCTCTGTTTCTCGGCGTGGGTGGGGCGTGACTGCCATACTTTGCGCGCTGTCACAGTAAAATAGAAAGTGGTAGATATGTGAGGCACAACTAGTGAACGAAATACAATAAAAACAAGTCCTAAACAAGTGCTGGTGTTCCGCCCACAGAAATGCATACTAATGGAGAGGAGAGCTGTCGGAGCAAAGCGTGCGTGCCGCTGCTCGCTCACGAGGCAATACTCCATGGGAGTGAACATTTGAAGAAAGGTGGGACATACATCCACCATTAGCCATTTGCAGGCTACGATTTTTTCAGGACATACACGAAAGCCTATCCAAAGCGTGGGAGGAGTCAGACCTCCACAAAGTACATACAGCAGATCGCCACAGCGCAAGCGCTGTAAGCTCGACCTAAAAATAGCTCGTATTTAATGAATTTTTAGACACCCAAATCCACTAAAGAGTTCTGGAGATTTAAATTATTAAGCAAATAATAAATTACTGCTTTTCATTCTAATCACAAACAAGCACTGGCAACTACCACAGTTAGCGGTTACTTTGTAAGCCTTGGTAAAGTTGTGTTTGGTTACTCTGGCCCGCTTTGGGTGACAAAGTCTGTCAGGGAGCAAGTGACAGGGGCCAAATAGACGTGGCAGGACAGTACCTTGCAGCTTGCAGTAAGATCAGTCTCCAGTCCAGTTCCAGGCTCCATGTGCAAACCAAAGAAAACACAATAGTAGGCCCCTGGGTCTAGTTAGATGTTGGGGTTTTGGAGTATCCGTTTCTAAGGACGATTCCCCTCACCCACCCTTGGGTGGCATGCTTCATCATAGGGGATCTCCTCAGACTACAAGCCTAGTCGTAGTGCGGGCTACAACCCCCTCACTGAGAGGGTGGAGCTCAGGGATGCTTTAGTGGAGCTGGTGAGGTATACTAAACCTCTTGATGAGCGGGGTGTGGGGAGGGGTGTAAGTGAAACAGGAATGTGAGTGACTAAAACTAACTCTATGATATGCTGAACAATTTTAATATTGCATTTATAGGTCAGGATTAAAAAGTAAAACTAAGACAGAGGAAGATGCAATCTGTCAAAAAATTGAAAAGGTCAACATGTTTCAGTCTAACACTTCCCATAGGGATGTAGCGGCTTTCATCAGGACCAGAGTGTATGTAAGAAGTGACATGCAATAACCACTTAAATTGCCTTGAATCAGTGGAAAAGTGTTTATACACAACCAGTAGGTGGAGTGGAGAATCACTCAGGGGTAGATTGTACTGGTCAGCAAGCTCCCTGGAAAGAGAAACAAATAGGTGCATTTAACAAAGTCAAAAGCACCCAACCCCAAATGAACAAAACTCTAATTAGAGTACATATTACGAACTAGATCAGCATTAAAGTAATGAGAGCACCTACCCGAATTGTCGGGTGAGCACAAGGATACCTGAAACCTCTTCATAACATACTCAAGGCGGCATCCAATACCTATGGGAACACATATAGGTGTTGATGAAATGTGACTATAGAGCGTAGTCATAAAACCACACAGAGTATACAGTTGACTTTACAAGTGACATGAAAAGGAAAAAAGTCACTAGTGAGCAATGTAAGAGAAAACTTTACTACAATGTTCTATGGGGGACAGATAGACTCGTAAGGATCGAGTGTTTCCCATTAACAAGATGTCACAGACGTAAAAACAGTTCTAAAAGCGGCCATAGTGGCTCGAGCAACAGGAGAGTGCCACTTAGAATAAGTGCGCTACTGTTAGCAAATAGAATGCCCAAAAAGGTGATAGCAGAGGGGAAATCTCCAAATCGCTTAGACTGGAGACTTGTTTATACAGTGAAAGACACATGATGCTTAGAGTAAGGAAAAGCATACACAGCAAGATTTTACTAAAAGAAAGACCATGTAAATGTCAGCAGAGCCATCGGCAAGACAACCCAGTGCAGTTACGAGGACTCACCCATAGCGACAGACTTAAATCGAAGAATTATCGTATTATGCCCCGACTGGGGAAAACCCATAGACGTACCTTTAAGGCGAAAGACGCGGCCTCAATGGTGCCCCGTACCCGGTAGTTACTGAAAGCAGTATACCTCATCTATACTTCCTGTTCGAACGTGAGGACCGCCGTCCAGCTGATGATGCGGGGCGCACCGCGTCATGGAGGTGGATCCTCGTCTCTCTGTGGAAGCATAGAGAGGCATTGGGAGTTGTAGTGCAGACTACGAGTCTGTGAGTAAGAGCAGGACGATAGCTGCCAGAGTTGACTGAGGCAAAACAATTTATTATTTGTGTGTTATCTCACATATCCCTTACTGGCAGTAATGCAGACTGCAAGTCTGTAAATGAAAGGAGGCCGATAACTGCCAAAGTAGAGTGAGGCCAAACAGTTTATTGTGCGTGTGATATCTCAAATATCCCTTTCTGGCACCCCTAGGTGTAGGTTTGGGAGCATGATCTAAAAACCCAACTGCAAGTTGAAATTGCATAGCGATGTGCCTTGTTAGAAAAACTATTGCTAGGAGTGCAATATACTAATCATAACCACATCGTCGCATATAGTATATGGACATACGCTAATATGAATAGGACAGAATAAAATGTCGAAATAGGATGGCAACAGATAGTATGTTCAAAGAAAAAAGAAGGAAACAGGAGACAGAACCAGCATAATGTTGCACAAGTTGATTCTATGGGCAAGACTAAGAAAACCAAGGAATGTCATCATTAAGGCCTTCGCTGTCGCTCTTAAGTCTGTATACCCAACGTTGCTCCTTTCTAAACAGGAATTGTGTCCTATTTGCAATTGGTTGGGAAATAGTTTGTCCAATACTGTCCTTGTAAGATCACTGGGTCCATGCTTCATATCATGAAAATGAGTTGTCAGTTTGGTAGTCATTTTGTTGCATCGAATTGTGCTTTTATGTTCTGAGATATGGAACTTAACTTTCCTGGTGGTCATTCCCACATACCTAAGGCCACAAGGGCATGTAATTAGATAAATCAGATTTTCAGAATTACAATTTGTATGTTGTTGTAGAAACCAGGGTCGTTCTGTGCCTATGTCAATATGTATTGGATGTGCAGTCTGAGCACAAACGCTACAGGAACCACAAGGAAAAAGCCCTCTTGACAGTTTGGAGGTCCCAGAGGGTATTTTGATGTATCGTGGGCTAGGTACGAGGCCTGGTGTGTATCAGTTTATCTCTTAGATTCATGCTTCGTTTGAAGGCGAACATGGGTTCAGGCAGTGAGCGTGCACCTATATTCAAGATTTACCAGTTCTTAATGATAGAATTTTTGGATCAGACTGGACCTGTTGCTAAATGTGCTCACGCATATCAGTCGATCTGTGTTTTTTTTTTGGGGGGTGCTACTAAGAGAGCTTCTCGATTGTTATTCTTTTTTTTGGAACTCTTTTTATTAAACAAATCAACAAAAGCACAGCAATACAGTTAGTCATTTGACAGTGTCTAGGCACATTGTAAATACATTTCCCTTTCGGTGCGGCAATTCTAAACATTTCTGCTATCTTATATCTACCCCTCTGCGTTTGGCAAGTCTTGCAGCCTCTCCACCCTCCTGCGTAGCTCAACCGTAGGGGACAGGCATATTTCGCCTCTGTGTGTAATCCATGCCGCCCACTTACGATCCCATTTTTTGGGGCATCCTCTATTTTTGAAAACATCGTTCTCTGCTATCATGGCCCTATCCATGTCGGCTACCCACCCTTTTAGTAGTGGTGGTTCCCCAATTGCCCATTTTTGTGCTATATTGCGCTTTGCCAGGGCCCACCCCAATGAAGCCCATGATTGTTCAGTTTGGGTTAAGTCTGTGGCCTCCCATATATTTAATAGGCAAAGTTTCGGGGTGAGATTCAGTTTTTTCCCCCCTATGTTCTCCATTCATGTTGTGACCGCTTTCCAGTATGTTTGGATGATCGGGCATTCCCATATTGTGTGGAAGAAGGTGCCCTCCTGAGCGCATCGCCGGAGGCAGTGAGTATCAGCCCTCCTTCCCATCTTTACCAGAACTCTTGTGGCTAGGTAGACTCAGTGTAGGGTTTTAAGCTGGACCAGTCTCAGTCTCATGGGTATGGCAATTTTCCTGGGGTAAGCCAGAGCGTCGCGCCAGTCATCGTCCTCTAAGTCGCCCACATCTGTCTCCCATTGCTGCCTAAGTCGTGTCAATAGATCCGGCCAGTTGCTAATCAGTTTTTTGTATGTTAAGGAGATTGCTTTTTTAGGCATGGGGTCTAATATCAATCTATCTTCGAGAGGGGATGCTTCGGGTAGTGGGCCTCCCTCAGGTATCACTGCTTTGAGGGCATGGCTAATCTGTAGGTACCTAAAGGTTTCAGACTGTGCAAGCTGGTATTCTTTCTGGAGGTCCGTAAATGTGACCAATCCTTTTTTGTTCCACATATCTCCTACTGATGAAATGCCTATCGGGTCCCATTTATCAAACCCAGGGCAGGTACTCAATCGGCCCAGCCACTCGGGTTCCCAGAGTGGGGTTGCTAGTGTAATTTTCTTGTCCCAGCCAAGTTTTTTGTTGACTAAATGCGAGATTTCTATTGTTCGGGCCGTGGGTCCCGTTAGACATAGTCGTTTGGAGTTTGTATATAGTGCTCTGTGGTATCCTCTCTGCCCCATGAGCCACAGATCCGTGCGAAGGCTCGGCTCGGCTCGACTCGAGAACCCAGGACCCAGCGATTAATCACTGTTAATTGTGATGCCCAATAATAAAGCTTAAGGTCGGGTATTGCGATCCCGCCATCGTACCATCCTGCCGTTAACTTCGGCATCGCAATACGCGGTGCCCGCCCGTCCCATAATAGAGTACGCACCGCACTGTCAATGTTTGAAAAATATGAATCTGGGACCCTACAGGGGGTGTTTTGCAGTGCATATTGGAAGGGGGTAGCGCTAACATTTTGAAAAGAACTGCTCGACCTAACAGGGTCAGCGGGTGGCCCCGCCAGTGTCTGACATTGGTTCGCAGACGTGTCAAAGGACCATGCAAGTTGGCTCTATAGAATTTTGTAGGGTCCATGGTTATAAATATTCCTAGATAGTGGAAGCCGTCTGTTGCGACGGGGATGTCATAGTCTTTCGGTAATTTAGGTCTAGGGCCGTGCACTGGGAATAGTTGAGATTTAGACCAATTTATTGTATATCCAGAGTGGTTACCAAATATGCGTAAGATATGAAGGATGCAGTGGATTGAGGATGCTGGGGATGCCATGTATAATATGTCGTCTGCGTAAAGGGATATTCTGTCCTCATGTTGTTCCGTCCATTTAAGTCCCTGTATCAAAGGGTCACCCCTAACCCAGATTGCCAGGGGTTCCAACACCAGTGCAAAAATCAATGGGGATAGTGGGCACCCCTGTCGGGTTCCTCTGCCCAACTGAATCTGCCGTAACGTGTGACCGTTTACCACAATTTGTGCTGTTGGGTCCGTGTATAGAAGCTCAATCCACTTTATGAATTTGGGTCCGAAACCCATTCGCTCCAATACAGCAAAAATGTAGGGCCACTCGATAGTATCAAAGGCCATTTTGGCATCTAATGACAGCAGGGCTACATCCTCTCTTAATGTCTCTCTCCTACCCAGAACGCTCTGCAGGCGACGTAGGTTTAAAGCAGTGTTTCGGCCGGGCATAAAGCCCGACTGATCCGGGTGCACCAAGTTTGTGATCAGAGGGATGAGTCTATTAGCTAATACTTTCGCGAGTATTTTGGCCCCTGCTGTAAGGAGGGAGATGGTTCTGTACGCCCTACAATCATTTGCTGGTTTGCCCTGCTTGTGTATTACCACTATCGTGGCTAATTGGATCTCGGCTGGCAGAAGACCTTTTTCATAACTCTCTAGCCACATTTGGTGGAGATGGGGCGTCAACTTGGTAGCAGCCAGCTTAAAAAACTTGATCGGGAGCCCGTTTGGTCCCATTGCCTTACCCGAGCGTATGTCTCGGATGACAAGCTGTATCTCTTCCACTGTGGGGTCTCCCTCGAGGGACTCTCGCTCTTCAGTTGAGAGGCCGTTGACCTAGATAGTGGCTAGGAGGTTCTGATTGTCTATGAATGTAGCTGCCGATACAGAAGTGTGGACTGTTTCGAAGTGGGTAGCGAATGTCTCTGCTATATCTTGTGGATGGATTATGTACTCCCCCTCGGAACCCCCGAGCTGGTGGACCCACCTGCTCGCCTGCTCCCTTCTCTCAAGCCATGCCATTAGTTTGCCTGTTCTCTCCCCATGTTCATATATCCTATGGTATATATTATTTTGTCTGGCTCTAGCTGTCTCTGTAAGTAGCTGCCTGTAATCTAGTCTCTTGGCTGCTAGAGCTTGCTGGGCTGTGTCGTCGGTAGTCTGGGCCAGGTTATTCTCGCCTAATAAGATCTCCTCCTCCAATTGTTCAATACGCTTTGTTAGTTCTCTTTTGTGCCCCACCATTAGTGCCAGCGCTCTCCCTTTTATGACGGCACCGAATGCTCCCCATAGGGTCTGGGACGAGGCAACCGAGCCAGCGTTTTCCTGGAAATATAGGTCTATGTCTTGTAACAGTTCTGTTTTGATGTGTGGGATTTGTACTTCCCATGGATTGATTGTGAGTGTGGTGCATCTAGACTGGAGACCCACAGTCATTCTAGTCAGTACTGGGGGGTGGTCCGAGATACCCCATGCCAAACAACGGGCTTCAGTGAAGTCGAGAATATCAGCAGCGTGAGTAAGCATATAGTCAATGCGGGATTGGCTGTTATGGGCCCCCGAGTGGAAGGTAAATTGGCTGGCCGTGGGGTTGAGTTGCCGCCATACGTCGACCAGGCCGAGGGCCGAGAGATAATCCGCCAATTTGGACCCGGTGCCTGGGTCTCTGCGTGGGGGTCGGCTGTCGAGCAACCCGTTCAGTGCCAGATTAAAGTCGCCCCTATCACCAAGTACCGACTGGAAGGTCTAGGATGAACTTGCTCAGATCCTGTAATGTAGTTTGTTGTAGTGCTGGGGGAACATATATTGATAGCACGGTTAAAGGTTTCCCTTCCCAAGTTCCAGTGGCTGCTGCGAATCGGCCCTGCTCATCCGCCCACGTTTTACTAACCATGTAGGGGCAGCTCTTACGGAGAAGAATACCAGTCCCCCGGGAGCTAGGGGTGAACCCTGCATGTGATACGAGTCAATAGCCCCATCTGTTTAATGCTTTACATGTATTGCCAATTAGATGTGTTTCTTGTACTAGAGCTATGTCTGGGGCTTGTCTTTTTGTATATTGGAGGACCCTTCCTCTCTTTAGTTTGTCACCCAGCCCGTTTACGTTCCATGTAAGGAACTTCAGGTCCCTACCTAAGTTTCTCGCCATATCTGTGAGAATGTGCTATTTGATGGTGTATAATGTGATATAAACTTGAATCTTCTTGTCTCGGATGTGTGTCGAGTTGGTTTTGACTACGCTTATTGTTTTTGAATCTAGGCATATTGACTTGTCCCCCCTCTCAAAACGCTTTGACCGTGTTAAGCATTTGTATGACTCTCTTCCTTTTCTGAGTTCTGGCGCCCTGAGAGTTTGCTGTTGTGTGCCTGGCCCTGACAAAGACTCATGCGGCATGCTTCATTGCTGTGCTAACATAAAACAATTAACTATTCTATTCCCCCCCCCTCCCAAAACTCCCTCCACCCCTCACCCTGCCTCCCTGCATAACGGAATCCAATGGCCCGCTTCTCCTACTGTGCAGAGTGCCCGTCGCCCTTCCAACCCTGCATGGAGGAGTCATGGGCTCAACTTCTCCCCCCACCCCTCCATGACAATCAGACCGTCTGCTACATACGTCATTATATACAGTTAATGTATACTCATCCGCTCTTCCTGGTGACCATTGCTGAGTGTTGCATCCACTTTTCTTCGTGTAGTTTAGTTTCTACAAGTCCTTTAAGGTTACTGGAGTTTCGGCTGTCTTTTTAGTCGCTTCCCGGTCTAATTTGCCGCTCCTCAGGCGTAATTGTCTAAGTTTTCCCTCTCTGAGGGAGAGTCCTCGCTTCAGTTGTAATTCAAACCCTTTTGTGTAAGTTCACGATCCTCCCACGGCGTGTTGGTCCCCGTCTTCCTGAGTGAGGCCTTGTCTTTTCTGCGGCTTCCCGACTCGTCGCTCCTGCCGGTCCAAGTTCCCTCTGGCTCCCACTCTCCGCCATCCATCAAGCCAGTCTAGGGCCTCCTCTGGCTCCGCGGAGAACCAGGTTTTGCCCTCTGCCTCCACTCATAGCTTCGCCGGAAACAGCATGGCATATTTAATGTCTTGCGCCCTGAGAGCCTTTTTGACCTCCAGGAAGGAGCGTCTCTGTTTCTGCACCTTGGCGGTGAAGTCAGGAAAAAATGATATTGTGCTGTTCTCATATTTGAGGGGGGAGCGCTTCGAGCTGTTTGGAGGATAACGTCTCGGTCTCTAAAGGTAAACACCTTTGCCAGGATGGGTCGGGGGTGCCCCTGGCGTGGGCCTTCCCCCCGGTGTGTGGTGGGCTCGCTCAATAGAGAAGTAATTGGAGAGGTTCTTGGGTTGCAAGTCTTTAGTCACTAGGTCTTCGACAAATAGGTCAGTTGTTGGTCCCTCCGCCCTCTCCGGTACTCCTAGGATGTGGACGATATTGCGTCTGGATCTTCCCTCATAGTCGTCGAGCTGCATTATTAATAACTTGGTGCGTCTTTGCAACTCCGAGACTTGCTTCTTTTGTGTTGACGTGTCAGTGACGAGGTCGTGGGTGATGTCTTCCACCTCCTTGACTCTAGAGTCCATTTTCCTGAGCTCTGCCCTGAGCAGAGATATATCTGTGGAGACAGAGTCCATGCGCCCCTCTAACGAGGTGCGAACGCCGTTGATCGCTGCCATGACATCCTGGAGTGTAGGGGATTCTTGTTCAGCTGGTTTCTGCTGGTTTTCTTGGTCCACTCCAGAGCATGCTGGTCCCCCCTCCTGCGACTTCTGCCAAGCGAATTTATCAATCTTCGGTTGGTGCGAGCCACGACCCCCTTTGTTTGTCGCCATTGCTTAATTAGGACCAATGACTCGATGCGGATGGGTACTCACCGCCGCCCACCGTGGTGAATCCCACGTGACCTGTCGGTTTCCCCCCTCCGTCAAGCCCTGGTTCCAGGGTAGTGGTATGTAGGGGACGATCGCAGGAGCGTTGGGCCTGTGCCCCGTGTGAGCTGCTGTCGGTTTTTATGACTGTGTTCCAGGGTCTCGTTGTGGTTGGTTCTATGGGACGTGACCTTAGCTGTTTTTCTGGGTGAGTTCAGCGTCTATTTTCCGCCTCGATGTATCACTGGTTAAGTGTGGCTCTTCCCGATATTTATTGTTCCCATGCTCTTGTGTCTGTCCCACACCCCCAACACTTTATCTCAGACTGATTTTGCAGCGCGATATAGGGTTTGGCGACATGCGGAGCAGTTCATCATTTCAGGTCCTTTGTGGCGTGTACTCTTTCGGATTGCAAGTGGTTATGCGGGTGGCTCGTGGGGCTGATTTTCCCCTGGGCTGATTTCAGGTCTTAAGAACATGCCCCCTCACTAGAAGTCCTGGAGGCGCGTCTATTTTGGGAGTTCCATGTTGCGGTGCCAGTGTAGAATCAGAGGCAGTCCGATACGCCTCACCGCGAACAACCAAGTGCGAGTGGGTTGTGGCGAAATGCGGAGCAGTTCGGTAATGCAGGCCCTTTGTGTCGTGTTTTCCCTCGGATTACGAGCGGTTATGTGGGTGGCTTGCGGGGCTGTTTTTCCTGGGCCGGAATCAGTTCTTAAAGTTATGCCTCCTCACGAGTGGTCCTGGGGGCCGGTCTGCTTTGTGGGTACGGTGGAGCGGTGCCGGTGTAAAATCCGAGGCCGTCCGACGCGCCTCACCTCGAACGGCTGTGTGCGTCACGGCTCCGGTTTTCTGCTGGTCTTCGCATTTTTCGGGGAAAGACGCTCTTACTTGTAATTGTTGCCGGGTGTGCACGTCACTGATCTTCCATCCGCCGCCGCACCGGATCGCTGCTTTTGCCTGCGCTCCTAAGCGGTCATAGGGGAGAGTTCTGTTCACGTTGTTGTGTGCGTGGGCACGCCCACGCCGCTTGCCCGGTCTCTGCCTCTTGCGGTCGGGGCACCCGCCCACTTGACTCTGCCGCCGCTTGCTGTGGTTAGACCGCCACGTTTCTGACTCCTGTTCTCCTGTCCAGAGCTTGTTCGCGGCCACGGGATCGGACCCCCAGGCTCTTCACTCCTTCTCTGCCTGCTGTATGACTCTTGCAACCGGATTTAGTACAGGATATACTCTGGGAGAGGACGGTCGGGGCCGGAGCCGCGCTAGTGTGCAGCCATTTTTCCCGGCAGTTGGCCACGCCCCCATCGATTGTTATTCTTGACAGATCTCTTAATCAAGGTCCGTGGGTATTGACGGTCCAGGAGTTGACATTGTAGGTTCTGTGCATGGTTCTCAAATTTCTCGACATCTGTACAGTTCCGTCTCAGACGTAAAAACTGGCCGATTAGTAGGTTTTCTCTCAGTGATTTAGGGTGATAGCTTATGTATGATAGAAGCAAATTTTTTGCCATTGGCTTTTTATAAAGCTCTGTTTGTAGTCCACCCTGTGTGGTGTAGATCAGCAGATCAAGAAAGGGTAACTTGCCTTAACTAAATGTACAGGTGAACTTCAAACAGTCATTACAGTTATTAAGCCACAGATGAAAGCTGGTTATTTCCTCTGACGGGCCACGCCAGATGACCAGAACATCATCTACATAACGCCTCCAAAGGCGGATGTTGGACTGGAACGGTTTGTGGGAAGTCAAAATCAACTATGTCTCAATTGAATGGACGTACAGATTCGCTAGGCTTGGGGCGAATGTACTGCCCATCGAGGTTCCGTATATCTGGAGAAACAGGTCATCTTCAAATTGAAAGAAATTTCCTTTCGGGGCAAGAGTTGCGCAGTACATGATAAACGAAGTGGGTTTTATTGAATCCAATGCTTGTGTTCTTAGAAGGGATGCTATTGTGATTAACGTTTGATCTTGGGAAATGCAAGTATACAATGATTCTACATCAAAAGATACAAGAAAATCTGTATCTTTATCAAAATCCACGTCCTGGAGCACATTGAGGACAGCTTTGGTATCCTGTAGGCATGTAGGCATAGCCAGAACTAGCGGACGCAAGAAAAAATCAACGAATTGGGAGAGAGGCTCTAACAGGGATCCTATTCCAGAAATGATCAGGTGCCCAGGAGGAAGCCTCTGATCTTTATGAATTTTAGGAAGAACATAGAAATAGGGAGTAACAGGCTCCCTATTGGTCAAGAATTCTGCTTCTTTATTGGTGATCTACCCTTGTTCTTTTGCTTCAGCTACTGCTGTGGTGATGGTTTTCAGAAGTCTTTTGGTGGGATCGGACTTCAGAGGATGATACGCACTGCTCATTAAAAGTTGTCTGAGACATTCGTCTCTATAAGAGGTGGTGTCCATGATGACGATGGCGCCACCTTTATCACCTGGCTTTACCATGATAGATGTACCAATACGAGATTAAGGAGTGCCTCTTGTTGTTTCTTGGACAAATTCTGATATGAAGGGTTGATTAACAGTAAGACCCAGGCTGACATCATGCATGATAGCCTTCTCAAAAGTAATCACCTAAGAAGGTATGAGTGTAGAGGCGGCATGAATGTAGATTTCCTCACACAAAGTAGTATTAGACGGTTGATCTGATAATGTAATGCTCTCTATGTGCAAACCACCATAGACATTAATGGAGTAGTCCTGATGCAAGAGATACAGGATGCTGAAGATGCTGATTCTGTTGATGAGGCTCTTTCTGAGGCCACCTCTCGGTCAACTAATACGGTGGGGTGACTTAGGTCACAGTGGTCGATGTCCCTCGAAGTCTGGTTGAAATCCGGCCAAAATCCAATATCCGCTGGTCTACTGGTCTCTGGTTACAGCAAAACCAGTGGTTCCATTTAACTGAGGCTAGTGTGCATCTTGGACAACAAACCGCACTCTGTCAACTCTACTGGGTCTAGGAGACTCTGGTACAACTTTTGAGAAACAAGACTCTCTCTCCTAGGCTGCGCTTCAGCAGTCAGTGGGGGTCAAGCGATCGTGGCTACCAACTCGCCATGGCAGACTTTTTCAGCTTTCATGGCCCTGAAGCTATAAGAGGAAGTCAGCCGACTGACTCTTGGAGTCACTTCTTCTGTCTGGGTCTCGGGTACGAATTTTCCATGAGCAGGCACAGTCCTCTTTCTAGCTCAAGGATCAGCAGGTACAGTCCAATCTTAGTGCAGCCTCTCTTTGCTGGGTCCAGGGAACAGCAGGGCAGCCTTTCTTCGGTTCTCTCTCTAGTGCAAAAGCAATGTGAGGTCTGGGTGCCAATTTTGTGCCCAAAACTTGTCCTCTGGTGATGCACTCGCTAAAATCCAGTAGGTCCCTTCCCACCGAATGACAACTTCCTTCAAAGTATGGCATCTAGCTATCCCATAGTGCAATATTCTGCCTACTTCCAAAATGGCAGAACCCGTTTCTCAGTGTGAAGCTTGGTAGCCCACTGTAGGGTGTAGCTACCTCAGGGCTACACACCTACTGGAAAACTGGTTTGGCAAGTCTTTCCCTTTATCTGTCTCCGATGCCAGCCTGTCTACCAGCACAAAAGAGCAACCCCTCTCGTGTGTGGGACCACCATTTGCCCTTCAAAGGATGGCTTTCCTTTTGAAGCCCTTTGTGCCCCTTCCTGGGATGACAAAGACAAAAGGAACAAATGATGGACAGAATGCTGAACAATGCAAACATTTGCCCTCAGTCACAGGGATCTGGGTTTAATCCATCATTCTTTTGCTCATCACGCCAACCCAGCTTGGGCCCAGCCATATGCAAATCAGTCTTGACCCTCATGGGAACAGTCCAGCCTGAACTGCCAAGCCAGGTCCTCCCTGGACCGGAATGAATCATCCTGGGGCCAGTTTTGGGGCATCACCCATCATCAGCCAGGCTAGCATGAGTCCAGTGGCGCAATGAGTACAGGACCCACATCTGGGCATACCCTTCCCACTTAGGGCAACAAAGACAAAAGGAACAAATGATGGATGGACTGCTGAACAATGCAAACATTCACCTCCAGTCACAAGGATCTGGGTTATGCCCAGACGTGGGTCCGTGCTCTCCGTTTATGAGGGGTGACACCCCATAACAGGTCATAGGATGCTTGTTTCCAGTCCAGAGGACCTGGCTTGCCAGTTTGGGCGGGACTGTTCCCATGGGGAACAGGGTCAAGACTGATTTGCATATGGGTGGGTCTAAACTGGAAAGGCATCAGGAGCAAAAAAACGATAGATTTAGGCCCAGATCTCGGTACTGGAGAGAATGCATGACATTGTTCAGCATTCTGTCCATCAATTGTTCTTTTTGCATGTGTCAACCCTTCTTGGGAGTCATCTCCCCAGGAGGGCAGAAGGCGGTCTGGTGGCCAGCAACTGTAAACAGTCACTGTAAAACTTGGGCAACAGTGGCACCTTTCTAAACTTTCCATGTACTTAAACGTTACATTAAATTTGACTTGGGCATCAAGTCAGGTTTAATGTAACGATTCTTATGCTGCCTTGAAGTACCAACTTTAGTTCTCCCATTCAGAAATTAGCACTGCTGAGTTGTCAGTGTGTGTAACCCTGTACTCGCCAATGGGGCTATTAGCCTTTCTACATCAAAAACAACACTTGGAGTTTTTTACTGTTAGGGAACATAAAAACACATGTCCTACTTTTTAGAATAAAGAACCCTGCCTGAGGGCTCGATAGGCCTACCCTGAGGGTGACATGTATATTAAAAAGGAAGGTGTGGACTTTGTCAGTTTAAATGGCATAGCCGAGTTAGCAGTTCGAAAACTGCTCTGCTAGCTTGCAATGGCAGGCTGGGCGTCTTGCTTTGTCACACTCCTAGGGGCACAATAAGTACTACAGTCCATAAGGGACACTTTAACTTAAATGCCCTGGGTACCTACTATATACTAGGGATTTATAAGTAAATTAACGAATGCCAATTATGGGTGAGCCAATGAGACATACACGTTTTAAGGGTCAGATCAGTGACACTGATGTCTGGTTAACAGACTTCAATGCACACTCAAAGTAAAAAATCAGCAGCATTTGCACAAAACTTTGGGGGTAATCATGCAAAAAGTCATTTCCTTCAGGGCCGGACTGGCCGTAGTGGGCACCGGGCGTTTCCCTGGTGGGCCGCCAGGGTGGGGGATGGTTTTGGGCCCCTCGGGGCCGTTTTTGTTACCGGGGGCCAGCAATATCGGCCCCCTGTTACAAAATCGGCTGAAACTCGCTCTGGCAAACAGCTCACCCACACAACCTCCCCCCTCTCCTCACAGCCACCCGCCGCATCCCCTCCTCCATGCAGGGGCCAGCTGAGCAGTTTGCCAGGGCCGGTTTCGGTTCCCAGTCCGGCCCTGATTTCCTTCCACTCCTGTAACACGTATTATTATTAGGATTTGTAATGCGCAACGAATCATCCCCAAAGGGATCTCTCGGCGCCCTTGGCTGCACACTACCGGTAGCTTATGACAATATGGCGATTAGAACAACCAAGTTTTAAGCTGCTTCTTAAACTGCACCAGAGTTGTGCAGGCTCGTATCTCATCTGGTAGTCTGTTCCAATGGAAGGGGGCAAGATGAGAGAATGCACGCCCACCCATTTTGATTTTACTAATTTTACAAGGACAGAGCAGTTTCCGATTGCTCGATCTAAGTTGGCGTACAGGGACATAAGAGATTAACTTCTTCCTTAGGTACGCTGGGCCAGTCCCCTGCAGTGCTTTAAACACTATTGTCAAGAGCTTGAACACTGCTCTCTTCCTAATGGGCAGCCAGTGCAGTTGTTGCAAGAGAGGTAGTGACGGGGTGCGGACTGGTTTGTTGAGAGCCAGCCGCGCTGCTGTGTTTTGAACCACTTGTAGCCTCGATGCAAGATCCTCCCTAATTCCTACTAGTAGTACATTACCGTAATCAAGTCTACTAACTAGTAGTGCCTGTATTAAGGTCTTTCTGGCCTCCAGGGGGATCCACGGAAAAATCTTCCTCAACATCCGCATTATACCAAAGCATGTACCCGAGACCGATTTCACATGATCCTCCAGAGAAAGTTTATTATCGATCATGATTCCCAGGTTCCTTGCCTACTTTTTTGGACTGGGTGCCTCACCAAGTTCCACAGGCCACCAGTCCACCGACCATAAATCCACAGCCTTCCCAAACAAGAGAATCTCCGTTTTGTTGGAGTTTAGCTGAAGGAAATTCTTGCTCATCCACGTGGCTATTTTCAACATACAGGACTTAAACTTTGCTCTGGTTGCAGCGGGATCCGACTCGATGGGGATTATCACCTGAGTGTCGTCCGCATACGAGATCGTCTCAAAACCGCAAGATCTAATAATGGCAGCCAGCGGAGCCACATAGATGTTGAACAAGGTAGGGCTTAAAATGGATCCCTGGGGGACCCCCTTGTCCAGTACCGTGGTCTGAGATACAAATGTGTCCAATTGGACACATTGTGTTCTGTTGTTCAAGAAGCTTTGTAGCCAGGCCCAGGCCATACCTCCGACACCAATCTCTTGCAGCCTATCCAACAGGATGCTGTGAGAGATGGTGTTGAAGGCTGCCGACAGGTCCAGGAGCACTAACATCGTGGGGATACCCCTGTCCAATGACATCCTTATAGTATCTGTGACTTCCGCCAAAGTGGCTTCGGTGCTATGCCCTGCTCGGAAGCCCGATTGGGAGGGTTCCAATAAACTATACTGCTCCAGATAACCCGTTAGTTGCTGATTGATAAGTGTCTCCATGACCTAAGAACAGCATGGAAGGAGGGAGATCGGCCTATAGTTTTGCATGTCTGCCGGATATGCCAGCGCCTTCTTCAGCAGAGGTTTTATGTGTGACTTCTTCCATTTCCTAGGAAATGTGGCCGTGGCCAGAGAAATGTTGCAAACCTCCGAGAGCGAGGAGGATAAGACCGGCGCTAATTCTGACATGATAAACTGCACCGCCGGGTCTATTGGCAAGCCTGATTTCGTCCGCGCAAGTACAGATTCCACTTGCTCTGTAGTAATAGTTATAAAGGAGTTGAGCCTAGGTAGTGATGTATCCCTCCGGGGGGAAACCATCCCCTTCAATAACTCTCCTACCGCCAGTGAACTATAAATGTTATCAATCTTTTCCTTAAAATACTTTGCTAAGTCATCACAAAGCATTTGCGTAGGGGGAATAGAGGGACTGTTTACTTTAGGGTTTGTGAACTCCTTGAGTATCTTAAAGAGCTCCATAGAGGAGTTTTTTGCCTCCCGTATTCGCGTACCTAAATGATCTCTTCTTGCTGTATTACAGCTTTTTAAATAGGCTTTATGAGACAGTTTATAAGCCTGCTTATCCTCCGGCAACTTAGTTTTCCTCCATTTTCTCTCTCTACCTCTACACAGGGCCTTTTCCTTTTTAAGGCATTCTGAGTACCAGTACGTAGACTCCACTCATGGCAGAGTCTGTCAGCGAGCACCTTCTCACTTTCCTCATCATCTTTTCTACTGCACCAGATTTCTTCTGGGTAAGTGGTCTGGCAGCTGATCTCCCGAAGGAATGCAGATGTTAGGGCAAAGTGTATTTTTCTGGCAAGGTATGCGAACAGAATAAACAATACAATCTAAGTAGCAACACCAAAAACACATAGCACCAGGTAGATTCACGATAATAAACAAACCCTCTATTGATTGCACAGCATTACATTGTAGGCCCAACCAGGACCCCTGACTCTCAAGTCAAATACTTAGCAATGTTATTGAGCAAAGACCCCCTCTACGTGATCCCCTCTAGGCGGAAGATCCTTCTCTCACATTGCAGCCAAGACCTAGAATGAGTTACCGGCAGACATCAGACGCGCCCCCTCCCTGAACACCTTCAGGAAGACCCTCAAGACCTGGCTCTTCGGCTAAACAGATCTACGGACCCCCCCTCAGCGCCTTGAGACCCTCACAGGTGAGTAGCGCGCTTACAATTCCCTGATTGATTGATTAATTGATCCTCCAATTTTCTTACCCAAACTTCCTAAGCAGCATTTTAGTATTTGTGTCCTGCATCCTCTGCTGTGTGCATTACTGCTGAGAAAAGCACAATAATATGATACAGTTGGTAAAAATGTTTGCAGCACAAATGCACTGTGGTCCCTACCGGTCTGATCACATCGGCACTTAACTGTAGCCCTTCTCCCTAAGACGCCGAACTGACCTTAGGGTGGACACAAGAGAAAACCCAAGATAGGTAGGGAGATATTTTGACTATTTTTGAGCTTGATGGTCAGTGTGGGCATGTCCATTAGATAAGGCAAGGCAATCGCCTTCCGAGAAAGCAAAGAACGTCATATTGCGGCTGTGAATATTGCCCCTTTTGTGGTGAACAGAAGCAAAAGGGGTGTCTAGAGAGCCAAATGCAGAAATTCTTGTTGTACCGATAATCTTTGCACCATTCTTGGGGCAGCACGCATATTTCATGTGGGCCCGTGCATGATGTTTTACTGTGAACAAATAATGCTCCTGGTCACTGGGCCATATCCTGAAGTCTTGGCTTGTTTCGCGAGGTTGTCTTCAAAACTCCATAAAAAGCCTAAGGCTTTTCAGTCGGAATGTTTGGGAAATGATGCTATAAAATGAGTTTTCTGTACAAAATCCCAGACACAGACAAGGTTTCCGACTCATGCTGCCAAACTTAATGATTACTCCCTCCAAGGGTAGTCTCTTGCCACTTATGATACCCTTCTGCATGACTTCTGGCTTCCAGGTGAAGCCACTTTGTACAACATTAAGAGAGAACTTAAAACCTACTCCTTCTAGCAAGTGTTCTTCTAATACCATCACCTGCTTTCACTCTGTTCATTGCGATCTCAGGCTGCTTCTCACGGGGGTACATCAAACCCCCTCCTCTTCCACTCTGGTGCACTAAAGGGCTTTAACTTCCATATTATTGTACTCGCAGTTCAGTATAACCTCGTCTCCAACTCGGTTTCTGCCTAATGGCTGCTCCCTTTGCCTGTAATGTTTGTTATGTGTTGACTGATAAATGAAATGCCGAACTTTTCTTGGGCATATCAGAAATTTAACAGCGGGTGTTTGGCGACCCCATTTTCCACCATGTGTATCCCTTTGTGGGCTTTATTTGAGAAATATACGAACCGCAGAACAAGAAAACACTCGCAGCACTCCCACATGGTTTGTACACAGCAGCTATTTATTTAACAAAAAGCTCGCATTAGGCTGCAGGGACTAGTCGTTTCCAAGCATCTGGCGTCAGCGCGCGCTACTCCTTCCTCAGGGGAATGCACATAGTTATTGCCTATGTATATTTTGCTAGTTTGCATTTCTATGGTTTTGCGCCGCCAGCCTGGAAATAAAGTTATTTATGAACTCAGCTGCCCGTGTTTGGCGGTGAATAGCGAGTACATTTTTAAAATGCTTCCGCGCGTGTTCCCTTCACAGGAAGTTATCGCCCCTCCGCGCGCGCCGAATGGAGCTCCGTGACGGCGTGCAATGTGATCTAGCTGTGCGGGGAAATAAATCCATCCTTTACCACTTTTTATCTGCCCGAGAGACATCCCCGCTCTCATTGGCACACGCTGCGCATATTTGTTTTTATGATTTTTGTCGTTGCTGCGTGAAGGAGGCAGTTTGTCATCTCTGTGCACTGGCATGCGGATGGTGTTTATTGGATAGCTTGCTAATGCTGCAGTACTGTGAAGGTCTCCCCATCAGTGCGTTGAAGTCGGATGTAGACCTCGGGCATCGAGGCTCAGATGGAATAACAAGTATGGGGTTGGCTTCCTCTAGAGTCGCTATTAGAGGCGCTATTAGATTAACTTGCCCATGTCCATTTGTCTAGCTGGGGTGGCAGGACGTTTAAATATATTGTAATTTAATTTATATAGCGCTTACTACCCCAGACGATGCGTCGAAGCACTTTATCGGCGAGTAGCACACTACTCCGGAACCCAAAAAGGATTAGTGGTGAATTAGTATAGGGAAATATTAAATTAATTTGAGCGGTGGACATGTTAGTCTATTATTTGTATTGAAAAGGATAGTGGAGGGACAGAAGAAGGAATTGTAAGTGCATTTATATAGCGCTTGATACCCCTGATATATGGAGCCAGATGTTCAAAAAGACTGGACGCAAAGACATTGCAAATTGTGCACCAAAGTTTTGTGACCAGTTTTAAGTTTTTCAATGCAACTTATGTACTAATAGGTCACACTGCAAAACATTCAGTCGCACTGGGTCGCGGAATGACTTTCCTGATGAATCTTTGATATTTGGTACCCTCGGTCAGTGGCTAAAAACACTGGGATGGTGGCCTGCAAGCAACAGCAGACCGCATTTCTGTGTTTACATTACCAAATTGGTAAACTTTTTAAAAAGCAACCTATGTACTTTAAGCTGTCCAACAGGGGCAGCATCACCATTTCAAATCCATTGCCACCTCTTTGAGGACTTGGTAACTTTTCAATGAGTTGCAATCACAGTTGTGGTTGCAGACCGTTGATATCATTCCGAATCGAAATTAGGAAGAGATGCTCATTTTGCACCCGTTCCTAATGACAGTAAACCCATTTTGGGAAACGGAAATGCTTTTATGACTTGCAAAATTGTTCTAGTACATAGCAAAAAGTCATTTTGTGGTAGCAAACCATGCAGCTTTGCGGATAGCAACGTTAGCAACTGCGTAAAGGCTCTGGCCCCTAATTCCCATGCCCAAAAGGAAACATCTAACTGTTCAAGTATTACGTAGCTCAGATCCTTATGTTCCTTCAAGCATCATCACACAAATATTCACTATAAAATAATGGAAAGTACTCTGGATACCTATCCAACACTGTGTGTGTGTGTGTATATATATATATATATATATATATATTTTGCAACAACCTCATGCATGAAATAAATACAACATACACACTGAACTAGACTACGTACTTGTGGCACAGGGCAAAGGCAACCAGTATGTGGATGTTATTGTGAACATAATATACCACGGGGAACTAACATTCAATCACAAACTGAACACATTTGATACAAGCATCCTACACAGCTGAAAGGCACCATGTAGTTGCAACAGCACTCCACTCTTCACTAACAGAATACAAATGAACAACAACACAACACCAACACCCAACTGAATCATCACATTTAATGTGATTAAAGGGATACTGTGGACTCTAACAAGTCTCTATCTTATCAATTACCTCAGATACATTCTTCAAGCTTTGAAATGCACAAACCAATTTTTTTCCAAAGAGCATGTTGGCATATACTCGAATAGTTAAAAAGAACTCTGCCTACACATAACAAACACTGCTAACCAACATAAAACAATTGTAACCAAATGTACATGTGAAAGCAGCAAGTTGTTCACACTCGTGTCACTGATTATTCAACTCAAAACAATGTGTAATGAGACTACAATCTGTAACTGAATCTTCGTGACAAGGGCATGAAGGTACGTGAACTCACACAATGTTGAGGGGACGTACAAATGGCAGAACGCACGCTGCACTAATCTCTCTATATCAACATAAGCATGCAAATGTCTACCACAAATTTACCACATTCCTAGCCTTAGTTATAGGTGTTTAAATTTCGTATCTGTTAGGACTGACCAGGCCTTCTCATGGACGTCAATTCACCAATATACCAGGGGTAGCGGAAGTGACATCATATGCCGTTTGACCCAATGGCATCTTAGGAAGTGACATCAGTTGACCTTTGACATGTGGACTATATGTCCCAAACCGGCGCACTTTAATGCAGTCTGGCTGTACAGTACCTGTATATCATATACTAAATGCAGTCTGACAAAAATATTGTTCTAAATATCATTTACAAAAATGCCCTCCCATTAAAGTTAATTACATAAAATCTACACCTAATGGGATGATATTTTAGTAAACAATATTCAGGACGCAGTATTTATTACAACTTTTAGTTTTGTCAATTAATTTTGGCCTACTGTAAAGGTTGTAGAATATCCCTTACACACAGCATTCTCACTCAGGTTACCCTCAGTGGGGAGGAATGGCCATCATTCTTCCCACATTCAGTATCAGAATGACTCCCATTATCGCTGACTGACAGAGTAATGCACACTAGCCAGTTACAGAACTACACATTGTAACACACCTAAATACTTGACTTCTATGTATTTATGTATGCCCGTCATAAAACTTGCACAACACAAGGATTCATCTTAAGGCAAATAGTTTGGGGCCTAATAAGTAGCTACAGCGCTTTAATGATCAAATATATGACATTTTTACCAAGTTCGAAAGGTGCAATAGGCCACCTTAAACATAACATAATGCCTGGTTAAAATGCATGAATGGTGCAATGACTATATGCTTATGACATCAGTTGCCTTATGCCTTAAAACCCTTTTGAAAGACATACACAGTACAATGGCCCATCCACACACATCATGCTGCACATTTAAAATAATTGCACAATTACATTTCCATGTACTTTCCACTCAAGTACATGAGTGACCCTCATTTGAAGAGGCTGCCCCTTATTTTAGCAATGTTTAAACATATTTGATAGTCCTGAGTACCCACTGCTTTAAAACTAGAATAATGCAATGCCCCAAGCACAGGATGACATGCTTGGGACACTGCACAATGCATTTTTAGTATTGGCAAGCGGGCACTTAACCACCAATTTTCATGCCCCAAACACAATTTATATTGCCAATTGTTTTTCTAGAAATCTATTCTCTGACAAGGTATTAGGCAGATAAAAATATATACTTTCTCTGCAGGAGCTGGGACAATACTGTACCTGCGTTCACACAGCAGCTGCAGAGTTTGAGTAGAAACAAACACCAGAAAGCATCATAGCTTTTAAAGAGCCTTGTTCATTTTTTGTCCCAGCCAGTGCGAAAGTGTGAAAAAGAAGTGTGAAAAAAGAAAACACAAGAACTTTTCCATCTATGCACCTAGGATCTAAAACAACATTGTCGTATCCATCAGGACTGCCCCAATTTGGGAAAGAGTTCAAGACTCACCTCTTTAAAGAACACTGCATCACAATGCATTAACCATCTACAACCCACCATCTTCTCCTCTTACTCGTTGGATTTATGCTTGTTTTGACTACGTACAGCTTTTCGCCGCTTTTTGACAGTTGTATAGAAATACCATAACATGCATACATGTGGTAGGGTGATAGGCCTTCACCAGCAAGTATCTGCCAGCTAGAGGGACTGCTCCAAAGCACCTAGTCACAACACATTTTGTGCTGTATTGGTAATTGTGCAGTGTGTTGCTCCAACTGGTGTAGCCGTGAGCTTACACGTGCCCTTGCCTTGTCTATTTTAGCGCAAGACCGTCTGGTCTATCACTTGACACCCCTAGCGCCGCCAACCCAAGTGACCCGGGAGAACTCTGCTTTTCTTTTGTGATTACAAAAGGTGCCCCGTTTTATCCATTTACATAAATCTCAGATTCACAGCTTTTCACAAATCTTACTGATTATGGACCATGCCCATATACTTCTCCAACCAGAGCTTGCTTTCCCTTTACCATTTATCCATATCACTGTTTTTCTTCTCGCCTCTCACCTCTCACCTCAGTTTTCTCTTCTTACTGGTTTCTCGGGCTATCATCTTTTTAGCTGTCTTTTTCTCTCGCTACCGTCTTTTTTGCCTTCTTTCTTTTTCAGTCATTCACCCCCCTTGGTCCTTTTAGCTCCCTTCTCGCTGGTTTCTCTGCAAAGACCCTGCTTATGTCACTGTATCAGTTCTGTGACAGCGACTTGCAGCTATGCATTAACACCCCCCCCATCTTCCTGCATGTGTTATATCTATCGGTACTGCTTGTGTTGCATATCTATCACAGTATGCATCTGTCAGCTTCTTGGCTTACTCTTATTTGTAATATCGATCCACCCCTCTCTCTCTCTCACTGTGCACTCCTGTCTCAGCTGTCCATTTCTGCCTCGTTATTCCTTTGTTCCTCTTTTCTCACTCCTCGGCCTGTTCTATCCATCTTTCCCTTAGTTAGTTTCCTCTGTGCTCTGTTCGACTGTTTCCAAGTTCCTACCCTTTGCACTGAACAAGTACATATATAAAAAAGATAGTTCGCTTGGTTAATGGACCTGCTGCAGAGATACTTGTGTAATTGGTAGGTCACATTTTCAAATCATGGCGAGGCTGCTTCAGCCTTTCCTTCCCTCCGAGTATCTTTCAGCTCGATAATAGCAACATTTGGTTGTGAGGGGCCGACCTACCTACTCAGCGAGGTCGCTCTCCATTGCCAAAGCTCAAGGCTGTGGCCAAGGTCAAAACCCTTGGTTTGTGGAGAAGGGTTTTAGGATCCCAGGAGCCCCTCAACACGATATGCATTCATGGAGACCGTCGTTTTGCATGTTGACACTGGCTGTTATTTCTACCACTATACTCTACTGGTGAGGAATACTCTATTCATTAAAGCAACACCTCTAACAACCTCTCTAGTTTAACCTCAGAAGAAGAGCTTGCCTTGCCTGTTTTTCAGCATACCCCTGTCTCAGAGTCCCTTCTGGCGGAGCACTTACTGCGGCCTGCACATGCCCTCTAGGCTCCATTCCTCGCTTTCCACGAACTGTCATAGCCTCTGTTGACTCTTCGGTTCTCACCATTCCCGTTCTTTAGTTTTTAAATAACTTAGGTTTGAAATGATTTGCTTTGGAAATAATTTAAATTCTGGTTAAAATTCCAGGATTACTTGGCTACTGAGATCCTGGTAAGCCACGTGTGTGTGTGTGTGTTTGTTTATGTGTGTGTGTGTGTGTGTGTACCAGCAAAGCACCGCCTGAGTATTTTTTTCTGTTTTTTCAATTTACTGCTGGCCGCTGCACATGGTGGTAGCATGCCAGAGCAGTGCAGCGGCTGTGCTTCCAGTGCAGCATCGGGAACAATTAGCACCATTTTGAGATCACACGGGCTGCGCGAGGCCATACCAGCCGGATGCAGAGATGTTAAGAATCAATTTTCTTACAATGCGAAGATCACCCCAAGAGAGGCCATCTGCGCAGATAGTGTCCATCTCCGGGGTAGTAATTACAAGACTGTTACAGGCCCTTTTCGAACCTGATTCATATCATTCTTGTATTTAGGGATCCACATAATAAATTATAAATTCCAGGGTAAGTTTATAAAAAAAATAAGCTTCTTATGTATGTTCCACAGCAGGCACACTCCACTGGGGGGTCCCCTTGCAGAAAGCAGGAATTCCTTTCATTAACACCGAGAGGTTTCCTGAAGGCATTTCAGGCTGTGTCCTCGAGAGCCTTCTTAGATGAGATGTTTAAGCAGCATCATCTGATGCATGCACTGTGCACTTGCAGCACTCCAGGCAAGGGCTTTCCCTTAGCAACATGCACACACACAGCCTTTGAGCCAGTCCCCGTTGAAGATATTGATAGAGCGCTGAGAGCACTCTTTTTTGTATGAGTGCACTATACTCATGGTTTAAACGCACTCACATGTATTCGTATTGTTTGCAGTGTTTTACAACTATTAAGAAACATTTATGTGAACCATTTGATGTTGAAAACTAGTGAACGTATTTAAGTAGAACTTTGTATGTATTACGATTCCTTCATGCATAATGTGAAGGACGATATTAGTTCTATACACCGTAATTGTGGTTAGTTTAAGTTGCCTGAATTATAGGCCCAATGTCTTAGATTATGATTCTTCTCGCTCTCGAGAAAGAAATAATTAAATGTTTTTGTGTTCAAGGTTAGAAAGTTCTCATCCTACTGCAGGTGAAAGAAACACATCGTTATTTTCAGAGTTAAGGAGAAACCCGGAATGTCTTTGAAGATGGCTGGGAAGCGAGAAGGGAGGATGCCTTGCGTATCTGGTCTGCCTGGAAGCCAAGGCCACTGGAAGAAGATATCATTAATTAAATTTGTTTCATGAAAGAAAAGCTACTGCTTAGAGGTGCGATGGAAAATTGTAAGACGAATGACGCAGTGTGGGTTGAATTCCATCTTTTTATATGATGCGCAGGGACAGAGAGCCCAGACTTCTGCTAGCTTACGGAGAAGAAGGAGCATCTTAGAGCAAGCTCCATAGCCTTAAGCTAAAACGACCCATTTGACGTGAGTACTTCTTAGGAAGTCGACACGTGCTGACACCTTTGGGGAATGATAGAAGAGAGACAGGAAGGGCCCTCATCTATAGCAGTGTAGGGAAAGATTTTGACTTCTTTCAATGAGTCGAGAACTGAATATCGCATCTATTCTGTGTTGCGTTGTAATTTTGGAATTTATAATCATTTGTCTTTTGGGCCGAATTACTTATATTCGTAAACTTGGCTCTGTATTAATTTTCCTGTACCTTTATTCTTTGCTATTGAGCTGTATTTACATCCAATTGTTTTTGGCCTTATAATAAATATTCAAACTGCACTTTGGAGTTGGTGGTCTTTCCAGGTATGACAACTTTGCTGTTATTAATCTGAGTTGTTTCCTCCCCTCAACCACTTTAGGTAAATAAAAGATCGATCGCTTATGCTATATTTAATAGGGAACATCAAGTGTGCAATTTAGCGTAATCAATATTAAGCTGATTTACTGTCAGCAAAGCAATGTAAGCTCTTGAGAACTTTGCTGAGGATCCTGCCTCAGTCCTTTCTTCTCCTGCCTTCCAGAAATAGGTTTTGGAGATATGATTGTTATACGCAATTATTTTCTCTCATGCCCTCCATTTGAATCGCTAAACCTCATTTGTCTATCTAAATTAAACACCACATCATTTGGAACATTTTCTTCGGGTGGCTCCCCATCTTCCCTAAAAAACTAAATTGATAGTTAAAAAGTGGCCTGCTTCTTCTTGAGCCCCCATAGCAAGCTATCGTTCCAGTTTTCAAGTCAATTCCTTTGTCAACTCCATCTTCCCCTTCCACTCTAATTCCCTTGACATCTCACTACTTGCAAACTAATCACCCTCTAGAGCACTCTGTATATCCATCATGATTCCCTCCCCTCCCCTATAAGCCATTTTATAAGCCACCTTAATCTCTACACAAACATATTTGCTTGACTCCAATGTGTAGCTACATCGGGTCCACCAATGACTGCCTGCCCTCCCAACTTTTTCTGCTGTAATCTTCTCCAAGTTCTTCAACTCAGATAAATAAATGGAAGACAAAGGCTTCAACACCTCTTACTGTATGTACCTTCACCTTTTACCCCGATCCTGGATTACGCCAACCACCACAAAATAAACCAAAGTAAAAGTTTTTGCCCAGAATCAAGGAAACTAGCTGCCCTGTTCTACCTATCATATTCAAATGCTGTCTCTACCCCGTCTTTACCACTGGTCTAGCTAAACTCTCCATATTAATCTCTTCATCAGCCATCCGTGTCAGCTACCAAAATGTTCCTTCCTCACCTTCCACCTTACAAGTGCCATCATAAATGGACTAGCTTTCACCAAGCTTTACCAATTTCATACCCTCTGCCTCATACTCCCCGTTAATTCAGCTTCTTGAAATTGTTTTTAAGTTTGCCAGTTACATTGTGTTCAGTCTAACAGTATAAATATCTACCATCCCCTACAAATAATATGTAACTTCCACCTCCCTACATACATTATGAAACTTCCACCACCCCTACATACGTCATATAATTTGGCTCAGAGGACAACACGTCCATTTACAATTTCGTCATCCTCCTCTCTATCCATTTTAAGCAAGGTCTCTACCAATGATCAGTACAGAGTTTATGGTCATTTTGGTTATTGTCGGCTTGTGAGGAGAGATTAATTGCAGCAATGTCTGGGCGGTATTTTTTTGTAGTTTGTCAACCACCTTCAACACTGGCAACCCCCCCACTTCCCCTCGCCTCCAGAGGTTGGAAGAACACTGGTTTATTGTTACACCATACATTTGGAAACATTTTTCCTAATCCAAAGACAACAAATGGTGACATTGGCCCATTTGGATCATCTACAAAAAATGTTACCTGTGAGAGCCCACAGCGGTAAGTATTCTTATAACTTCTTTTTAATCACTATAGCCCACTTTGGTTGACTTTATTACCCAGGTGAGATTTTACATGCATTTGATTGATATTCAGATCCTTTTAAATGTAAAGGCTACCAACTGTAAAAGCTCCTTGAACACAGCGTCACATTTATTTGGTACCCTGGTGGATGTTGACCAACTTTCTAAACCCCATTGAACCGGAGATGCTGCTCACTCTTCTCAAAACCATACACTGGAAAGCACAGTTATGATCGCTTAGATAACTCTGCTCCTAAATCTATGTTTTTTTGGTCGAAACGGACTCACTTTGGAGGCCCAAATATATATGTGGTGGTGATCAGTTGCTTTTGCCAACTCTGCAGCTTATTCTTCACTTTCTTTCATTCCTTCACAAGCTCACTGTGGTAAATGCTATTGGTTCAGTTGTGGTAATGATATATACCTCTGTCTTACTTAGCAAGACTCTGCCTCTCCGCAGCAAATTCAATGTGCTTTTGGTAATTGGTACTTTGGTACTTTGGTATTTGGTTGCAGAAATATGGTTTCATATCCCCAGCAATATACATCTTTGCACTGGCGCCAAGTGGTAAAACATAGCAAATTTAAAGTGGTCTGCTTCCTCATTAAGCACTACACAGGCAAATTCTCTCAATCCTACCATGATCTCCCCAGGCTAGTGGTGCCTAAACTCAAGCAGATCTACACTGATAGCTGGTGTTTTAGACTTAAAGCTGCCATTTTTAATATGTAGCCAGAAAATGTGATATCAGACAGGGACCATAATATGTTTGGTTACTCAATTAATCCTGGTAATTTCCTCGTTAAATAGTTTTTGGGCTCTTTCCCATTTCTTAGCTCCAAGAAAACGATGCTTCAAATTTCACTTTACAAATACCTATGCTTCCGCGTCTCTTGCTCAGGTCTATTTCAAGCCTGGCCCTCTTTTTACCTGGCAAACACAATAAGGTGATGGACAGAGAACTTAAACCTTTCAAATACTCACTCCCAGTCAAGAGATCTGGGTTAAATCCTTTGTTCTTTTGCTCACTAAGCCATCCTAGTTTGAACCCAGTCATATGCAAAACAGTCTTGACCCTGCTCCCCATTGGAACAGGCCAGCCTAAATTGCCAGGCAAGGTCCTCCATGGATCAGAAACAAGCATTCTGGGACTGGTTTCAGAGTATCATCTCTCATTAGCCAGGCAAGCTTGAATCCAGTGGCACAGTGAGAAAGGGACCCACGTCTGGGCATATCCTTGGCCACTTAGGGCGAACATAGCAAACACAACAAGGTGATGGACGGAGTGCTGAAACCTTTCACTCACCCCCAGTCAAGAGATCTGGGTTAAATTTATCGTTATTTTGCTCACCATGCCACCCCAGTGTTGACCCTGCTCCTCATGGGAACAATCCAGCCCAAACTGCTAGGCCAGGTCCTCCCTGGACTAAAAAAAAGCATCCTGGGACCGGTTACGGGATACCTTTTTACCTGACCATATCCCTAAGCCCTGCCTGCACACTTGCTGTCTTGCTCGTGCTGTGGCGTTCTGTGGGCTTACCCATCATCCCAGCATACGCAAGGCATTCATACTGAAGGGTGAACATGGGATTCCCTCCAATTCAGCTCAGTGCATAAAGATGCCCAAGAGAATTTTGGAGCTCCCCTAATTTCCTTGCATCCCTTTAACTTCTGAAGTCTTCTGATGAATCCATCAGCAGTGATCTGATAGAGACTTCTAGCTGCAGATTCCTTTCCTTTTAATTTCCAAGGCGTCAGACTGGATTCAGAAGATTTTTTGAGCAGTAGCAGTAGGTGGTGTCAATCAGCTCCACATCTATTGTCAGCGCCATCCATGCCAGAGGGACGTCGTGGTATCTATATAGGCGCTACCCAGGTGAACTGACATCAGTTCTTTGTTTAAGGTTTCCTCCTGGTGTGTCGAGGATGTCATCACGTAGGACAGGTTTTAAGCCCTGTGGAGCCTGTTTCTCAATCCAATGTATTCTGTTTTTCCTATATAACTTTAGTGAATTCTTTTTGGTAACTCTACTGTCTTATTTATGTGAACCATGATTTGGAGGTATACTTCTAACCACAGATTCCTCACCTCATAATAATTTCCAGATGCAAGGCTGGATCCGGAAAACGTTTCTTTAGCAATGCTCCCAAGTGCCTGTAGGTGGCACGGTGTGTCTCTCTGTTGACTCCATACCACCCCGGAAGTGATGCGCCGCCACTGCTCTGACGCCAGTCCCTTTCTTTGTGCCTTCTGATTCGGATCTCGAGAATTTGTCAGCCTTCCAGAGACTCTTGAATAACAAACAAAATTTAGTGTGCCAGGAAACAATGTCCCCATATAAGACTACAGTTTTCAAACCATCCCAGACTGTAGGAAACAGATGTCAGTCATGGACCACAACAAGCTGTGCCTCTGTTGCTTGGGTTGGAGACACAACTCAAAGTTGTGCAATAAATGTGTCCTCTGCAATAGAATCTGATGTTTCAGTGGGCCCAGAATGAAGGAAGCCTGTAGGGTAGCATTCACATTTTGAAGGAGATTGCACACAGTCTGAAGTGGTGACTATTCAACCACAATTGTTGCTTGTGACTAGTGGCAGGCCCCTCTCCCTTCCCCACCCAGAGCTGATGGTGGTGACAGACTCGCCACTGCTGGGGCGGGGAGCTCATCTGGAGGAGGTGGAGATCAGAGGATTCAGGTCTCCAGTGGAAGCCCAACTCCATATCAACTTGCTGGAGTTACAAGCCATTTGCTTGGTGTTGAAGATCTTTCTACCTTCCATGAAAGGCAGGCTAGTGAAGGTTCTCGCGGACAACACACTGCCCTGTGGTATCGCAACAAAAAGGGCAGAGTGGGATCCTGGGCCCTGTGCTGGGAGGCTTTGCGTTCCTGAAGTTGGTTGGAGCATCAGGGCATCTTCCTGATTGCGAAGCACCTGGCAGGGTTTTTGAATGCCAGGGCAGACAAGCTCAGCTAATGGCACATGGTGTACCACGAGCGGCTACTAGATCCAGAGGTGGAGCATGGAATCTCCCAGCAGTAGGAAGAGCCCTGGGTAAATCTTTTTGCTACCATCTAGAACGCACAGTGTGCGAATATTTTGGCATGTTTGAGTTTCTGCAAAAACTCTCGCTAGGAGATGAGTTCCATCTGGAATGGAACTTGGGACTCCTGTGCGCCTTCCCACCTCTGCCTCTTCTGGCCCAAGTTCTGGAAAAGATCTGGAACGACAGGGCTCAAGACATTCTAGTGGCTCTGGAATGCATCAGAAGAGTGTTGTACCCGGAGCTTCTGGATATGAGCACCTGTCCTCCGATCAAGCTTCCACTTCAAGAGGGCCTTCTGTCTCATCAACAGGGAAGGGTCTACCACCTAATGTATGCAACCCACACCTCCTTGCGTGGAGACTGAGCTGTGGCAGTTGACTGTATTTGATCTACTAGTAGAAGTGGTGGATGTCATCCGTGTCCCCAGACACCCTTCCACAAAGTCAATTTATGCTGGGCAATAGGACAAATCTGTGGCTTGGTATTGCAACCGTAAGATTAATCCTTTACAATCCAAGCTGTCGAATGTTCTTTTTTTAAAGCAAATTTCATTAAGCTTTTCATTTTTTATGCATTTGCAAAAACAGTGTGTCCACAAAACTCGGGGGGGGGGTGGGGGGAGAAGAGATTTTTCCGGCACATAGTTGGTGAAACAGGTTACAACATGGTCGACGGTGAATAACAAAAGTGGTACATGACTTTGTGTGGTCAGAGCTGCAATCCGCATGATATGATAGAAGTTGGAAACTTATAAAATGAAATAAGTAAAGGTAACTACAGCAGGCTTGGTCCTGTTGTGATAGGACTTGAATCGGGGCTTCTCACAGTGTGTGGTTAGTGAAAGCTTATGGTGGTTCGTTCACCCTGAGGTAGGGCAGTAAGCTGGGTGCCTACGGGAGGTAGTAGATGCATAAATTGGGAGGCCATTGACATGAGGTTGGGCTTAAGGGGTGTGTGTTTGCGTGAGGGTGAGTTTGAATAAGGTGGCCTCGTGTCATCTTTGATACATTCTCTGAAGGAGAAAGTTACCTCATCCAGCAATAATGCAATGGGGCGCTGACGGAGACCTCTCGCTACAGATTCCGCTTTGGCCTAGCGGAGCATGTCAGCATGTCATTGTATCAGTCCAGCCAGTGTTTCTTCCTTCCATCGTATTGTGATTGACTGTTGAGAAATGAGGAAAGACAAATCTAGGAATTTAGTCACCACCTTCCTGTAGAGTCTCAGGAGGCACCACTCGAGTTTCTTCAACTCATTTCAGCTAGTGGCAGTCGAGAGTGTGGTGCAAACTGTGTCCCAGAAAAGTCCGAGCACTGGGGCAGTACCAAAACATGTGTCTAATATCTCCATGTGAAATAGAGCACTGTGGGCAATTAGAGGTGGACACATTATTCTATTAAGAATCAAAGGATAACAAGACCCCATCATGGAATAGGTCGCCCGTGCAGATGATTCCAGCATAATTCCCATGTCTGCCCCCAGCTTCCACCTTTGTGGCTTGAAGGAAACTTTGAATGCTTCCAGGAATTTCTGACACATACGGTACCGTGTAGGAGTAACGTTTAGAGCCCTAGTATAGCTCTCGTAAGCAATGTGCACCAATTTGTTGGAGATGGCGGGGAAGACCGATTTGGGGACCAAGAGTTTATGGACGAAGTCACGAGTGGCCCCTCTGCCAATATGGCTCACTTCATGGAGGCGGCAGTGGCCAGCTAGCCAGTGGACAGGCCATTGGAGTTGCACCACTAAGTAAGAGTATTCAATGTCTGGGGCACATATGCTGCCTTCCTCCGTGGGAGCTTTAATTTAGATTGTGCAACTCTATGCATTCTACTGTTCCAGATAAGATCCCCTAGCATGGCGTCTAAACTCCTGAAAAGGCTCTTGGGTAGGGGTATTGGCAAGTTGCAGAAATGATAAAGTAATCTAGGTAACGTTACCATTTTGGCCAATGCAACATGACCTTACACTGTCAGAGGGCGAGAACGCCAGAACAGGGCCTTTGCTGGAAGGGAGGATACAGCCCTTGCCAAGTTCCTGTCCATCATGTCCTTATTAGAGTGATATATGTTGATACAAAAGTAGAGAAAGGTAGACGCTCTCCACGCTACTGGTTGTCCGTCAGCCTTTATGTTCTGCATGGGGCATGTGTGGCTCAAGGTGAACAGGCACAATGTTGTACAGTTGATCCCCAGCCCTGATGCAAGTTTAAAGGCATGCAAAATGTGTGTTGCTGTATCAAACACTGTATCAAGCCCTGTGCGGGTATCCTTAACATAGATCAGTACACCATCCGCATAAAGCGACACTATGTATGTCTCGTCACCAGTCAATATGCCTTTCCTTCGGTGTAGGTGAACAGCTAGATGATCGATCAACAACGCAAAAAGCAGGGGCGATAGTGGGCACCCTGGTAGGTGCCCTTTGTTTTCGGGAGAGAGTCAGAAGTAAGTTTGTCAATTTGGACTCTGGCTGTTGGCTCCAAGTGCAGCAGTTTAATCAGTCGCAGCACCTTTCAGCCTATTCCCCACCTTGTGCAGCACAGCAAACATGTAATCCCAATCAATCTTGTTGACAGCTTTCTCTAAGTCCAGTAATAAACAGGCAGAATGTAGGCGTTGATGGTGTCTTGCTTATTTAGCCAGGCTAATAGCCTACCAGATTTGTCCCCTTCTGCATGTGTTTTTACCAGATGCACTTTGTCAACATCGTAGGGATTCGATTCATTGTGCATGTCTTTCCTAGCAGCAAGGAGCTCTTGCTTGGCTGTACTGTCTATTAACATAGCTCGTGCCAACCCAGCGAGGCAGACTTCCAGTTTTCCCAGCTCCCATTCCACTGCATTACAAGCTCCAACCACAGAGTTGTCCCTTGCTACTGTCTCAAAGGCGTCCTATTCAGTTAGGCAGGTGGATGCAGTGCCGCTGTTTTCAGCAAAGTATAGTACTATGGTTTCTCGGATAGTCTTGTGAAAGGCTTGGTCTTCCAGTTTAGAGGGCTGGAGCTGCCAATTCGGGATCGGACAGGCGTGCTTCCTCTAGGTGAGTTTTAGCAATAAGGGGTTGTGGTCTGCGACAGACTTTCCAAGGTATTCTGTGTTGTGCATAATGAGTTGGATGGGCGGCGAGCACAAGACACGATCTAGCCAGACGTGAAGATTGTGTTGGGGGGAGTAAAAAGAGAGCTCCCTCGCATTGGGGTGGAGGGCTCTCTAGATGTCATTCAGGGCCCAGTGTGAAAGCCATTGCATGAAGTAGGTGGTAGTGCTGGTCGTGGGTGTGCGCCATAGTGGAGGATGCAATCTGTCTAGAAGGACGTCTAGTACATATCTGAAGCCCCCCACCATGATCCAGGGAAGGTGGGACCATAAGGTAAGCTGTAGTGACAGATCCGCAAGGAACTGTGACTGCCCTGTATTGGGGAAGTAAATGCTACCTAACAGAATCGCAGTGATGTCCAAAGTGCATTCTACTAAGACATATCACCCTTCGATGTCTGCCCCCGTAGTTATACATTTAAAGGGGATCGTAGGCCTAATCCATAGAAGCACCCCCCAGCATACCTTTGAGTAACCGGTGCAATAGCACAAGCCTCTCCAGTTTAAAAAAAGGTTTGGGCCCCTTGTTTCTAGTAAAGTGAATCGCCTGCTAAAAAGCAATATATGTGCCTCTGCTTTTAAGGAAGGTGTGGATATCCTGTTATTTCTTGGTGGAGTTCATACCATGGATGTTCCATGTCACTAATGCTTGTCTGACCATGTCGCAAGTAGAATAAGGCAGGCATGGCGAAAGCCCTCAGAATTATATAGTGGGAGATATTGTGCCCAAGACTTTCCTCGTAATAAGTCCTGGATGCGTCATGTACTAGTGGTTGAGGACCAGGCCTGGCTATATAAACTTCTCAACTCCCTGCCCCAGGGCAGCAGATCAGGGTCTGGCCGCCCAAAAAATAAACTTGCAGCAGCATTAAAATTACACGTGTAATAGAATGGTGATGGGTTTGTGAGGGGGTGGTAGCGGTGGTGAAACTGATGGGCCGCAGGTGGTCCCCGACAGGGCCCATCCAGAGGATACATGATAGGTGAGTGAGGGCAGATCGGTCTCCTCCTAGGCAGGGTTATCCAGGATCAAGCGGGATCACAGTTAAGCATCCACTCCAGCTAGGTAATGGGGCCCCATGGGAAAAGTAGGTGATCTAGATAGTGAGCAACATGGTTTATAGTCGATACATCACGGGGTGGAGAGTTCAGCATGGACGAGCCTGGTGATGTAACATTGCCATGTATAGACTATTGACTGTATATAGGCAGAGGAATGGATCAGGCATGCATAGAGGGTGTGACCCTTAATAAGCAGAAACACTCTCATCCCGGAAAGAGGTGCGGGGGCATGCTGCCCAGTCCGTGGCAGTTTGGGGAGTGATAGACGGTAGTATCATTGAGCGGCGGCTTGATTGCGAGCTATTTTATTCCTTGTCTAAAGTAGCAGTGTTGGAGTCATCAGTAGCTATACTGCAATCAGAGTCACATAGCTGAGATGCATTGGATAAGACCGTGACTCTCTCTAACTGCGATTGTGCTGGCAAGGGGGCATTTGTGACAGACTGGCCAGGGATAGGTCTGTCTCGGGCACGGGTCTTCTCGTGAGTTGACTGTCTCAGAAGAGAAGTGATGTCACTGCTACTCTCAGGTTTGTTTTAGTATTGCTCCTCCCAGTCCCAAGCATCAGCTGGCTCTGTGAAGAAGTATGTGTGCTGATTTTCCATGATTTTTAGTTTTGCGGGAAACAGTAGAAAGTACTTGTGCCCAGTTCCTCTTAGCAGTTTTACGCCCAGGAAGGAAGCAGATGCAAAAAGAACAATTGATGGACGGAATGCGGAACAATGTCAAACATTCACCACCAGTACAAAGATCTGGGCCTAAATCCATAATTTTTTTGCTCACCATGTCTGTCTTGACCCTGCTCCCCATGGGAACATCCAGTCCGAACTGCCAGGCCAGGTCCTCCCTGGACCAGAAACGAGCATCCTGGGACCGGTTTCGGGGTGCCACCCCCTCATCAGCCAGGCTAGCTTGACTACAGTGGCATGGCGAGCACTGGACCCACATCTGGGCATACCTGTCCCACTTGGGGTGACAAATGCAAAAGAACAATTGATGGACAGAGTGCTGAACAATGTCGAGCATTCGCTCCCAGTACTAAGATCTGGGCCTAAATCCATCGGGCAGCGCAGTGCTGCACCGCATTTGTGTAGTCTGGAAAAATCATACTGTGGTCGTTCTCATAGGATGGTTGGCCTGCTTGATTGGCGACCTGCAGTACCACATCTTTATCTTTAAAATTTAGAAACTTAGCGACCACTGGTCTAGGGAGGCCCCCTGCGGAGGCCGCCAGGCAGGCAGTCGGTGGGTGCGCACAACAGTGTAGAGGGGGCAGAGGCCTGTGGGTGCAATCTGGGTAGATAGCCAGTCCGCTATGAATGTCGTGGGGTTAGTGCCCTCTGAACTCTCAGGCAGCCCGATGAAGAAGACGAATATGTGATGTTACAACGCGATCAAAATGATCGCGGTATGTAACATCGCAGTTTTTACAACGCAAGTCGTTACAACGACTTGCGCTGGAGGGCGCTGGACTTAGGAGTAGTAAGATTTACTATTCCAACACCAGTCTACGTACAGTAGGGAAGGTGTTGGAATAGTAAATCTTACTATTCCTTAGGTTATAGCGCCCTCCAGTGCAAGTCGATGTAACGCTTGCGTTGTAATGGCAGCGTTCTAAATGCATCGCGGTGTAATCACCGCGATGTAAAGGATGTTTCCCAAGAAGACGTTATTCTGCTGGGAGCACCCCCTCTAAGTCCTCTAACTTACCCTCCAAGAAGACAATTCGGCCCGTGAGATCCTACATCTGTTTGGTGAGTTGAGTTGTCTGTGGCGAAGGTACTGGAGGGTCATTTCTTTCCTTCTCACTCGCTCGGATAAGAGTTTCCGCTGGTCATCACTCAACAGTCCCAATTCCGTGGGTATTGTGTCAACTTTGTCCTCCAGGACTTAGCACATTTCTAAAATTGCTTGAAGGATCAAGTCCATCTTCATCATCGGAAGACTACATCCTAGCTGGTCCTCCAATTCTGATGTTCCTGAGTTGCCAAGTGTTTAGTCAGGGTGGTCTTCCATTGTGGTAGGGGGAGTGGGCGAGTGAGGTTCTGCATCTCTCCATGTGTGCCAGCTGCGTGGTGCCTGAGATGAGTCTGGGTAGTTCTGTACATCACTGAGATGAGGCCACAGTGCTGAGCTGTGGAGATCAGTGAGGGGCAGCTCTATTTTAGGTGGTCCTGCGCTGCGAGTCCAGGAGTGGAGATACATCTTGCCCCTAGTTTTGAAGAAGCGTTGGGACTCGATGACGGGAGGCACAAGCAGTCTCCCTCTCCCTTGAAAGGGGCTAGCATGTGGAGGGCTACCTGTGTGTTGCCAGTTGACTCTCTGGTTTCAGGACCTCATGAGGCACCCAGGGCCCAGCTGCCTCCTCTGGCGTTGGTCCACCGCTGCACCGCTCTTCCAGTCTATTCACTCAGTGCACATGAGGGGGGGGGGAGAAACAGACCTATGAGGTGGCAGCAGGCCCAATAGGCCGGGTGAGCGGGTAAGAAGGTATCCACCCTTCTTCAGCAGGGTTCGGGACCGCACTCAGCTGAACTTAGGAGCACTGGTCGGCTAAGTGCGCCTGATGCCCGAATGGCAAGCTGGTATGAAGAGTAAAGTTGCTGCTCGGTCCCCATGGGCGCATGTCTTGTCAATCGGACGTGAGTCGCTTGACCAATGCAGCCGTCAGCCCTCAACTCCTGTGGTCGGCAGCGGAGGAGTGGCCCCATGTCATGGAGCCTTCGGTGACAGTCCCGGGCTCCCTCCCCTAGCCCCCGCAACACCTAGAGAGCTCGGCAGTCCGTCCCGCAGCCATGCAGTGAATGGTGGTTCTGATTCTCGGTCCAGCCCTGGTGTCTGATGTTGTACGAGGCCAGCCGGGAGCTCGCTTAGAACACAGCCCCCATCTTGTGGCGCCAAGCTGCCAGATGTTCTTTTGTTTATTTCGTCTTTAGCCCACGAGGCCTTGCAATGGGCAGAATTACATTTGTTGGCCCTTTCGGACGTTTTATATTTGCCAGGCCAACCATCCTTGCTTAAATCACCTGTTGTAATGAGGTTTATAAAAGGATTGACACGCGTTTCTCCTAAACCGTTTGTGGTGCCACAAGGCAGCCTTAATTTGGTCTTTACATTTCTCATGTGCACCCTCTTCGAGCTGGTGCATAGCTGCTTGTTGCAACTCTTAACTGGAAAGATTGTTTTCCTCATTGTGATTACTTCAGCTTCTTGCATGAGTGAGTGTTAGGCACTGTCGGAAATCTATCACTCTGCCTTCTTTCTTTGACCGTCCTCACCCCTCGAAAGAGAAGGAGAGGCTTCATCAGCTGGACCCCAAAAGGGCTTTTAGCTTTTATATTGATTGTACTAAGGAAACCACTTAGATTCATATTTTAGTGAGGTGCTCTCGGGCAAAGAAAAGGAAAGCTGAGCAGACCCTGTCGAGGTGGATAGTCCTTCACATTAGGATCTGCTATGCAGTGGCCTAGAAGAGATCATCAAGAAATCTCAGAGCCCATTTCATTGGGGTAAAGGCTGCAATCACTGTGCTGGCATGCGGAGTACCTGTCCTTGACATCTGCCAGGCTGCGACATGGGCGTCATTGTATTAGTTCAGAAAGCACTGCTGCCTTGACAGCCAGTTCCAGCAGGAAGGACATTTTATCCCCTTGTTCCTGCTAGACTTTGAGATCTGAGTCTAATGCCCAGTCTCTCCACCTCGGGAGCCACTGCTTTGGTATCTAGTCTACGGTGAGGAATCTGTGTCTAGATGTATGCATCAGAAAAACAAGTTACTTTCCTTCTGTAACGCTCTTTCTGGGGATACTCTTATCTAAACACAGATTCTTCACTGCCCTCCCACTTCCTTTTTCTGTGGAGTTGTCTCTTTTTAACATCTAAAAAGTTCCCAAAATTAGGGATCTGCACACTGGTACTAATGTTCACGGTCCGCGTCTGAGGGCACGGAAACATACAAGCACGAAACTGACGTCAGCCTGGCACCAATATGCAGCTCTGCTCTGTCACTTCTGGTGCAGTGCGGAGTCATAGCGGAGCTGCATGGTACCACCTTGTTGCTTGCTGGAGCATTGCTAGAAAAACGTTTTCTGGATCCAGTGTGGTGCCTGTGTAACAAAGGTGAAAATTATTACAAGTGCCTCATAGATTAGTGGTGAAAATTAGATACACTGCTTACAGAGATGTCGAACTATAATCGTTAACACTAATCATGATATGTCAGGCGTGTGGCAGAGTCACAATGTAATACATTAACTTCCCCAGTGTATATCCCAGATGCATTAGAGAGAGTGTCAAGACATTGTCTGTAGCTGTCGGGCTAGAAAATAAGTAGCCTCTCGAGATTCCCCAGATATCTTTGGGGCGGGCTGACAGAGGTTGTAGTTCAGCATACATGTTTTTATTATTATGGATTTATGCAGACCCAAATAAAACTGATTGATAAAATATCTGACAGTTAGCCGGCAAGAGATTCTGGGCAACTTGGCGGATCCCTTTGTGTCCTCTTTATGGACAATTTGGTGGTTTTTGTTTCCTTGGTTTTGTCTTAACCACATGGCACTTTATTATCAACAAATATATTATAACGGATTTATTCTATACATTTTGTACTGTGATCTACATTCATCTTGTGTTAAAAAATGTATTTTGTGTACATTTATGGTTCGTCTGAGCCGAATAAAGATGATTGACCGACTGAATGGCATTAGATAGGGTGGCAAGACATATTGTCTGTAGCTGGCGGGCTTGAAAATAAGTAGTCTCAAGAGGCTCCCAGATATCTTTGGGGCGGGCCGACAGAGGTTGTAGTTCAGCATACAGTTCGGGCTGTTCGTTACAACAGATAAGGTCTTGTAACCAAGATTTAATCGAAGAAGTCCAACTTCGCTCCCACTGCTTAGCATCCAACCTGTTCACCAGCAACAAAGGTAAAGTGACACATTTCTTATTAGTCTTGGGCATTGATTTTATCTTCCCAAGAGCGCTGCTCTAGGTTCTAAGTTGATAGTGGTTTTGATCATCATGGAGAGGGTTGCTGCTACCTCTACAAATATTGTTTTATTTTGCGGCATGCCCAAGGTCAGTGCAAAAATTCTGCCTCTGGCGAGCCGCAACTTGACAATTATAGTTATCTCTGAGACCACACTTCCACTAACTCCTGATAGACACTATGAGGAAATCGGAAGTGTATCATATGTATCCTGCTATTGAGACGCCTGTGTGCAAACAACAACACTTCCAGTCTCCATCCGATAGTAGTCATGCTGCTTGTGTTCTATTTGTTTTTAGAATTAGATGTACCTAGAGGTTTGAAGCTGGGACGTTCCTGAGGGAAGTCAGGAGTGAGGGTTTTGCTGGCTTCTCAAAGTCTGTGCTGAAGAAAAACATCTAAGGCTGTATGAGTTGTAGCATTTATCGCCATTTCCTCAATAAAAACAGATTAGCTTGGCCCTTGTGCAAGAATGCAATGCAAGTACATGAAGCGTTCCATATTTAAAAATAAAAAGGAATAGAAACGTTTGTTAAAGTTTTGTACAGTAGTTCTCTGTAATTATGCCGGTTGTATTGAGGCTAATCCATACCACAAAATATCTCACTGAGTTCTCGCACCACACCAGACAGAAGTCGGATACAAGCTTCCATGTGTTAGAGGTCTGGGATAAAGGACCGGTTACTCTAGCTAATTGCAATGCCCGAATGACTATTGAATGCCATAAATCTCTAAGAATTTGATTTATAGTAGTCCGGAAATCTTCTATGTACAATGTCATGTCATCATCTTAAAGTGAAATAAGAATGTCGCATCATGTAAATCTGAAGGCGGATGTTGAGTGATGCTGCTGCAGTTTTGTGTTGGGCGGTTCCAATGCTAAAGCGAAGAGCATAGGAGATATTGGGCACACTTGTCTGGTGCCTGTGGAAATATATGTGGTGAGATGAGACCATTGATTCTTAGTCACGTTGCTGGACAAAGGGAAGCAGCATACCCATGCATTTTAATTTAGTGAATAGATAAAGCCACTCCAATGAATGGAAGGCCTTTGTAGCCCCTAGCACCGCATCTGCATCTAGGTCTGTCTGATGCAGGAGGGCGAATAGCGTTCTCAGGTTGTGCTCAGTAGATCGTCCTGTGTAAATCATGCCTGGTCCAGCAGGGCTACGTTCGGGAGGAGTGGAAGCAACCTGTTTGCAGTGATTTAGAGTCGCATTTGATTAAAGAAAGTGGCTATGTAAGTCATATTTATTGTGCGGCTTGTCTGGCTTGGCCAGAGCAATAAGCAATGCTTCTTTCATTGAGGGGAGGAGAATTTTCTTGGAGGCTGATTCTGCGAATAGGACGAGAAAATGTTGAGCCGGTAAGTTGACTAACTCTTTGAAGGATTAGTCTGGGAGCCGACGGCACCAGGTGCATTCCCAGCTGGTAGTTTCATGATTGCTGCCTTGATCTCACCCAAGTTGAATGGTTGGCTCAAGAATTCTCTATATATGCATCTCCCAACCAAGCTATGGCTGTATCATACAAATATTGATTAATGTATGACTATGCACTCTGGATTTTAGTGGAATATAGATCAGAGTAAAAGTTTATAAACCCATTTAAAATGTTCTCTATATCACAAACAGGATTTCTGTTTTCGTCAGTGATCCTAGACAATGTTACTGATTGCCAGTGACTGTTGGATTAAATTAGCAAGTGATTTGCTGGTGTGGTCCCCCCCTCCGTATCTCCAGGCAGTAGCATACTTGCCCAGAATACTGATCTCCCTGTCTACCATCTCATTGTATTCAGAAATGTTAACTCTGATCCTACCTGTGAGGCCTCTAGTGCCCTAATCTCATGTTCAAGTTTAACCATGTAATCTCTGAGGGAGTTTAGTACTCCGTTCTGCTTGGCTGCCGACCACCACTTTGAGAGCCCCCCATATGGGACCTGCTGGCAATCGTAGACCCAAACCCAGTGGCCAACCATTTACTACTTCGATAGCTAGCCTTCATTGGGCTTGAGCAATGGGGTGCATTGTAACTAATTAAGAAATACAGTACCGAGCATCCATTTAGTGTAACCTATGGTGCTAGTATAGGTCTTAACACTGGGTTATGAAAAGCAAGGATAACATTTCAGCTAATTGAGTGGGTGATGTCATGAAACAGAACAAAGGTAATCTAGCTGCATATCGTGTCAGTCAGAGTCACTATGGTTAGATGTCAAGGCTGTCACTCCCTCTGTCCTGCTCTGACTTTGGCTCGGAAGTTGCAGGTTCATCAGGAAGACTTGCTGAAGACCACTGAATATGTCTCTGGGGAATATGTCCATTGTGAACATTTTTCAATCATTGTGGGTAAAGCATTGCATATTTTATTTCTTATTACTGAAGTTTCTTCTTCACCAGCAAATATTCTCTTTGTGCCACCTGCACCGTCACTGTGAAATCTTGGTAAATTGCTAAAGTGTTGCATTTGTAGTTGAGATCCTTTTCTTCTCTGGCCATGTGAAGCATTGTATCTAGTTCATGAACCTCTTGATTATTCAATGCGTCGGTGCACCCGGGCGACTATGGAGTAAGAGTGGTGTGCGCTCTCCACTACAAAAAGTCAAGCTAAGTTTCACCACCAAACACCGACGACAACAGGTTCTCAACATAGTCCTTTAATTTGACTGTATCTGTGCACTCTGGCATGCCGTAGAGGCATAGGTTGTTGCATCTAGACCTCGTTTGGAGGTCCTCATTCTTAGCTTTTATCAAGGGCTGGACTTTATCCATGTCATGCAGTTTGTCATGTTGTGTTTTCAGGTTATACTCGGTTTCTGAAATGCGCTGTTCCGCTGTGAATAGCCACAAATGTTGCTTGTCTGTTTTAGTGTCCATGCTGTCTATCCTGCGATTTAAAGTGTCCCTCTTGTTGTTGATGGAGAGCAAAGCTTGGTGCATTATTTAGAGGTCCTTCTCAGCTGTGTTTTGGATTGTGCTTCATGTGGGGCATTGTTCAGCCGCTGTATCCTCTTTTTTACTTGTGCGCTTTGTTTCAAAAGGTATCTTCGCGTGTCTGTTATCCTTCTCGCCCCTGAACACGATTCCTTGTTCTGGCGACTCGCCACTTAGCTACACTGTTGTGCTCCACAGTACTATAAAGGCCCCAGTGTTCAATGCTAAGCCACTGACTGCGTTCATGCCATTTTTGGGGTTGCAATCCTGAGGAGGATATATCCATGGAGGCCCCGCATTGTGCAGATGCACCAGGTGCAAGCCGACTCACCATGACCAACCAGCCCGCTGAAGCAATTCTGATGAGGGCAAAAGTGGTCCTGCCTAACACCCAACCCTGTGGGGCCACAAGCAGACCACAGTGGCAGTGCCCTGTGTGTAGCTTGCGAAGTCCAATTTAGTGCCGTCACATGGTATGCCGACTTGTCTACTGTACCGCCCCCCAACCGGTTGTAGGTTTATTGTGGGAAATGCATGGGAATCATGAAAATATGAAAGGGAGAATAATTTATATGAAATGTATCTAGAAGTGAACAAATGAGTTCTCTATGCCTCTTTTCTTTCTCTTACTTTTTTGATTCAGTTAACAGAGAAATATTAAGTGAATTGTCAACGAGCATCATGAATTTAAGTGGCTCCTCATGGAATGCGTTTGCACATAAAAAATGCCTTGAGGTTGTGGAGCGCGAAACACGTGTTGGCAAAACCAATGATAACTGTACTGTGTACTGACATAATCAGTCTCATTATTTTGAGGTTAAGAAATGCAACGATGAAATACGAAACTTTTTAAGATAACCAAGATAAATCAAGATTGGATAATGGCATTATGTGAGAAATAAGACACGTGGGAAAATGTATTAATAGTGTTCGTCACAGCTTTAAAGATAGAAAAGGGAATTGCTTTGGGCATAGGGCTGAAAATACATGGAGCACTACACGAAGTGCTGGTACTATAGACCAAAGAGCCCGTTATGCACCACATATAGCATATATATTCTGTCGAGTCCACTTATGAGCAGCCCATGATCAACCAATTGGAATGGGCATTCTCTAGCTATGCTATATGGTCTGAGGGGTCAACCCAGTGGTGTCACAGGAGCAATCTAGAGGAATGAGGAACATACACCATCAGTCAGTCCAGGAGTAGCCAAAGAGCAGTTTAAGGAATCAACAGACACCGTGCGTACATGGGTCCAGACAGGAGCAGTGATGGCGTGACCCATCTATAAGGGCAGCCCTCAGGAACTGAAGAGAGAAGGGGTCTATCAGTGATTCTGTGAGAGAAATGCATTTAGGTTATGGAACAAGAGAGGATGTGTGGTGCAAGGTTTGTTTAAGGGGTAAGATAACAGGGTTATGCCGCGGCCCGTGCAGGTAAGAGCGGTGGGGCCGGGTGAGGGGGATTTCGACGGACGATGACGAGGGAAAATTAAATAAATAATTAATTTTCCCACGTCATCGTCTGTCGAAATCCCCCCTCACCCGGACCCACCGCTCCACTGCTCTAACCTGCACGGCCCACGGCTGGTTATGACCCCCGCACTTCCTGGCCCAAACGGGGAAGGCGCCACAGGAAGACATTGCCTGGGTGCCCAGGCTTGACACCCTAGAACGATTAAATGAAAAGGGAAGAGGGAGGGGCAGCATGATGATAGAGGCAGTTAGGAAAGGAAATAGGACTGCACCAGAGGAAGACGGTGTGTAGTTTGGATGGAATGAGAAGGATGGGGGGAAATCAGGCTGGGAAGTATTGCAGTAGGGCAGCCTCCAGTGGACACAACGGGCACCTTTGGGTGTGGACAATCGGGCAAAAGTGCACAACAAGGCATTACAAAAAATTCAGGAGAAGGCGTTGCCTCATATTAAATAGCATTGAAGAACTAAGAATAAACAAAAAGTGCTTTCAAACTAAAAACACAAAGCTCTTTTAAATAACAGTACTTTTAAAGATTAAACACAAAATATTTCTGAACAATTGAAACATATTGTGAATTAAAACTTGCACAGCATGCTCTTTCAGTAACTTTACCACCATTTTCGGGCAAAGCATGGCTACACCTCTTTAATTGAACTACATTGGTGGATTCTTCTCAGAGGCTTGACTCAGGTCAGACGCAGAGACCTAGGTAGGTAGTGAAGGCTGGGGAGGGGCTGCGGCTAGTGGAGTGGGTTCAGTTTGGAATGGCAGCTGGACTAAAATGGACAACAGACTTCATTGAGTTCAGAGAGAGGATGGGATAAGAAAGCGAGAGAGGAAACGAGGGAAAGCGGGCAAGGGAGTGGTCTCGGTGAGACAGGTTAAGTGCATCTCTTATCTGTCCGCTACAAGTCTTGCACATTTCTGTGGTTGCTCTCAATCACTTTCCACACAATAAAATCATCCTTCGCGTTCTCTCAGTCCTATCTGTCTCTCCTCTGTCAAGGTCAGAAAAGGGAAAAAGCTCAGTTAAAACAATGCAGCAGAACATGGAATCCTGCTAGTCCACCTGGGCACTAGGTTCCTAGGGTCCACCTCTCAACTTGCAGAACTCATACTGAGAAAAGGAGGGTGGTGCACTGAAGCACGCGATTTATGGTTTTAGATAATGTGGGGTCTCTCTCAGGATAGCCTGGAAGAAGCCTCGGGCAGTATTCTGAAAAATAACAAGTGCTCAGGGGCTTTGGTACGAATGCATGTTCAAGGTCACTGGCATCCATACTGAAGCTTCTGGCTTCAAACCCTTCTTACTTCCAACTTCTACTCCAAGCATGTTGTGTAGTGCTTTAAGTAGTTTGCATATTGTGCCCTTTGGACCACCATACTTTGGAATAGATAACGTTCTGCTCCTATGCTGTACCAGTAGTTCTGAGAACCTTGAGGGCAGCCAGGACTGCAATAAATTTGCTTTTAACTATGTGTGGAGTTTTTTTCTACAAAACCTCTCTTCCTTTTTCATGTGAAGTCGTGTGTGTTCTACCTTTGCCAACTTTCATGACGCACAAGTGCATGTTCAAGGTCCCCCAAGATGCTGCTGTCAGATTGACAGTGCGCCACAGGTGACAGCACAAACGACGCTGTCCCCAATTAACCAATGTGAGTCCTGCTGCAGCTGCCTCCTTTTCATCATTCCTCATTAGGCACCCTGCTTCCGCTGTAGGAACCTCTTTTACTGACAGCCAATTAAAGCGCCTTTCTGCAAGACTCCCTCCCTAACACTCCCAGGCATAAGTGGCGTTACGGACAGCTTTCTTCCTCCTCCTCCTCAAGAGAACAGTTTTTTTGCACAAATTGAGCTCCCTTTTTTTGTTTAATTTCTATTCATGGATTTCATCTGTGGTCGCGATTACGGCGCAGTCAAGATGATAAACAAGCATTGGCTGACCCAATAGTTCTGGCATTAGCTGCCATCGTTTTTCTGTGTCAAAGCTTGTTTGTTTTGTATAACTTTATTTACGGGGCAGCTGCCGGCCCATCCAATATACACAATGGTCATCCATATTAAAAAAAAAAAAAAAATGCCCAAAGCAAAAATATTTTTGGGTCTCAAAAAGCACACACGGCCATAGTTGTCGATAGCACTTAAGGGAACTACATTGTGTGTGGATGTGCATCTTGTGAAAAGGGAACATGTCACTCGCAGTGAAATTATTTAGTGGCTAAAGTGGGTATCCCAATATCCCATGCTATATGCTATAGTGGGTGAGATAAAAATGTGAATTTCATAACAACAGACCAATAGATGAAGACAGCTGGCTGAAAACCCAAGAATTATATTATAATTATAGTTCTAGAAAAATTAAAAGATCTTGGCAATCGCCAGACAAAAAATATGGATGAGTGCTTTGCCAGATCCAGGTTAATGACAACAGTGTAAAAACTCAATCTTTTTTTCAGAACACAGGTGTACAACTGTATGTCAATAGTAGCACCCTTCATTTTTCTTAGGATTGCCTCTCTCACATGGTCTTTTTGTTTGTTTTTCACCCTGCGGTCTCTGAACCCCAGATTTTGCCAGAGAGGTCATTTTGCTATGCCACAGCAAGCTCGGGCGGCTGCTGGCACGAGGGAGAAACAAAAGCTCCTTGTCTTTGAGGAAGTAACCTTCCTCAACTCATAATGAGGGGACTGCCTGGTTGGTGGTGCTCTATTTTAAAATTGGACGTGCAAGATATCGCTGTAATGTAAAAATTAATTATATTTGCCCTGTTTTAATATGCATGCAGTCCCCTGTGAGATCTTGTCCTACCACCATGAGTGTGTGGCAATTTCCTAATAACTTGTGAGTGAGATCCCTGCTTGAGCGATGTATGCCCAAGCAACAATTAAAGTAAAATTGTAGGGTTCCGGGGCCCCTGCTGTGACCAACAGGGTTCATAAAAGGATTGTTTTTCTCAATCTGGAAGATATGGCTTGAATACACAAAACTTAACTGCAAGCGAAGTCTCTCTTGTTTGCTAGTCAAGCAACATAAGGAAGTGCCCACTATCCTTGACTGACATGAGATTTCCAAAGACTAAAGTGGCCATTCCTGATTGGAGCTGACTCCTTTTAATCTCTAGAATAATTTGACCCAAATATTGATGCTACAGAGGCAGAAACAAGCAGGAAGTGGAAGAAAAAAGTGTAACCCAAGGTCAATCAATCAATCAATCAATCACAGAATTTGTAAAGCGCACTACTTACCCGCGAGGGTCTCAAGGCGCTAGGGAAAAAGGGGGGGGGGGTTGCTGCTACTGGTCGAACAACCAGGTCTTGAGTAGCCTCCTGAAGGTCAGCAGGTCTTGGGTCTGTCGTAGGCTTAGTGGAAGGGTGTTCCAGGTCTTGGCGGCGAGGTGGGAGAAGGATCTGCCGCCGGTGGTAGTTCTTCGAATGCGAGGGACGGTGGCGAGGGAGAGGTCGGCGGAGCGGAGTTGGCGGTTGGGGACGTAGAAGAGGAGTCGTCTGTTGAGGTAGGCTGGGCCAGTCTTGTGGAGTGCCTTGTGTGCGTGGATGAGGAGTTTGAAGGAGATTCTCCTGTCGACGGGGAGCCAGTGCAGGTTCCTCAGGTGGGGGGTGATGTGATGTGGCTGTGGCGTGGTCAAAATCTTCTTTCCCCGTCGCCCCAACTGTTAATTTCCACCCTGATTCAGGGGCGTAGCTTCGGGGGGCGTTTGCGGTGTGACACCTCCCAAATAAATGCATTCCTGGCCTGGTAGTTGGGTCGCGATGCCCTGAGTCGGGCCTGCTATGTCTGAGTTGTTTTTTGTCACGGTCCAAAAATAGAAGACAAAACAGTGACCTTAGCTGTAAAACAGGAAAAAGAGAGACAGACGGAGATATACATCTGGTGGCTGAATTTCAAAATGTGAAACCAGATAACCTGGAACCAATACTTGCTTGTCCAATTTGTGTGCTCCTAAGCAAACATTTTATTTCAGAGTCTCCTTTTACTTTATTATCACATATGAATGCTCTTTTAAATAGTTGAGTTCTAGATGTGCACTGTACAAGCACCTCTTATGAGTGATATCATAGACTATAATGTTGGTCCATCTACCATAAGAATCTAGGCCCTGCTTAGTGTTTACATGACTACTTTGGGGTTTACATGACAACATACTACTAAATGTAGTTTGTGAATAACCCTCAGGCCCTTCAATTTGGTGGAGACATGTAACTTACACTCTTGGAGTAAATTTACACTCTGCTATTGTGAATAGGCATTAAGTAGTAAATGTACTCAAAGATGTAAATCACTCAAAAGTGCAAGTTACCTTTGTGAATCAGGCCTATATAGTGACTGGTTTACCAAAGAAATAGTAAATCTGCACTCATAGAAGTACTTCTTGAATGGGTGCAAATGTACTTTTTGGAATTCACAAATATTGGCAGTAGTAGACTTGGAAAGCTGCACTAGTCTCAGGTTTTCAGGAATACTACTGGCAATCAAACATCCAAAAGGTGATGGGATGAATACTTGCAAATAGTCTAGCCAGTGGCAATCGCTCGGGGTAACATTCCAACCCATCGCTTTTCACCCATATGCCACTTTAGACAGAGGTCCTTCAAATGCAAATCAGTAGTGACCCTGTTTCTCATGGAAACAGTCCATCACAAATCTTGGTCATGGACTTGGAATCAGCATATGCATATGTACACTACATATGGGCTCTTGTATGACAAAGTTGGGCGATAACGGCCTGAGGATGAGTTCCATCTCCCACCAGTGTCTGGGAGTGTGTCAGAGACTCTATGAGGCTCACCGGACTGCTGTCTGTCCACGAGTGTCTGGGAGTGTCTCTGAGACTCCCTGGACTGCTGTCTGTCCACCAGTGTTTGGGAGTGTGTCAGAGACTCTATGAGACTCCCCGGACTGCTGTCTGTACATGAGACTCCCCGGACTGCTGTCTTCCACCCTGCAGCCCACTTCTGTATTTTAGTTGGGAAATTTGAGATTCACACACCACAAATCTCACTGACTAAGCTATGCCCATGGCCAGGACATTGGAGACACCATACAATTCTTATATAAAAAAAAATATATATATAAAAAAATAACTTATATACACGTGTTTTCTTATTTTTCAACTACAAGGTTTCTACAGCAAAGAAAGGCATGAGTCTCGCACGGTGGTTGCAAAAAACACAAGCTCTCAGGAGGCAGTTTTTCACAACCCACATACTTCACATAAAAGCCAATCATAATCGTAAAGAATTTCAGCACCTTGGACAGTGCTAAAGCTGTCAGTGGTTTTGAAAATCGATACTATAATATTAGCCGAACGAATAACATTGTACCTTCCTTTTGAGGCACGAACCTGCCTGAGGAGATTGCACGTACTACCAGCGGAGTAACATTGTCCCTTAAGATAACATTGTGCCATTACTTTCTGTGTACACACCAGAATTGAGAAATCGCAAACTAACCACCGACTATAGGAATCACACTCTCCAATTTGATGATATTGGCAAATACATTTTTATGAGGCACTTTTGTATCAAAATTGAATGGGATCGCATCTTTGCAGCTATTGGGCTAGATCCTTTTAGTGTTCTTTGCAATGTTTTGTTTTCCCGGCACTCTTAAACTAATCTGTATTAAAAGAGATGTTAAATTGTAAAAGTTAAAAAATATCTGCAATCACATTAATTAACTTTGGTGACATTTGTATTGGACTTACTACCAGCCTTCACATCACTGCCCATAGGCTAGGCAGTCACTGCTCAACCACTACAACCAGTAGTGGCCGGTGTATTGATACAGTGGCGGGGGGTAAGGAACAGGGGGAGTGCGGACGGACATGACAACAAAAAAAAACACTTACCAGCATCGCACCCCTCTCTTCTTCAGGCGCAGGCTCCCAGAGAGCACTGCGGCCAATCCGGACGCTGCTTTTATGCTGGTGCAGGCAACATCAGGATTGGCCTTAGGGCTGAGGGTTTGCGCTCCCAGTTAGACTGGGAGCCAGTGCGTGCTCTCTCCAACCCATCAACTCAGCTCGGGTTGAAAAGCTCTTCAGTGCGCATGATCGATTGGCCGGCCTAAGACAGCCGGCCTGCCGAACAGTCTTGCACACTGATAATAATGCCCACCACTCCGCCTCAGTGCCTGTCATCCCCTGGTCCTGCCCTCAAGACTCCACGATTAGAGAAAAATAAAACAATGATAAACATGGTTTATTATCGTTATATTTTTCAAGTTTTGCAGCTGCTGCAGGGGGGACGACTCTCCTCCGCCATAGCAAAGGAGCCACCTCTGACTGCAACCATGGAAAATGCAGACTATCTATAGACTGAAGTCCAACCTTTGCAGGCCATTAAGGAGATCATGCCGTACTAGCTTTAAAACTGCTTCATGCTCTCTGCACCTTCCAGGATAGAGGAAAGTCCAATATTCCAGATGGAAGCAAGTCCCCTCACCTGTCAATGGATGTTTGCTTCTTCGAATAGTAAGGGATATTTTTCTATTCCTAGCACTTCCATAAAATAATGCCTTAACATGGCTATAACTCTTCCTCCCAAAGTGGTCTATCTAGTTTGTGGTACGTGTAGAAAGGTCGCACAGAGCCCTAAGGAGAGATATGCTTGGCAGCGCACTGCCCTCATCCCCATACGACTTGGAGTAGGAATCGGGAGATGCAAGGGATATGCAAGCAGTGCGTCATACTGTTCATGGGCACATGGACAGTCAGGGTTAAGCGGCTGGGACACATGGACTGACCATGGTTGAGGCACATGGGCTGGCACCGTGAAGTGGTTGTGACACATGGACCGAGAGAGTGCAGTTGCAGGAGCATATGGACGGACACTGTGAGGCAGTTGGGACACATGGGCAGATAATCACGGACAGATGATGAGGTGCATGAACACATCAGTGAGTGGCATTTGGAAATCAGTGATACGTGATGCTTTGATGTACTCAGGGTGATTTGTATGCCATATTAGAATTCAGATACTTTTTTACAGCATGGCGACTTGCTGCTGGAGTTCCATAAATATAACAACATATAGTAGTCTTGCTTAGCTGGTTTAAGGGTGTGTATGTATATATGTATGTGTATATGTATGTATGTGTGTGTGTATATATATATATATATATATATTTGATCCACATAGCAATTTGAGAAATCCCAAAATCAGCAAAGCGGCACACCAAAGGACAACACAATTACTTTATTGTGTCTACAAACGATGCGTTTCGGCGAAGCCTTTGTCAAGTTACTGACCTGCGCCCTACTCCCCATAGAAATACAGGTCGCGGTTAATGGACAGTGAAAAAATACTTTGTTATAATGCATATTAGTGCAATGCGATTCGTAAATTCATGGCAAATCAAAATTAAATACATGTAAGACATATAAGAATTAAAGCTTAGAATTTACAATGTTGGGACATTCAAAGTGGAAAAGTTTTACCTTTGTGGTCAAAATGCATCATAATACGTAATACTGTAAAACGTATAATTTAGCGGTCATATCCTATTTAAATGAATTTAGATACACCAATCACTGGCATGCACTGAAATACAAGCGTACAATCTAAATGGGTAATGTACCATATCTATTGTTGATGGTGACCTACTACATAACACCATAGGTCATGTCTGAATAAATTTCATATGACCGCACAATGATAGATGCATGTAGACTATGCATTAAATTTCATAGGTAATGTACCTTCATGTCCTGCAATCCTGTCTATATAAACAACCGCAATCAAATAAAATTCAGAGCAGGGGAATATCAGGCTAACAGTGTTTAGTGACACAGTGTGATAAAGAGAAGTGAACAAAAAGTGAATAAATAATGAGTATGTACAAGTGCAATAGAAATAATGGGAGACTATAGGATCAAAACAACTCCCCTCGATAACCATCATGAGTGGGGTCATCTAATCAATTATAATATCGGAACCTCTACCATCATGGATTCCCAACCAATAAGTTAAAGATCTTCCCTGCACTGAAAACTGTGCCAAGGAAGGACTCTCCACTGTGTGCTCCAAGTCTTCCTAATACATTGACTAAAAAGGTGTAAGTGATTAAAACAGCATAGCTGATCAACTCATTCTAGGGAAGAACCAACAGAAGGATACTTTTCTGTAATATTTCATTTGTATCCAATATGTGTAGCTAATTCCTCTCCACTATTGAGCCCATTAGGAAATTTTGTATTAAGCTCAATAATGAGCCTAGATTTAGTAATTCGTAACAGTTTTTCTCTATCACCACCACGAGGATGAGGTGCAATCCTATCAATCCCATAGAATGTTAATAAATTTGGATTGCTCTGGTGTTTCATCTGGAAATGTCTGGCCACTGGATAATTAAAATCTGCATGTGTTATGGCTCTCATGTGCTGTGGGACCCTGGTTTTAAGCTGCAGTTTTGTGCTGCCTGTAGACCGCAAGGGCATTCCAGGATATAGACTACGTAGTCACTCGTGCAGGTTATAAATTTAGTGATTTCCCTAGTTTTACCTGGGTAAATATTGTAATTATCCCTACTACGACTGTGTTTGCATGCCTTGCAAGAATTGCACTTGTGGAAACCTTTCGTGGTTCCCAACCATGTACTGCTGGTAGGTACCGGTTGGTAACTATGTACAAGATGGTCCCTTAATGATTTAGATTTGCGGTAGGTTATGAGTGGAGCTTTCCCTATGCTTTTCCCTATAATGGGATCTGTTTCCAGTAGGCCCCAATGTCGTTTAAACATACGTTGTAAGAGGCCTGATCTCCTATTATAGGTAGTGATCATTCTGGGGATGTTAGTCTCATTAGATTTGCTTTCTTTGGAAATGAATAAGGCATCGTTATGTGTGATTTCCTGGACTTTCCGTGCTGCTGTGGATATGATATTATTTTTATAACCTCTTTGCTTAAATCGTCCTTTCATGATCTTTTGCTCCTGCCTAAACCCATCTTCAGTACTGCAGATTCTGCGTGCTCTCAATAACTCCCCATAGGGGATGCTATTAATTAGGGATGTAGGATGGTTACTATTGGCATGGAGGAGCGTGTTCCCAGCAGTCTCTTTACGGAATAAATTAGTTACCATCTGCCCGTTGACAATTCTGATGGCTACATCTAGGAACTCACAGTATGTTGTGCTTATGTTGTGAGTGAAAGAAAGATTTGACTGGTTGTTACCCAGTTCAGAGATAAATTCCTGTGCCACCTCCAAAGAACCATCCCAAATCAAGAACAGGTCATCAATGTACCTGATCCAGATTGGGATGTGTTCAGTGTATTTTTCATAGGTTTCCACCCATACCACCTGTTCCTCCCACCAGCCCAGGAAAAGATTAGCTAGGCTGGGGGCGAAACAAGTGCCCATAGCTGTGCCCGTCTTCTGTCTGAAGAGTGTCTTGTCATAGATAAAAATGTTTTGTGTGAGACATTGCATCATCATATTTTCTAACATTTCAGTATGGTTCCACAAAGAAATATGTCTGTCTTTAAGGAAATACATGCAAGCATCTACACCTTGTCTTTGGTCCATTGAAGTATACAGTGAGCACACATCTAAAGCTATCATGTGATAGGAATCCTCCCATCTTATGTCATGGATACGACGTAGGAAATCACTGCTATCACGACAATATGATCTGAGTCTAAGTACATATGGTGACAAGAATAAGTCCAAGAATATTGAAGTGTTTTCAAAGACTCCCCCATTTGAAGAAACTATAGGTCTTCCTGGTGGTCTAGTGGAGTGCTTATGAATTTTAGGTAAAAGATAAAAACAAGGAACACGTGGTTTGTCAATTTTCAAGAAGAGGTACTCATCTCTATCCAAAAGACCTTCTTCCCACCATTCTTTTAAGTAGTTATGATAAAGTACAATGGATGTTTTATATATTTCCCAGCTGACTTCTTCATAACAATTGCGATCTTGCAGCTGTCGCAGTGCTTCATCATTGTATTGTTCAAAATTCATAATCACGACGTTCCCACCCTTATCAGATGGTTTCACAATTATTTTGGGGTCATTAGTTAAATTTCTCAGGGCTATTCTCTGTGATTTGGTCAAATTGTCATACATAAACGAAGCTCGTTGATTCTTCATTTTCTTGATTTCCTGGATCATGATAGAATTAAATGCCTCTATGTTGTCATGAGGAACATTAGGATTGAATATGGAACGTGGTCTAAAGCCACTATGACATGTGGCATCTGGTCGAAAACCCAGTTCAATTAACATTTTTCCTTTGTTTTTATTTGATAAATCTGTGATATTTTCTTCTAGTTGATGTAAATCCAAAATAAAATCGACATCTTCAATTCGGAAATCCATGGCATCCTCCCCCAGATCTTATTTTCTTTTGTTCTGATCCCATTTTGTATATTTTCATAAGTTTTAATTTCCTTATGTAGAGAAAAAGGTCAATCCGGGTGGTAGTCACGTTAATATCTTCTGTAGGGCAAAAAGATAGCCCTAATTGCAGAAGTGATTCCTCCTCCTTAGTTAGTATTCTGGAGGACAAGTTTACAATGGACTTGTTTTGATTATACTGTTTACTTTGAATGTCCCAGGTATGAGCTGTTCTGCCACCTCTTCTATTCTTCAATCTTCGTCTGGTTCTGTTCCTCTGCCTTTTCCTCTTTTGGGACCTTTGCCTCTTCCTCTGCCCTTGCCCCTGCCCTTGCCTTGATTTTTCTCTTCCAGTTCCTTCTTTTGTTTGAGTATCTGGAATTCGTGTAGGAAGGTCAGGGGACGTACCCTAAAGGGGTATTAAGATTTGTGGCTTCTGTATCGGAACTTAGGTCTGAACTCGAATCTGTTGATATGATTTCTTGATGTCTTTGTTTTTGGATTGTATGAAAATTGCGTTGCGCCCAGTCAAATCGTTTAGCATAAGTTAGTATCCTGCCTTCAGCATAATCTTTTTTATCCCTCAAAAATTTGCGTTGTTTTTTAATTTTGATAGTGTCTTCATATGATTTTAATTTTCCTTCCAATGATTTCCAGAAATCGATAACAACTTGGTCGTCTTTAGATTTTTCTAAGTCTTGTTTTAATTCCTTAAGTTCTTTACGTGTTAAATCCAGGTCAATTTGAGCGTATTTAACCAGCATTTCTAACATGCCTCTGCATGTTTTTGCCATGTAGCTGGACCATTCTTTCAATAATTCCGGATTAGGATTCTCATAAGTGGGTATGATGGTGATTCTTAAGCCACGAGGCTCTCTGTTGACTTCTATGTAATTTGTGAGGGAAGTAATTTCCCACCACTTGTTTATTTCCCTTTTGGCCAGTTTCTCACATAGAGCTTTGTTCACTTCTCTTTATCACACTGTGTCACTAAACACTGTTAGCCTGATATTCCCCTGCTCTGAATTTTATTTGATTGCGGTTGTTTATATAGACAGGATTGCAGGACATGAAGGTACATTACCTATGAAATTTAATGCATAGTCTGCATGCATCTATCATTGTGCGGTCATATGAAATTTATTCAGACATGACCTATGGTGTTATGTAGTAGGTCACCATCAACAATAGATATGGTACATTACCCATTTAGATTGTACGCTTGTATTTCAGTGCATGCCAGTGATTGGTGTATCTAAATTCATTTAAATAGGATATGACCGCTAAATTATACGTTTTACAGTATTACGTATTATGATGCATTTTGACCACAAAGGTAAAACTTTTCCACTTTGAATGTCCCAACATTGTAAATTCTAAGCTTTAATTCTTATATGTCTTACATGTATTTAATTTTGATTTGCCATGAATTTACGAATCGCATTGCACTAATATGCATTATAACAAAGTATTTTTTCACTGTCCATTAACCGCGACCTGTATTTCTATGGGGAGTAGGGCGCAGGTCAGTAACTTGACAAAGGCTTCGCCGAAACGCGTCGTTTGTAGACACAATAAAGTAATTGTGTTGTCCTTTGGTGTGCCGCTTTGCTGATTTTGGGATTTCTCAAATTGCTATGTGGATCAAATAATAGCGGCTGCTGCGGCCGCAGCAGGCACCGGTGTCGAAAGGAGGGGATCGACTTTACGCGGCACTGTGTTGGAATATATATATATATATATATATATATTCGTACATTCCACAAAAGGACGGTAGGGATTTTGGTTTAGCCTGTCACGTGCCATCCACAGTATATGGTCGTGGATTGCTGTAGGAAATCCAAGGACTGTAAGGCTGCGGCTTAATTTCAATCACAAAAAAGTGTGCAAATTGATCAGCCTCTGCAAATTTGTGCCATTACAGAGATTTGGCTGGAACTCATCCTCAGGCCGTTATCGCCCAACTTTGTCATACAAGAGCCCATATGCAGTGTACATATGCATATGCTGATTCCAAGTCTGTCTTCAGGCACATCTCATAAGTACTAAATTCATACAGGTAAATCACAAATGGAAAACAATATTCCTTTTAGGTCTCTCGGTGTAGGGTGCTCTATTCAACCTTCACTGTATTTAGCACGAATAGGTGTCATGACACCGCCTTCTCAGGGAAGTGTCCATCCACACTCGTTTCCTTCTTCTGTAGAACATGGGTCTTCTTACGAGCTTTGTGTACAAACCTTGAGGTGCTTGACCATCTTTTGACATTGCCTACTGTTTCCTCATCAGCGTATGTAGACCCTATGTCTTGCCATTCTTACTCGGACACCTTTAGATAGTTTCAAACAAAGTGAAAGATAAAGAACATCATCTCATCATTGGGATCCAGCAGCAGTATTGCATGGATAATTTTAGCAGTTATTAGACTCTGAAACTGACATGGGTGAGTGCCTCGTGCTTATAAAAATAATTGAAAAATGATAAGTGGCACAATTTCTCCAACTATGTGCAGTCTAATGGTGTACAGTTACATCTTGGATGGTCTCGAAGCAACCAGGCCCCAGATAAATGCTGGATTGTTCAGAGGATAGTAACTGCTGCATGCGGGCCAGCAGCCCTAACCGTAACCAGACCAAAATGATGGAAATTATGATTGGTCAAGTGACTAGTCTGAGTCTCAACATGGACCCAGTGTGCACCTTTCACAACTGCAGTGTGGATAATCATTTCCTATGGTAAGGTGGGAAGCCAAGGCCAAAACAGACCACTGTAGTTTATCTGTACAATTATGCCGTATCTTACCTCGTATTCCCCACCTAAAGCCATTGACTCCATGGCATCATGTAGGAATATTGAGGCATTGCTCCACGCGACTGGCCATCTTGCACAACTGACACTGACCTTGTGACTCTGGTGTCAGGAATCATTAAGGCTGTGACAAGACAGAAAGTAAAAGGGGTTCTTTTAGACCTACTTACTGTTTGTATTTTCCACAATTTGCCATCAGAGAGTACCATAGTGGTAATGGGTCGGGGGGGGAGGAACTGTTGAGGGGCTTAGGTTGGAACGAGGCTTTAATCCTAATATGTAATCAGTTAGTCAAAGGATATATGATACCACTTCCTCTTTGCCTGCCATTTTGGAGAGTTGACGTCCAGAGAGGACTCCGCTCTGCCCAGCGGCAGAAAACTGAATCAAGATCATTTTTGTCCAGCACGAAATAAAGTAACCACTAGGCAGGGTTGCATTTACAACCTTGCCCTCTTACCAGAGCTGTTTGCTTCCAGGTTCCCAGCCCCTCACTTTGCTCAGTCATTTAGCAGAAGACATTTTGCTCAACTCTGTACCGCTTTTATTTTTTTTATTCTTGTTATAACTTTCGTACTGATGGCAGTTCCTAATTTTTAGGTCTGCCGTTAGCCAAGAACTTTTGCTTTTATTAAAATGATATGTATAACATACTTACCTATGAGGCTTTCTGCCAGCTCCCTTCATTGATTTCTCTGTTATTGTGTCATTCACATTGTTCATCCGCCCCATAAAGTACACTGCATGGGCAATGGATCAGCCCACTTCAGCCATTTGCTAACTTCACTGTGAGTGATGGCATTCTGCCCTTTCACAAGGTTTTTTTTGTATAATGGATGGACAAGGGCCCGACACCTTCCCCAATAATAAAGCTTTACAAAAATTATGACAAAGCGAAACAAGCATTGACAAAACAAAAAAACTGGCTGCTAACTCCAAACCTATTGACTTTGCCAGTGCTTGTTAACTCTTGATGTAAACGTCTTTCTTACCCTGTGTGATGCTTTGTATGTCTTCAATTGACTTTTGGGTCTGAGGTGCCCTGTTCTTCTGACGCTAGGATTTCCCAGATGCCTTTGCAGGGTGTCTCTTGTGTCAAAGGGGTGCTCCAGATTCCAACATTAGGCTTCACTGTCTAAGGCTGTGTTCTTTGTCCGTGATAAAGTGATTCCAGCAGCGTTCCTTAATGTAGAGACAGTGCTGTCTGTCCTTAATAGAGAATGGGCATCCTGTGCACAGTATGGAGACTGCCCCACTTGTGCTGAATGCACAGTTGCAATGCCCGCTCTAATACGCAGTATGTGCTTGCTATCTTCAAGACACAGGCTCTGCCATCTAGACTTATCCACAGACGGTGCCCTTGTGCTTAATGCAGAAAGTGCAGTGTATATCCTTAGTACACATGTTCTGCTGCCTGTTCTTATCACACCAGTCTGAGTTAGCCACGTGACATTAGAATAGACTGTCCTACCTCTTGCTACTGCGCAGACGTCGCCCCCTCTTATAACCCCCTCTGATAAAGGACAGTCACAATGCGTAGAGCTGAGGGTGTTTCATAGGCTTGCCGTGTGTATATCCTATCTATCTCGCCTTTATTCCAATGATAACCAGTGGCCGCTCCTCTTATTCTTGCCCAGTACTAAGTGCCCCTTCTACAAGATCCAGCCAACCTGCGGATGCTGAATCTGGCCTTCAAGCATGCCATGAACTCCGACTGCCTGTCCATACCTCCTCCCCCCCCCATGATTTAAGGTGCATAGCCTGGCTGTTCAGGAGCTGTGCACAGTGCCTCTCTTCGAAGAGTCCACATGACTCAGAGGCAACAGTGCACGGCATTTACCCATGCTCAATGAGAACAGGACACGGGATGTTGTAGATCCCTCACCCAATCTCCGTACCCCAGGTCCTGTGTTGCTCTAGATGTTGATGCATAGCCTTCTGCTACCTCCCCCAACCACGGATCCCTCTGAGGTATGAGTGCAGGTTAATGCCTTCAACCCCTAATTGCTCCGCTACCACCTCCTGATGAATCGGCCCCATGGCTGTACGTCCAGGACTTGGCCTTCTCCCCCTGCCCTGCAGCGATTTACCTGCAACTTTCTTTTTTCTTTTACTGAACTGTAAGGGAGCGTCCGCTCATTCTGTTCCTGGCTCCCGAGTTAAATAGCCTGGCTGTGAATGAGCTTTGCATCTTTGGTCACCTTCATTCGGAAATGGTGAATGAAAATGGGCCTATAGGTTGTCGAATATGCAGCACATTTTCCAGAGAAGAATTTGAGGATTTTTTTCCCACTGTGCATCAAAAACTGCTGGACCTATTTACAGTAAAACTGGCATTGAGATGAGAGCTTAGAACACAATAGATCCTTTTTGTGGTTTCGTTTGTCTATTCAGTAGTTTTTGAGAAATTCGAAGACTATTAAGTGGCTCCAGCAGATTTTCAAGGGTTACTTTTAAAGATCGTTGTACTTTTAAGTTTGCAAACTAATTTGATGGATTGTTTTTTAAGTCACTAGTAAAGTGATTTGCTAAGTTCATTTTTTTCGTCACTGACAGCACTAGTGGTTCACGAACCAGTTGTATCATATTATTTCACAATACAGGAAGTCTTTCTTTTCTGGCCTTTGTCTGCCATTTATATTGTTTTAAAGTGATGCGTTTGTGCATCCCATAGGACATCGGAGGTACCCCACAACTTCACCATTATGTAATAAATAGACCCCTTCCTGGCCCATTCTACTGCCTACCTGAGTGGAGAGAAATTATTTTATTTAATTCCTAATCTCCTGGGTATTTACACGGTATAGGAAAATGAATGTTTTTGGGGAATATCTGTTTTTTTAGATACTCCAAGACCATATGTTATGGTATTTTCAAAGGTGGGCATTTCAAGGTTGGACAAACGCAGTGAAATACGGCCCAGCTAGCGGGTTGTCTCGAATAGCATAGGTCACACAAATGCCTTACTTTTCTTCGAATGGAGTTCATGTATTTCCTGATGTCACGGAAGGGTCTCAGAAGCTCTGGAATGGAAGTAAAATTGTGCCCACTATTGAAACATATTTGAGATGATGTCAATATTGCACACCCTGCATGGCTACATGTCCTGGTCAAGATATTGAAAGCTCCGATAGTTTAGTTAGAGTTGTTTCACTGTATGCTGTCTTCCTCTCGCCCTGTTTGTCACTTTGGGCGAGTGCCTGGCAGTGCTTGAGATTTCAGTCAGACCATGTGTTCCCCCTTCGCGCTGGCTGCCATCAGTATGGGTTGTTTGAGGATGAACTGTTGACATTTGGAAGATCTCCATGTTTTTGCGATCGGTGTCCTTCCTACTTTGAGTCTGTGCATGTGTGAATAATTGGAAATGCTGTCCGCCAGGAAGGAGATCCTAGGAAAATAAAATTCCTTTTCTCTGCCATCATGTCCCCGCCATCAGTTGTGCACTTAGGTCTTTGAGACCACAGATGAGCAAGGCAGGCCTGTGATTGGACGTCCCTGAACATCGCGCGCTATGCAAATTAGCGCTGGAGCTATTAATGAACAGATTAGATTTATAGGCACTGCAAAGAGGTGCAGACGGCAGACACCCTTTGGCAGACTCAATTTGCGCGACCGAAGCATTGATCTCGGCTTCATTATCTGTCTCTTCAAACATTTAGAGCCGAGACATAAATCCGTGCTCCGATAAATTCAATGCGGATTGAATCAGCCCGTAATCACTTGACGGTGCTGAAAGCTATGTTCATTCAGCAGTTCACGCCGCCGAGCTCGTCCTCTCCCCGCCCCCCTGCAGCTCTGCCGTCCTCTGGGGGTGTCTGGCTCGGTCTGTACTCCCTACCGAGCTTCGCAGCTCCTCTCAAGCTACCTTAGGTGCCCAGGCCTAGAACGTCCTTTCCAAGGGAAGGATGTGGGTGGCTAATGATTGCCGCAAACAGCTTCTGTTTCCTCTCGCCTGAGCAGAGAATTTCGATGCAAATGTTAGGCATGACAAAAGTGAGACTTGGCTAAATAAACTCTAGGCTGGCACCGAGACTGCAGTTCATGGGCCAGTCTTCTATTGTATTGCAAGACACCGTCAAAGAAAGCATTATCACATGGAAACCCAAACTTTGGGACAATTAAAGTGATTACGAAGACTATCCTTTACAGTTACTGCGTGTATCACTTCGACCTCTGAAGCATCAGATTGTTCACCGTTGCAGCTCTGCCTCGCGGGAGAGGCATCACCCCACCTCAGTGCAGGTCCAGATGATAGAGGTCCTGCCTCACCTCAAATCCTTACTCGACCTCGCAACTGAGAGGCATTATGTGTGTTCCCATTTCAACTCTACCTCCCAACAGAAGCAAGATACCTCCCATCCTTCCAATGCTGCCTCTCAGCAGAGGCAAATTATCACTGTGCCTTCCGACTCTGTCTCCCAGTAGATACAAGGCTGCGTCTCTCAACAAGGAGGCTCCACGACCCCCCACCTTTTGTAACTCTGCATCCTACTAGAAGCTGATTACCGACACAAACAGATGTTTCTGGATAAGGAACCTCACCAACGTATTTGGGACATAATTTATTTCTTTATAACCAACAACCACTTACAGAGAATTCCCTCAATCAGAGATCAAGTCAGTCCTGGTAGTATTATCTTACCAGGGTAGGGTAAAGCTACCACAACGAAGCATGCCACAAATAAGTGGGTGAAGTTTCCGTATCCAGAAACATCTGTTTCTGTTGGTAACCAGCCATGTGGTTGCCACTGGTAGTTGTCGCATTCTTTCTGGTATACTGTACGAGAAGTGAGGTCATGCAATGATTTCTCCTTTTTCCTCTCACTCTCCATTTGACAATCAGCAGTATTTCACTTCCGACTTAAAAACTCACAGCAGAGAATTCCAAATTGCTACCTTGCTTGGTGAGGACATGCTTTGAGAACACCACTATCCTCTTTACGAAGGGGTCCGTTACGTAGCCATGGTTAAAGGATGCCACTCCTGGCTTGCTGTTTTCTCAGAGTCAAAAGGAGTGCATTAGGAACAAAGTAAAGATGGCTTCAACAGGTCTGTTTACTTTCTGTAGCTTCATTCCTTACCCCTCTTCAAATAGAAGGATGTTGGGGAGCAGTGGGTCTACCCTGTGATGCTACTGGCCGTCAAATGTAGTGTGGTCTCACTTAGGCTGCCCCTAGAATTTTGATGATTCAGTGTCTTTGGTATTTTCTTTAATTTCATGTCCATTTTCTTTGGCTCATTGTTCGGCTCAGAATAAGGTGGCTTTCAACATCAGTGGCTGCAAAAGATCAAGCATTTGCAATGCAATAGGTCTCGCATTTATGAGAATTAGAGCTATTGGCAATGTAATAGCTTAAACTCTCGCAAATGTGAGACCTATTGCATTGCAAATATTTGTTTGTTTACTAGCGCCCATGCGGCGCTTTCACATTCATGGAGGCCGCGCCCCTTTCTTTTGACAAGCTGGGGCGCTTTGACAAAAAAAAGCAATTGTCAAGTTGACAAACAGATGGTTTTCTTTCGTAAAAACGCCCATGCCGCGTTTTTACTTTAATAGCGGCCACGCACCTTTCTTAAGACGCGCCTTGTCTAATGAAAGGGGCACGGCCTCCATGAATGTGAAAGCGCTGTATGGGCGTAAGTGAACAAGCAAACAAACAAAAAATGATAAGTAAGCGCTGCTGCTATACATAAAGCGGACTCCGCTGTGGGGTGTTGCCAAGTAAGATGGCGGAGTAGTCGCACTCTTCGCGAGCTCCCGCTACCTCCGCATCCTGCAACATCCTGACGGTGCAACTGGACCGTATTGATCAGCATTTATCGAGTCCCCCCTGTCTCTGCCTGGGGCTACATCGTTGGGGCACCCACCTGCTGTGCCGGAGGCTGCACCGGGACTCCATCTGTGGCGCCGAGAGCCGGCCGGACATCTTGCGGGCCTCTGAGGGCTGGTCCGGCATGGAGGCCGCTGTCCCGGAGCCCGGACGCGGCCTGCCGGGTGCTGGTTTAGGGCTCCTGATACTGATACCCGGCGGCGGATGGTGCAGTTGACTTGCTGGATGCGCTCGGCGCGGCGCGGCTGCTCCTGCATCGGTAGGCGTTCCTCCCCTGGCCCTGATACTGTGTCTAGTGAGGGGCTGTGCCGGGGCCTCTGGGTGACGCGGGCTGCCTGTGCCTGGTGTTGGCTGTTGCGGCGCACCTACGGAGCTCCGGTGGATGCCGGTAAGAGAGTAGGCTGCGGCGTGCTGGCTGACCGGGAGTGGCCTCCTGGGGCTGCCCGTGCTGAGACGTGACGCCTGGGACCTGCGGCCTTCCCCTGTGACCTGCGACGCGGGCCTGTAAGCGGAGGGACTCTGAGTACCGCATAGCAATGACGGCTCCCCCGCTGGGGAAGAGTGGTGGGCTAATTGTTTGCTGCAGCGGCATGGTGCAGGGTGGGGCCTGCTGCTACTGACTACTGCTAAGGCCTTGCCCATTCCCCTCCTCGACTATTACTGGGGCCTCAATGTGGAGAGGGGATGACAGGAAGTTGACCATCTGCGCTGTGCTCTTCTGATCAATTCCCTGAGAGTATACAGAGCATACGTTTGGATACCCCTCCCCCGCTGGTGGTGCTTTATAAAGGTGATCTTTGTCTATCCTGCTGTTTGCGGCCTGCACCGAGTCATAGTGGTGCTTCTGATGGGCCTACTCACCGGAGGGGCCGGGTCCATCGCCGACGACTGGTGCTGCCGCGCCTTTCTACCGCCTGGGGCTGTCCTAGCCGGCCTGCCATGCGACTACAATGGTCAAAGATAAAGGGAATAAAACGACCCAAGCAAATAAGATCTCCAACTATGCCCAGCCGCTGCCGATGGAGCAGGGGGCCGCCGAGTCGCTGCTGCCGGGGGCCCAGAGGCACCGGCGCAGAATGCCGATCGACCTCCTTACATAGCGGAGGTCCTCACAGCTATCCATGCCACAAGGGATGATCTAAGCACCAAAATCGACTCCGTGGCTATAGATCTGAACCTGCTTAGATGTGATCTGCGAAAGGTCGCGGACCGCGTGACAACCACTGAACAAAACGTGGGTACACTACAAACGGAGGTGCATACACTCAGGGACATGGTGATCAGCATGCAGCAGAAACTGGTACGCCTGGATGTACAGGCCGAAGACGCAAAAGGGCGCTCCCGGCGCAATAATCTTCGCTTTATCGGATTTCCTGAGAAGGCGGAAGGCCCATCGCCAGAGCTGTTCCTGGAGGACTGGCTGGTCGGCATTCTGGCGCCAAAGAAACCTTCCCGCTTCTTTACCGTGGAGAGGGCGCACCGAGCACTGGTTCCCCCCCGAAACCGGGGGCATCTCCCAGAGCCATAATAGCTTGCTTTCTTAATTTTCGGGATCGGGACCTACTGCTACAGCTGTCGCGAAACAAAGGCCAGCTGCAATATGAAGGACACCAAATATCCATCTACCCGGACCACACGCAGAGAGTGCAGGAGCAAAGGCGATCCTTCTTGACCGTCAAGCACCGCATGAGAGACCTGGGCCTGCGGTACAGCCTGTTTTATCCGGCGAAACGACGTGTGGAGCATGGCGGCAAAACTTTTTTCTTTTTCTCGGCGGGGGAGGCGACGGATTGGCTGGATGCGAGGGGCTCTCCGGGGCCCTGTCTGGTCCCCTCCACGACGACGCCAAAGAAATCTGGTCCGCGTACCCAGTCTCGGGGACGCCGGCACCGAGGACAGTCGCTGGACGCGGCTAGGACCCGCAGCCCTGCCAGGATCCGGGTTTGCTCAGATGTCACGCTGCAAGCCTCCGACATTGCGCCTGACTCACATCCGTCGTCACCGGGACACCCGTTCAGCACCAACGTGAGCGATGATACGGATGTCTGAGAGGAGACAATACTGGGGTGCCTGAACTGCCTGATACCCTACGACATATATGTACTACCTACTTGGTGAGACTGAACTAATGTGGACAGGGATGGGGACATTTACATAGAGTGGAGTTTGTCACTGTTTTCAATATGATGGCGGGAGCTCTGGGCCCCCCCCCCCTTTTTTTTTTCTATTCTTAGCGGCTGGTGCCTGTCGCTGGAGTTGGAGGCATGTCCTCACACCTCAACAGCCGACCATCCACTTAACTCGTTGGGGAAGGGCGGATATTGACTTTTTTTTTTTTTTGATCTGTATATTCATAAAGTTATACATTGGGAAGTTACTAAGGGGAATGGGGCGACTCCTACATACCTACACCAGGCTACACGTGGCACAGGGGGGGAATGTGGTATTGCCCAGGGGGTGGGGGGGCGTTGGGGTTACAATGTTTGATTATCATCAGTCCGTCCTTTGTAGAGCTCTAATATGCAGCAATCTTGTATTGTACCAGTGGTGGGTGGGGACCACCTCTCTATGTGACTGCTTATATTGGGTACGATGGGGAGTCAACCGAAAAGTGCTGAGACAGCCACCACTACTTCCGGGAAAATTGGGGTTCGGCCTTGAACCGTGCTATGGAGTGGGAGGCCATGAAAGTGGTGATCCGAGGCATCTGCATAAAGACCACATTCGGCGTCCAAACGCAGTTGGAAAGAGATGTTGCTCAGCGTGAGCTTAAGCTTGGGCAGCTGGAGGCAGAGATTAGTACAGCCCCACACAAAATGGCGGAGTGGACGGAAGCTAAGGAAGCACTTCTGACAGACGTCCGCAGGTTAGAAAAATATACGTACACCACCTATAGGCAACGGCTTTATAGGGAGGGGGATAGAACTGGAACGCTCTTGGCGCGGTTGATCAAACAAGAAACGTCGGCTACGCCAATATTACAGATCAGGGATGAGGCTGGGGGCTTGGTATACACGCAACAGGCGATTACGGAGGCGCTGGCTACCCATTTGGAACGAGTATATACTAACTATCCGGATGCGGACTCTGGGGCAATGGAAGGGTACTTGGCTGCGCTGGGGCTCCCCCACCTTACTAGAGACGAGCAGGAGGCTCTGGATGCCCCGGTGACTAGAGAAGAGATACAAAGCGCCATTGGTCGGCTTAAGACGGCCAAAAGCCCGGGCTCCGATGGTTTACCCGCGAAGTTCTACTGGTGCTTTGGGCCACTCTTGGTGGACAAACTGTTAGCGGTCTACAATGAGGCATTGGACAGAGCTGTACTCCCGCCTACCTTGAGTGAGGCACTTGTGATCATGATCCTGAAACAGGATAAGGACCCTGACCTCCCTGGCTCCTATAGGCCGATATCGTTACTAAACATCGATGTTAAAATATTGAGTGGCATCCTGGCTGAGCGCCTTCTCACACTGATGAAACGCCTGATTCACCATGACCAGTCGGGGTTTATACCGGGACGGAACACGACTTATAACTTACGACGGCTTGCACATGTATGGCATGCTCCCGTCCTCCAGGAGGTTGATACTGCCATTGCATCATTAGATATAGCGCAAGCATTCGACTCGGTGGAGTGGCCGTATATATGGCACGTTCTGAGACAGATGGGGTGGGTGCACAATACCTGCGGTGGAGCCAATTGCTCTATTCGGCCCCGACAGCCAGAGTACGGGTGGGCAAAACGGTGTTAAGATCCGTTCTATTAAGGCGAGGAACCCGCCAGGGGTGTCCCTTGTTGCCGCTCCTGTTTGCCATCTCTATGGAGCCCATGGCTGTACGGTTGCGGGCGGTTATGGATCCCTGGGGTATTCAGTTGGGGACGACTAACCATGTGATATCGCTCTATGCGGATGATACCTTGGTGTATCTGAGGCAACCGGAGCACTCGGTCCCACTCCTCGAGGCCGAAATGGCCGCATCCTGCATCGTCTTGGGATTACGGGTCAACCCCGCAAAATCTAAACTGATACCGATGGGTAGATTGGCGGCGGCTACCCCGGATTCGCTACCTCCCCTGAATATCCCGTGGACAGAAGAGGGGTCGAGATACTTAGGGATCTATCTAGCGGGCTCCGCCGACTCCTTCCACAGACTAAATATCAACCGGGTGGTGGAGGGTCTGAGAGGCTCCATTCGCTTTTGGGCGGATTTACCGCTCTCATTAATGGGGCGCATAGCGATCACTAAAATGATTGTATTGCCACGCTGCAGCATTCCTTTTTCATTATTCCGCGATCCTTTTTCGACACGTTGGAAGTTCTGCTGGGCAATTTACTGTGGGGCAACAAACGTAGACGAGTGAGCCTACGGACATTACAGAGGACTTGGGAGACGGGGGGACTTGAGGTTCCACAGCTGGAGCTCTACTATATGGCATCCCAGATCCAGTTTGCGGTACACTGGCTTGATGATACATACAACTGGGATAAATCCTTCTTAGAGGGGACGTATCGAGGGCACACACTCGCAGGTCTGTTAATGTTAGGAGGTGCGGTTCCTGAAGGCTACCCATATGTAATACGCCATGTGGCTAATCTCTGGGAGAGAACAGTTCGCAGAGTGGTCCGACACGCCCCATACGCGCCGGACATGCCCCTGTGGGAAATACATCCCTTTGCCGCAATTGCCGACTCTATGTCGATCAGACGCTGGAGGGAGGGGGGCTGTCTACTTCTGGGAGACCTCTATCGGGACGGACAATTTATAACACAAGTAGACGTACGAGCCGAGTTTGACCTGGGAACGGGACACTTCCTGCAATATGTCAAAATTTCAACAGTGTCCCGGGAGCTGTGGCCGCACTTTCCCTCCGAGCCCCCTCCCACTAACATACTAGTGACAATGTTATATATGGCACAGGGGCGACGCCTTATATCTCACCTCTACCGAGCGTTGCATGAGGATGTCCAGCTGGAGCCATTGGGACTACAGCAAAAGCGGGACTTAATGTTGCCCTCCCCGATGACGCCAGCGGAATGGGGTAAGGTTCATGCAGGGGTTCATAAGGTTAATGCTAATGCAAGATTCAAAATACTTCATTACAATGTCATACATCAGGTGTATCTGACCCCGCGCACGCTTCATGCGATATACCCACACCGCACGGACGCTTGCCCCAGGTGTGCCGCTGGGGGAGCGGACTTTTTACATATGATCTGGCTCTGCCCTAGGCTACAGCCATACTGGGACAATGTTTTGACAAGTCTGGGGGAGGCTGCGGGGTGGAGTATTCCACGAGAGATCAAACAGGTGCTCTTAGGCCTACTACCCAAACCAAAGAAAAAGGCGCTACGCAGGAAATTTATAAATCTGGGATTGGTGCTTGCTAAGCGACGAGTAATTATACGGTGGATGCACCCCCAGCCGCCATCTCACACTGACTGGCTAAGGGATATGAAGGAGTGGGCTATGGCGGAGCTCATCAGAATGAAATTTGTGAGAAGAGATGATAGGGTAGATGAGGATAGGACGGCGTGGACTGCCATGATGGTGGACCTCCAGGGGGACCCTGATCAAACCTCCCAACCAGCTGAACGGCGAGACACACCTCAAGCGGCAGTGAGCATCCCTAGCCCTGAACTGCAAAGTACAGTACATTCATAGATAGCGAAGGCCACATGGGAAGGTTTACCTCCCGTCAGAAATCATGCTGCTCCAAGGGACTGAACGGACTTACGGTGGGAGGGATATTGTTTAACTTTAAAAAAAGTGTTTACACTTTCTGGCATTGCAGTTGATATCTACCACAAATGTTTGACGTGCCTTTACTGATGTTCTGTTTCAATGACTGAATTGTGCATGGAATATTGGGAACTTCTATACCTTACTTTGTGATGTAATACTGTGTGTTCTAATTGAAACTAAAATGCCAATAAAGAACGAATTGGAAAAAAAATAAAAAAATTAAAATAAATAAAGCGGAATCCGCTGCTAAAATAAATAAAGAAATGCGGCCGCTATAGTTAAAGCGGACCGCCATTAGTAAATAAAATAAAAGCGGGAGGCGTGCTGCGACGTAGTGGGTGGAATAGGAGCAAATAATTAAACAAAATAGTGCTCACAGCCAAAATAAATGCAAAAACAACAGTGGATGGACAGAATGCAGAACAATGTCATACATTCACCCCAGTACAGAGATCTGGGCCTAAATCCATCGTTTTTTTGCTCAGCATGCCATTCCAGTTTGAACCCAGCCATATGCAAATCAGTCTTGACCCTGTGCCTCATGGGAACAGTCCAGCCCGAACTGCCAAGCCAGGTCCTCCCTGGACTGAAAACAAGCATCCTAGGACTGGTTTCGGGGTTTCACCCCTCTTCAGCCAGGATAGCTTGATTCCAGTGGCATGGAGAGCACGGGACCCACGTCGGCATACCCGTCCCACTCGGGGTGACAAATGCAAAAACAACAGTGGATGGACAGAATGCAGAACAATGTCCTACATTCACCCCAGTACAGAGATCTGGGCCTAAATCCATCGTTTTTTTGCTCACCATGCCATTCCAGTTTGAACCCAGCCATATGCAAATCAGTCTTGAACTGTGCCTCATGGGAACAGTCCAGCCCGAACTGCCAAGCCAGGTCCTCCCTGGACTGAAAACAAGCATCCTAGGACCGGTTTCGGGGTTTCACCCCTCTTCAGCCAGGATAGCTTGATTCCAGTGGCATGGAGAGCACGGGACCCACGTCTGGGCATACCCGTCCCACTCGGGGTGACAATTGCAAAAACAACAGTGGATGGACAGAATGCAGAACAATGTCATACATTCACCCCAGTACAGAGATCTGGGCCTAAATCCATCGTTTTTTTGCTCACCATGCCATTCCAGTTTGAACCCAGCCATATGCAAATCAGTCTTGACCCTGTGCCTCATGGGAACAGTCCAGCCCGAACTGCCAAGCCAGGTCTTCCCTGGACTGAAAACAAGCATCCTAGGACCGGTTTCGGGGTTTCACCCCTCTTCAGCCAGGATAGCTTGATTCCAGTGGCATGGAGAGCACGGGAACCACGTCTGGGCATACCCGTCCCACTCGGGGTGACAATTGCAAAAACAACAGTGGATGGACAGAATGCAGAACAATGTCATACATTCACCCCAGTACAGCCATAATAAAGCAGACCGTGTAATAAGACAAGTAAAAGGCCCAGTCGTAATGGGAGGTAACAAATGCAGACAAGGCGGTACCAAGGAGGGGCGGTTACGAAGGACAATGACAAAAGCCAATTAAAAATATGGGCGGTGAGTGGACGGGGCTTGAAAACCATACTCAAATACTGCATGCCTCGCAGCAGTGCATGCACTGCCCAGGCCCCCACAAGCCAATTAAAAATATGGGTGATGAACCACCATAGTGACTATCCCCTCACAATAACATGGGATGGCTGAGGTAATAAATACAGTGGGCGTGGCATGGTGCACAGCGGCTGCTAACGTTTGCTGCCTCGAGAAACAAGATACTTTCACGCTCTGACCTCAGCTGAGCAAAACCAAGCAAAGCCTCCATGCTGCTTACGTGAAACGGAGCAAAGCCTCTAGCGGTTTCCATTCCAGTCCCTTGCTCTGGTTTCTGCTCCTGCTCTCCTTCACTCTAGAGACCCTAGCCCTTCCTTTGGAGTAACTGGGACGGGCCAAACTCTGAAGACGGAAACAGTCGGCACGTACACATAGACAGTGGCGTTCACAGCACACTAGGTCACAGCAGTGCAGAGTGCCGCAAAGCAAGGCACGTGACGCCTTTTTAACAGTGAAAGTGTTCATCACAGTGGTGTTCACAGCACACTAGTGCAGAAAAGCAAGGCGCGTGCCACCTTTTTAAAAGTGAAAGTGTTCATCACAGTGGTTCACAGCACACTAAATTATGGCAGTGCAAATTGCAGAAAAGCAAGGCGCGTGCCACCTTTTTAAAAGTGAAAGTGTTCATCACAGTGGTTCACAGCACACTGAATTATGGCAGTGCAGAGTGCAGAAAAGTAAGGCACGTGCGCCTTTTTAAAAAGTGAAAGCATTCATTGCGCCGTTTTTTTAAAAGTGAAAGCGTTGAAGACCGAGAAAGTGACACACAGCTTGCATCTTCGAGCGCTATGTTTGGAAGCTAGAAGTAGTCCCCAAAGGAACAAATTAACAGCTACAGTGTAAGGAAACTGTAATTGACTGGTGCTCCTGGGTAGAAAACAGAAATGATGCATCGGGAGTGCCAACTCATAAGGAGGCACAAAATAAAAGTGACTTAGCTGCTCAGACTCTAAAAAGTACAGGGTTCATGTGTCACCCCCAGCAGCCCTTGCCTTCTCAGAACACAGTAGGATAGATGTTGATCAAGTGTTCGTCAGATGTTTCTGTACCTGTGAGTGCACTCCAAAAGCCCTGCTTCTACATTTTGGTAATTCAAACTTTTAACTTTTGGACCATTCTCAAGGGCCAGCAACCCACTTTTCTCAAAATTATTTGCGAATATCAGTTAGTGACAGGCCCGAGTACTGCACTGCGCCTTAAGGGTATTAGTTGGATTTCTTTCTACTTTCCTCCTTCCCACCAGCTAAATCTTTAATGCCGTTCGCTGCTGTGATATGTTCATGCTGGCGAAGACAAGATTGTTCAGTGAGGCACAACATTAAGACACCTTCTTACAGGTTAGGGTCTACATGGTGATCTCCTGTCACAAAGTGATGCCCTGCTGCTGAGAGCTGGAGAGATTGCCTCATATGTGCAGCGTGCCTTAGTTGCCAGTGTGCATCTTACTTCCAGAGAGGCTGTGCCCAGTATGTAAGGCTGCCCTGGAGAGGAGTTGCCCATGCCCCCGACGTGGATTTGTCCTGAATGCTGATATAGGTTTCGTCAAGGAGGGCTGTGTCGAGTGTGGTCTCCTTTAAACCCCTGACATTCACGTGGTTGTGTCCTTCTGATTAACGGGCGTTTAATGTATCTACATCCGCTCCGCTGTAATTGCTTTCTGTGTGTCTTTTTTCCCTGGGGAGGGGCCAGCTGAAGCGACTTTGCAGGAGTAAGATCCCGCGAACCGAAGTCTGCGGGATGATGGGATCCGGCAGAACCATGCGTCGCCTCCAACACGACCAAAAGGGCTCTCTTGCCAGGAAATGACGTCCGTGCAGGAGTGATGATCCTCTCTGTCCTGACCTCTGTGCCCTTGACGGACGGCCGGTGTCCTGCTCTTCGTTTCCCCGGGCCCAAGCGGTGCAATTAGCCCCGACCCGCAAGCACAAGGTGATTACGCTGGATTATTGCCTAATTAATCCTCTCTTTATCTCTCCGCGCAGCTTTAACTGCCTGCACCGCGCGCCGTTTATGGCCGTCCCTTTTTATAAGGTGCTTGGCGCGCGCAGCGTTGGCTCATCTTCGCCTTTGGACACAAAAGAGCTGATGGGTCTTGAAGGTAAGGATGAGATCACCATGATTAACTCCCCTCGTTATACAGAGGGCATGCTTATCTCATCTGCGCCGGACGTGCAGTGCGTCATGGCCACGCCGTAGGTACGGTACAGCTCTGCAGCAATGGTGCAATGCTGGTCTCTCTGGTGTGTGAGGAGCGCCAGCAGCGGATTGTGAAGGGTGAGCACTGGGCCTGTCCAGGCTGCGCAGAAAGAACACACATGATACACAAGGGTGTAGTGTGATCGGCTCTGGCGCAGGTGGTCTCCCTGACCCCGCCTTCTTTTATTCACTGGGGACCCACCGACACACCTGCATCGCGGGTCCAGCCAGCCTCGTATTGGCAAGGCGGACAATCGGGCATCAGCCGATGGGCTTATGGCTGAGGCCAGTTGGTGGGCCGGTTTTTTGTCTACTAAGGACTCCACCCCTAGTGCACAGCGTGAAAGGCTGTTACAGCCTTAACAAACATGGCCCCATGCACTGAAGTCAGGCCAGCGGGCTAATGTCAGAGGCAGAATGACAATGGGCTGCTTCGCTCCGACTGTCACAGTATGAGGTGTGCCCGCCTCCCTCCAGGGGCCGTATTATATTAGGTGCCCCGGGGCCACAACGGGCGTTTGCGCCCGCTTTGTGCGCCACCGGTGCACTTTGGTATTATAGAAGGGGGTGCAGACGCTTGTGCGTTCCCTTCTATAATACCGATAGCGCTGGCGCACTTAATGCGCCAAGCGCTACCTTCAGAGTGTGTTCCCTCATTTGCATAGGGGCATGCCCTATGCAAATGAGGGAATTCTTTTGACTCTGGGCCAGCGCCATATTACAGACAGGGGCGCAGAGTCAAAGAAGCCCGCAGGACGCGCACTGACAGTGCGCCATTTAAAAGGTGGCGCCCTGTCAGTGCGCCCCCTGAGAGCAGCCTTCTGCAGGGTGTAAAGGGGGTCCCCTGGACCCCCCAGATATCCCCTTGCAGGCGGGTGCAGTCACTGACTTCACCCGTTTGCAAGGGGATCGCTAATCCCCTTTGAAAGTGCAGGTGGGTGCCGCCTGCACAGTGAAAACACGGAGCAGCTGCTCTGTGTTTTCACATGAATGCCCTGGGGCAGCGCATTCACCATAATAGGACGCATTATCATTGTTTGCGCCCGGCGCACATTTTGAAAGGTGCGTCGGGCACAAACAATGATAATGTGTAATACGGCCCCTGGTGTGTCAGAGTCTGCAAGGAGCTGCTGAGGGGAAGCCATTAGTACTTAAATTTCAGGGGACTGCAGCAGGGGCGCGGACTGGAGCATCAGGTGGTGGGGGTTGGTAAGGGCCAGCGAGGGAGCTCCTCAGTTTATTGTTGTTCTCCTCCACTCCATGCAACAGGCCGTGATAAATCAGTCTCTGCTCTTCTCCTTTGTCTGCCAGAGATCAATTAATGCAGTCAACAGGGACAGGTTGTGGCCTTAGCCGACTTTGAAACTGGGAAACTAGGTTCAAGTCTCAGCTCAGTTCCACATCCTGTGATTCTGGGCAAATCACTTGATATACATCAACCTAAAAAAAAGAATATGACCCTCTGTAATGTTATCTGGTGCTCACGTAAAGCACTCCAATGCCTCCGGGCCTAGTCCATGCTATATAAAACTCCATGTATTTGAGGAAAGTGACACTATTTTTTGTTTATTTTTGTGTTTACACACTAGCATCATTCCCTTTCTCAGGACGTACACATGATGCTAGCCGCAAGTAAAACAAAAAACACAGATGCAACTTTCACCAGTCTCTCTGAACATTGGAGGGCCTCTCTTAAGTACTGCAAAAAATAAAATGAATATCATAAAAAAGTGAGTGTAAAAGGCAGTTTAGGTCTGTGCCATATCATGTTTCCCAGTGGACATTAATCAAAAGATCCACAGCAAACGTATGGATAAAAAAACACAAAAGTGAGTTCCTAGTATTTTTGGTAATTCTGTTCTTCTAAAGTATATTTTTTTCATTCCATTGTTAATTTCCTATATAAGTACTGGCCCTATAAGCTTTAAAATACTTAAATTACGCCAAATCTTTGTCATCAGTTAGCTCTATTATCCTAACTAAGCAGTGCATTACGAAAGGTTGCGATCTGCGAATGTGGGTTGCCCGGGCCGAATTAATGCCCCAACCCAACCCTGCGCGGGTGATAGATACTTTGAAGCCTCCCTCTTTCCAGATCGGCTCATGGTGTTACCATGTCTACCAGTTACTCCACTGGTAGATAATACATATGGCTGCACCATGGCCTACACTTTCCTCAGTGAGGAAATCTAATTGCACGTCCAGTGCCGTCTGTGCTCTGGAAGGGCGGCTAGGCCCATGCATAGCTCCTTGTGTGCTCTACATTGCTGCTAGTTCTGTGCCCAACGCTCTGTGTTCTCCGAGGGTGGTGGTCATAAATCTTGCACACTCTGAGCGCTGCCAGGGTGATTGTCCCCCAACCCATCATTGTCTGGGTGATGCAAGCTTGACTGACCTCCCCGTCCTGCACTCCATGAGCTGTGTGTGAAAGGTTGACCATGTGGCTAGCATGGTCTGTCCTCTTCAAGGGTGGGTGGTGCCATTGCCGCACAGTTTTGAGTTCTGCTCAAGCAGATAGCCATATATCTTTTGCTGTCTATTCTCTGCAAAGGTGGCTGGCCTCATGGTGTCTGTGCATGAGCCTGGCTGGGTGGGTTCCGGTAGTATCTGTGCTCTTTCAAGGTGACTGGCACTGTACTGTGTGCCCATGTTCTGGCTCTGTGTTTTTTTAACCAGGTAATTTCCACTTCCTGACACAGTGTCTGTTGCTCCTCACAGCTGGGCCAAGTTTAGTAAGCTAAATATGGGAGATGATGTGGGAAATATTTTCTGGAGACCAGGAGTCCCAAGAAATGAAAAAGTGCACAAGCTGACATGCACTCCTGTGTTTTATCTTCAGTTTAAAATGTAGGCACCTGTACCGATCTAAGGCTGGGAGGACAGACAGAAGGTCTCCCTGTCAGCTGTCTTAGTGTCCACAAACAAGCCCTGCTGGCTCCTGAAACATCCTTCTCCAAAGAGTTGTGAACACTGAAGTCCACTAAAGAATCAGATACATAGTTTGGTAAACCAAAGTTTTTAGGTCTTGCCTAGTCAGCACATGAGTGGTTTTTCTGAAACCTTTTGTTTTCTGGCAATGGGCTTAGAGGCTGCTCATTGCTTAGTATTGGTTGGCCTCATTGGCACTCACATTTGTTTGCTACTTGTTGGTCGTCTGTCGTAGTCTTCCTTCCTCTGTCTGTGTTTGTCCCTTCCCTGGAGCATGGACACATTACTTGCGTCTTTCCACTGCTAGTTTTTGTAGGCGCTACTCTTTTCTTTTTGTTTTAGCACTGTACCAGAGTGCGCCTTTTTCAGCTGGCTCCCTCATTACTTTTCCGCACCTCCGTGTTCCTCCCTCCCTCATCTGTTTGGCTTGCGCCCATCGCTCATCCATGTTGCTTGCCGTGCATCTCTCCGCTGTGCGTGTTGTTGCTTAATCCCTCCAGTCCTCCCTCCTTCCATAGTTGGCCATGTTGTTGCTTGCCCCTAACCACACCGCCTCCCTCTGTTGTTGTCCGTTTTGTTGCTTGCTCCAACCTGCCCTCCCTCCTTCCATTGTCTGTTGTTGCTTGCCCCCATCTGTTGATGTCTGTTTTCCCTTGCATCCCTCCTTCTGTTTTTGTCCATGTTATTGCTTACGCCCACCTACCATTGTTGTCTGTGTTGTCGCTTGCCCAGAACCTGCCCTCCTGCCCTTGGTTGTCCATGTTTCACCCTGTTTCTTCCTCCCTCACTCACTCACTCCCTCCCTCCCTCCCTATTGCTTCCAGCCCACCTCCCATTGTGTTGCCTCCTACCCTGCCATAAAGAAAAAAAAGCGCGCTGGTGCGGCCAACATTGTCCGCATCATAACACTTTTTCCCACACCCTCAGTTGTCCATGTTGTCGCCCCTCCACACATCCTCCCTCCATGTAGCCTATCTTCCTGCCATCAATTAATTAAAAAAAGCACTAGGATGCGGCTACCACTGGCTGCGTCCTAGTGCTTTTATTTTTTTATTTTTTAACTTTCAGCTGTGCTACTGTACAACATGGCTAAAAGACATTGACAAAGCCAATAGCTCCTTCGTAGGAAAGACTTATTGACTTTGCCAATGCTTGGTTTTCAAAAGAAATCAAGATTTCTAGCACCTTTGTTTGAATAATTTAATCTTTGACCCATTCGGAAGTGCCCTAAATGTATCTTAAGCAGATGGTGTCAATGGTGGTGCAGTCTCTGTCGTATATTTAATGTGCTGTATTTTAGAGGACTCACTGACCCTTGCATTTTCATTAAGCGTTCAATCAGTAGGGCATACAGAAATATAAAGCTTGTTTGCCCTCTCGCAAGATCTATATCTCCAAATTTGTATTAGATGAAATAGTTTAACTTTATTTGAATTATCTAAGATTTGTGCGATGAACTAGTACATTTTTACAGGAATGCATTATAAAAATCCAATTTCCACCTTTACAAGCGATGTTTAGAAAAATGAAAACCAGCATTATTGCCCGTCCTTACATTGGGAAAAATACCAAGCATTTATCCAACCTTTAACTATGTTGAAAAAAATCTTAAAGCCCACTAATGTCATACAAATGAAATACCTTCTTAGATAGGGTGACCAGATCTTGAGACCTTCACTAAAAACATGTGCCAAATTTGCTGAAATCTACCATGACAACAGGTGAAAAACCAGGACTATCCAGGCAAATCCGGGACACCTGGTTATCCTATTCTTAGAACAAACAGTAGGCTGACGTGGATGGGCAGAGATAGCTCCTCTGAGCTCAAACGAATATTCACAGTTTGGTCTGTGGGTATACTGTGAAATCACACTGTCAGATCTTGCTTGATAGGTCTGACGAGCCATATGTAACACTTAAAGCCCACTTAAAGAGGAGAGAACAGAAAGCAAGACAATTCTTGTGGATCTTCTGTCTGGTTGCTGAAGGACTCTTCTTTTGTCCTACAAGCCTTCTCTCTCTCTTGGTCTTTTGTAGGTACAATAACTGCTACAAACTGGATTTTAGTGTTGAATGTGGGAGGACAGTAAGATTTCCCAAGTACACTTCTCAGGCACACCCCTAGCACTCAGAGCCCAAGTTTAGTGTAACCAAAAACTTTTGCCGTTGTGAAAATGCCCGGCATGGCTTTTTATGCTTGTTTGCAGTAAAGCTTAAATACGGCATCTCCAGGCACCCACTTCAGAACACTTTCTGGATCTGCGGAAGATCCAAAGAGGACTGGACCAGCTATGTGTGACAGGAGAGGAGCCGTGAAGGGCTAGACCTGCTCCATCTTGTACCCATCACAAAGAAGTGGACTACAAGGGCCGGTTGACTAACCTCCTAAGTGACCACAGGAAGACAGTAAGTTGCAAGACACCTTTTCCTAGAAGTACCCAGCTAACCAGTGTCAAGGACCCCACTGTTGGTCTTTGCCTGACACCCTGTGAGTCTCTAAGTGCTTTCTCTGAGGTCCCGGGGGCCTTTAGAAGTGTACTCCTGTGGTTGATTGGGACTTAAACGTCTAACCCAGAAGGTAAAATCTTTGAATGGGATGAACCTGTTTAGTTGTCTGTCCCAAGCTCTATTGCGGTCAGCCTTAAATAAATTGTGCCTAGGTCCCAGTCTACCGTGATCATAGACTATCATTGGTACTTACTGCTTTGAGGTCCTGTTTCCACTTAAAACTTTAAGAACTAATATCTTTGCTTTCCCATATTGGATTTTTGCCATTTTGGTGCCAATTTGTGTATTAAAGTTTACCATAGTTTCCTAATTCTGTTTGGGATTTTTATTGTTTACATTTTGACTCTATTACTATTTTGGTTCCTCATAAATACTTCACACATTGCCCTATGTTAAGCCTGTCTGATCTATGCCATAGCTGCCAGTAGGTTGAGCGCAAGTTAACTTAGTGACTTTAAGGGCTCAATCTAACAAGAGTTGTGATTACTCTTTGAGGTGGGCACTCACCCACTCCAAATCCACTTGTTTATAGGCACCAATTTCATCTTAGATTATTTTCTTCCACCATAGGGTCCAGATGTACACTGAGAGGGCACTGAGTTAGTCATGTCATGAACACTTTTTTTGAGGGTGCACAGTTAAATTTTAATACCTTAACGCCTGGAGAACTAGTCCGTGTTCCGACAACCTTCTTTCACTCCTTTTTCCTAGACACTTCCAAAGGTACCGACATTTGATGGCTCTGCACACCATTCGAGGACCGCAAGTCCTTCTTTTGCCCTCAGCACAGCAAAACATCACAAGGACTGCAAATTGTGCCTCTCCCTCTGACCAAGACAGCACCTCCTGTGAGTCCTTTCTGGCCGTCGAAGAAAACCCAAAGGGGTCAACTGGACAGGCTCCTGACCCATTGCAAGGGGCACCAGCAGTAATCATCCGAGACTCCAGACATCTGTGGGTAAAATGATCCCTTCTGCAGTGAGAAGGGCGAAGAAGTCGGTCCATTAGAGAATCCCAGCAGCTCAGGCAACACCAAGACCGGAAACAGTTTCCTCAAGTCCTTCAGACCATGAGGAGGAAGAGGATGTTGCAATGGCACCGAAGGCCAGCAACCCTCCTACGAAGACCATGCCAGGTCATAAGTACTACATTGGACCTCAAGACCCATGCCCCCAAGTGAGAGTCACAAAAACAATCTCACACCGAGATAGAACATTGCTCCCACACTCTGGTATCAAGTCCTGAGCAGGGACACAAAAGACTGCCTGCGGGCTCTGGTCGGCACCGTGACAAGGCTTTGAAGTTGACCAAGGATCCACCTAAGGACATTGACCATTGGTTCTCGAGACTTACCCATGCAAAAAGTGGTGAGCATCCCCACTCACACCAGAAGCAGACGGCAAAGAACCCGTTGATGGCAAAACCCTCTGTAGCATATGGAGCCGAGGAATATTCATACACGGACGCCAAGACAATCTCAACACCAGACAGAAACATCTCTTCATTCACCCAGTTGCCGGGAAGGTTTTCGCTAAGCCACCTCCGCCGAAGCCGTTGGAGACACTTTATCATAAAAGGAGACTCTCCTTCGATGGAGTACCTTCTTTGAAGCCTCCCTTCCCCAAGCTGGCACTGACGAGACACGGAGATAAGGGCACAAGCCCTCTTCCCTTTGTTCCATTTTCACACCTGCCTCCATTACCATCCACACCTCTTCCACCTCCCCCACTCTCATGCATTCCACCTCCTCTGCCTCCACTAGAGTCACCTGAGGGGTCCCCCACACCTTCTATACCACGGGCAGTTCATACAGTCCCATCGACCCATATGACCAGCCTCTGAAGTCAGTGCCCACTCATGATAACATCGATACCCTGACAATCCTGATTTGGACTACTACCTGATCCAAGCATCCCTGCCTGGCGACACCACAGCCTACCATGAGGTCATACATAGGGACGCAGCATTCTGTAAAGTGGATATGCATGTCATCCAGGAGGAAGACAACTTCCTTGTGGAGATGCTCGCTAAGTCTGAGCGGACAGTGTAATTCTTGCCCATGCTCAAGGGGATGCTTAAATCTGCCCTGACAATTTTATGGAGCCAGGCAAGGCAAATGTGGTTACTCCTAGGTTTGAGAAAAAATATAAACCCTCACCTAGTGACCATTTTTATATAAAACGTACATTGTGCATTTCACGTTCTAGATGTATATGTGTTGCTTCCCCTACACCCACCTACACCTTGTTGGGGCCTAGGTGCAGAGGCAAAACAGATATTTGTTTGCGAGGCCAGTAATCCCAGTTTCATTCCTGAACGAACGAAGCTACTGGACCAGACAAACCAAGCAGTCAACATTTATTTGTAGACTTGAGAAAGTCTTCACACTTTCAGAGATTTTATTGGCACAAGCTAGAGTGTTTTGAGGCACAATCTTGTATTTATTTTTTGAAGAACTGACCTCTTTTTGAGAAGCACAAAGTATTGGCGCTTCAAATAGAAGTCCTGGGGTAAGGATGTGACAGTCCATATTACCAAATAGTCTGCCACTTCTTTCTGCTCGAGCTGCAGATGTTTTACCTGTTTTGTGCATAAGATGGACGTTGTGTTGCTGTGGTCATGGATATGTTTGAAACAGAAGCCTCCACCCCAGCTACTCGAGGGGTGGTGCCAGGTTAAGATATATATATATATATTTGTGCGGCGTTCTTCTGTCTATGAGGAGTCTTGCTTCTGCCTAGGCCAGATCTCTGCTGGTGTGCAGTGTATCCAGCCATGGCACTGGCCCTGGCTGGACTATACCTGGTCTTTCTGTAAGGGACGCCTCCTCTGCTACCTTGTTGTGTCTGTTCTGTGTTTAAGAGAAGTATGCACTCTTCAGGCTATATTTTATCTGTTAAGTGAAGTTAGCAAAGCTTGTGACGACCTTTTCACTGCACAAATTCCAAAACTATTCGCTTTGATAGTGTTTGTTTTTTCGAATGAATCATTTTTCTGGGATTGAAGTATTTGGGGCATATGTTGGTCTCCAGAAGGAGCAAAGAATGTGTGGTTTTGTGCGGAATGGTGTGGAAGCTGAATTTGTATGCAACTAAGCCATGTTAGTATGGAGAAACGGCATTTACAATGCGGGCTGAGCCACACATGCCTTTCCACGCAAGCGGAGCAATGCTTGACTAAACCACACATCTGCCTTAACCACACGTGTCAGTCAGCGGTTTAGATGTGCGGATTGGCAGGGAGAGGAACAGGAAGGATCTGGAGAGCAAGCTCCGGGACACGGCCTGGTAAGTGGAGCTGGGGCCATGTTCGTGGGGGGGGGGAGGTAGTTTTTAGGGGTGGCGGTCGATTTAGGGTTTAGGCGGGGGTCGGGTCGTTTTTTTTTGGCAGGGGACAGGGCTTTAGAGCTCAGGCCATTGGGGGTCAGGCTATTGTTAAGGGTTGGGCCACGTTTTAGAGCTCAGGGCAGGAGGGTCGGGGTAGTTTTTTGCCAGGGGGCAGGATTTTAGGCCTCAGGGCAGGGAGACGGAAAGAGGGGCTGTTTTCAGGGCTGGGAGCCAGTTTTAAGGCTCAGGGTGGGGGAGGCTGGGGTCGGGGTCGTTTTTTTGGCAGGCGGCGAGTGTTAAGGCTCAGGTTGAGGAGTCTGGGTAGTTTTAAGAGCTGGGGCTGGGTGGATTGCAGGGCTGTGGTGTCGGGTGTTAGGGGGGGGGTCTGGGCAGTAGCAGCCGGCACGGATCGGGAGCAGCGGGGGGGTCGTACCTTCTCTCCGCTCTCCCTCTCTCTCTCCCACGTCGTCTCAGTCTCTCCTCTCCGGGGCCGAAACAGGAAGCAGCCAGGCTCCCTCCCCTAAGCCAATTACAACGCTGCAATGCAGCGTTGTGATTGGTCTGAGCACCGTGGTTCGGCTCTCAGCCAGGGAATGGGGGCCTGGGCATGTTCTCCATGCGTTGTCATGCAGCCTCCGTGGAGAACATGCAAAGTGCGCATGACTGTTTGACCGGCCCAAGAGGGCCGGCCAAACAGACATGCGCACTTACGAGTGGGCAAAACACTCCTCCCCTGCTCCGAGAGCAGAGCAGCCCGCCCCGCAAAGCTGCGCAGCAGGAACAAATACAATGATAGTAACCTCGAGTTATTATCAATGTATTTGTTCTTTCTTTCATTGCTGTTTGTTCTTTATTTCATTGCTTTGCAGCAGTGGGGCGATGCTCATCCGCCTTAGCAGAGGAGCCACCACTGGGGCTGGAGTGTGCAATTTACCATGCATATCCCTTTTGCAATCATGCCTTTACAAAGAAATTAGTTGGAAAGGCATGCATGGTAAAGATGCAGTCTTGGTTCAGACTGCATAGTTTAGGCATGCTTGATTTAGGCATGCGAGGTTGTATCATACAACCATTAGTAAGTTTTATAAAGGAACTGTGCTTTTATTTACGTTACTTACACTTTGTAATTTTACAAATAATTTGATGAATATGGAAACTATGTACGTACAGGAATGCATTTTTTTGACAATTTAAAAAAAGTTAATTTTGTAAATTGTTGGAGACGATGAATTTGCTATGGTCTTTTTCTTGATAAATGATGTATATACAAGTTTGCTTTTTTTCTGTAAATTAAGCAACAACAAAAAATGTGTAATCAAGAGCAAGAGATCTCTTGTAGAATTTTTATGTTGCTTAGACAAGGTATAGGCAGGAAACGGTCTCATTTAGAGGGAAAAATCGTGGGGCAGAAATAATGTTTCATTAATTGAGAGGCGCTCTTTACTCCCGAATTTAAGATCTGCTCAGAATTTGAGGATGGGGCAAAAATGAGCATCATTCGTGGTGCCACACATTTTCTCCCACAGATAGCGTCACTGAGGCTTTCCCCCATTAGTAGGACTGGTTGTCAGTTTCATGCTCCTCTTTTTGTCCATTGGCCTGTTAAACCTTCCAAAAATAATGCATAGAGGTTATTGAATATATGTTAAATCTCAGCCGACTTAACTACTCAGGGCCATAGGTACCCCAAACCCAGCACCGTAGCCTAATTATTCGTTTTCACAGTTCACCACTTGTGAAATAGAAACGAAAACGATCAGGCGTAATCCGCTCAGATGGCCATGCAATCCTCACGTGAGCCCTCCATCTGCTTCCGGGAATTCCAGGTAGGCGTTTAGGGAGTTTGCAGGAGCAGCAGCAGCAGGAGTGGGAAAGATCGGGCCCAGGCAGGGCTGGGCCGTCCTCGGCCTGATTCAAAATTGGTAATAGCAAGCATACTCTGTCGTTTTATGAGTTTAATTCGACATAGAATACATTAATTGATTTAATTGCTGTGTTGGGGAAAGTGCAAGTAAAATGTCTTTATTTGCGATTTCTCCTGGTTTTTCATCTCCTATTTTTAAATTAATTTTTAAATATCTCGTAGAGGTTGTTGTAAATTGGAAGCCTGTACCTCGTGGCTCGTGCTGTGCTGGGTCTGTTTCAGTTGTGTGTGTTGTGGACACTTAGTGCTCTTCAGGGACATACACGGTGCGGGTAACGTGCAGTCCATTTATGTGCTGATAGTTCACGATTAATTTCTGTAGATAGAAGTAGCTTAGAAAGGAAGTGCACAAGTGGCATTACTCTTTGGCCGTGCTGGTCCCCCGTGCATGGTCTGTAACTTCAGTAAAACGCATTCGATGGTTCAAGTGCCGCTGTCTCGATGCACGTGCAGCTGATCAGATTCTGTGTGGTTGTATTGTGCTTTCATAAAGTATCCATTCCTTTGAAACTCTGACATCTTCAGTGTTGTGGAAACAACTACTCAAGAAGTAATTGGTTATGGCACTATGAACCTCAATAATGGACACTGTTATGTTATGGAGCAGGTGTGTGAGTGCGCAGCGATTTTCGGAAACCTTGGGTCTGTTTGGCAGTTGCTCTTATATAGCGCTGATGAGGTGACAGCGCTTTTCGTGGTTGAGTAGCACTTTACTAGTTCTCAGACAACGAGAGCTCAGTGGGATGAGTGAGGTCTGAATCTGTACCCAGGGCGGATAAAAAAATGAGGCACCTGACTTTGGTGTAAGTTTCTCATTGGCCCTGCGTGCAAGTAGCCCAGCTCAGTGGGTTTGGTCATAAGCAGCTGAGACCTGGTTCCTGTAGTGTCGTAAGACTATGAGCACCAGGACCCCATGGTTCTGGGCAGACTCAATGAGAGAATTAACCTTTTGAGGAGGTGTTAAGGTGTCGTTCTTAACGTTTAGGAGATAACGAGAAGTTCAGTTGAATGTTGTACGCTGATGGATAAAGACGTCAGTTACGAGCTCTGTGTGCGGCCTGTTAATTTACATGCTCCCAGGCTGGGGAGGATGCTACAGTTCCCAAATTCATATAGGCTGCCAACTGGCTAGCATCTGCATTAGTTCCTCTAGGGGTACCAGATATTTGTTATCTGTACCATGTGAATGGCAACTTAAGGTTAATACCTAGAGGTCTGATCACTTAAAGCACTTACGGAACACACTGGACGTGCACATTTTCACAATCAACTGGGGAACTGGAACCCCTTTGAAAGTCCTGTTACATTTTTACACTGTGATAACTGTAAAACCGAGGATAATAGGACCATGAAGAGAGATTCTTTGAAGTGTTTTGGAGTTACGACAGCCAGCTTCTGACCATTAAGTCCTAAACTGAAAAGGAAAAAAAAACATGTGTAACTCTCAGGCTGGACATGGGGCGCATGCGAACATTTTCAAGCTGCAAAGAGAAAGAGAAAGTCCCCATTTACTTACATGGAAGCAGGGGCAATTTTAGATAGCAGACTGCCAAAATAAAGCCTTTTTGGGCTTTAAAAATCCATAACCTCTCACCTAAATTGGGTCTGTTGGCATGTATGGGGTTGCTATAGGCTGCCATTGACGTTAAAAAAGGGGGAGAATGGATCACTTGTAACTACGTTGCCAGGGTTGTTGGTTCTTGGTACTTCTCATAAAAACCCTCATACACGCACGTAGATGGAAGGGGCGGTATATCTTGATTCTCCGCCTAAACGTAGCGTTAATGCATCATCATAGGGTTTTGTTTTCTGGTATGCTAACCTCCACCTGGAGGTAAACCACTGGATTCGCAGCAGTGTCCAGAGAGCAAAATATTAATTAAAAATTCAAGTGCTCGAAGTGAAGTGGGCTAAAATTCTTTAAACATCCTCATTTGCTCGCAATTATTTATTGAAAAATAGGTGTTAAAGAAACTAAAAGTAGTGGGTGTGCATATTTAGATCATGTTACTGGATCTAATGCACTAAGTGAGGTCAAAGTGAGGTCGACATGTTTCAGCCCTCTAATGCCCAGCTGGGTCTATGGGGCTTTCTTCAGGACCAGTGAAAGAATTGAAGCTGTCACTATTTGTGCAGCACTCGAGAGTGGTTTAATTGAGTCCACTCTAACAAAAATAGGTCAGTAGTACCTGTAATGACAAATACACAAGGGAAATAAATATGTGTGAAACCCTATTATTTTCGAAGCCTAGCTATCGTGTGTGCAACTTTCTTTTGTTAAAGTTTAAGAGATCATGATTCTAGATCTCGCTTTATCACAACATTCGCTAAAATAGTACATTATTCACATCATGACATTAACCGGGAACGCGGCGCTGTTGGTGTCGAAGCGTGAAAGTCTATAAAAATACACGCTTAAACATCTGTAGCAGCTGTATTGTAGAAATCATTTATACGCTGAATTTGACAATATCAATGCGGGATTTGAATGTGTTCGTATGGACTCAAATCATTTTCTCTCTTACTGTGCTGTGACTTAAATGAGTACTATAGAGCGTCTATGCTACTACTGAGTACACGTGGATCTTAACGTGAATAGTGGCGTTTCTTAGAATTTCGGGTGAATAAACGAGATAAATTACCTTTGTTGCCCAAGTGTTAGGCCTCATCAGGAGACCGGCAAGATTATCCCGGTTTTCTACGGTGGGAAAAAGGAAACATTAATAAAGACCTTACTTTCGGCCGGCGTACAAGGTCCTCTGGTCTCGCTTTCTCACCAGCAACTGCGGGTATTTCCTGCTTGTGCTTGCTCTGCCCCCGGATACGCGGGTCTATCGGAGCAGCCTTTTGTTTCTACCCAGGACTAAAAATAGAAGACAGACTATATGTAGTACATGTCGATATTTCATGATCTAAGTGTTGTTGGGTGTGTTAGCTAATCGCTTTATTGTGCACATTACTAAATAAATTGTTACGGTTGGTGATAATTGTAAATGATGGTGAAAGACTAATTAAAAGAAAAGTTATGTATTGTCTACTATCGTCAGGTTACGTCTATTGTTCCGGATCCTTGTTCTGGGGACTGCATGTCATTATTCTGCGATCAGTTAACTAAAAGGGACGATCGTTACACGTCATATCTTCAATCTTCATTCATTGAACCTGAAGTGTATTAGTAGTTGACATGTTGGCAATATTCAAGTCTAGGGACTGATTAGCAGTGATCACATTATTGAATGTGTATTACTTTTAAAGGCATTAATGAAATATTGACCTGAATGTGAGTGTATGTTCTTATTCTAGATCGCTCTGATAGGTGTATTGGGGAGGGAGACTGTGGTTAGTTCAATTGGTGCCAAGGCACATCGTCATTTAATCCTTGGACATTGGTCTGTAGACGATGGACCCACCTCTGTTCTTTTTCGAACAATATTCGTTCAGCATTGTTGTTTTTGATCGTTAGCATTTCAATAACTGTCCAGTTCAGTTCCTCTGTTGTGTGGTTTGAATCAATGTAGTGCTTACTCATTTTTGTGGTGGATTTTTTGTTCTTAATATTGCTCTTGTGTTCTCCAATCCGCAACTTGACTTTCCGGCAGGTCGTCCCTATATATTTCAGACCGCAAGGGCACGTGATCATGTAGATCACGTGCGTTGAGTTGCAATTGGTATGTTGCCGTTGTGTCCATATGAAAATTTCGGAAAGAGATAGGGTTCTGGTTGCAGTAGTAAGTTTACATACTACACAGGATCCGCATGGATAATGTCCTGTTATCGGGGTCATGTTCCAGGCTGTGGTGACACTTTCCGTACCGATTCTGGATTGTGGACGAGTGTGTACTAACAGGTCCTTCAAATTTCTGGTCCTCCTATTTGCGAATCTCGGTTTTGGCCATTTCAAGTTCCCTGAGGTAACGATCTTCCAGTTTTTATTGATAATCTTTTTTACTGCGTTCGTCGCTGTATTATAGGTGGGCTCCCGGTTTTCCGTTTAAACGGATTTTTACATATAAATACAGACGGAAAACAAGTTTTCCTTTGTCTGTATTTATATGTAAAAACGGGAAAATACTACCACATTTCGCCACGCTGCTGTGCTCCAGCAGAGTTGCCTCGCCACGCCCTCTTGCTGATTCTAGGGCTGTGGCTGCCTTCAGTTTTGCTGGAAATTTCTTTCAATGAGGGGTCTTTTGCGCTCCTGTCGGCCTTTGTTAGCTGTCCCAGCCATGTCCGGGGCTCCGCTCCGCCCCCTCGAGTGAGCCTGGCCAGCCATTTCAAAAGAAACGTAAGTACGGGGGGGGGCTGGAGTCAGTGGCTTATGCAGTTTTGGTGGCGGCAAAAGCAGGAATCGGATGCCAGCTCCCTCCCTCCCCCGCCATGGGACTGCACAGCCTAGCTACGTCAGTGTAGTGATTGTTGAGTTTGTGGCCGGACTGCAGAGCACTACACTGGGTACGTGTGCTGCAAGAACAGTCCGACCACAAATTCGGCAAAGCCTTGCTACACCACTGGCCACTACAGAGAGGTCTGCTGGTTCCTGCAACATGCACCCCAGGTGACTGACACTGCCCCAGCTACAGCTGCCTGTCTTAGACTACCCAGGCGTTCCCCTATATTCCGGTTCACTTCTGGGCCCCAGAACACAGAGGGCTTGAGAGCCTACAGACCCAACACTGATCGGCCAGCTGAAACAACACAAGCCCAGTAATCTATGCAGCACCACCCCCTTCTCTATATAGCAATAGGTAGCGCATAGAGCTGAGTCCGAGGCACATAAATTCGAGTGTAATCACATGGGCCACTTCAAAATAATTCACTCTGGCGCTGCTGTTGTTTGTCCCGTTCAGCTCGTTGTGTTGTGTGCAGCCCCCCTCCCTCTGTCTCACCCTCACAATGCCTGCTACTCCTGTTAATTGTTTTCGCGCTCAGTAAGTGCCTGCACAATGGGGGGGTCGTGGCAGGAGGCACGGTGCCCTGAGTTCCCGGATGATCCACGGCTGCCAGTGCCAGGAGGCCTGCATTGTTCTCAGTGCCCCACCTCCGCGAGGTGAATCACTCTCACACACAGCACATTCAGCCCCCCTCCCTTCCCTTGGCTCGGGCTGCACTCTCACTCTCTCGCAGACACACCTGGGGTGGACAGGGGGGAGTGGGCAGCGGAGAGAAGAAACCCAATCCTTGTATTTTCAGCCCGGGCTCCGCTGGAAGGCAGGGCTCAGTCAGACACACACAGGGAAGAGGGTGTAAGTGAGACTCAGAAACAGAGTATTCGCAGAGTTTGTGACCGGAGTGAATAGCCCACAACCATTGCTGTCTCTTCCTTCTTGCCCGGACAAGACAAGGACAGTGTCCAATTCTGCTGCCCCCCCACCTCTTTTCTTCCTCTTACTCCCTCTCTTTGTCGCGCTCCTCCTCACTTGCAGAAAACCGTGACTGTTCTTTCCTCTCCTTTCTGCCATTCGTTCCCCAGTGAAATGGATCCAAAAAACGAGGACACTTGTCTTACAAAAGTCTTTTTCTGACATTTTTCTATTCCAAAACGCGGCCTCAGGAGGAGAGAAAAAAGGTTTCAAATACGAACAATAAATACATAACTAAATAAAACAAGACAGAGTAGTCACAAAGTGGCCAGATTGGTTTTATTCACACCCAAACACATTCGCACCACCTTACAGAGTTTGCCAGTGAAGCGCTACTTTTCTTTTCATGTCCTTAGCTTTCTGAATAATGAGTGTAAAAGCTTTAAGTTGTATTCCCTATGAGTGTTTGATTTTTCGAGAATGTTGTTACTTTTTTCAGGCAACTCTTGTCTAGTGCATAGTTTGAATTGAGTTGCTTCTAGGTGTTTATAGCGGGGCACAATTGGGTTGTAGCTGAAGGGAGTGTGAGTTTCTCTCAGTGGGGCAGTATGGTGTTCAGTGGGGGAGAGGATGTAGCACTCTGTGCCGATGACAGAAACTGCAAGGCTCCGAGACAAATGGCTTGTGATAGCACTTTTAAGCGTATTGGGGACATTCTGCGAATGGCAAAGTTTTCCCATGAATGTATTGTGTTGACCAATAACAACCGAATGCATGTGTGCATTGTCAATTTAAATAAATGTGGAAAAATACTAGCTGCAGCGTTGCCTTCTGCTTGTGGCAAAAATAAATGTGGATAAATACAGATAAAATGCCCAAAAAATAAATATGGATAAATTCAGACGGAAATGGCAAAAAAATAAATACCATAAAACCGGGAGCCCTAATTATAGGTTGTGACGCATGTAATGATGTCATCAGCTGGTTCCTTTGGGGTTGTGTCTAAGAGACATCCCTTGGTTGATGTCTTGCTCTTTTTTGACATTTGCGGATTGTTTTCATTGGGTAATCTCTCCTCACCAATTTTTCTGTTAGATCACTAGCTTGTTGTTTGTAGTCTTGCAACTTGCTACAATTCCCTCTAAGATGCAAAAATTGACTGTAAGGTAAGTTATCCCTTAGCGGTCTCGGGTGGAGGCTCTTATAAGATAATAGGCTGTTTTTGGCAGTAGGCTTGTAATAGGTCTTTGTCTGGATGCAGTTATTCTCTACATAGAGAGTGATGTCTAAAAAATCCAGTCTTTTTCTATCTGCCGTGTAAGTAAATTTAAGGCATTCATCTCTGGTGTTTAACCAACCGATAAAGTTCTGGAGATTGTCACCACTGTCGTTCCAGATGACAATAATATCATCTATATATCGTTTCCAAAACAATATTTTGGAAAAGAAAGGGTTTTGGTTGTTCAGAATGTGTTGATTTTCAAAACTGCTCACATAGAGCCCTGCTACCGATGGCGCAAAGGCGCTACCCATGGATGTTCCGTGGCATTGCACATATAGTGACCCATTGTACTCGAAGACATTTTTGGTTAAAGCAAGTCTACAACATTCTAAGACAAAGTGCCTCAGTGTTTTATATTGCCATTGTTCAGAGAATAAAATATTCTCCAGAGTTTCCAAAGTTTTCTGTTAAGGCAGGCTGGTGTAGAGACTCTCTACATCCAAGCCTACCAAATACATTTCATTTTCGTTAAAAGGAGAACAGAACCTATTCCAGAGACGATTGGACGGCCTGGAGGTGGGGATCTGTTTTTGTGTGTTTTTGGCAATGAATAGAAATACGGTGTTCTCGGTTTTCGTGCAATTAAAAAATCAGCCTCGTGCTTAGTGATCCATGAATTTGTTTCTGCTTCATCCACCATCATCTGTATGGTGTTTTGTAGCCTCAGGGTGGGATCGATTGTAATCTTTTTGTAAAACTTTTTATCAGAAAGGAGTAGTAGGCACTGTTGGTTATATCCTTCCTTGTCTAATAAGACGATACCTCCCCCTTTGTCAGCAGGTTTAATTATTATGTCTTCATTCTTCCTGAGTTGGTCCAAAGCTCGTTGTTCACATTTTGTGACGTTAAAGAAAGGTTTTTTGATTGTTTTTTCGACTTCCTCCGCCTCTTTCATGATAGCTTGTTCAAAAGCTTGTACCTCGATAGGTACCATGTGGTTGGGAGGATTAAAGTTTGATTTTCTCCTGAGGTTGGTGTCACTCTCTTGTGTAGGATTTTCTTTTCCATTAAAGAAAGCTCTTAATTTCAACTTTCTGCAGAATTCTGCCAGTTCACATCGCAGATTGAAGATGTCCAACGTCGGGGTTGGGACAAATCCCAAGCCTTTGTTAAAGATCTGTATTTGGTTTTCAGTAAGCACTGTGTCTGTAAGGTTTACTATGAGTGATTCATCGAGCTCGGGCCTGGCTTCTCTTTCGACATGCTGCGTGTTAATACCTGGCGTTGTTGTTCGTTCCAGGTCACTCCTTTTCGTCTTCCCCTTTGTGGGGTCTGGCCTCTTCCTAAAAAAGGCGGTTGTTGCATGTTCTGTGGTCCCATCATTGGAGCTAGGGGGGGCATTCCTTGGTGGTATGGGTTCAACCAGCCCTGATAATTAGGTAAATATGGCTGAAAGAAGGGTATTTGTTGATCATTGTAACTCGGTCTTTGCCATCTGTTGGCTCTGCGGCGTTGTTGATTTCTAAATTGGTTTCTTCCTCTGCGAGGAAAATGTTCTTCCTCACTCCAGTCTGAGTTGTCCGAAGAATTTCCTCCTGTAGATTCATTATCAGTAGATTGTTCTGGTACGGTATAATCCTCTTTAGAATAAGGATGCATCTTCTCTTGTGCGAAGCGTTTAAGGTCTTTTCCCAGTTTCTGTATGTTGTTCTGGGTGATAAAATCTTTCGTTTCATTTATTTCGCGATTTATTTCTTCTAATTTCTTTTTATACACAGAGATATGTACTGTTGTTTTGAGTTTCGCCTCACTTATTTGAATTTTCACAGTTAGGGCCTCTGATAACCTTTTCGCAGTTTTTATAATAAGGACCAAATAGTCCCGCGTACACTTCCAAGAGATTTGGGACCAGTCTTTCCGGAAGGTAAAATCATGGAGGAAGATGCGGGGGGTATTGTGTACCGATACAACAGATGGCAAAGACTGAGTTAGAATGATCAACAAATACCCATCTTTCAGCCATATTTACCTAATTATCAGGGCTGGTTGAACCCATACCACCAAGGAAGGCCCCCCCCTAGCTCCAATGATGGGACCACAGAACATGCAACAACCGCCTTTTTTAGGAATAGGCCAGACCCCACAAAGAGGAAGACGAAAAGGAGTGACCTGGAACGAACAACAACGCCAGGTATTAACACGCAGCATGTCGAAAGAGAAGCCAAGCCCGAGCTCGATGAGTCACTCATAGTAAACCTTACAGACACAGTGCTTACTGAAAACCAAATACAGATCTTGAACAAAGGCTTGGGATTTGTCCCAACCCCGACGTTGGACATCTTCAAACTGCGATGTGAACTAGCAGAATTCTGCAGAAAGTTGAAATTAAAAGCTTTCTTTAATGGAAAAGAAAATCCTACACAAGAGAGAGTGACACCAACCTCAGGAGAAAATCAAACTTTAATCCTCCCAACCACATGGTACCTATCGAGATACAAGCTTTTGAACAAGCTATCATGAAAGAGGCGGAGGAAGTTGAAAAAACAATCAAAAAACCTTTCTTTAACGTCACAAAATGTGAACAACGAGCTTTAGAGCAACTCTGGAAGAATGAAGACATAATAATTAAACCCGCTGACAAAGGGGGAAGTATTGTCTTATTAGACAAGGAAGGATATAACCAACAGTGCCTACTACTCCTTTCTGATAAAAAGTTTTACAAAAGATTACAATCGATCCCACCCTGAGGCTACAAAACACCATACAGATGATGGTGGATGAAGCAGAAACAAATTCATGGATCACTAAGCACGAGGCTGATTTTTTTAATTGCACGAAAACCGAGAACACCGTATTTCTATTCATTGCCAAAAACACACAAAAACAGATCCCCACCTCCAGGCCGTCCAATCGTCTCTGGAATAGGTTCTGTTCTCGAACCTCTGTCCCAATTTGCTGATCAATTCCTCAAACCATTGTTTCAAAAGACACCGACGTATCTAAAAGACACCGGAGACCTGCTGAACCAACTTACAGGTATACCTTTTAACGAAAATGAAATGTATTTGGTAGGCTTGGATGTAGAGAGTCTCTACACCAGCCTGCCTCAACAGAAAACTTTGGAAACTCTGGAGAATATTTTATTCTCTGAACAATGGCAATATAAAACACCGAGGCACTTTCTTAGAATGTTGCAGACTTGCTTTAACTGAAAATGTCTTCGAGTACAATGGGTCACTATATGTGCAATGCCACGGAACATCCATGGGTAGCACCTTTGCGCCATCGGTAGCAGGGCTCTATGTGAGCAGTTTTGAAAATCAACACATTCTGAACAACCAAAACCCTTTCTTTTCCAAAATATTGTTTTGGAAACGATATATAGATGATATTATTGTCATCTGGAACGACAGTGGTGACAATCTCCAGAACTTTATCGGTTGGTTAAACACCAGAGATGAATGCCTTAAATTTACTTACACGCCAGATAGAAAAAGACTGGATTTTTTAGACATCACTCTCTATGTAGAGAATAACTGCATCCAGACAAAGACCTATTACAAGCCTACTGCCAAAAACAGCCTATTATCTTATAAGAGCTTCCACCCGAGACCGCTAAGGGATAACTTACCTTACAGTCAATTTTTACATCTTAGAGGGAATTGTAGCAAGTTGCAAGACTACAAACAACAAGCTAGTGATCTAACAGAAAAATTGGTGAGGAGAGATTACCCAATGAAAACAATCCGCAAATGTCAAAAAGAGCAAGACATCAACCAAGGGATGTCTCTTAGACACAACCCCAAAGGAACCAGCTGATGACCTCATTACATGCGTCACAACCTATAATACAGCGACGAACGCAGTAAAAAAGATTATCAATAAAAACTGGAAGATCGTTACCTCGGGGAACTTGAAATGGCCAAAACCGAGATTCGCAAATAGGAGGACCAGAAATTTGAAGGACCTGTTAGTACACACTCGTCCAAAATCCAGAATCGGTACGGAAAGTGTCACCACAGCCTGGAACATGACCCAGATAACAGGACATTATCCATGCGGATCCTGTGTAGTATGTAAACTTACTACTGCAACCAGAACCCTATCTCTTTCCGAAAATTTCGTATGGACACAACGGCAACATACCAATTGCAACTCAACGCACGTGATCTACATGATCACGTGCCCTTGCGGTCTGAAATATATAAGGATGACCTGCCGGAAAGTCAAGTTGCGGATTGGAGAACACAAGAGCAATATTAAGAACAAAAAATCCACCACAAAAATGAGTAAGCACTACATTGATTCAAACCACACAACAGAGGAACTGAACTGGACAGTTATTGAAATGCTAACGATCAAAAACAACAATGCTGAACGAATATTGTTCGAAAAAGAACAGAGGTGGGTCCATCGTCTACAGACCAATGTCCAAGGATTAAATGACGATGTGCCTTGGCACCAATTGAACTAACCAAAGTCTCCCTCCCCAATACACCTATCAGAGCGATCTAGAATAAGAACATACACTCACATTCAGGTCAATATTTCATTAATGCCTTTAAAAGTAATACACATTCAATAATGTGATCACTGCTAATCAGTCCCTAGACTTGAATATTGCCAACATGTCAACTACTAATACACTTCAGGTTCAATGAATGAAGATTGAAGATATGACGTGTAACGATCGTCCCTTTTAGTTAACTGATCGCAGAATAATGACATGCAGTCCCCAGAACAAGGATCCGGAACAATAGACGTATCCTGACGATAGTAGACAATACATAACTTTTCTTTTAATTAGTCTTTCACCACCATTTACAATTATCACCAACCGTAACAATTTATTTAGTAATGTGCACAATAAAGCGATTAGCTAACACACCCAACAACACTTAGATCATGAAATATCGACATGTACTAGCCACATATAGTCTGTCTTCTATTTTTAGTCCTGGGTAGAAACAAAAGGCTGCTCCGATAGACCCGCGTATCCGGGGGCAGAGCAAGCACAAGCAGGAAATACCTGCAGTTGCTGGTGAGAAAGCGAGACCAGAGGACCTTGTACGCCGGCCGAAAGTAAGGTCTTTATTAATGTTTCCTTTTTCCCACCGTAGAAAACCGGGATAATCTTGCCGGTCTCCTGATGAGGCCTAACACTTGGCCAACAAAGGTAATTTATCTCGATTATTCAGCCGAAATTCTAAGAAACGCCACTATTCACGTTAAGATCCACGTGTACTCAGTAGTAGCATAGACGCTCTATAGTAGTCACTTAAGTCACAGCTCAGTGAGAGAGAAAACGATTTGAGTCCATATGAACGCATTCAAATCCCGCATTGATATTGTGAAATTCAGCGTATAAATGATTTCTACAATACAGCCGCTACAGATGCTTAAGCGTGTATTTTTATAGACTTTCACGCTTCGACACCAACAGCGCCGCGTTCCCGGTTAATGTCATGATGTGAATAATCTACTATTTTAGCGAATGTTGTGATAAAGCGAGATCTAGAATCATGATCTCTTAAACTTTAACAAAAGAAAGTTGCACACACGATAGCTAGGCTTCGAAAATAATAGGGTTTCACACATATTTATTTCCCTTGGGTATTTGTCATTACAGGTACTACTGACCTATTTTTGTTAGAGTGGACTCAATTAAACCACTCTCGAGTGCTGCACAAATAGTGACAGCTTCAATTCTTTCACTGGTCCTGAAGAAAGCCCCATAGACCCGGCTGGGCATTAGGGGGCTGAAACATGTCGACCTCACTTTGACCTCACTTAGTGCATTAGATACAGTAACATGATCTAAATATGCACACCCACTACTTTTAGTTTCTTTAACACCCATTTTTCAATAAATAATTGCGAGCAAATGAGGATGTTTAAAGAATTTTAGCCCACTTCACTTCGAGCACTTGAATTTTTGATTAATATTTTGCTCTCTGGACACTGCTGCGAATCCAGTGGTTTACCTCCAGGTGGAGGTTAGCATACCAGAAAATAAAACCCTATGATTGTGCATTAACGCTACGTTTAGGCGGAGAATCAAGATATACCGCCCCTTCCATCTACTTGCTTGTATGAGGGTTTTTTTGAGAAGTACCAAGAACCAACAACCCTGGCAACGTAGTTACAAGTGATCCATTCTCCCCCTTTTTTGATCTTTGTACTACACTTGGAAGCTGAATGGATCTCCACTTCTCTTCTGTCTCCCCCACGTATGATTATGCCATTGACGTTAGCAAATCAGGGTGCGTCAGGGTAATGCATGCTCACTGAGCTCACACTTACACCCACTCTCCTGCAGGAATGTATCCTGTAAGTGCTTGAACCACCTGAAAAGATGATATCTCCAGTTCACTTATGGCTACCTGGGCTGCAAGGTCATCATGACACAGGACGCTCTCTTTGTGACATTTCTACGTAAAATTCAGTCTTTTTGGTCTTAATCCATGTCCTTGTGGTCAGATCCACTCCACATATAGAGCAGTACATCTTCTTCGTCGAGGCCACGTCAGAGCTGCAGATCCTCCTCCCTCAGTCCTAAGTGTGTTCCCAGCAAACATTTATGTAAAAAATTGGATTATTATTTGTAGTGGGTGACTACCCACCTCAAGGAATAATCACAGCCTTTGTCTGGGCAGCTTTGGCACAGAGAAGACAGGGCGAGGTGTAAAGCATTTATTCAGTACAATAACAGTAATAAAGTCAAAATGCAAAACATTAAAAGTCTCAAACCCATTAGAAAAAGAGAGTAACCATTAATAAGCAAAATTACACTAAAATGACAATCCCTAAAGGGGAACCAGGGATATCGATTTTTAACTTTTTAAGTAGAAATACCACCAAAAAGCACAAAGAGTCAATGATAGTCAATGGTCACAGTAGGCCAGGACCTAGGCGCAATTTTAGGCTGACCTATTCCTTTAGGTTCGATTCCACCACAGGAGTATACTTCTAAAGCCCATCAAAAAAACAAAAGAGGGGAGTGAAGAGGTAATGCTCATAGGAGCAATGGAGGTGGATGCGCCCTCCTCTAGTCAATATATAGAAAACATAAAGATCCACCCTCAGATAGATGTTGAGCCGTGTCCTCCCAGGCTACGCGTGTTTCCTACAGTGGTGGAAAACACACAGTTTTGTTAAAATACCCCTCACACACCAAAAGGGCCCTTGGTGTCATGCTTCATCATAGGGGTCTTCCCGCCCCGCTGCGGGACGGAGCGTGCTGCGACCTACGACTACGTGGGAGCACTATTTCTGAAAAAACAAGACTATGTGTTGTGTAGGAGTGTGAGTGGAAGGGTCAGGAGTGAATAAGAGAGTGAATTAAAAAATACCTGGCTCTTTGGACTAAAAAACTTTAATATTCCTTTGAGCTGGTATTATTAAAAGTGGGGAAAAGGGGTTGGAGGTATATTGCCTCAATGAGCAGTCCCTCCTATGTCTGTCAACATGTTTCGAAGCCCTCCCCTGGCTTCTTCTTCAAGACCAAGAAGATCCCTTCTACACTCACCATGTAATAAGAAGCGATGTCAATAAGGTATCTAAAAAATAGGGGTGTCTAAAGAAGTAGTGTATATACATGTAGCAATTACTACGTGGTGAGCATGCCAAATAACCATGCACAGTATACAATACCTAAATAGGTTTACTACTTTGTAATCTGGAAGAAAAACAACACCGTATTAAAAAGCAAGACATATCCATCATCCATCGTAATCGGTGGTGACCTGTAAGGAAGGTGATATGTGATAATATATTTTCCTTATCCGTAATAGTGATGCCAAAATTGGTGCGGTGTCCTGCTGGTAGAAAAAGTGACAATACGAAGACACACACACATTGAACAAAAAACACACACGCTATATCAAAGGACCGGTATTAGCAAATCCAAAAGATGTTTAGTGCATCCTTAGAAACAAATGGTATTATTTAAATAAGTGTTATGCCAAAAGAGACAAGTAGAATTGGTATTGAGGTTGTCTACGTACTTGATCCCTAAGGAGATAATGCCCCATGAGCCTTAAAACGGGTGGGAAGGGTGCCTATAGTCACACACTGAGAATACAAAAAAGGAAAAGCTGGTTATGACGAAATTCCATTGATCGTTGTCTGGTCCTCATTTAACCTACTGGTGCTACGCGGCTATGCCGTACTTACTACTCCAAGGACACTGTCTCTCCTATGTCATGCCTCCCCGCGGCTCCGTTGAACAATGGGACTGCGTAGGGAGGGCCCTTAAGTAGTAAGGTTAATTAGTATTCTTGCCGCCAAATCAGTATTCAATTGGGAAACTGTGTGCACCTGCTGAAAGTCCCCCGGAAGTAGTTCGGACGAACTACTTCCTTTTGCGGGGCTGCGAAGACTAGACTGCCAAACTCGCCGGTGCCGATGAAGAAAGACTGCTCTCCGTCACTACCATTGCTCACTCACCTTGCAGGTGCAGGTGAAAAAAGACTGTCCTCCGTGATTTTGAGGAACGATGAAACGCGGACTCGATATTTGTCCGAATTGGGGAATTAACCAATATGTCCCCCATTATTGATGTGTGCACATAGAAAAAAGGGGTAGGATACGTATGGAGAAAGATCAGTATAATTCTCAAGGCTGATATATTTATAAAATAAATATAAAGAGCAATCGGCCAAAGTGTGCTCTATGGGGTCCTAATAGAAGTGGTTCCTAAGCTGTTAAAAGAACCATGTAAAAGGTATAATGAGAACCACTGTCCCTACAAAGTTGGCGTGATCATGTGTAATCAGAAAAACGTGTGTCGCCACTGTTAAAAAGTCAGAATAAGGAGGGAGAGAAGAGGAAAATTATTAATTAATTTCTTTCTCCTTCCTAATGGGCGTTACATGATAGGTGTACATGTAGGCACAGGCAGTGTAGGTCCCGACCTCAGAGGGTCTCCCTTTTTTTTGTCACTTAATTATGATTGAAGGGCAGACAATTAAAACCCATGGGGCCATTATATTGCCTTTATAGGTTGTCATCAGGCAGTTTTTTGGGGCACCATTACTCAGATAAACCTTTGTTAATTCTTTCAGACGAGGGTTTTTTTTAACTTAGAGGGTTCAGGTAAATTGACCCCAGGGTATGTCGTCATTGAGGCCGTCGATGTGTGTCCCCAAACGGAACACCCACCGCTGTTCTTTCTCAAAAAGACCATTTTCGCCATTCAGTTGTTCAATTGCGGTCCATTGTAAATCATCCACAGTGTGTTGAGTGGTCAGGTAGTGGGTTGCCATCTTGGTTGTGCTTTTTTTGCAGCGAACATTGCTTCTATGTTCCCCAATGCGAACTTTGAGTGGTCTCGTCATCATGCCCATGTATTCCAGGCCGCATGGGCAGGTGACCATATACACTACATTCTTGCTGTTGCAATTAGTGAATCTTCTCTGTTCCCATTCGGTACCATTCCTGAATTTTATGTGCCTGCCCTTCCTTGTGAGGTGGCACGTACTGCAGTTACCACATGGGTGGTGGCCCTGCACAGGCGGGAGAAGTAGACTCTCTGGTGTTTTTGTTAGTCCTGTTCGTGGTCTCGTGTGGACAAGCATGTCTTTCAAATTTCTTCCCCTCTTGTGTGCGAACATAGGTTTCGGGAGGTTGAGGTTGCAGCAATTTATGAGTCTCCAATGTTTATTTACAATCTTTGATACCTGGTTAGAGTGGGTGTTAAACGTGGTGACACATATTGGCCTTTCTTCTTGTTCTCCGGGTATCTTGTCCTCCAATAGGGCATCCCTGTTATTGTTCCGTGCTCGTTTCATAGCTTTGTTGATGATTCCTTAGGGGTAATTGCGTTTCTTTAGTTTGGTTTGTGGGTCGGATGCTTGAATCTTGAAATCCTTCAGCTCCGTACAGTTCCTCCGGAGGCGGAGGAATTGTCCGTAAGGGAGATTGTCCCGGAGGTGGCGAGGGTGGAAACTATTGTACAGAAGTAAGCAATTCTTAGCTGTGGCTTTGAAATGCGTGGTGGTCTTCAGAGTAGCTTCGTCTGGGTATATATTAAGACCCAGAAAGACCAGGTTATCCCGTGAGGTTGTATTCGTGAACTTAAGAAAGGCATTCTGTTGGTTGAGCCAGATCATAAAGGCTTCTGTAGATGGGATGTCCCCTTCCCATATCACCAGAACATCGTCTATGTAACGTTTCCAAGTTTTTATATGGCGAAAGAATGGGTTGCTGGGGTGCAGGATTTTTTTCGTCTCCAGATGGTGCACGTAGAGACCAGCTAATGTTCTATGGGGTTATATGGCCCTGAGACACATTGTCGACATTGCTAAGTTAGCATGAGTTTTGCTTGCCCTATGCTGCTGCTTTTGCGCACACCTCTGCTAAGCGTTTGTTTTCGTGACACTTTGGCTCTGCCCTGTACATGATAACAGATTGTTTTTCACAGTCTCAGCCTTCCCTTCAATTCTGTCTGAACATAATGTGCAAGGTCGGTCAACAATGTCTCTTGTTATTCTGTTCTGGTCAGTCCCTATTACCTAGACAAAACATGTAACCAACAGCTGCAATGCGGAAGAATCGTGCTTTGATATAACGTTGTTGCATGTTTTTGAAACACTCTCGATGAAAGCCGTTCCATGGAGCTGAGCGCTGCTGTTCCTATGATGTAAACCCTTGGGTTTAGGCTTTCAGGTAGGGGGTCTGCTAATAACGCCTAGAGATCTTCTGTTATATCAAATAACTTCTTACTGCCTTGGGGAGGGTGATTAGGCCCAGTTATTTAGCCTTTTTCACAGTCTATATAAAATGACGACTCCTTTTATATTCTATGATATTGTAACAATGCTAATCATTCTTGCTTTATGCATTTTGCTGCTAGTTGTGGTTCGCATACTGTCTCATGGATCACTATAGTCAAATTAAACATTTTGAACTTATTTAGTGACTCTGATTGTTTTTATTGTGGACAAGTACGTGAGAGCGAAAGAGTGTCTTGTTCCCGCGACTCTGAGGTGAGTCTGGAGTGCTCGTGTTCTGGGTTGTCTAAACATTCGTAGCTTCTTGATATTTGTAGGAGACCGAATGAGACACTATTGCTAGTCGGTTGGGATTTTGGGTACTAAGGTGATAGGAGGTACAGCCCAATTTACTGAGGTCCTGTTTCTTGTGCATAGTTCTGTGTATGAGCAGAATCCCCGCAACATGGCGCCGCCAACGCTTGGTCTGGTTCTTATCTGCGAGACGCTTGACTAGTGATCGTGCTGGTCCACAATACCCTCACTTTTGTTTCCGGAGACAGCTGTGATGGAGTAACCTCCTATATTGACATTTTTATAGGTTTATTCAAGCTTGAAGTTTTAAAAGGTAATACTTTCCTTGTAACCCGAGTTTGCGCTGCCACCCTTTAAGTTGTTCTGCTTTCCTCTCTTTAATGGCTGTAGTTAATATTCCGGCTCATAGCAGAGCCGCGCTGAGTGCGCACTTAACTCATTATGCGGTTCCTGGTGCTGGGGCCGATCTTATTTTTGTGGTGGAAGCCGATCCGGCTCACCAGTTTGAAGTTTTTTACTCTTGGGTCACATTTCCGGCGGTGGATGGCACTGATGATTTGTTTCACACGTATGCTGCCACCGCCGTTCCTCAGCAGTATCAGCCTTATAGAGCGCTTGAGATTCCGCTTACAGCTTGGCAACACCGTATTTGGTTTAATGGCGCCCTTCCTCACCCATTAACGGTGGTCCGTTTAGGCCCTTTATCTATAGATGGGGCCACATGGCCCGTTTTGGCTGGGTTTACCCCACACCCACGTGCTTTTACAACTGCGACTCTGGCAGAGCTCCGCGTCTTACATACATCTTTGGTACGCGTCTATAGAGCTGTAATACAGTACGTAACATGCACCGTCCAGGTGGGACCACCTGGCGCTGCGGTGCAACCTGCGGGTCCTGGTGGCGTAACCATCAGTCCCGTTATTGTTAATTCTGTCATGGGCAAGCGCCCACAGAATAAGGATGAATTTCCTTATTGGCTTGCCGAAAAAGTTGGACAGATAGAAGCTGTCTTTCCTAATACCACTCCTGTGGATAAACACAGGATCTTAACTATTAGTTTACCCAAAGACTTAATTCCCGAATTGGCTGATTGTAACACCTGGAGCAGGGTGTTTGCGGCGGTATATTCTATGTGTTTCGGCACCCCCTCCATGACAGTACTCCCCTCTGTGATTAAACGCGTTCAAGATGAACACGGTGCAGAAGCGGCTGTTGAGCTGGGGATGAGACTGGTGGGAGTGTTCGACGTGGTTGCTGATATGATCCTTGCGAATGTCAAGGGCGATGCCATTAGCTTTCAAGTAGCAAACCGCTTAGAGGCGGTCGCGGAGCCTGACAGACCACGAGAATTACCAAAGATTATTGCAAAGGCTTACAAAACCATAGGCCGCAATAGTCTGGGAAATAAGCCTACGACTCAAATACAAACACAGTCTCAGGTACAACAGAAAGCCCAGCCTGACAAGGATGGGCGCCCTTTCTTTCCTAAAAAGAATTGGTAAAGAAATAAGAAACAGGGTTCCCAACAACAGAAGCAGGGTTCGCGTGCCAGTTCACCGGCCCCTGATGCTTCTGAGCGTACTTATGACTTACGCGATCGCGCTAAAATTACGTCTCCTGAAAGATTTCAGGTTCCTGATCAGCGTTCTCCTCGTTCTTTACAGGAAACATCAGGCTCACAAGCCGGTGGAGGGGATCGCCAGGATCGGGGTAGGAGTCAACTTGCGTCACATTTTCGTGAACAGCCTCGACAGTTTGAAGTCAAGGACAAGCAGGGTGATTCCGCACGAACCCATCCTCCTTTTCAAAAGAAAAAGGTTGCCGCTTTAACAGCAAGATATGCCACAGACGGTGAGGACACGACTCCTGGATCAGACTTGGGCAGTGACTCTGCTCGACAGCGCGGCGGAAGTTACCATAGTAAGGGAGGTTCTACGTCCCCATCTGGATGTGACAGCAACTGACACATTTGTTACAATTGAGACTGCAGATACCCGGGTTGCCCCCCCGGATAGACTACTAGAAGTCCTTTTCCAAATTGAAGGTGATATACTGCGTCCCGTGAAGGTTGTTTTCTGGGAGAATCTAACCGCTACATATGACATTTTATTGGCGGAGAAGGATTGGCCTCCACCCTTTGTGTTATCCGCTTCTCGGGGGAAGATGTGATACTTCTGAGTTTTTCACGTTGTGTCCCTGAGGAACAAACGCAGGCTTACGCGGAGGAATGGGCTTTGCCCTTAGCCCCAGCGGTATATCGCAATCAGGTGGGTAGTGATGTTGATTCGCCAGCTCATGAAATACCATTGCGTTCCGTGCCACAACCTCAACCTCAATATCCCATCAAACGTGAAGCGAAAGCTTCGGTTTGTGACATTCTAAGACAATTAGAGTATCAGGGGGTAATTGAGTCATGTGTATCACCTATGAATAATCCTCTCTTTACTGTCACCAAACCTGATGGTTCTTTTCGGATTGTATTGGATTATAGAAATTTGAACAGCAATTGCCGCACCTTTGCGGTACAAAACACACACAGTTCAGCCCTGGTGAATAATATTGTTTGTAAAAAATACAAAACGACACTTGACATTTCCAATGGTTTCTACAGTCACAATCTAGACCGTGCGAGTGGTGACCTGACAGCATTCAGTGCCGTCGGAAATCAGAAAAAATTCACAAGATTGCCAATGGGCTACAAGAATAGCCCGGGAGCTTTTGCGGCACGCATTGTGTCTTTGTTGCATGACATTGACCCTGAGGCCTTGTCGTATTTTGATGACATCTATTTGACTGACGACGACCTCGCCCCGCATCTTGACAGAGTCGACCACATAATATTATCTTTTGCCGACTACGGTTACAAATTTAATTTTGCAAAGTCACACATTGCCCATCTGGCAGTGCTCTTTTTGGGCTACGAGCTCAATAACGAGGGAAAAGGTCTAGCACCTCACTTCCTAGAGAAATGTGCACATTTGCAACTACCTTCTTCTTTGAAAAAGTTACAATCCCTGCTGGGTTTTTAAACTTCGGGAGGACTTACATTCCCGATTATGCCCAGCGTATCAAACCGCTTTATGCGTTCATACAACCTAAGTTCTCTTCTGCCAGCTGGCTTCCGGAACATACTTCCGTTCTGCAGTCTTTGCAGGCGGATTTGCTTGCGACTAACTTCTTAATGACTCGTGATAACACCATCAACCTGGTAATACGTATCGTTTCTGGGGCAGTGGGTTTCACGTACTTAACGTTCAATGAAGGAGACACAATACCTATTGCATACAAATCACACTTGTACACTGCGGCTGAAATGCGTTTTTCCTCTGTGGAAAAAATCTTAACGGCAGTGCAGATGGCGATTCTAAAGGAACGCTCACTGGCGCAGGGCAAACGCATTCTTATGGTCACTCCCTTCCCTGCTTTGGAAGCGGTGACTAAAGCTAGTGTGCCTAACTCTAAAGCATTGCACCCACGTTGGATACGGTGGGCTACTTCTTTGACGTCTTCGGATGTCACATTTATCTTTGATCCATCTCTTCAGACTCAGGAGTTTTTGCAGTATGAATTTGTTCATCCTCCTCCTTTGTCGCTTCTTCCTCTGTGTGAATACAAATGCATCATTTATACCGATGGCTCGGCGCAACCGGCCACGGGTTCCAAACATGCCTATTCAGCGGCTTATGCTATTGTGGCTGGCTCCATTGAAGATGGACAGTTTAAGTCTTCCATTGTGCACACACAGGCACTAGGAGACTGCACGGCGCAATTGGTCGAGCTGCGTGCTCTTGTTCTAGCTCTGGAGTTTGTTGATCTTCTTGTGAATACTCTTATTGTGTGCGATTCTTACTATTGTGTCCAGTCGTTCAATGACAACTTATTCTTTTGGTCTCAAGATGATTAACGCGATTCTAAAGGCAGCGCAATTAAGCATAAAACGCTTTGGGTTCGAGTAGCAGATCTTAAACAACGTCTGCCTCTCACACATGTTATTCACACTCTTGGCCACCAGCGTATCGGAACACACGCTCTTGGTAATTCTATGGCTGATGAAGCAGCCAAGTCTGCAGTAGCCACGTGTTCCGTAGCAGCAGTTACAAGATCTATGACTAAGGTTGATAATGAAATTCTGGCAGCGGTTGCTGCAACTAGGGAGGGAGGTAATTATCCTGCGGGTTTCCCTTCTAAATACTCTTATTATGTTACTCCCGAACAGGTTCCTTATGCTACCATTCCTTCAGTTGGGGATCGGCTGATTCCCAACTCTGACCGCAGACAAGCTTTGATCAAGGCCGCACACGAAGGCATTGCTTCGGCACATGCTGGTGTGTCGGCGACAGTCTCTATTCTCCAGCAACGTTACTGGTGGCGTGGTTTATATAAACAGACTCGTAACTATGTTCTTTGCTGTGATGTTTGTCAACAAATCAAGCCTTCTACAGTCACACGTCCGCCGCAAACACAGCTGTGTATCTCTAATAGACCCTTTGGCTGTGTCTATCTTGATCACTGTGGTACTCTTTCTTCTGATACTGCATACAAGTATATCTTGGTTGCGGTTGATTCGTGCACTCGATTCCTCTGGGTATGGCCACAACGTAGTGCTGACGCTCGAAATGTCATCAGGGATTTGCGTGTCTTTATCGGGATGTTTGCCTGTGGTACCTTCCATTCTGACCAAGGTCCAGCGTTTGCCTCTAAGGCTTACAAGGATGCAATGCAGTCGTTGGGGGTACAGGTGCAGTTTTCGTCTCCATACAGGCCTGAGGGCAATTCAGTTGTGGAGCGGATGAACCGTGACTTAAAGCAATCCTTGACAGCTAGGGTCTTGGGTACTGGCAGGGACTGGCTTTCCCATTTGTATGGGGTCCAACGTGCTTTAAATAATCTCCCTAGAAGATCTCCGGGTGGGCGGACCCCTTACGAAATGCTCTTTGGCTTTCACATGTTTGTTCCTGACCTTGATGGTCTGGACATTGTGGCGGCTGCCTCTAAGTTTGATGTAGATAATCATTCTGCTATTTTACAGGATCTACAAAAGTCCTGTGATACTCTGGCAATTGAGCATTTACCATCTTCGCCTGCTGATGCACAGCTGATACCGGTTGGCTTCCTAAAGTTGGAGATCTGGTGCGGGAGAAGATTGAAAACAAAAAGGAATTTGGTCCCTCTTATCGTGCTCCAGTTTCTGTACTTGGACTGAAGGGTACTTGTACTGTCATTCTACCACCATTGCCAGGTCGCAAAGACAACAGATACATCTCAGTGGACAATGTCAAGTTACACCGTGTGGCCGATTCTGAATAGTGTGACACCTGCAGTTTCGTGCAACGCAATATCCTTAGCACCATTAACTTTGTCATCATCTGCTGCCACACGGATATCTGCTCATTTGATGGACACTGTAATTGATCTTCAGCCTATGCGACAATTATCTTCTGCGATGGATCTTGTGTGTCTTTTTCCGGCTATTGATTCCGTGGGTGTGATACCATCTAGCCCAAGTGTACGAATGGAGGATTCAACGCTTTCACCTTTGCTTCCAAGTCCAGTGAGTGCCTGTGAAGGGGGTCCGGCACACCTTTCTTCTTCCTCGTCCTCCTCATCATCCAGTTTGCCTGATGCAACTAAGTCTAAGTTGCGTATTTTTTACTCCTGGTTTAAAAAGATATATTTCATTCCCCCATGGACCTACATTTGGTTGGTGCTTATCTTAATATTCCTCTTCATGTCAATTGGATTTGTGACAGTGTTCTTTTAACTCATAAATGGCCATTATCTCCCTGAACGCTATGCAGTGAAAATGGTCGATGGAACTTTGGCTCCTCACACATCGTCCCATATCATGAAACGAGACAAAACTTTTGTGAATATTTCGGCTTTTCCTGTTCAAGATGGCATTGTTTGGGACAAAGTAGCCTATGAAATCCATGGTCCGACAGAGGTCCTTAGAGTTCCGTACGTGTTTCGCGTCTCATTAGGGGATGTGGTGACACGGGACATACATTCGGATGATTGGGATGTGCAGGCAGTTCATGCATTGTTTTCAGATTTAAAATATTATGCTGCCTTTGATGCTGAGGATTTGTATTTAAATTCTGCCAATTATGGTGATCTGCTTTGCTATCAACATTATGGGCATCATTTTTTACACAAATCAAACACCATGAGACCTGTTTTTAATTTTACCCAATGTGAACATTGTCCAACTCCCACACAGGGGAGTTCTAAAACGCTTAGGGATAAGTTCACCTATTTTTCTAACTATGATTTCACCAATCCTGAATCCTATTATTTCAGGCTTCAAAAATCCCCGACATCGAAGTACCTGTTATCACACACTAAACTAATTTATGCCAACTCGTTTAGAACGCAGTTGGCTACACACGGTTACGACCATTGGAAACAGACTATAGATTTGAAATCCATCTGGGGCACAAAGCCATGGCAGGTTCAGGGCACTGAGGCATTACATTGTGCCTGCCTGATCCCGACTCAATTGCTGTTTTTAAATGAATCCGTTTACCAAACGTCCTGTTATGGCCTTGCAACTATCAAAAATCTAAATACCCCCTCAATTCCATCATTAGCTGAATATAATAATTGGCGGTTACATAATAACTACACCATGGAGGCTTTGCAGGCTCTCCTTCAAAATGCCTCCTTTAATGTTTCTGAAATTGAACCATTGGGATGGTTGTTGTGGCAATCTAATGCTAATGCATGCCAGTTGCGTTTCTATAATGTTACACCTGGTTTCTTTCAGACTAAGCCTGACCCTCGTTATCCACCTCATCATTCTGTGACTACATACTCGGTAGGTAAATTGTGCCAGCAGTGGCTAGAACACTCTAACCTTGCATCTGTCAAACAGCACCTTTCCATCCTATCGAATGATATTGATTTGGCTGATTTTCTTCTAGGCCCATGTAATCCAAGGGCCAAGAGATTTCTTTATGCCTCTTATAATGAAATTTGGAAACTTTCACAGATGGAAGCTGCCTTCCGTCTGCGTCAAATTGACCAGGCAAACTTGGAAAAAGTCCTTGCTGTAGTAGACAACAGCATTGATATGCTTTCTTCACGCATTTATACCTTAGACAATTTTGTTTCTTCTGTAATAGATATTGTGCAAAGTGATGTTTCTGTGTTATATCATGGTCAGAATCAGTTATGGTCGGTCATGCAATTTGCTTGGACGTTGCAGACACTAAAATGGGTAAAGTGCCTTGGGATTATTTGAATGCTACTGCTTTATTCTTGCCTTTTAACCTGACTGATAAACAGAAGTTTATGTCCATGAAAGATGCTGTATATACGCTGTTACATATTGAACAATTGGAGCCTTTGCCCTTCTCTGTAGAGGAAACGGACTCTGCTGTTTGGTAAATTAATGGCGTTATCGCTTTGCCCTTTTTACTTTTTCAGTTTAAGTCATGTATGCAACACTTTCCTGTTGGCCGCTTGCCACTGCTTTTCTGCATGAATTATGGGTCCTGCCCTTTGCTTATCGGTGTTTGAGGGAGGATAAGGAAGTTTTACTCACATGGGAGGAGTGTGATTCAGTACTGGGTCACTCTCTTGTGTGCAAACACGTTAAGTTGCACAGCGAGTGTAACGTGTCGGCGCCCAATCTAGCTTGCTTTTTGAAAGGGACCCCAGTACCATCCATCACGCATGTCTTTACATTGCTTACTAACGGCAGCTATCTCATTTTAAACAATCAAGACTGCTGTGGTTTGCCAGACGGGTGTCCCATACTTGGTAACTGTTTCCCAGCGCGTAACTTGCTGTAGCAATGTCCTTTTCCCGCCCCCCCATGGGAGTTTAGATTCTTCCCTTTGGCCTTCCATTCCGACTTTGAAAACAGAGTTCAACAAGTTGATCAGGCTCAAAGCCCTTTTATTCCAACAGGAGGTGGCCCTCACTTCCGCCCGTGAAACTTTCAGACTGCAGGTGGTTCGGACCTCGAGTGAGATACAATCGCTTCTTAACACTAACCTCCCACTTCATTTTGGGGAATTAATTCACCAAATATTTAATGCATCTGATACGACAGGCCTTGCCCATTTTTTAAAATGTGTGGGATCTGGCCTGGTCTCTTCCTTTCAAACTATATTCGGGGTGATTCCGGCTTTTATTAATTCTATATTTTCCAGCGTCTTCGGAGGGTTCCCCTTAATATTGGCGCTCGCAGCTGGTGTCCTGCTTCTCCTTCTTGTGTTTCGTAATGGCTGCTCACTTTGTGGCTCTGCACAGGCAGGACCAGCTTCATCTGTACCGTGATCGCCTGTATGAGGCTTTTGGATGCTTGCCTTTAGCAACACTTGGCGTCAGTTACAACTTGACATTCCGCTTTGCCTACTTTACTTGCGTGCAACCAGTGCTTCATTGCAAATGGTGTCATTTCTCCTGGGCGTTGGAACTTTGCTTATCAAACACGTGGTGTCCAATCCCTGATTTCAGCCGGTTGATGGGTCCCTTAGAGGCTCATGACGTGGCTTGTTCTGTGGATGGTCCAATGACACGTGCAGCTTTACTTGGAATCTTGGATCAATGGGATATCTGTGCGGCTGTGCAGACTTTCCTACAACGAAGTTTCATTGAATATCACGCAAGTTTGCCTTTTCTGTTTTTGGATGCTCCTGTTTGTGAGGAACATGATTGTTCCTTCGACTTTCTTAATTGGATATCTTCACTTTTTTCCACCAATGACAATGATGAGCTATTGGAAGGAATTGCATTCCTTTGCACCCAAACCTTCATGGATTCACTACTTGGTTTGTCCCTGCTCCACTGTCTGGCATACAGACTCTTTTTTCAAGCTCAAAGTGCTGTTAGGTTTGTTTCGAACTTTCCCCTTTTTCTTTTCCCCTATTTTAAATTTTTTTTTTTTTTTAAAGAAAGTCCCATACCAATATTTTAAACAATGCCTTACTTTAGAACTCTGTTTTTTGTTCTTCTGTCTATGTCCTACTGACTTACCAGGGGGAGGGTGTTATATGGGGTTATATGGCCCTAAGACACATTGTCGACATTGCTAAGTTAGCATGAGTTTTGCTTGCCCTATGCTGCTGCTTTTGTGCACGCCTCTGCTAAGCGTTTGTTTTCACGACACTTTGCCTCTGCCCTGTACATAACAGATTGTTTTTCACGTTCTCAGCCTTCCCTTCAATTCTGTCTGAACATAATGTGCAAGGTCGGTCAACAATGTCTCTTGTTATTCTGTTCTGGTCAGTCCCTATTACCTAGACAAAACATGTAACCAACAGCTGCAATGCGGAAGAATCGTGCTTTGATATAACGTTGTTGCATGTTTTTGAAACACTCTCGATGAAAGCCGTTCCATGGAGCTGAGCGCTGCTGTTCCTATGATGTAAACTCTTGGGTTTAGGCTTTCAGGTAGGGGTCTGCTAATAACGCCTAGAGATCTTCTGTTATATCAAATAACTTCTTGCTGCCTTGGGGAGGGTGTTAGGCCCAGTTATTTAGCCTTTTTCACAGTCTATATAAAATGACGACTCCTTTTATATTCTATGGTATTGTAACAATGCTAATGATTCTTGCTTTATGCATTTTGCTGCTAGTTGTGGTCCGCATACTGTATCATGGATCACTATAGTCAAATTAAACATTTTGAACTTATTTAGTGACTCTGATTGTTTTTATTGTGGACAAGTACGTGAGAGCAAAAGAGTGTCTTGTTCCCGCAACTCTGAGGTGAGTCGGGAGTGCTCGTGTTCTGGGTTGTCTAAACATTCGTAGCTTCTTGATATTTGTAGGAGACCGAATGAGACACTATTGCTAGTCGGTTGGGATTTTGGGTACTAAGGTGATAGGAGGTACAGCCCAATTTACTGAGGTCCTGTTTCTTGTGCATAGTTCTGTGTATGAGCAGAATCCCCGCAACATGGCGCCGCCAACGCTTGGTCTGGTTCTTATCTGCGAGACGCTTGACTAGTGATCGTGCTGGTCCACAATACCCTCACTTTTGTTTCCGGAGACAGCTGTGATGGAGTAACCTCCTATATTGACATTTTTATAGGTTTATTCAAGCTTGAAGTTTTAAAAGGTAATACTTTCCTTGTAACCCGAGTTTGCGCTGCCACCCTTTAAGTTGTTCTGCTTTCCTCTCTTTAATGGCTGTAGTTAATATTCCGGCTCATAGCAGAGCCACGCTGAGTGCGCACTTAACTCATTATGCGGTTCCTGGTGCTGGGGCCGATCTTATTTTTGTGGTGGAAGCCGATCCGGCTCACCAGTTTGAAGTTTTTTACTCTTGGGTCACATTTCCGGCGGTGGATGGCACTGATGATTTGTTTCACACGTATGCTGCCACCGCCGTTCCTCAGCAGTATCAGCCTTATAGAGCACTTGAGATTCCGCTTACAGCTTGGCAACACCGTATTTGGTTTAATGGCGCCCTTCCTCACCCATTAACGGTGGTCCGTTTAGGCCCTTTATCTATAGATGGGGCCACATGGCCCGTTTTGGCTGGGTTTACCCCACACCCACGTGCTTTTACAACTGCGACTCTGGCAGAGCTCCGCGTCTTACATACATCTTTGGTACGCGTCTATAGAGCTGTAATACAGTACGTAACATGCACCGTCCAGGTGGGACCACCTGGCGCTGCGGTGCAACCTGCGGGTCCTGGTGGCGTAACCATCAGTCCCGTTATTGTTAATTCTGTCATGGGCAAGCGCCCACAGAATAAGGATGAATTTCCTTATTGGCTTGCCGAAAAAAGTTGGACAGATAGAAGCTGTCTTTCCTAATACCACTCCTGTGGATAAACACAGGATCTTAACTATTAGTTTACCCAAAGACTTAATTCCCGAATTGGCTGATTGTAACACCTGGAGCAGGGTGTTTGCGGCGGTATATTCTGTGTGTTTCGGCACCCCCTCCATGACAGTACTCCCTCTGTGATTAAACGCGTTCAAGATGAACACGGTGCAGAAGCGGCTGTTGAGCTGGGGATGAGACTGGTGGGAGTGTTCGACGTGGTTGCTGATATGATCCTTGCGAATGTCAGAGGCGATGCCATTAGCTTTCAAGTAGCAAACCGCTTAGAGGCGGTCGCGGAGCCTGACAGACCACGAGAATTACCAAAGATTATTGCAAAGGCTTACAAAACCATAGGCCGCAATAGTCTGGGAAATAAGCCTACGACTCAAATACAAACACAGTCTCAGGTACAACAGAAAGCCCAGCCTGACAAGGATGGGCGCCCTTTCTTTCCTAAAAAGAATTGGTAAAGAAATAAGAAACAGGGTTCCCAACAACAGAAGCAGGGTTCGCGTGCCAGTTCACCGGCCCCTGATGCTTCTGAGCGTACTTATGACTTACGCGATCGCGCTAAAATTACGTCTCCTGAAAGATTTCAGGTTCCTGATCAGCGTTCTCCTCGTTCTTTACAGGAAACATCAGGCTCACAAGCCGGTGGAGGGGATCGCCAGGATCGGGGTAGGAGTCAACTTGCGTCACATCTTCGTGAACAGCCTCGACAGTTTGAAGTCAAGGACAAGCAGGGTGATTCCGCACGAACCCATCCTCCTTTTCAAAAGAAAAAGGTTGCCGCTTTAACAGCAAGATATGCCACAGACGGTGAGGACACGACTCCTGGATCAGACTTGGGCAGTGACTCTGCTCGACAGCGCGGCGGAAGTTACCATAGTAAGGGAGGTTCTACGTCCCCATCTGGATGTGACAGCAACTGACACATTTGTTACAATTGAGACTGCAGATACCCGGGTTGCCCCCCCGGATAGACTACTAGAAGTCCTTTTCCAAATTGAAGGTGATATACTGCGTCCCGTGAAGGTTGTTTTCTGGGAGAATCTAACCGCTACATATGACATTTTATTGGCGGAGAAGGATTGGCCTCCACCCTTTGTGTTATCCGCTTCTCGGGGGGAAGATGTGATACTTCCGAGTTTTTCACGTTGTGTCCCTGAGGAACAAGCGCAGGCTTACGCGGAGGAATGGGCTTTGCCCTTAGCCCCAGCGGTATATCGCAATCAGGTGGGTTGGGACGTTGATTCGCCAGCTCATGAAATACCATTGCGTTCCGTGCCACAACCTCAACCTCAATATCCCATCAAACGTGAAGCGAAAGCTTCGGTTTGTGACATTCTAAGACAATTAGAGTATCAGGGGGTAATTGAGTCATGTGTATCACCTATGAATAATCCTCTCTTTACTGTCACCAAACCTGATGGTTCTTTTCGGATTGTATTGGATTATAGAAATTTGAACAGCAATTGCCGCACCTTTGCGGTACAAAACACACACAGTTCAGCCCTGGTGAATAATATTGTTTGTAAAAAATACAAAACGACACTTGACATTTCCAATGGTTTCTACAGTCACAATCTAGACCGTGCGAGTGGTGACCTGACAGCATTCAGTGCCGTCGGAAATCAGAAAAAATTCACAAGATTGCCAATGGGCTACAAGAATAGCCCGGGAGCTTTTGCGGCACGCATTGTGTCTTTGTTGCATGACATTGACCCTGAGGCCTTGTCGTATTTTGATGACATCTATTTGACTGACGACGACCTCGCCCCGCATCTTGACAGAGTCGACCACATAATATTATCTTTTGCCGACTACGGTTACAAATTTAATTTTGCAAAGTCACACATTGCCCATCTGGCAGTGCTCTTTTTGGGCTACGAGCTCAATAACGAGGGAAAAGGTCTAGCACCTCACTTCCTAGAGAAATGTGCACATTTGCAACTACCTTCTTCTTTGAAAAAGTTACAATCCCTGCTGGGTTTTTTAAACTTCGGGAGGACTTACATTCCCGATTATGCCCAGCGTATCAAACCGCTTTATGCGTTCATACAACCTAAGTTCTCTTCTGCCAGCTGGCTTCCGGAACATACTTCCGTTCTGCAGTCTTTGCAGGCGGATTTGCTTGCGACTAACTTCATAATGACTCGTGATAACACCATCAACCTGGTAATACGTATCGTTTCTGGGGCAGTGGGTTTCACGTACTTAACGTTCAATGAAGGAGACACAATACCTATTGCATACAAATCACACTTGTACACTGCGGCTGAAATGCGTTTTTTCTCTGTGGAAAAAATCTTAACGGCAGTGCAGATGGCGATTCTAAAGGAACGCTCACTGGCGCAGGGCAAACGCATTCTTATGGTCGCTCCCTTCCCTGCTTTGGAAGCGGTGACTAAAGCTAGTGTGCCTAACTCTAAAGCATTGCACCCACGTTGGATACAGTGGGCTACTTCTTTGACGTCTTCGGATGTCACATTTATCTTTGATCCATCTCTTCAGACTCAGGAGTTTTTGCAGTATGAAGTTGTTCATTCTCCTCCTTTGTCGCTTCTTCCTCTGTGTGAATACAAATGCATCATTTATACCGATGGCTCGGCGCAACCGGCCACGGGTTCCAAACATGCCTATTCAGCGGCTTATGCTATTGTGGCTGGCTCCATTGAAGATGGACAGTTTAAGTCTTCCATTGTGCACACACAGGCACTAGGAGACTGCATGGCGCAATTGGTCGAGCTGCGTGCTCTTGTTCTAGCTCTGGAGTTTGTTGATCCTCTTGTGAATACTCTTATTGTGTGCGATTCTTACTATTGTGTCCAGTCGTTCAATGACAACTTATTCTTTTGGTCTCAAGATGATTAACGCGATTCTAAAGGCAGCGCAATTAAGCATAAAACGCCCTATTTACTGAGGTCCTGTTTTCTTGTGCATAGTTCTGTGTATGAGCAGAATCCCCGCAACACTATGCTGGGAGCAAAGGTGCTCCCCATGCTGGTCCCGTGCTTCTGTAAGTAGAATGTGTCCTCATACATAAAGAAATTCTTTGTGAGTGCCAAAGACACACATTCCATCACTACAGTGTGTGGTGTTTGATACTCCCATGTAGTGGTAAATAGGATCTCCTCAATTATGGTCAATGTCTCATCATGAGGAAGACTCGTATAGAGACTCTCCACGTCGAGTCCCATGAGGAGGTCTTTGTCAGGGTCAAAATTCATGTCTCGGAGTAGTTGTAGAACTGCTTTAGTGTCTTTTAAGTAAGTCCCAGTTTTTTGGACCAGTGGGCGGAGGAACGCGTCAGCGAACTTCGATAGAGGTTCCAGAATGGAATCTATGCCCGAGACGATGGGGCGGCCCGGTGGTTGTCAAAGATTCTTGTGAATCTTGGGTATAGTGTAGAAGTACGGGGTTCTCTGGGATTTTTTAATGAAAAACTCAGCCTCCTTCTTAGAGATCCAATCATGAGCCATAGCTTCCTCTACCATAGAGGCTATCCGAATTCGGATGGCTTCTGTAGGGTCGTCACGTATGATCTCATAATTCCTGCAGTCTTCGAGGAGTTTCCTACACTCGTTATCGTAGGTGGTGGTGGTCTGGATAACTATAGCCCCGCCTTTGTCGGCTGGCTTGATGACGATATCGCCATTGAGTGACAGTTGATGTATTGCCTCCTTCTCCTCTCTGGATGTATTCTGAAAGATCGTGTTCCCCTGCGTCGAGATGTTCCCCATTTCTTCCATTACTGCTTTCTCGAATGCCAATAGTTTACCGGCAGTGTGGAGTCCGGGGGGACGAAGGTGGACTTGACTCATAGACCAGTGTCATCGCCGTCTCCTTCTGGTGTTTCCTTGTCTTTGAAGAAAGCTCTTAGCTTCAGTTTGCGGATGAACTCCTTCATCTCTGCACACAGTTTGAATTTGTCCATTCTGTTAGTAGGTACAAATCATAGTCCTCGTTCCAAGACACGTTCCTGTGCCTGTGTCAATTTGTAATCCGTCAGGTTCACTACTAAGTTCCTCTCCTGCTGGTCGACGGCAGGTTGTTCGATGCGCCCGTCATACTCCTCGTGGAGACTCGTGGTGTCTCGTCCTCTGGGGTAGACCAGTGGACATTGTTGCCCCTCCTGCCTCTCTGTGGTCCATGGCGTGCCCCTAAAAAAGGCAGTGGGCCATAGTAGTTGTAGTTGTAGTTGTATTCCCGTGGTGGAGGTATCCAGTGTTGATATGGTCCTCTCATTGGTGGTGGTCCATAGGGGTAGGGTGGGAAGGATGGTGGTCCTTGATGATTCCCCCATCCTCTCCGTCTTGGGTTGTATGGTCATTGATATTGGCCTCCCCCTTGATGGTATCGGGGCCGCTTCCTCTGCTGGAGTTGGAGCCATTGGATCCCGTGTCGGATGTATCTCGATCCGAACTCTGGTCTGCATTTCAGTTCTTTGATGTGTAGTCGTCCCGTATATACGGGTACACCTTCTCATGACTAAAGCGTGCAGTATCTTTCTTTAGTTTGTTATATTTGCTCTGCTTTAGGGTGATTTCGAACTCATTCATCTGCTGGTTAAGTTCTTCCAGGCGTTTTTTGAGGACGCTCGGAGATTAGTAGACCATAATTGAGGAGATCCTATTTACCACTACATGGGAGTATCAAACACCACGCAATGTTGTGATGGAATGTGTGTCTTTGTCTTTTCTTTATGTATGTGGACACATTCTACTTACAGAAGCACGGGACCAGCATGGGGAGCAACTTTGCTCCCAGCATAGCTGGCCTCTACGTGCACCATCTGGAGACTAAAAAAATCCTGCACCCCAGCAACCCATTCTTTCGCCATATAAAAACTTGGAAACGTTACATAGACGACGTTCTGATGATATGGGAAGGGGACATCCCATCTACAGAAGCCTTTATGATCTAGCTCAACCAACAGAATGCGTTTCTTAAGTTCACAAATACAACCTCACGGAATAACCTGGTCTTTCTGGATCTTAATATATACCCAGACGAAGGTACTCTGAAGACCACCACGCATTTCAAAGCCACAGCTAAGAATTGCTTACTTCTGTACAATAGTTTCCACCCTCGCCACCTCCGGGGCAATCTCCCTTACGGACAATTCCTCCGCCTCCGGAGGAACTGTACGGAGCTGAAGGATTTCAAGATTCAAGCATCCGACCTACAAACCAAACTAAAGAAACGCAATTACCCCACAGGAATCATCAACAAAGCTATGAAAAGAGCACGGAACAATAACAGGGATGCCCTATTGGAGGACAAGATACCCGGAGAACAAGAAGAAAGGCCAATATGGGTCACCACGTTTAACACCCACTCTAACCAGGAATCAAAGATTGTAAATAAACATTGGAGACTCATAAATTGCTGCAACCTCAACCTCCCGAAACCTATGTTCGCACACAAGAGGGGAAGAAATTTGAAGGACATGCTTGTCCACACGAGACCACGAACAGGACTACCAAAAACACCAGAGAGTCTACTTCTCCCGCCTGTGCAGGGCCACCACCCCTGTGGTAACTGCAGTACGTGCCACCTCACAAGGAAGAGCAGGCACATAAAATTCAGGAATGGTACCGAATGGGAACAGAGAAGATTCACTAATTGCAACAGCAAGAATGTAGTGTATATGGTCACCTGCCCATGCGGCCTGGAATACATGGGCATGATGACGAGACCACTCAGAGTTCGCATTGGGGAACATAGAAGCAATGTTCGCTGCAAAAAAAGCACAACCTAGATGGCAACCCACTACCTGACCACTCAACACACTGTGGATGATTTACAATGGACCGCAATTGAACAACTGAATGGCGAAAACGGTCTTTTTGAGAAAGAACAGCGGTGGGTGTTCCGTTTGGGGACACACATCGATGGCCTCAATGACGACATACCCTGGGGTCAATTTACCTGAACCCTCTAAGTTAAAAAAAACCCTTGTCTGAAAGAATTAACAGCGGTTTATATGAGTAATGGTACCCAAAAAAACTGCCTGAGGACAACCTATACGGGCAATATAATGGCCCCATGGGTTTTAATTGTCTGCCCTTCAATCATAATTAAGTGACACAAAAAAGGGAGACCCTCTGAGGTCGGGACCAACACTACCTTTTACATGGTTCTTTTAACAGCTTAGGAACCACTTCTATTAGGACCCCATAGAGCACACTTTGGCCGAGTGCTCTTTATATTTTATAAATATATCAGCCTTGAGAATTATACTGGTCTTTCTCCATACGTATCCTACCCCTTTTTTCTATGTGCACACATCAATAATGGGGGACATATTGGTTAATTCCCCAATTCGGACAAATATCGAGTCCGTGTTTCATCGTTCCTCAAAATCACGGAGGACAGTCTTTTTTCACCTGCACCTGCGAGGTGAGTGAGCAATGGTAGTGACGGAGAGCAGTCTTTCTTCATCGGCACCGGCGAGGTTGGCAGTCTAGTCTTCGCAGCCCCGCAAAAGGAAGTAGTTCGTCCGAACTACTTCCGGGGGACTTTCAGCAGGTGCACACAGTTTCCCAATTGAATACTGATTTGGCGGCAAGAATATTAATTAACCTCACTACTTAAGGGCCCTCCCTACGCAGTCCCATTGTTCAACGGAGCCGCGGGGAGGCATGTCATAGGAGAGGCAGTGTCCTTGGAGTAGTAAGTACGGCATTGCCGCGTAGCACCAGTAGGTTAAATGAGGACCAGACAACGATCAATGGAATTTCGTAATAACCAGCTTTTCCTTTTTTGTATTCTCAGTGTGTGACTATAGGCACCCTTCCCACCCGTTTTAAGGCTCATGGGGCATTATCTCCTTAGGGATCAAGTACGTAGACAACCTCAATACCAATTCTACTTGTCTCTTTTGGCATAACAATTATTTAAATAATACCATTTGTTTCTAAGGATGCACTAAACATCTTTTGGACTTGCTAATACCGGTCTTTTGATATAGAGTATGTGTTTTTTGTTCAATGTGTGTGTGTCTTCGTATTGTCACTTTTTCTACCAGCAGGACACAGCACCAATTTTGGCATCACTATTACGGATAAGGAAAATATATTATCACATATCACCTTCCTTACAGGTCACCACCGATTACGATGGATGATGGATATGTCTTGCTTTTTAATACTGTGTTGTTTTTCTTCCAGATTACAAAGTAGTATACCTATTTAGGTATTGTATACTGTGCATGGTTATTTGGCATGCTCACCACGTAGTAATTGCTACATGTATATACACTACTTCTTTAGACACCCCTATTTTTTAGATACCTTATTGACATCGCTCCTTATTACATGGTGAGTGTAGAAGGGATCTTCTTGGTCCTGAAGAAGAAGCCAGGGGAGGGCTTCGAAACATGTTGACTGACATAGGAGGGACTGCTCATTGAGGCAATATACCTCCAACCCCTTTTCCCCACTTTTAATAATACCAGCTCAAAGGAATATTAAAGTTTTTTAGTCCAAAGAGCCAGGTATTTTTTAATTCACTCTCTTATTCACTCCTGACCCTTCCACTCACACTCCTACACGACACATAGTCTTGTTTTTTCAGAAATAGTGCTTCCACGTAGTCGTAGGTCGCAGCACGCCCCGTCCCGCAGCGGGGCGGGAAGACCCCTATGATGAAGCATGACACCAAGGGTCCTTTTGGTGTGTGAGGGGTATTTTAACAAAACTGTGTATTTTCCACCACTGTAGGAAACGCGCGTAGTCTGGGAGGACACAGCTCAACATCTATCTGAGGGTTGATCTTTATGTTTTCTATACTTCTAAAGCCCTCCAGGACCTTAGGGGAGGCACTTATAGACACACACGGTGCCAGGCAAAGGCCATCAGCAGTCAAGGCTGGTGTAAAGAAGTATGCCTCTGGTGTACTTCCAGTTGGGCACTTTTAGCTTAGTATCTCCCTGTAGCCACACAGGAGGTCAGCCAACTGACCTGTAGAGTCCACTTCTATTTCTTGGCTACAAGAGTGAGCAGATCCAGTCCTTCAGGGCATCCCACAGGTCACAGGCAGTAGGTTCAGTCCTCTTTTGATCTTCCCCATGTCCAGGTAGTGTTCTGAAGTGGGTCCCCAGAGGTGCCATGTATGCCTGGTGCTAGCTGGTGGATGGGAATGACTCCTGGGGACACCGTAATCAATAGAGTAAATGTTTCCTAGGCCAACCCTACCCACTTTGGGCATTTTTAAGATGGCAAAAGTCTTCAGCCACACTAAACGTGGGCTGTGTGTGGGGAGTGTCCTAGAGTCCTCCTACATCTAACACTAAAATCCAGTTTGCGACAGCCCCTGTACCCACAATAAACCTAGGGAAAGAAGTCTGGTAGGACACAGGCAGAGTCCTTCAGCAACCAGACAGTGGATCCACAAGAATTGTCTTGGCATCCTATTCTCTCCCTTTTCATGTGTGCCCCAAGGAATATATGTCAACCCAGACACAAAAGTTTGGTAGGCCAAAAGCAAAGCCCTTCAAGCAGCCAGACAGTGGATCCACAAGAATCATCTTTGAATCCTGTTCTCTCCCCTTTCAAGTGTGCCCTGGGTGTTTTTATGTGACCCCAGCAGAACTGGCAAGCAAGATTTGACCCACAAGCAAGATTTGACACTGTTGTGTCAAAAAGGATGCCCACAGCCCCCACCCCACATATTCTGTTGAATTCAGAGGAGTCATCTCTACCCATTCAGGTCAGACTGTTTGTTTGGTCCTCTGAGGCATTTCACACTTATTCACGGTTAACTACTGGCTAGGAGAAGCTGTAGAGCCATTGCAAATTAGCCTCCAGGAACTTCAAGCAGGGAAAAGGTAACTTTCTAAAAGTCACGTTTCCTTAATATTGTTAAAAAAATCTGACTTTCAATTGGATTTTAGTAACCATTAAAAATAGTTGTTTAATTATTTTTCTAGCTGCTCCCATTCCAAAGATACAGTAGTAATATTTTACTCTGTACTCTATTTTTCTAATTTGGACAACTATGTCTGCCACAGTGAAAACAGCTTTTGGGTACTGCCACTGTAAGGACATGTTAATATTAATTGTCTATTTGTGCTACTTTAATTATGCACCCAGTCTTGTGGGCTACAAGGCCTACATAAGGGTGACTTGATAATATCTAAAAGACAGGTTTTTACCTTTCTAACGGGTTTATTTTGAGAGGTCGAAGTGCAGTTTTTACTATGCTACAGTCAGACTACAATTGTAGGTCTGAAGTCATGTTTGCACTACTACTGTAGGGGATGGCACAATAAGTGAAGCAGCCCCCCAGTGGCATTTAACTTCCAGGCCCTGGGTACACTTTGAACCATACACTAGGGACATCTAGGAAAGTTAGGAGTATACCAATTCAACCATGTTTAAAGGAGGAGCACAGACATTTTAATACTGGTTAGCAGCGGTAAAGTGCACAGAGTTCTAAATCCAGAAAAAATATAGGGTCCAGCAAAAGGCGAAAAACCCAAGGCAACCACAAAGAAAAGGCGGATTTCTTACAATCAACTTCTAGACTTCTATTCTTGATAAGAACCTCTCTGACTACACTTTTAAGCTGCTATTAAGTTAGTTGCCATCAAGCCTAGATATTGGTCAATATATTTTCACTGGTTGTACAGGGGGTAGATCTCTGGAAAATCTAATGGAGACCTGAGTGTCATCACCTTCTGATTGGAGCGGTAGCTGAGTGCTTATGCAGAGGGCAAAATGAATTCAGAGATAGATATTGAAAAAAGTAGTGGAGAGGGAAATCCCTGGACTGCACTTTAAGTGGTAAAGGAACCCAGGCTAACCTCCTGCTACATGGTGCCCAAGAAGGAATGAAACAACCTAACTATAGGCGAAACTGTTGGCACAGTGGAGCAGGATTCAGTGGTCCCTGGTGTCACAGACCTCATAGAAATTTTTAAAAACAAGCAGTGAGGCTACACATTCATTAATGATTTTTAAGATATTACCCGTGAGTTGAATAATGGTGTTCATTACAAGGTCTAAAACCAAATTGGGCATGGGAAAAAACCTGTTGTGAATAGACTGTGATGGTGTTTATTTATTTATTTGCACAAGCCACCTTTTATCATAAAATTTAACCTATCAAGTGCTTATGATTGTCACTGTAAACGGTTGCACTAAGGAATTTCGTTATCCAGCGAATCTTGAACTTTGGCTGGAAAAAGAAGGGACAATTCCCGTAGAAATGGACATGTCCCACCCTACCCTTGAGGAGCCCCTGAATCTCCCTCAATCCCAACTCACGATGGTGCAGCTTGGCCATGTGCGGCTCTCGATAGGGTAGCTCCCATGTGGGAAGTCAAGGAGAGAAGCTATTCTCCCTTGGCTCCCTGGTTTAAGAGAGGCTGAGGGCTGTTAGACAGGCTTGTTGCCGTCAAGAGCAAGCTTGGAGGAAGAAGTACAAGGAGCAAGAAAAAGCGGCCTACTAGATCAGGGAATATAAATTAGCACTAAAAGAAGAAAAATCCCTATATTGCAACAACAAAATTGAATCAGCTAAATCCTCTAAAGAGCTCTTCACGGTGGTGCAGCCGCTCTCTTTGCTCCTGCTTCCAGCAGAACTTGAAGGCTTGCAAGAATTTTGTTAGCAGCTTGCTAATTTTTCCCAACTCAAAATCACTAACATCTATAATGAGCGTGGAGTATCAAAACTAAAAAACAATATGCTGCGATCTTTAAGAAGTGAGCCTCAATTGGAACTGCTTAGTTCTTTAAATCTATGGACAAAGAGGTTAACTTGCTCACGGTTTTCCCTCCTCTTACCCCTGATAGTGTTGAACAGCATCTCCTTAATACCAAGTTGGGTTCGCCCCTAGAACCGTGTAGTCCTGCAATACTACACATTGTGGCTGGTACTGTTGCACCCCCTCTTGCATCCTTGATGACTAAAGCTATCCGCGGCTATGGAAGAAGGCGGTGGTGAGGCCACTGCTTAAGAAACCCAACATCGATATTAAAGATCTTAAAAACTATCATCGGAGATTGCTACTTCCATTACCCCTAACATCTTGGACAGACATCTTAATGGTCTTCTGATGGAGTTCGTGGAAGAACAGGAATGGCTGGATACGTCACAGTTCGATTTCCAGAAACTTCATGGAACTGAAACTGCACTGGTGTCGGCCACTGACTGTATTAGGCGGCTAATGGATGAATGGCAAGGCACAGCTCTGATCCTGTTGGATCTGCCTGCGGCCTTTGATACCATCTCCCCCTCTCTGCCGATTGAACTCCTACGGGTAATGGGCATCACAGACAGGGCTTTGGCATTACCGTCTTCCATCCTTAACCTTAAGGTTCGCTCTCAGAGAGTGATGCTGAACCAGTACCATTCGTATGTGTTTTCATTGACATGTGGAGTACCGCAGGGCTCATTTTTTAGCCCTACGCTGTTCAATCTCTGTTTCTCCACTTGCTAGCATCATCCGCTCCTATGGGTTAAAAGCGGTATCGTATGCCGAGGACACCCAGATCATTGTGTCGATCCCTAAGGACATGGCAGCCAATTTCTCACATTGTATGTCATCAGTAGCAGGATGGATGGAAAGCAATTCCAGGAACTCAATGGGAAGAAAACGGAGGTGTTGCTCTTCGGAATGCAAGCCTCAATTTGGAACAACAACTGGTGGAAGGCTACTCTAGACACCCTGCCAGCTAGAGCAGAGAAGGCAAAAAAGTTTGGGGTGATCCTGGATAGCGAGCTTTCTCTCAATGGAAAGGCCAATCGTACAGTTATGACTTGCTTCTTTTTTATAAGAAGATTGAAGAAAATCTTCCCGTTTATTCCCTTCTCGGCACAAAAGCAGATCGCTCTGGCCTTGGCCATGTCCTGAATGGACCACTGCAACGCCCTCTACCTGGATATGAATAAGTGCACCCTGGCAAAATTGCAGGTATTGCTGAATGCTCTTGCCAGGGCCATTCTCGACATTCCCAAGTGTCAGTTGGCCTTTAAGGGGCTGTGCGAGTTGCACAGCCTACCTGTTAAAAAGCGAGTCATGTTTAAGGTCCTTTGTATAGTACACAAGGCTCTCAATCAGGCGAGTCCAGCTAGGATAGTGGAGATGTTCCATCAGTACATCCAAGGTAGAAATCTCCTCTCAGCCCATCTGAACCTGGTCACTTTGCCCAGAATCCGAAAGAAGAGATGGGGTGGTACAGATTTCTCAGTCGCAGCAGCCAGACTTTGAAACTCGCTTCCCCACTCTCTGACTTCGATCACGGTGCACTAGCCCTTTAGAAAGGCTTTAAAGACCTGGCTGTTTACCCTATAGACAGACCCTCTTAGCAGTGTGTATAAGTGTCTAAGCTGCTGCTGGATTGAAGCTCTGTAACTACAGCACCTTGGGGCCTTTGGGCTTTTGTTGCGCTTTATAAATTCTGGTCAAATCAAAGCAAAGACACAGACAGGGAGCATAGCAGACGAGAGTCTCATCTGGCTAATACTGCCAGAAATAAATCCCGTCCCACCCTGAAACCCTGATGTTCATGGTTGACAGCTCTTCAGTTGTTTTTCCAATGCTAGACTCTCCATTCCCTTTTTGTTTGTGGGTCCCTTCTCTACATTTAAAAGGGGTCAGGCCCCACTATGCAGGCAGCCTTTACTACTCCGTTTACAGATTGTCGGTTGAGGCCTTTCGACTTGCATACCTGTTTGTTTCTCTATTGAAGACTTTTGCATATCCCTCCCTCCGTGATCAGATGACATGGCCCATCATCTCTTCACGGACCTACACACATGGTCTCTTAATGTCAATGGTATGACCCACTTTATAAATCGGAAAAAGATTCTAACGTCCCTCAGCTCTAAACATCCAGATATCGCCCTGCTACAGGAGACCCACCTTTCAGTGTTAGAATCTGCCAAACTGAAAAGAGATTGGGTTACCTCCAGATCAGACAACCTCCTTGGAGCACATGCTGACCCTGCGTGCACCCCTCGGAGAAAAAAAGTGGCTATACTTAGTCATAAGAAACTTCCGGTGAGGATCCTAAAGACTTGGATTGACGTACACGGTCAGTATGTCTTTGCCCACCTACGTGTATTGGACTACGCATTTGTGGTGGGCTCCATTTATGCTCCACTAAGCACCATGTGCTTTTGGTTCTGGCACCTGACCAGGCTACTGGCGGAATTCGGCTCCTATCCTGTTATTATCGGTGGCGACTTGGACATGGTACTGGACCCTCTCCAGGACAAGTTCTGTGGATTTGATCCCCGGTACTCACAGGATAGAGCCACACTTGGCAACGTAAATGGGTGATTTTCTATCTGCAACCCATGGCGATTGTTGTATCCTAGGGAAAGGGACTACACCTACATTTCTCCAGCTCATGGTATAGAATCCAGATTAGACTTTTTCCTGACGGCATTGAATATCTTATCAAAAATCCAGACATGTGATATCACCGTGGGGACTATTTCAGACCATGCTCCAATTGCTCACTTTCTGGACCTCTGCCTGGCATCACCCAAATCCCGTACATGGCGCACAGATGTCTCAAAATGTAGGATGCCTAAAGATAAATGGAAGCTTCTTTCCTGGCTCACTTAGTACATTGAACTTAATGGACCAACTGCTCCCTTGAAGCAGGTTTTGTGGGCGGCGGGCAAGTCATACCTGGGAGATATCCTCATGAGGGACTCCAATGCAGCACGGAAGGATGCTGGAAGCGGAAATAAAATCGTTACTGGTGACATATAGGGAGCACCCCATGCCGACCCTCTTACGCACTCTTCTCAACAAAAAATATGAACTGAACATGACCTACACCAGACTTGCAGAGAAAACACTCATGTGAGTTAAACAGAGAAGTTATGAACACGTTAAAAAAGCTGGTCGGCTTCTTGCTCTACAGCTTTGGCAAAGGGAGGCTAAGACAGTGGTTCCGGCTATCCATAACACCTCCGACTCCTTGTTGTCTTTCCCGGACCTCATTGCACGTGAATTTGCTGCTTTTTACTCCAATCTTTACACTTCGGAGTGTTCTAATGATACTATAAGAGAGGGCTCCTTTTTTGTCCAGGCTTCACCTCCCAGATTGCCCGTCCATATGCGGGAAGAACTGGAAAAGGATATTACAGAGAGGGAAGTTGGTGAGGCTGTTAAGAGAATGGCAACGGGCAAGGCACCAGATGAAGACAGATTCCTGCTTGAATTTTACAAAATCACACAGTCAGTCACAATACCCCTCCTTACTGAAATGTTCCGAGAGGTCTTAACTTTCGGCTTCTCGTGGGAGGAATTTAATCAAGCTCATATCACATTCATTCCTAAGCTGGATGGGACCTACTTCTTTGTGCCAACTACAGCCTTATCTCCCTTTTAGACCGTGATATGAAAATCCTTGCCAAGGTCCTGGCCAGTAACTTAGTTGTAGTGATCCCTCTTGTCGTACATGAAAACCAAGTGGGATTTGTGCCAAGCTGTTCTTCCCGCAACCATCTACGCACCCTGGTGCATGTCCTATGGCAAGTTTGAGCGGACAAGGATGCCAAATTAGAACTCTCCCTAGACACCGAGGAGACGTTCGATCGAGTTGAATGGCCTTATCTTTTTCGTACTATGCAATGATTCGGCATCAGGTCACATTTCCTGGCCATGGTGCACTGCCTCTATAGATCCCCAACTGCCCAGGTCCTGTGCAACGGCTTCTGCTCTGACCATGTAGACATTATACGCAGCACAATGCAGGGCTGCCCTCTGTCGTCCCTGCTGTTTCTCCTGGCTTAGAACCAAAGGCCATTCCCATGTGCTCGTCCACCTCGATCTCCAGGGTACCCACTCCTGCAGGGTATCTCAAACTGCCTGCTCTGTCTGGATGATGTGCTCCAGACGCTGAATAACTCTGCAACTTCCGTGCCAGCATTTATGATGCTTATAGAAGATTTGCCAACCTTTTCTGGGTACAAGATCAACTGGGCTAAAATCAAAACGCTGCCCATGACGCCCGCCACTACATGGTGATCACTTCAATGGCTGCCAGCGAGATGGCTCCCTGGGGGGCTGAAATATCTCGGGTAATGATTAGTACTGACTTTAATATCATGGTTGAAGACCATGTTCTCCCACTTCTGGAGAAAACTCATTCAAATATCTGGCGGTCCCTACAGCTCTCCATATGGGACGGGGATTCAAACTATTAAAATGGTGGTAGTCCCTACATTGAACTATGTGTTTGACATTATTCCTTTTCATATCCCAGCCAGCTATTTCAAGAAGTTTGATATGATCATTCAATGATATGTATTGGATACCACTCCTCCAGGGTTAGTAGCATCCAAGCTTCATGCAGCCACAAAATCTCCGGGAGCCTTCACCTCCTGCACATCCTGTCATACTACAGTTCTCACTTCCTTTACCAGATGGCTTATCACCTGAACTCTCATATTGAACCCCCCACTTTGGGTCAAAATAGAAACCAGACTTTACAAGGGGGTGGAGCACATGTTACTTCTGTATCCTGACGCCAAATTTTCATCAGATCCTCATAACCCCATTCTCTCAGAAATGTATAGGGTCTGGAAAACAACACACAAACTTCTACAGGAGGACAGGCTTACACGCTGTAAGGCCCCGCTGTGTCCATAGACTCTAAACCCTTCTTATGGCCAGATTGGCATCTCAAGAGAATTTCTTAAGTGGATCAGGTACTGACTGACGGAGTTGCCAAACCCTTCACGGATCTGTCAGACACATACGGGCTACCCAAATCTCATTTTTAGAGATACCTGCAGCATTATTTCGATTTAAAGCTGAAGACACGTAAATGGCTCCACACACGTCTTCGCTATACACTTCCCTTGTTCGATGGGGCCACTGCAAGAAACTGATCCCAGGACTTTATGACCTACTAATCATTAGACAGTTCTCTGCTCTGCTGTACCATATTCTTCTGCTCTGCAACACCGGCTTGCCACCTTGTACTCCCTGACGCAGTGGACGCGTCTCATGGCTGACCACGATAGAGAACTCCAGGAGGTGTGGGCATAATTCAGCTACTTTAAAATACTTCAGGATTGGCACTGGTCTCCGGAAGGGCTCTACCAGGTGAAATTAGCACCCTCATCCAACTGCTGGAGATGTGCAGCACCGAACAGTGACATTTTGTATAGTCTTTGGTCTTGCCCGATGCTCCAAACCTAATTGACTCAGGTGTGGCAGGTCCTCACTGACACGTGTGCACTAGGCCGTGCACCCTCAGCAGCACTTATAATGTTACATGACTTCTGGACTGTCCTTTCGATCACCAAACATGAGAGGAGCTGGCACTCTACCCCCTTGGCGACATCGAAACTGTGTATTCTTCAGAATTGGTCTAAAACCGATGTCCCCATGCTTCAGGACTGGATGGATAGTATGACTCAGACTAGAGGGAAGAGGTGTGGCGCAGCGGCCAGGGAGGCTGACTCCGAAAACCGGTGGCTCACGGCTCGATCCCAGCGCCGGCGGCAGATTAGCCCAGCACCATGTGACTCTGGGCAATAATTCGCTTAATCTTCCCGACGGCCCCCAGCGCCTTGACGCCCTCGGGTACTTGTTCGCGCTTTACAAATACTGAACTGCAGCATATGAACACTTGATTTACCAGTTTATTGACCAATCGCAACTTTTCTTAGACATCTGGTACAGTTCTCTGAACACTACATGTTGACTCCTCTGACTTGTTTCATGTCTCACCTGAGGGAGGCAACTTCTCCGTTTGTACTTGCAGTTCTTCAGGCATGTATTATGTATCTCTACACATCATTCTTTAACTGGTGGGCACTTCTTCCCTTTGTCAGGCGACTGGATCTCATCTCTGTCGCGCTATATACTCAGTAATCTGCTAATGTTGCTTGTAGACATTAATGGGTCCAGGTTTGCCGATTGGGCAGCTTGCCGAACCGTGGGGGTATGCCTTCAGTCTCTGTTGGGTTAGTTCTTTTACTGTAACGCTATCTTTTTTCTGTTTTTATGTCTTTTCCATGGGTAACAGATAAAACGTACGTGATTATTTTATCGGTTCTTATCATCTGACCTCTGAATAAAAATGATTTAAATATAAAATTAAATTTATTAGTGGATTACTGTTCGTAGTGTTATGTGGTGGTTCGCCATTCACTGTGTGTGTTGGGTTGGATGGAAAGTCCACAAAAACTGCAAGATTTCATAAAATCTGCCCAGTGAAATACATTTGCAAAAGTGGCAAATTCTACCTGCAAAATTTCTTCCATGGGCAGATTTGGTGTTTTTGGCGTTTTGTCGAAATGTTTTGGCTGCTGCTAGTTGGGAGTAAAAAAGGACCTTGACTCTCGGATAATGTTTTTCCCAACATCGGTACCAGAACTGGCAAGGTGGTCTTAGGGCGAAACTTAGCATCATCAGATGGTGAAACAATACCTTTCGTTATTAGATTGACAAACTCTTCCTTCAGTGAAGGAGAGAGGCACTCATCTTTGGTGAGTGGTTTATTAGGGGGAGAACAATGGGACGTGAGTGCAAAGGGCAGCATGTAGTCTACGTAGCCAAACTGGGACAAAGTCCTTGTTTCTGTAGGTTGACCAGATAAAAGATGTCTTCGGTCGAGGTGGGATTTCAAGTGAAGTGAGGCATATCTCTTTTCAACAAGCGAATCTCATGGAAGTGGGGGACTAATTCCTACTCATTTACATAATTATTCCTATGAAATACTGACACCTGGTGGTGCAGTGCAAGCTATCCGGAGATTATGTGATTAATTTAAATAATAATTCACAGCAATGATATGTGCTTTGCAGGTGTTCTCTTGCTAATAAGATTTTTGCCAATAACATGGCTTTTTGCTTTTCATTTTAATAAGGTGTGTGGGGGGGGGGGCATCGCTAGGTTTTTATGAGTGCCTGGATCTGGAATTATCAGGTTCCCAACTCTGGAATGGGCACTTCCAGGCCTAGAGACACTAGACTTGCAGAGCTGCGGGGGCATGAGGGGGAGAAGGAAATGCTGCCCCGAACTGTAACATAAGCTACTCTGCCCTCATGCCGCCCCCGAACCATGGCCCTAACAATAGCCTTTGCACACATTTACCACCTGCTTTGGTAGCTATGAGAATATATGGGCATGTTATTTCCTTTAGATGGGAGAAAAGTGCAGATTTGCACCTGATGTTCCTGGGTCTGTGTGTTATTCCTCATTCCACAGGAAAAAAACCCTATCCATGGAAGTAGGCGCCGGGATACCAGCTAGAATGAGAGATTCCAGCCTTCTATTATAACTGCGTCTAAATCTGGGGAACTCGTAATGAGGCCCTTGACTTCCATTCAGCAATTCAACTGCATCATGTGTTGGGGACACTTCGCTAACATTGTGTGTGGTTTGACAGTGACTGTTTATTGGCACCGTTAAAGATGAACCAGCTTGACTAAATCCACCTGAATGAATGGCTTCTTTCCCCTTTACTGCGATCATTTTCTGAAATTTATCGTAAACCTGAAGTGAATTTAAAAACTGGAATCGCAGGTGTGTCGGAGGCGGAAGTGACATCTAGGGCACGTATCTCACATTGATGAACCAGGCTCTCGCGCCCTCGGTGCCGTCCTATCGCCAGGCGCGTGCCATGGTCTGACAGTGACAGGTGCAGCCTCCCTGAGAGTATGTCGCATGTGTTTTTCTGGACACATAGCAGGGTTGTCTGTAACTCGCTGGACACCTGCCGGTTACTCTGGCCCGAGTCCCCCTTGACAACAGTCGCTGTCTCCTGTAACATGTTCCCTGACTGCTTTCTCTGTGCCAGTGATGAAATGGAACTGAACGTCTGAATTCAGAGGCGCAGTGACACCGAATGTGACCCTCTTACCCAGAGGCTTTCATTACATGTAAAGTGGGCGCGCCTCGTTCTGCAGCTCGCGCCAGGACATGAGACGCATCAATAGGAGCGCCGAGGGAGGGACGCAAATGTGCCCGTCTTTCTTAGGCCACCAACAAAGTCATTGTGGCGCGCTCGCTGCCTCGGTGAGGTCAGGCACAAAGGAGAGCTCTCGAAAGGGAGGTGATGCTAAGTGGGCTAATGAAACCCGCGCTTCAGGGCGCAGCGTGTCAAGATTTAAGGAGGCTTTGTGAAGACATGGCTTGCTAAATGTGGAAGCGTGTCCCTTCCGAAGAGCGCTGCACATCACAAGACACTCTTACCTTTGCCTTATGCCTATTTAGGGACATTTCAAATCGAGTCCGCTAATAAACAGAAGTTCGGCCCCGGTGTATTGGTTTTATAATAGATCTGTGTTTGTGAGCACTCCTTAAAGTGAAAACCAGAAAAAAGGGATGGGCTGATTCAATCTTATCCACTTATAATAATTTCAATGGGCTGCATTCTAGTCTATCGTTTATTGCCTATCGTGTTACTACAGATAGGGGCCAGCCACATGCAAATCAGTCTTGGCCCTGCTCCAATAGCAACAGCCCGTGCCAAAGTACAAGGCCACACCCCTCTCAGTGGCAAGCTAAGCAGTGTACAAACCAGTCAGGTTTTCAGGTGGTCCTTAACAAATATGTAGAATAATAATTATCAAATAGTGTATTTTAGTGGCCCTTACCAGCATATTTTTGGTGCAACTAAATTCCCAACTAGATTTTACTATTAAATGGATGAACAATACAGCCCTGCTTTCTAGAACGACCGCTGCTGACGCAAAGAGCTTTTTCCAGGTTGTAATATTCAGTTGGTAAGCTTTGTGGTAGAACGTGGGGCTTGGAATGCGTGTAGGTGATATGGAATGGTTATGTGTTTCTTGACAGTTGCTGGGAGCTGTTGGCGCTAACAGGACGATAATATGGTAGCTCCTCTTGTTCAATAAAATTACCTTTCTGCCATAACTTCTTGTCTTCTTGTGGTCCATCACCACATCTTCTGTGTGGTGATGGGCAGGAGCTGTCACCACGCTGGTGTTATCTGTGATAGACTATGTTAGCACGGGAAGAAGGAGGTCCTTTACCACTTAAATCCAAGAGTGGAATATATATAGCACAGAACTTGCTGAGCATGATTTCTCAAAGCATTGACTAGAGAAACAAGTCCTAATATTTGTCACAAATCTTATTTTTTTATTAAGATGGCTCCAGTTTCTCTCAGTACTAAAAATTGCTGGGTGGTGATGGAGGTACATTTGCACCTGTGATACACAAGCTAAAACTAGCTAAGCATCAGTATTAAGCTGTATACTGCCTTGAAATGACAGCACTAGAGGTGGGCAAGCTAGCAAATTCAAAGGGAGAGCCGAGTCAGGGGTCTGGCTTGGCTCTAAGAGCCAAAGCACGAGCCGATCCATCAAAAGATTTGCCATGTAAATGACACCACAAATATTATGTAAAAATAGAATAAAGACTCTTTAAGATTGCACATTTTTTCATCAATACTTGTACTAGTATTAATTTAGTACATTAGATTATATCAGTGCATTGAAATCTGTCAAAATGAAAGGGTTTTAAACATGAAATTCCCCCAGGCCCTGAAATAACTGCCAGGAAGTGAACTGGTATGTTAATTTGCCATGAGTGCCGTATGTATGGCCAATATTGTCATATGTGGAGCAGCGTTATTGCCTTGTAAACCATACACAAGTATTTTATAGTGTGCGCATCCTCAACTAAACTCCTTCAAGGTGGTCTGAGATCCGACACACGGCCAAGTGAGACACAGTGAAGTAAAGTGATTTGACTTGATCCACTTACAAGTGTGGAAACTGCAATTTGAACCTTTCTTTCCCTTTTACCACCAAATGACAGTGTTATGCATTTGTTTATTTAATGACCTAAATTAGTACACTATGTCCAATAAATACAAGTTTCTCATATTAATTTACGCTGACACAATGTATGTATAAAACGTCAAAAAAGATTTCTTGAATAAAATCGCAGTTAGTTGTAGGGGAGATTAGGAGACTATTTCTATGTTAATATCATCGCATTTCCCTTACTAAACAAATAGTAAAGAGGGAGAGGATTAGCACCTCAGTGACAGCTATTATAATAATTATCAAAGCAAAGAGGACTCTGATCCCGCAGAGCTTGCTCTCGGTTACATGTCTTCACTGAGAAATATGCCCATTGCAGCTCAGCTCCTGACACCGCAGGTGAGCACTGTTTTAGATGTCATGTGCTCAGTTATCCTGCTCTTAGCATGTTTTGTTTTTTAAAACTCCCTTAGGAAGGGCAAAGATTAATACCTTGGATACTTGACTTGGCTCTGTTTTGGCTCGCCAGTCCCCATGGACAAGGGCCAAGCGAGAGCAGTACATTTAGCCTAAGTATTGCTTCTTTTGCCCACCTCTAGACAGCAGGGAAGCTGATGCAGCAGCTGACTCATACTGTGAATCTTGATTGGTTATATATTTAAATAAACTTGTAGTACTGTATAAGGATCATTCTGTATATGTGTGTGTAAAGGTAGATTGTTTCTAAAAAGAATTCCCACCGCCCATCAGCACAGGAAGTGACATCACTGAATTTCCCATCATCCATCTAGACAGGAAGTAACATTACCGGTTTTCCTGCCAAAACTGTCTTTAAATGAAGAAACAGAGCAAGAGAACTTTATTTCCCATCACCCATCAGCACAGGAAATGACATCATGTCACCCTGAAGTCCTCCACCCCTCCCTGGACCTACTTAATGACAGCTGCAACACGGATGCACAGTGGGCATGCCAAAAGCAAGCCCATCAGCGCCTGGACCGCGCCCAGCACCGGGAACCCTGATCCGAACACCACCCAGCGATACTCTGCACTCCTTGGGTCAATAGACCCCAGACGCCTTTTCCCCCAACTGCTGCCGTACCGCGCCTTACACCACAGTAGGAGCTTTCAAGTGTACCTCCTGCCGGTTCTGAAGCAGTCACCCACCCACACATCCCACACAAATACTAGCAACGCCCTCAACACCCCCTCCCAACACACACACCACACAACCACCAACAACGCTTACACTCCCACCTTACACCACAGCAAACCCGCTCATCAGTACCCGCTCAAATGCATGCTACTCAACCCACGATCACTCAGCAAACACACAATCGAAATATGGAACATTCTGAACCAGCACCAACACCACCAACAGAACTACCTACAAGGCTGCACTCAGACGCTATCACTAGCAAATTAGAAACACCAAGAAAAAAGCACTAGTGGACCACATCGAAGGAAGCTCCAATAGCTGCAAGGAGATCTTCTCAATAGTCAAGGATTTTACCTCAGCCACTGTCAACAGCATTGCTGCCTCCCAACAACTCTGCGACAACTTATCCAACTTCTTCCACAGCAGAATCACAAACATCTACAGCAACTTCCTACACCAACCCAACCCCAGAGAACTCATTGCTAACCTACCCACTACCTACGAAGATGGCTACCTGACCAAATGGACAACCCTCACCAGAAACGACACAGCAGCAATCATGCGAACCATCCACTCAGGGGCCACAATGAGCTCATGCTCCCACTACATCTACAACCTGGGAACTTCACCAATCAGCACCACCCTGACCCACATCATCAACACCTCCATCATGTCCGCCACTTTCCCAGATGAATGGGAACTTGCAGATATCAACGCCTTTCTAAGAATCCTACAGCTGACGCAAATCAACTAAGCAACGTCCGACCCATCTCTCTACTCCCCTATCCAGCCAAAGTGATATAGAAGGCCATTAACAAGCAACTCAAACCCACCTCGAACTTAATCTTCTAGACAACACACAATCAGGATTCAGAAAGAACCACAGCACCAAAGCAGCACTCATCGCGGCCACAATTAACATCCTTGACCAAGAAGAAACAGAGACTCTTATCCAGCTAAACCTCTCCGCGGCTTTCGACACGGTCTCTCGCAACACCCCCATCAGAAGACTCCACAAGACTGGCACACAAGGATCCGTTCTTAAATGGGTCTGTTCCTTTCTCACAGGAAGAAACCAAAGGGTTAGGCTGACACCCTTCACATCAGAGACCAAGAAACTGATATGACACCCACAGACCATGCAAGAAATCTAGGGATCATCCTAGATGACAAGCTGAACATGACTGCTCAAGTCAACGCAGTGTAAACCTCCTGCTTCCACATCCTACATATGCTGTGAAAGATTTTCAAATGGTTGCCTCAGAACACCAGATGAACCGTCACGCAACACTCATCACCAGCAGGCTGGACTACGCAACACTCTCTACGTCGTAATCTCCAAACAACTCCTACACAGATTCCAGACCATCCAGAACGCAACCGCAAGACTCATACTCAACCTCCCACACTACACCCACATCACACTGCACTTCAGGAAGCTTCACTTGCTCTCCTTTCACAAGGGCAGGCAATTCAAACTTCTCACGCACACATACAAAGCTCTACACAGCACAAGACCAAAATACCTGAACAGTTGCATACACTTTCCCCAACCCGCCAGACACCTATGCTCTGCCTCACTCGCACACACTCCACACATGTACAAAAGCAAAACTGAAGGTCGCTCATTCTCCTACATTGAACCCAAAACATGGAACAGCCTCCCTGAACACATCAGAGCCTCCTCCTCACTTATTGAGTTCCGCAAGAAGCCGAAGACCTGGCTCTTCATATAAACACCTTGGTACCACACATCTGCACACCTTGCCCAAGCGTCTGGATACCCTCTCGGGTGATTAGTGTGCTATACAAATAAACATAACATAACATTTTGTATCTAATATTTCAAGTCTGCCAGCTGCTGCAACCATTTGCATAGGATTTGGATGGCTCGTTGAAGGAAACAGTTTTTTCTGTAAAACTCGAGACAGGGTCTTTTTACTCTGTCTGTTGCTCATGAAAAGCTCAAGTTAGACACAGAGAGCAGGGAATTTTGCACTTTAGTGTGAGGTATTTTCAACAAGCAATTTTCTATTACAAAGCAAGGGTCTGGAAAGAGAACTGACGGGACAAATGAAGAACTATGTTGGAACCCACACACTACTCACAACTGTCATTTGGCCTTCAAACCTCGAACAGGGGCCACACTGGTCTCCATTGGTCCCATCTGCCTTACACGAGGGTAGATCTGTAGTAGAGCTTCTCCTTGACCTTTTGGCATTCTACGATGCAGTAGGCCACAGCATCTACGTGAGGATGTTTAGGATTGGACAGCGTAAACAGGCACAGCCATCAATGAGACACGCAGTGAGATCTACTGGGACAAATCATATCAACATACCTTTTTTTGCATAGGATAACATTTTGAGGTCCTTTAAGGATCTACTTTATCACAGATGCTTTCCTACAAGTGCATGCACTCTGGCTTCTAAAGATACGTGGATGGTGGTCTGATCCACCTCTTACTGAAACACACATCCTGGGTACCTACCTGGACGAGGCACCATCACAATCCTCAAGAGGAATAATTACCATTGGATCAAGAAGTGCTGCCGTTGCATAAATGGCTCCAAGACACAGGCTCTAAAATCTTTCCATGTTGTGCATAACCCAGGAATCTGTATCCACTTTCCACCTTAGATGCAGTCATTATTTTTCTATTTCCAAAACATGTCTGACATGGACAAGACACAGTGGCAAATCCGTTCTTGTACAAGGCTGCTGTTTCCGGATTGCTTGTCAGTGCTCAAATCCACACCACATCCGGGGTAGCCTTAAACGCAACTGTCTAAAAAGCTTCTGAATCCCAATCACGCAGGTTGAAGACTACCTGTCTTATTCAGGGTCTGGACCTTTACACGAAAACCATCCCAGTCCTAGTAATCTCAGTTAATTCACTGAAACGGAGGTTAGCACAATAACATTTCCTACAACATCTCCACCATTGAGAAGTGACCACTGGGTTCTATACACAGCAACCGATGTCCACTCATACTGATAGAACTTTTATAAACAGCCCCTGGGTTGCAGTTACATTATTTAAGTCACTGTAGGTGATGTGAAAGAACTCGAGAAACCATACTAATATAAACAACTGGCTAGCTTAAGATCTGCTAAGCAGAGTGTAATGAGCAGAAGCAGTGATTAAGCATAACAGACAGACCCATTTCACGAGCCTTCTAATAGTCGACTTGGGAAAGATTCCCCCATCTTTTACTCTATTCCTCCATTACAGCTCAGGTCCCTGGTCCATTGGCAAAAGATTATATGGAACACAATATAAAACCTGCTCTCTTCCACTCACAAGAAATCTTTAATTTGAGCATTACTCAGTAATAGACCGGACAGGACATCCAACACCAGCTGCAAATTCCAAGAAGGAAAGGAGCGGACAGGGCGAGGAAACAAATTCAACAGACCCTGAAAAAAATGAGGCATCAGGCCCCCGTCATCCCTCAAATTATGCCAGGAGCCCCGAAAAGCCTGAATGGCCGCCCACTGCACCCGCAGAGAAGCCACCGACAACCCCAGATGAGCCCCATCCTGAAGGAACTGCATCACCAAAAAGAGGTCAGCCACCGTGGGATCAACCTCCTTAACAGCACACCAGGCCGAAAAGGCCCTCCAATGCCTATCATAGGACAGAAGAGTGGAGGATCTACGAGAAGCCTGTAAAGAAACAGCCAAATGGTCAGGAACCCCCAACCCCGCCAGGCCGTCAAGTGTAACCTCTTCAAGGAGCACAGGAGAAGGGCCGGAAACCTCAAAGGAGACGGAACCACAGGAAGGACCCACTCCTGGTCGCAACACAAGTGGGCCAGGAGAGGAAACCAATTCGCCCGAGGCCAACGGGGCGCAATCAACACCACCTGAGCACGGTCCCTCCGGACCCGAACCACAAAGGCCCGGAGCAGCAGAAAAGGGGGGAAGGCATACAGAAGACCCCGAGGCCAAGGACAGGCCAAGCCGTCGATCCCAGAGTCCCGGGACACCTGCCCAGAGAACAAAACAGGCCCACCATGACATTTTCCGGGTCCGCAAAAAGGTCCACCACCGGGAGGCCCCACTGACCCACTAACTGGTCGAACACACTGGGAAGGAGGGAGGAATCCTTCGACGAGGGAATGTCCCGGCTCAAGCTATCGGCTCGCACATTCTCCACCCCTCGAAAGTAGAAAGCCGACAGACCCAGTACCCAGACCTGTGCCCACAGAAATATGTCTCTGGCAATGAGGTTCAATGACCTGGACCTGGTCCCCCCGTCTGTTGACATAGGACTTCGCCACCAGATTGTCCGTCTGAACCAACACCCAATGGTCCCGCAGAGAGTCCTGAAAGTGACCCAGGGCCAGCCAGGTCGAAGACCTCCGGGAGTCCCCTGAACCTGTTCCGATCCCAGCCAAGCACCCCACCCGGACTGGCTGGCATCCCAAGTTACCACCAGTGGAGTCGAGGGAGACAAGGAAATCCCAGCCAGAAGATGACGCCGGCAGAGCCACCAGGAGAGGTCCTCCCGGATCTGGACAGTCAGTGGCAGAGGAGACAACAGACTCAGCGACCCCGGAGACCACATCAACAGGATCCAAATGGCCAGGCGAAGAAGGTGAAACCGAGCCCAGGGCACCAGAAACACCACAGAAGCCAAATGCCCCTCTACCCTCAGCTATTCCACCGCCGGGGGAGCTTCCAGGGACAGCAAGGTCAGAACCTGAGACTGAAGAGAGAGCAGGCACTGGTCGGACAGGGTAACACGGCTGACCGGAGCCGAAAACGCACCTCGATGAACACCATGTCCTGAGAGGGGGCCAAAGAAGACTTTTCCCAGTTGACCAAAAAGCCGTGTCCTTGCAGAACCTCCAAGGCTTTCCCGACCTGAGCGAGCCAAAGAGACTCCTCTGCAGCATTCAGCAAGAGGTCGTCTAAATAAGGATGGATGAATACCCCATCCGCATGAAGAAGAGCCATGAGAGGAGCCAGGACCTTCGTGAAGACCCTGGGAGAGGACTTGAGGCCGAAGGGAAGAATGCAAAATTGAAAATGGGCGTCCCCCACTGCGAACCTCAGGAAACGCTGATAAGAGGCGGCGACAAGGACTTGGAGATAAGCGTCCTTGAGATCCAAGGAGGCCAAAAACTCGCCTGGCCGAACCTGAATAATTGCCTGAAGGGTCAACATACGGAAGTGAACAGTTCGAACCCAGGAGTTGACCCATTTGAGATCCAGAACGGGCCAATAACCGCCGGACACCTTCTGCACCAGGAATAGAATGGAATAGGCCCCGGTGCCGATGTCCGAGACAGGAACCCGGCAGATGGCCCGTTTTGCGAACAAACTGGACACCCCTTCCAGCAGAGCCATTCTGCGTGGACCTGAGATAGGCACTGGAGTCATCCGAACCTCAGTATCGGGAGGAACCTGTCAAAAGTCGAGCACGTAACCATGATTCGCTGTGCTCAGGACCCAGGCATCTGAAACGTCCTTGGAAGAAAATGCCTGAGCCGGCCCCCAACCGGCAGTGAATCGACCAGACAGTAGTTGTCAGGGACCCTTCTTGGCAGAGCCCTTAGGAGTGGAGGCAGCGTGTTTTGGAGAAAAACGGGGCTGAAAACGTCTCCTCCGGAAAGACTGACGTGACTCACGTTTCGGGGATGATCGAGGGGCCCTATTCCAAGGCGTACCAGACGGAGCCGAACCCCCTTTATAGGGCAAAGCATGTTTCCGCTCCTTGAAAGCTTTAGAGATCATGGCAGGCAATTGATCCCCAAAAGAGCCTGGCCATCAAATGGCAACTTCAACAAAGCCGCCTTTTCCCCAGGATCAGCCTTCCAATTACGGAGCCAAAGGGAACGATGCACCGTCACCAAGGCCCCAGTCGACATAGCAGACGATTTAATAACGTCAGAGGAAATGTCAGCCAACAGCTTAGCCTGCATCTCCATTGCGGTCAAAAGGTCAGAGCAATCCGAGCCGTCCTGAACAGCCGCCGCCAACTTCTCAAAAGCCTGCACCAAGGACTGTGCTGAATAAGCAGCGAAAAGGCTAGCCCTCAGTGCCAAATTCTCAGCTGCAAACGCCTTCTTAAGGCCAGAGTCCATCTTTTTATCCGTCGCATCAATCAGGGTACAATCCTCAGGCTGAATAGCCATTTTGCCAATCAGCGTGGCCAGGATAGAGTCCAATTTCACATTATGGGGCAAGGGGTCGTTCCCTTCCAATAAGTAAAGCTTCTGGAGGAAGCGAGGGACCTGCATTCCCATAGCACCACATCCTTCACAGGGCCCTGAAAGGGCATGCCCAACCGGGAGGGCGTGGCGTACTGATGGAAAAGAGTCCCGCTGTCCTCAGCAGTCTGGAAAGGAGGGAACCCCAAATTGTCCCGAACATGAGCCAGAATGTCCCACCGTTCCTCCCTGGAGACATACTTTCCACCAGAAGAGGTAGAAAGACCATCACCATCCAATGGGGAGAAGTCGCCCGCAGGATCCAATGGATGAGGACGGGACGGACCAGAAGGCACCAGCCGAGCCTGCAGAGCCTTGGACACAGCTGCCTCAATCATGTCTTGCACCTCACCTTTAGACATGAGAGGCACTTCACTCCCCAATGGGCCCTGGTTCCTAGGGCGCTTCAGGGGGACCGGAGACCCATCAGAAGAGGAGGAAGAAGAAGAGGACACCAGATTGTTCTTCTTAAATAACCTCTTGCGACCCATGACAGCAAAGTACTGGTGAAAGTACACCTCAGCAACCCCATTATATGGCCGTGAACCGAACCGGCCAGCAACCAATAAAAATACGCCAAGAAAAGCCCCCAATCAGTAGGAAAAACCAATTAACCAAAAAATAAAGAAATAACGGGTCAACAACCCAGTCCTACCAGGTCTCTATGAAGTGCACCGCAAAGGCAGGCTCGCAGCCGCCACCCGGAAACAAAGCCCCGGCCGCAGGAGGACCGCCGGACTCCGCCGCGGCTTCCTGTGCCAATGCTCCGCTCCTCGATCACGAGGAGACCAAGGAGACACCGCACGGCTGGAGAACGCTGCCGAGGGCACCGCCGACGGAGAGAACCAAGACGAAGACTCCCCGGCACCGCCACAGGGAGAAAGCCAGAGGTAAGTCACCCATGTTAGGAGACAAAAAAGAACAGGTGGAGGTGGGGGCGGGCAGAGTTTTTGTAGTCTGGGGGTGGGTCGAGAGGGTGGCGGGGGCCTCATTGGTAACGAAGGAAGGCAAGGGAGGGACGGGAGTAAATGGTAATAACCTTTTATGGATAATTCAGAAAAGGGTGCATTGTAGGAAGTGCACAAGTAGTGTAAACAGAACCTTTCTCAGCTCCAATGGGAGGCAGTCTCTTTTCATGAATGTCTCTCCCACTCCTTGTGAATCGTCCTGCCATGCTGGTGGACAATCCTGCCTATTGCTGGCTTATCTCAACTAGGGTCGTGCTCCCTTTTGGGAGCAGCAACATCTCTTAGGAGCGACCCAGTAAGGCGGATTTTGATGGAGTGCCTTTTGGCACCACAGGGCAGAGCCGTAGCTACAGAGGGCATGGCGGGGCCTGACACCCATATATCAATGTCTAACTCACCTAAATACAGGCAGCATGCAGGGCTGGTAAGTCATGAGAGTGCTGTCTAAATCGTAGCTCATGCTAAAACTTCATTAACCACTAAATTCAACATTCACCTTAAAATTAAAGACCTGCATTCCACTTTGGGACAACATTCAAACCATTTCTTTAATTTTCAGTTGATGAATGAAACTGCTCCTGCAGCTACAAAATTTAGCATGATGTGCCACAATGTGGGGAACAGTGAATATGATGCATGAGTTACTGTAATATATGTAACAGTCAGTAGCGGCCGGCACTGATCGGGGACGGCGGCCGGGGAGGTGTGGGTGGAGGGAAAGGGGGTATATAAAAAAATAAAAACGTACCTCCTGTCCGTGTCCCGCGTCATCCTCGTCGCTTCTCTCCACTCCTTCATCCGGCTAGAACAGGAAGGACACCGGAAACACCCAGGCTCCCCTGAGCCAATCAAAACGCTGCAATGCAGCGTTGTGATTGGTCTGAGCGCAGTGGTTGGCGCTCAGACGGGGTTGGGGGCCATGAGCATGTTCTCCACCCAGGCTGTAATGCAGCCTGGGTGGAGAGCATGCTATGTGCGCATGAATGTTTGGCCGGCCGCGAAGGCCGGCCAAACCTTCATGCTCACATAGTGAGTGAAAACCACTCCTCCCCTGCTCCCTCAGCAGAGCAGCCCGCCCCCACCCCGCTTCCCAAAGCTGCCACGCCCGCAACAAGAAAAAATAAAATGATTTTATCATTTTATTTTTTCTTACACTGCTGTAAAGCAGTGGGGTGACGCTCCTCCGCCTTAGCGAAGGAGCCGCCACTGGAATCAGTGAGATGCATATCTTACTTGTCAACTCTCCCTTTTTAGGTCTTGCTCGAGACAGCACATGCGTTTTCCACTGCCAGATTGCTTGTTAAAAAACTTAGAGCGCTTAGAGCCCACCCATTACTTAGCACAGGTTGGCTTCGACATCACTCATTACCTTGCTTCTTATTGGGCAGCATCTCTCAGTTTCGCTTTATCTTCCTCTGTACGGCCGATCTGTGGAGAATGGACCATGTACTGATAAATTACTATGTCCTCCCACTGCTTGCTCTTGAATTGAAGTACTTTTACTTTGGTCGATTCCCCACTGTCGCTGCTTGTTCACCCGTTCCTTCACCCACTTCGCATCGTTGCTTATCATTGCTTGTCCATTGAAGTTCCTTGCCCTCCCCGGACCCGGTTCCCCACCGTTGCTTGTCTTGCGCCCCATCCTCTCCCCTCCGTTGCATGCCAGTTGGCATTGTTACTGCCCTTTCCTCACTTTCAGGCTTCACTCATGAAACAGCTTACAGGCAGTGCTTAATTTGTAAACAAATAAGTGCCAGGGCTCTTGTCAGGAGGCTACTGCAGCTTATACCACACATTGCCCCTGCCATGCTGCCAATGATAGTAACAACACAACTACTAACTATCACATGCCAAAAAGTGTGAGAGTTCGGACTATTTCAGGCACCCAAAGCTAAAAGAACGGCTTGAGCCATTAACCCCTTCGCTGCTTCTGTCGGCCGTCGCGAGCACTACCTCCGTAGTGCTGCGCACGTCCGTTGGCCGACGCGGCCCCGCCCACTCGATGGAACGCCCCGCACTGCGGCGGAATTGCCGCCGCAGTAAACAGGTTAATAGTCAGTTTTCATGTATATTGAATTAATAATTAGCTGTTGTTGTGGTCATTTCTAAATTAGCCAAACAGTGCCACCTTGTGGCAGACTGTCACAAGCGCCGGTGTTGACAATTAAGTGCTGGTGCCGAGCACCGGAAACCACCGGCTCAAATTAAGCACTACTTACAGGGTTCCTGCACCCGCTGTAGACATCATTGCGCAATATGCCACTTTCACACTTCACTCCTCATGAGACAGCTTACAGGGTTACTGCACCCCTTGCAATGATCTGTGTACTATATGCAGATCAAGGGCTCCACTTCTCATGAGACAACTTATGACAACTTATGAATTACTGTACCCACTGTAGAGATCTTTGTGCAATATGCAGATCACAGGCTGCTCCCCACATTTGACAGCTTATGTGGGTCACAATGCTCGCTGCAGAGATCTCTGTGCAAAATGCAGATTAGAGGCTTCACTCCTTTTGATACAGCTTAATAGAGCTGGGTGAGTCACTGAAAGCTCGAGCCTGGCTCTGGCTTAGCGCGAGGTCCTGTTGGAACCTCAAGCCCATAACAAGCCGAGCTTTCATGTGGGTTCTGCCTGTCAACCTCCCTCCACCCAGGATGTTACGTTATGACCAGAGCTGCCAATTTAGGAACTGGGGAACCGGTTTTGATTCGGGTCATCAGCTCAACATTGTGTAATTCTAGGCAAATCACCTAATATCCCTGTGCATTTAAAATATAAATGTGACCTTGTATAATGTGATGTATTAATGTCAAAGCTTCCACATAGGAATACATAAGAATGAACAGTCCTTGCTGGGTGGGAGACAGCAATAAAGAGAGAGAGAGGTACCTTCTGGCCAACTGCACCGACCCTGGGGTGGGTCATTTCTGGGACAATAAGCAGATAACCTGGTATCCTGTTAACTGGTCCTAAGAGTTACCATTGAATTACAGAATTGATGGTAGGTGGTTTCTTCGAGGTACACTGCACCTGCAAATGCTGCCTAATGACAGCACTTCTTTGGTAATGAATAACCTTCAGATAAAATATTGTTTTCATGTTGAAGGGAATTTGTCAGACGCAATCCCTTACTATTCCTGCTTATAATGACGGAGAATGAGAGAAAGATGACTGTAAAATGTTTTATAAACACTAAAGGTTTATCAGTCAGCACATTATCAGCTGAAAGTATTAATGAGATATTTGCAGCAGCTGTTTCTGTCAGCAGCTCCAGAGACTTGCCTAGTTTATTATAGTTCGACACTCAGCTGGGTTCAGCATCTGAGACCCTTTGGACAGCAGGCTTATGTCTGTCCCCCCAGGGAGGGTGTGTAGAGGGATGCTTCGGAATGGCAATGGATGTAGTAGAAGAGGTGTATACTAACTTTGGGTCTTAATCACAAAAAGAGTATGATTACTCTAAGATGCGGACAGTAGACCATCTCCCGATTTTGGAGTACAGGTCCAAGAAGTGGACGTTACAGAATTCTTGTCAAGCCCCAAGGGAAGATCATTCTTATGGAAGAGAAAGCCTCACACACATATTTGTGTCATGCTTCATCATCGGCAACCTCTCCCCACCCTGGTAGGACAATATCACCAGGGCGAACTCGACCTTCTGACAGACTCCGACAGGAGGGAGTTCTTGAATAAAAATACTGGACAAAGGTGGGATCCAGATTAATGGAAAAAAAACTTGAGTTTCCCCGGTATGTCACCTTTAATAGTGGGGACCTCCGGTATACCTAACAACCGAGTTGAGACTGTATTTTTGAGAAACAATGGCTCAACCTGTCTCTCTAAGCCATAATTTGTGATTAAGTATTAATCTAGGGAGGACGTACAGAGGCCAGACCTCCCCATCTCCCTTTGTGTGTTGAAAGTGATAACATTAGGTCCCACTGCCTGGGAGATCATATTTTCTCAGAAGCAGCAATACCCTTCTATATAACACGATTCAGGGGAGGATCATGATCCCCCTCAAGACCAATATATGGGGAATCCACTGTGACCGTCCTAATGTTACCACAGTATCTGTATAAGATGCCAAAGAGATAGAAATAGGAGCCATTCTAAGATGTCTCTTGTAGACAAAATGCTTAGCAATCTTTTATATGGTTACAACCAAAGTAGTGTGTATCATGAGCATAGGGTGGTGACAGCACATGCCACAAACATTAAGATGTTTTAACGCTGCAGCCGAGTGCCATATGTGCTCTGCCCAATTTCCAGCGTAACAGGTGTGCCGCTTCTCACAAGTGGGTACGTAAATGCTAATATGTAGAGCGCAGAGATGCATGGTCACTGAGCTTGACCTCAGTGCAGAAAGAGAGCTGTTGAGAGATCCTTGTCTTGAAATCGCCCAGGTCACCCAGTAGAGACCTGTCCCCTGCCAAAGTGGCGGGGCGGGCCAGAGGAGGGAGGTGGGACAAAAAAATAAATGAATAAAAAAAAAAGAACTTACTTTGAACACCGCCGCTGCCCGCCTCATCGCCCTCTTCTTTCTTCTAGGCACAAGCTCTCAGACTGCACTGTGGCCAATCCTGATGCTGCATGAGAGCAGCATCAGGATTGGCCTGAGCGCAGCAACTTGTGCTCCCAGGCAGACTGGGAGCCTGTGCCTGCTCTCGCCAGCCCCAGCAACGCAGCTGGGGCTGGAGAGAGCTTGAATGCGCATTAGGGTTTGGCCGGCCTGAGACGGCTGGCCAAATCCTCATGGGCAGTGAAGGGAGTGCACTACCACTCCCCTATCAGCAGTGCCTTCCCCTGGACCCGCCCCCAAGACTCGTCAGAGTCCTGGGTGCAGGTCCAGGAGGATTAAAAAAAGAATAATAAAACCGGTTTAAAACCCGTTTTATTATCGTTTTATTTGACAGTGGTGGCAGGGGGCCGCACTCCTCCGCCTTAATGGAGGGGCTGTCGCTGATGTCACCTTCACTTATATCCCTAACCATTAAAACGTAGCCCAAAGCCTGGCCTTTGCCATAGAGACCCACTTGAAGAAGCTTAAAGGTGATCCTGCTGCACTGCTTGTCACATTTGTTCTGTATCTCATGCAAGGGCAAGATGGTCAGTTTGCCTTGCTGGTTTGACACCCCGAATACCTGGGAAACTGTCTGATTCCTAATGCTCCTGACAGAGGTCTACACTCTCCTGGGCTGTTTTTGAAGGTTATGACGTTTTGTGTCTTGTAGAACGTGGTGGTTTGCTCTCCACAGTCCTAGGCTGTTTTTCCGTTGTTATTCTCTTCCATCGTTTATGTTATGATTCAGAATGGTTTTGAAAATCTCTGTTTGTTCAAGCTGCTATTCATGAAAGGGTGTACCTTTTTGTCTGGTTGCCATATTTTGTTTTTTGAATTATCAATATGCCCATTCCACGTGTAGCATTGGCTGCTTACATTGTACAATCAAAGCAAGCCCAAACGTGTCTTAATAACTAACAATAAACTTTTCTGGACTTTGCCAGAAACTATTCACTCTTGCCTCAATCCTCGGTCCTTAAACACGGACACAAACTTGGCCACTAAAAGTGGCTGCAGACCTTAGAGACCTGCTGGAAGAAGTTTAGACTGGAGTGTGTACCCACCCACCCACACCACAGTCTCTAAAATTGCTTTAAGGTACTTCCAGGAATGGCAGTAATATACACACTGGTGGGAGCTGCACCCCAGTTTACTCTCTAAGCCAGTCTGTGGTACAGGCTGCGCCCAGTGGGCAGCTTAGCCCGATTCCTGCCTTTATAGTGGTACATTCTATGCAAGTCATTTCAGACATCACTGGCACTTAGTGACAGTACTGAATCTGGGTGGGACATGAGCAGGATGAGCATGGATAAAGCAGGGCAGCAGACGCTTGTATTAATGAGTTAGAACTGAAACATGCATGACAGGATCAGGATTAGGTGCTGATTTTACACACTGTCCTTTTTATTTGGCGTTTGTAACACTGTATTTGATGGCATGGTGATAAGTGCTTCACACCTCATGCCAAGGGTCTTAATTTGCACCACCTTTGGCACTCCAGGTGGACTGGTACAGCCTCCTCAGCCACTTATTCTTGTAATTATTTGTATTAAAATTTCAAACGTATATGATCATAATATTCAAAGGCATATGAGCAGCCAAAAACTATTACACATACAGTAGCACAATTGCATAAACATAGTACAGCTTGGAGTTCTCTTTAGCCAGACAGAACTCCCACATTTGATCCACAGCTCTGTTTGAATCCTCAGCCAATTTAAATGGGGCAGACACAGGGGCTCAAACTTTATGTGTGACATTGAAAGGTACAGAAGTCTGAAGTTGCTGTCTCGGGCCTAGTTATCACTGCAACACGTGACTCAGTTTAGGAAAAGGTAGAGCGACCTCGGAAGGATATCAGCTGAAATGGTCAAGCCATGGACTTTAGCCTGTGCAAACCAAGTCAGTGGGTAACATCAGTCAAACAGAAGAGAACAGTTAATTCTACAAGACCCAGAGTAGATTGCTCAGAGTAATGAGGGAACAGCAGAAATTCAATACATGGTGTAGTTACTGTACACAAACATACAGCTAAAGTAATAGGAAAGACTTGAGAGCAGCATCATCCTCTTGTTCAATTGTGATGATAAGAATTGCAGTGATTGGTTGGTTGAGGGACACGGTAGCAATGGTGTTTTACCTTGATGGACAATAAGGTTGTTGGAAGCCAGTGGTTGGGGCTCAATAATAGCTTGACTTCAGAATTCTCCTGTATGCTGGAATGTATGAGATACAGAGGTATAGTTTGTACCTGAGCAAAAGATGGCCTCACATGCTACGGGTAACCCAAGTGTGGTTTTCAAGTGACCATTGTCTAGTAGCTTCCACTTCCATTTATTCACCTCACAGAGCGCATTATTGGTGTGGTGGCGGAGAATGGTTATGTTATTGCATTAGTAGGGTGCTCTATCGCCATGGGCCTCTAGGCACATAGTTCAATTCTGAAAAGAAATAGATCAGCTTAGTTCTGTATTGCAGTTTCGATTGTTTGGTTTCAAAGGCTTAGATGTTTCGAAAACTCCAAGAGGGAGGGTGCCGACCATAATGACACAGGAAGGAAATGCCGTACTTTGGTCGCTGCCACTGACAAAGATTAACCACCCTGCCGTTGTTTTTGAATCTGCAAACAGCAAGCAAGTTCGTCAGGGATGATCTCAGTTTTGCAGAGGAAGGGGTATTTTTTAAAATGACTCCTAAAAATGCCTGGAGAAATGGGCTGTAAGGCCTTAAAGACGATGTGACAGACTTTGAAATATATACGCTGCCGAATTGGTAACCAACGCAGTTTCTGCAACAAAGGTTTGGCATGAGTGTTACATGTCCAACCAAAAATCAAACTTGCAGCGGTGTTCTGTATAACCTGTAGTCTGTGGCGGCTCCTCCGCTATGGCGGAGGAGCATCGCCCCACTGCTCTGCAAGCAGTAGTTAAAGGAAAACTAAAATGATAATAGCCAGCGTTATTATTATTGTAGTTTTCCGTTTCCTGGTGCGTGGCGGGCCTGGACTTCCAGAGCAGGGGCCAGGAGGAGGAGTGGTTGCGCATAACTGTTTGGCCATCATTCCCCATCTAAGCGCCGAATTACGGCACTCTGACCAATCACAACGTCATGAGCCTGGGTGCTTCTTGGCTCCGGCTTCCGAGGAGTAAGAGGCGTTGGCGAGGGGACCGGCCTAAAGGTAAGTGTTTTTTTGTTATTATTTTTTCATTTACTAGACATACTATAAACTGTGTGTCATCCGCATACATATATGCTTTGATTCTGGTCCTTTTTAGCAACCTGGCTAGGGGGATCACCAGGGGCATAGCTTCAGGGGGGTGTTTGGAGTGCTACACACCCCTAATAAATGTTTTTTCTGGTAAATAGTTGGGTACAGAGCTGCTTTCAGTCGGCTATGGTGTGGTGTCTGTCGAAATGCACCAGGAATTTTTACATACACACAGACACAAACGCACACCCCCTCTCCCTCTCTCTGTTTTGAAAGTCTTCAAAAATGTTGGTTATTTTACAAAATATTGTGTTTTCTCTCACTTAGTACCCTACCGATCCGTGTTCTTCTCACTTTCCACTGCCCTTTCATCCTCCCTGATGTGCCCTGCTTGTCGTGTAATGTATTTTAACATGATATGCCAACGTGATAGTTGGAAAATCTGACACTCAACCCCGCCCCCTCCCCTCAATCTTACTGACCAGGCCTGGACTGGTCAGTAAGCTTATGTACTGCATAAAAGTAGGGAAGGGGTGATCCTTGAGGATCTCCACTGGCTACAGGCACTTGCTGTCTGGTAAAAGCACCTCACTTGACAGCCTGAGCTCTATTCGACAGGAGTGAACTAAACCAATTCAGTACTGATTCTCTAATTCCTACAGCATCGAGCATGGCAGGGATCTCAGTGGCTAGATCGTTGGTGAAATCAGTGGATGGGCGTTACTCCTTCCATTGGCATCGCTATTGTTAGAAATGGGAGTCTCTGGTTGGCCAGGGCTTGCACCTCTGTCCAAGTAGGGACCCTTCTTCCTAGTCAGGATAAGGGAGTTACACTCCTAAAATAACCCCTGCTCACCCCCTTGGTAGCTTGGCACGAGCAGTCAGGCTTATTCTAGAGGCAGTGTGTAAAGCATTTGCACATAACCAACAGTAATATAGTGTAAGCACTACAAAAGGACACCACACCAGTTTAGAAAAATAACCAATATTTTTATATACTCAAGACAAGACCAAATACGATAGAAATCCACAATACAAATACTTTAAAAATGAATACGTTGCAAGATAACTTCTTCTTTGCAGAAATCGTGAAAAACAAAGTTCGTGCGAGTCGGTAGCTCCGTCCGAGTCTACCGCGATGCTGAAAACAAACAAAGTCCAACAGTTCCAGCCGACCGCGTCGATACGGGCCGGCAGAGTCGTGCACAGACTTGGTCACAGTACCTTTCTCGTTGTGGCTGGTACGGAGTGTACGAGCCGGTCGGCGTTCGTCGCGGTTGCGGTGCAAGACGGAGCGATGCAAGGTGCGGTGTCCTCTCGATGCGGTGCAGGCAGCGGCTCGATGACAGTCGTGCAGACGGAGTCGGTGAGACCAAGGCGGGCGATGCAGGGTGAGACGGTGCTCGATGCGGTGCTGGCAGGTTGCGATGCAGGTGACCAAGCCGGAGTGCGGGAGCTGGCGTCGGACAGCGGTGCGAGTCGGAGCGGTGCGTCGCGAAGCGTGCGAGCGGTGCCCCAACTGCGATGCGGTCACGATGGTTGAGCCAGATGCAGCGACAGCGTCGGTCTGGTCCGGCCGGTACAGTGAAGCGATGCGATGCGAACTGCGGTGCCCACAGGTCACGATGCAAGCAGCGGCTCGATGGCGTCGGACGTCGTCGTCGGTGAGACCAGGGTTGCGGTGCGAAGCGGGGCAATGCGGTCTGAGGTGCAAACAGGACACCGGGCCAGTGATGGAGTCGGTTGACGGAGTCGGTTGCGCTTCCCTTCCTCTGTGGCAACTGAAACATCGGTTCCAGAAGCGGTACCCAGAGGGTTGTGAAGTCTTTGCAGTCCCTGAGACTTCTTAACAGGAGGCCAGCTCGGTTTCAGGCCCTTGGAGATTCTCAGCACAAAGAGTAGAAAGTTCAGTCCAGTCCTTTCACTGCCCAAGACAGAAGCAGCAACTGCAGGCCAACCCAACAAGGCAATAACTCAGCAAAGGGGCAGTACTCCTCCTAGCAGCTCTCCAGCTCTTCTTCTTGGCAAGTTCCTTGATTCCAGCGAGATCTAAATTCATGGGGTCAGGGCCCCAATATTTATATCCCAAATTCCTTTGTTCTCTGGAGGCAGAGAAGCCTTTGCCTAGTCCAAACCAGTTCTGGAGCACTCTGTTGACAAGACTCCTTCTTTCCTTTCACAGTGCAGGGCAGAAACATCAGACGCACCACAGGGGGTGGAGCCAGCACTGTGGGGGGCAGGCACAGTCCTATTCAGGTCCCAGGTGCAACTCCTCCCTCCCATCTAGATGCAGATCTCTCTATTCACCACTGGGCGGACTCATTCTGTCTCCTGGAATCCCCCAGCCCTGTCACTCAAACTCCAGACAAGGAATACACAACCTAGCAGAGGCAGGCCTGGATAGTTAGACAAGAAAATACCTACTTTCTAAAAGTGGTATTTTCAAACACAGAATGTTAAAACCAACTTCACTAAAAGATGTATTTTATCATTCTGAGTTCAGGCATACTAAACTCAAATTTCTACCATGTTCCCGGAGTCAGTTAGGATTATAAGATGTAATAATCAAAACTGCCCATTCTGGCCTATGGGGGACAGGTAGCCTTTCAATAGTGAAAAACGAAATAGGCTGTAATTCACTACCAGGGCATGCCACGCACACCAGGGCATGCCCTACCTTTACCTAGGGTTTAGGGACTGGCAAGTGGGTGCACTTGCCAAGTCGACATGGCAGTCACAGACTGCACACAGGCTCTGCGGTGGCAGGCCTGAGACACATTTTGCAGGCTGCTTTGGTGGGTGGCACAACCAGTGCTGCAAACCCACCAGCAGCATTTAATTTACAGGCCCTGGCACACTCAGTGCAAGTTACTAGGGACTGACACATAAATCAAATAGCCAAACATGGAAATACCAATCCATAACACATTTCTTACAGGAGCACTTGCACTTTACCACTGATCAGCAGTGCGTAAAGTGCGCAGAAACACTAAACCAGCACAAAACAGAGTCAAAACCGGGAGGTCAGAAAGCAAAAACTCAGGGGAAACACGCCAAAAGATGCCAAGTCTAACAGCTATATATCAGATCCAGAATATATTCAGCCTTTTGTAGTTTCCGGTGAAATGTCATGCTAGGTTCATTGACAGAGCTGTGAACCTCATTTCTGCAGAACTGCTTTTCTGACCTTTTACCTTTCTTTAACTAATGCAGCTGGAATGCCAATGAGGAGATGTTTTTAGGTCGAGCCTGGGCAGGAATGGCACTGCTCTTCCAGGCATGCTCTATTAAGGTATGGCCGTTAAGCTCCGCCCACTCTCCGCCCAGTTTTTTCGTTGGCTTGTGTCATTGTCCATTGTAAACTATGACTTTTTCTTAGTCAATAGGGTTAGTAGTCCCTCCTTCGTACCACCTTTTCCCATATTGTAACATCCCATGAGGACATCCGCTGTTACGTGTGTTGTTGCTCCGTTGGCTTTAATTACGGTCTCCAAGCACTATTTTCTCAAAGAGCTTTGTCCTGCCTGCTCTTGCCAGCAGGAAAAGGCAGGACACGTCTCTCCTAATGCATTTGCAATGTAATAGGTCTCGCATTTGCGAGAGTTCAAGCTATTAGCATTGTAAATGACAATGCCCTTTATTGATCTGTTTTAAAAAAAACACATAAAAGGCATTGTCATTTACAATGCCAATAGCTCAAACTCTCGTAAATGCGAGACCTATTGCATTGCAAATGCTTGTTTAATTGTTCACCATGGAACAGAAGTGACATTGTGATATGCAGGACTAGACAGGGTACCAAAGAGTGATAAATGCAATCTCTCAATGCACGCTAAAGAAGCAATGAGGCAGTGCGATTGGGTCACTGCCCATAGATACAACACAACGGTTGCTTCGTATCTGCTTCCGAGTCTAAACAAAAGAGGAGCTATAAGACAAGAACTAGCGCCTGTGCTTGCAACACCATGAGCTACTGTTCAGACATAACTTGAGCTGTTGGGTATGGCGCGCAACCCCAAGTGCCTAGCGCAGCCTTCTCCAATGGCTCGGGCTAAATAGTGCGAAGCTAATCTGCTGCTACTTGTGATGCCAGCTGCTGGCCCATTATCCAGCAGCTGAAGTACACTTCATCATGGGGTAAATGACTGTGCCGCTACGCGTGCCGTACTCCCAGCGCCCATCCATTATTGGCGGCTTGGGCCTTGTAATCCTCCTAATTAGAGAATAGTAACAAAGTAGGCACTTATTTTCCTGACACGCCTGTCAGCCACGTACAAGAACGCTTCCCCCAGGCAGCCCTGTAGGTCCACACTGTCACATGCCAAGGATTCCTGCTCCACGGCCTTGCCACCCGCAAGGACATATTTCCATGCCTGAGATCTTGAGGAAAGCAGTGTTTCCAATGATGGCCCCTCAACAGTTCGAGTCTTTCCAAGTCTTTTCATCAGAATGGTATAGGTTTAGGAAGGTCAGGCCAAGGGCCTTCCGGTCTCTACCACTGTACATAGTTTACTACCCAAAACAATGCCTGGTTAACCAGGCATTGTGTGTCTAGGACACACTGGCATGAACGAGAGTCTGACCAAAGTGATGGAGGTGCTGACCGTGTCGAAACTGGAGAGCTTTGGCTACTTCATCTCACAGCTGACCACCGTCTAGCTGGAGAGTTGATATTTCTTAAACGGGAAAACTCTTGACCGGTTACTCATCAGCTGCAGGCAGATTGTTCCCTATTAATATTAGGTTTTGATAGGTTCTACAAGGAAAGTTGAAAAGTATTGTTTATGACTCTTACATGACCAAATTTACAAAGCTGTATCTGCAAAAAGATGGCGCTGTTCTCACTTCTAAGTCTAAATCTATTGTTTACTCAGAACATTTTGTCCCCCTTAACTCTAGACACAAAGAAAACATCACATGTTCATTGAAGAAGGTCTACATCTGAAGGTGGCGTAGTAAAATTTTGTACGCAAATGAAGTACTGAAGTGAGGACTGGCTACTTGGTAGTTACTTATGACTGTCTTTATTTGCTTCCAAGATATCTCAGTGAGTTGAATGCCTAATGCAGAGAGCTCTCAAAGATCTTTATGTTTTGACTTTGATTAAGCTGTGCCTCGGATTTATGCAGAAGAAACACCTTTTAATCCCAATCCCGTCCTCTATCTGGGAGTTTTGTCCACGCTACGTTTGCCAAGGGAGGACAGTTCGGTAAAGTACCCTAGGAACACATTCTGGAAGGGCGGGCCACAGGCACGAGAGGCAGAAAGAGCACAGGCACCACACGCTGAAAGGGAAATGAGCCACTGGAAAGGTAGGCCATAGGAGCACAGGTGATGCCGCATCCTAGAAGGGTGTACTATAGAACGCCCACTGCAAGGGTGGATCAGAGAAGCACAGGAGCTGCCACATGGTTGGACGGTGCACTGATGGAATGACTAAAGCTTGCCAAAGGAGCACAAGAGGCAACAGGGTATTGTTATCAAGTTTATATTACAAGCCGAGCTAGGGAGCAACAAATTATTGAACGCATTTACAGTGGTCAGAAAATGATTGTGTGCACAGGTGATGGCAGGAGAGTGCGTTGGCAAGCTGAAGAGTAAGGTGGTGTCTTCTCAGTGTCAGGAATGGAGCATGCTCGGTTGTTGTAATAGAGCATGGGAAGACTGGACTTCAATGGAGAAGGTGACAAATGTCAAAGATAGGGTTCATTTGGCATTGTAGCAGTTCATTAAATTGACACAACACAGACTGCCCCGAGTAGAAAACAGATGTATCTCTCACGTGAGGTTGGAAACCTCTTCTTCATCTAGTTAGAGGGTTTACACCATCTGATGACACTTGGTCCACCATGAACTGAACTACAGCATCTCTGTTTATAGGGGCAATCACGGGGTGCACAGTAAGGGGCAGCTCCTCCATTAGGGCGGAGGAGCGTCGCCCCACTACTTTCTCGCAGTGCGAGAAGCAGAAACATAAAATGGTAAAACTACCATTTTATGTTTCTGCTTCTCGCACTGAGAGAATTCAGACGGGTTTGGTTGGGGGCGGGTGGGCGGTTCTGGTCTAGAGCAGGGGAGGAGTGGCTTACCCACTGCTGAGGGCGCTGACTGTTTGGTCGGCCCCCTGGGGCCGACCAAACCAGTCATGCGCACTCTGCGTTTTCGCCATATAGGCTGTTGGCCTCCCCATAGGCTCCTGGCTGGTCGGCATCCTGGCCAATCACAACGCTGCAATAGCAGGGTTGTGATTGGCTTAGGGGAAGGGAGGGTGGCAGCCTGCTTCCTGTTCCTGCCGGAGGCAGGAGAGCAAGAAAATGCGGGACCCGGCGAAAGGTAGGTTTTTAAAATTTATTAAACCCCCACGCGATTCTCCCGCGTGACCCCAGCCCCCCACCCGCGATTAATGCCGTCCGCAGAGTAAAGAAGCTTCCAGTTTGTGCAGACTGTTGGATTACTCACAGTACACACGGGCTAACAGTTTTGGGGACTTTGCTAGAATCTGCTAAAATATCTTGGGTGATGTGCCTTTGCGAAGATGCAAGTGCCTCATTGTATGACAGGTCAATGCTGATTATCTAATCCACAGACTCGACGCTTGCTTTGTCCACACATGTACAATGGCCAAGAGAAGATTGAAACAAACACTTACTCCGTGCAGGACGGGATTTACCGCTGTATGGACCACTTGACTTGAGTTTGACACGCACATGAGTTTGACAATCGCATTTTCCTCTAAATCTGGGTGTGCTGCACCAGTGTAATCTAAGTCACTGGTGGGTCTGCCTCTCAGCCACTCATACTGTGAGTAACGTATAAAAAAAAATTACTTTCATTAAAAGAATTCTTGCATTTGGGATATTGTAACCTTGATTTGCTCAATTGAATACGTAGGAATAATTATACTAAATTTACGTTTGTTTTATTCGACACAGGTTAGTTTACAACAGTCATGCAATCAGTTGAGAACATACAGAGCCAATGACAATTGCTTTTACAAACCATTCTTTTTTAACGTAAGAGTTCCGTAGAGATCAGTCAGTCAATTTAATTATTCCCCCTACGTAAAGAGCTTTATAACGTTTCGTGGCCGAAAGAAGGAGCTCAGGTGACAGACGGTTCCAGATATCTTCTAACAGTTGTTGATTAGGTCACCTATTTACTTAAAGTTCAATATCATTTCTAGTTTTCACATTTTGTAAAGCCATCTTCCCATATTTTTTCCATTTTTTCTGTCGGACCCATTCTTAGGTGATAGCCTACTTCGAGTTAAGCTATGCGTTGCGTCTTCAAAACTCATTCTGTAAAGGAAGGTTTGTTTCCTCTTCCATCTCATAGTGATAAGGCACCTAGAGGCTAAGGTCCCCAGAGAAAATAGATGGTCTAGCCGTGGGATTGCTATGAGTGGGGCAGGCCTAGCAAGGCTGTTTTAGTTATACATTCATTGTCCCCTAGTAGAAGGTGATGAAACGATTGAATTTACAACTAAAACACCATACTTGGACTAGCATTCCTGATAGAAATGACTTCCAAAGGGAAAACCCAGAGGAGTAAAGTGGAAAAGGCAGCCAGTCTGACGACGTAGCACACAGAAACTTTAGGTACCAAGAGTAACTAGGATTTTTTTGTTTTTAATCATAGAATGAATAGCCTCGCTGGGAGCCCAATAGCTTCCTCGCTCAGGTGCGAACTGCTGCCAACAGGCTATCCTCACAGAAGCTTACACCCTCATTCCAGGATGACACAGGCAGCTTTCTAAGCTTTCTCCACAGTCAGGCAGAGAAGGCGCACCAATGATATGGTATGTATATGTAAGTCAACACACAGGATTCCAAAAATGGTGTCCTGCCAATATGGCCGCCCCAGTGTCACAGAATTTGCCCACATGTTGTAGAGCGTGTGCAGAGTTTGTGTGCAACTACAATCAGGTGCAGACCAAACCACACCCGTCTGTTGATTACTGCCTCTAATGAACTACTGCACGTTCTCGGATTATGACTACGATTACACTGTTGTGAACCGGCAAGCAGGATGGAACTGTAACCTTTGCCTGCACATTGAAAGGGGAAAGTAAAAGTCCAAAAATGGCTGGTACTGTTGATGAAAACACTGGTGGAAAGTGACATAGGACATGGTGCAATTTCATAGCCCTACTTATCTGTTACATTATTTCAACAAATCCAGTGGGTGTATCACAGGAGCGGAGCACCAATAATCTGCCATCTTGAGGTTGGCACTGAAGCAGTGTCAAGGTAAGGGAACATAGCTTAATGTGACCAAACATGGCTAAAAGCATGGTGGAATTCCCATCCAGGGCTAAACCAGTAACACGCTGTCGCTACTCACCTGGCTAATAACGTTACCGGGGTGCTAGCATATTGGAGTTTGAAAAATAATGGGAGGCAGCTGAATGGAAATGATGCTGCTTTTCATATCGGAAAAACACATCCTCAGCCGGTGCGTGAACAGTCTTGACTGTCAGTAGGAATCATTGTTGCTATTAGTAGGCTCTCATGCGAGAGTTAAGCGCGTATTGTTTTGTATTCTGGTGGTGTGTCTCAGCTGTCGTTCTCTCAGAACACTCTTCTCCATCTCTCGAGTACAGCCCCCCCCCCCCACCATCCTGATTCTTGCAATCATTTTGGTCATTTTCAGTTCTTTGTTCCGTCTTCACAATAGCTTGCAATAAATGGTGTGCTTCTACTGCCAGCCATGATAGAATGATCCATGCTCGCCTTGTGTATAACATTTCTTTCAAAGGCATAGCCGTGCTGTGTTAAATGCAATTAATATTGAGTTTGCAGCCTTAAGTCTTCTGGATATAAAGCCATGTTGTGGGATCCTGGGTAGTGCGGTATCTCATTCGCCCCCAGATTGTGCACTCCTTATCAGGAACTCCATAGCTCCTCATCTGTACCTTTGCTTCCTACTTTTGAAGAGAGAACTAAAGGATTTTTTGTTATAAAGTTACCTTTCACAAGCAGCCTAAGTCGGTTTATTCGATAAAACCTGTGGTTCAGTTCCAATTTTAATTTCTTGTATGATTAATATAAATCATTACACCTGTAAAGCTAATAATGTGTGTGCATAGATTTTATACTAAACTGCAGAACACCCCAGGAAGAGTAATCTATTGATAAAAAGAATACTATTATAGCATTGACTTTTACATCTTTTCATCAATATGTACTTTATGTACAATATTTTAAAATAGGTTATTGTGCAGTTGATAACTATGATAAGTTATCAACTAATTGAGAACATACCTTAACAACTGTGCCTGGAACCTGCTAAAATACCATACAGAATCCAAAAAAACAAGGTAATCACAGTACGTCAGGCTATTAAGTAAACACCTCAAAAATATGATGCCATAAAATGTAATCGTCACAATAAAATCCAAATGTTCCTATTGTACGGTTAGCGGTGTGCTTTGTCCTGCTCTACTAGTTATAATAAACTGCTCTTTATTTAATATCCTTTTCCACTGGTTCTTTTGAATTTGTGTGGAGCTGCTAATGTTTGGTATGAGGAAAAGGCAGGCGACATTGCTACATTTTTAAACTATGCCACATATAAAAGAAAGCATAGCTCCTTTCTTTCCCCTAGAATGCTTTTACAGCCTCAAAGAATATTTGTTAAAAATTCATAATCATATATTTGGAATTTCCAGTTCCACTATGTGGCAGAAAAGGTTTCCAACTGCACCTATATTCATAGATTGGGAAATTAATGAAACACATTTTCCAAATTTTCTGCTTGTTTGTCCATTTCATTGCCTGTGATAAGGACAGTTTATTTAGTGGTCTCATAAGATTGGGTGTGCCAAGGCACATGTATTTTCAACGAGAATTCAACCCGGTATAAGTCCCTCCAATTAAAATCTTACTGTGCCAAGCCTCGTCCACCTCACGATCCTTCATAGATGTTAGCCATTGCTCTTAAGGGTTTATACTTGTGCCTTCTCTCCTCACACAGATTTCCAATAAAGCCCTTTGAGTGAGATTTGTTCAGCATTCTGCCAGATCAGGCTGGTCCTGAGTTGGACTCTTTGGCAAGTTAAAGATTTTTCTATACGCAGTGCTCTGTATTGTTTCGAGACATGGCAAGTCCCTGAAAGGAGAACTGCTTGATAAGAAGTCAATATAGAGAATAATTAGCCCTGATTAATTTTATTATCTAATCCACTGACGGGCTGTCTAGCCTTGGGTACAACCTACCCAATGCAAATGTTGGGGGTGCACCCGTCTTTTTAATGTGGAAAGATGGAGGTGAGGAGCCCTTGCGTCTGTTACCCCTTGCGTCTGTTACCCCTATATCGAATAAACCCCAAATGTACCTTATACAGTTCAGCTCCACAGTCCTTCTCATTGATCTAGTAGTAAGAGTCTACCCTCCCCATTAATACCTCAAATTTAGCAGAGCAAATTCAATATTATAAACTGGGACCATTCCAAAAATTAAGTTCTAGATCAAAGATAGATTTTTAAAGTTTTAATATAGTTATTAATAAAACATTACAAAGGAATGCATAGTTTGTCATGAAGACTCAAAATACAGAAATACAGAATCACAAATCATAGCAAAATCCTCGTTAGTTAATAAAAATCCCTCCGAACGTTAAACTTATGAAATGAAGAGTGATGACACCATCTTAATGAAGAGAAAAATCTCAAAATAATTGGACAGATTCTTGGGAGGAAAATGAGAAGTCACACTGATCCTTCAAACCCAGAGGTTTTTATACACTTTTTATGCATATTAATCATCAGAACTGCAAATTCTGCAAAGTATGATCATAGTTCACATTGGCAAATCAAAACCAATTACATAGCTTTAAAAGATCTTCAAAACGAACCCATTTCTTAAGGAAAGAGAAATCTTCCACTTGCTTTATCAGCAACTGCACTCTGGAGATGTAAAACCTAATATGCAAAAATTTTAATAGCCCATGGCAATCATTTTCCTCTGCTTGATTACATCTGAAACTTCAGCAGAAATCCTTCAAAATGATACATAGAGAACATGACTGAAAGTTTAATTCACAATACTCGCTTTCTGTTACTTTAACCTATTGACCCCACTGCTCTCAAGTGTCCTGCAGAAACTGTGAGGAGAGAAGAGCAGCAGCAGGTCACTGATTGGGAGGGGGAATGAGCAGGAGTGAGATGAACAGAATCTGCACCCTTCTTTAATTAAGTGGCATCCGGTATTAAAATGTGGCATAACTATACTACATTATTTACCACACTTCTAAATTAGATATTCATATAGTTTCAAGTGCAAATTCATTAATTCATTTGTAACGGCCATATGCTTCATTAAAATTACTTATTTGCACAAATATTTTGTCACCCAAAATTGAACTTCTGAAAAATCTTGAACACCCAGACAGGTATCAGGTGAGGCATATGTTAAGAGTAAATCACTCAGCCGACGTTTATTAGTCCCCACCCTCTATCAAAAGTCATTAGTATAATTGTATTTATATTTACCCTCAAACATATTGAGATTGCTATATATAATTAATGTAGAGTTCATGTTTTCCCTTCCCATGCAGTACCTCTGGAGAATTCCTTAAAATTATGTGTTCTGGTCCCCTTTCTTCTGTTCGAAATGACTACGAACTTTCAGTTTTTTTTTTAATAATCTCCAAACATTCAGTTTGTGTGTATTACTTTGCCATTATTTTAATCTGTTAGTGTTGCTATGTTTTTTGGTAATAATACACAGCTGTACAGCACTCTGATCTCTATTGTTCTTCTGCCTTCAGGTTCGTGCTGTATGAAACTGAATGTGAAATAAAAATACATCTGTACCTATTAGTGATAGACCTTGAAGCTGAAGAACCTAGTTCGAGCCTGGCGGGAGGCTCAGCATCATGTGATTTGGGCAAATCACTTAATCTCCCAGTTGCCTGGAAAATGAATGTGTCCGCCTGTAATGCAAATGGTGCTCATGTAAAGCGCTCTGATACCTTCGGATCAAGTATGCGCTATATAAAACTGCAAAAATAAAAACTGTTGCTTGCGGTGGAAATAGCTTGCTTCACCCTTTGTTCCGGGAGGATCCTATTTCTCAAAGCTGTGGGAGAGCACCCTTCAAGGAACTGGTATAGCGATCTCATCTCGTCATTGCAGGTTGCAAATAGTGATCATATAAAGTAGACAGCAGGTCACTTATAACCTGATTTGTTGCCCAAGCCACAGCCTGGCTTTGAGCCTATAAAAGATGTCTCTGCAAAGGAGACAGTCTTGGTGCTCCACTACTCTCGGGGGAGCAAATTAAGTCCTGCAAATCCTCTGGTCGGTATGTTTGAGAGTGTTCCTAACCGAGGAGGGAGGTATTTGTGTCTGTCACAGTGCTGGCATTGTGATCCCTAGACCGTATTCGCGACAGTCCTTCATCTCGCTGTCTAAAGTCTGGCCTTCAGCAACGTTCTAGGTAGGAGTGGCGGCATTAATATCACTGATATATCGTCAGCTTCCTCTGGTAATCAAACAAGATGATGTCAGTCTTCACACCGAATATTCCCATCTTTAAATTGCTTCACCTTTTTCTTGCATTTGCTCTATTCCGCGATTTAATTGTGGCTTGGTAAATGCTTTGCTCACTTCCTGTGTTTTGAGAGATCGTGTTTCCAAGTTTATCTGTCAGAATTAGGGGGATGCTGAGATGTTTTACAACAGTATTGTGGGGACTAAGCCTCACATGGCTTCCCGTGGCGGTGTCCCCAAATATTGCACTCGCCATCTATTTTTTTTTTTTTGTTCAATAATTTTTATTGAGAAGATCAACACAAAATTAACACAAGTAGTACAAAATAGAAATAGATAAAGACATCCTCAGCCATATCAACAAGTGAAATAATCATTTGAATAAGCAAAAAGGGATAGTAACATTGGTAGGTATTATAAATTAAATATATTCATTAGAAAAAGATATGTACTGAGTTAAAGTAGAAATATCAATAGTGTAGATAAGTGTGTTCTCATGAGAAAAGATAGTAGGGCTTGTGTGTTTTAGGAGTGAAGTAAGAGGAAAGGAAAGGATGAGAATAGACAAAGGAAGAAGAGAGGGAGAAAGAGAGGGAGAAAGAAAAGTGGGTGTTATAAGAGTGATGAGTGTGAAGAAAGAAAGGTAGTAAAGGGTAACCAAAGAAGATCTGATTTAATTTTTAGGTAAGTTGATGAGTGAGAAACAGAGGAAATTCTGTGTTCGTCACAAATTAGGTTCCACCATAACAAAAAGGATAATTTAGAGTTATCTTTCCAGCAGATTAGTATGACTTTAAAAGCAACGGCGATAAAAAGGTCAAGTAGTATAGTTTTGGAGGGGATATAATGGAAGTCTTTAGATAGGGTACCTAGAAAGATATTGTGGATAGCAAATGGTACATTGCAAGAAAAGATTAGTAGACACTTCGACCAGATAGCTTTCCAAAAATCCTGTACCCTTGGGCAGTAAAAGAGTAAGTGCAATAGAGAGCCTTCAGCAGAGAGACAAGACCAGCATGATGGAGATTTAGAGTGGTCAATTTTATGTAAGAAGAGGGGAGTAACAACGACCCTGTTGTAGATAAAGTATAGGGACTGTGTAATGTTGGCCGCTTTAGATGTTTTAGAAATCTTCTGCCACACTTTATCCCACTGATAAACTGATAACGTTTGAGATAAATCTAGTTCCCAAAGTAATTCAATAGGCGATTTACTCCGTGTGGTTATAGATGAAGAGAGCGTTTTATAAATAAAAGAGGCATTAGGAGTAGGGTCAAGGGGGACATGGAATAGGGGAGTAGTAGGAGAAAAGGAAGTAGATACAGGGTTAGATTGGAGTTTTTGTAGATGTGTGTTGAGACTGGTTGTTAATGTATTGTATTGCTGAAGGTAGGAATCTGGAAGGTTGAATTTTCTTTGAAGTTGAGAAAAAGGCAAAATCGAATTGTTGGCAAACAATTGGTGTACATAAAAGATGCCCTTTTCCTTCCAGTGTTTGTAGTAAAAGGACTTGTGTCTAAACTTGATGTGTATATTGTACCATAGAGAAGAGGCTAGAAAGGATTGATAGGGGTCAAAATCTTGGAAAAAAGGGTGTGAATTATATGGTGGGAGTATTTTAGGATAGAAAACTTAGAAATGAAAGTACAATTAGTCATAAATACAACATTTTGAAATGAAAAATCGTTTAACAATGATCTTTCAACTGTAATCCATGTTGGCATTAAGGAGTCTTGATAATCTTTGGTCAACGCATAGAACTGACGAATCAAAAATGCAGTATGATACAATTTAAAGTTCGGAAATCGGACACCACCTTCAGACTTTGGACGTATTAGTTTAGATAAAGCAATTCTAGTACGTTTGTTATTCCATAAAAATTTGGTACATATTGAGTTGATTTGGGAAAAGTAATAATTAGGTATTTTGAAGGGTAACATTGAGAGTATAAAAAGAACTTGGGGAACAATCATCATCTTAATTGTGTCTAGTCTACCCCACCAAGATAAAAATAATGGGGACCAGGAAGATAATAATTTAGTGAGTTTTAGTTTTAGGGCAGAGAAACTATAGGATAAGGTTTCAGGAATAGTAGATGAAAACCATGTTCCCAGATATTTAATCTTTTGGGGCACCAGTTAAATTTAGTTGTATTAAACATGTAACGATAACATAAATCATTCATAGGTAAGACTTCAGTTTTGGAAAAGTTAAGTTTGTATCCAGAAACCGTTGAGAATAAGTCAATCTCTTGTAAAAAATTTGGAAGGGATTTGGATGGGTTAGCCATATAAATAAGGACATCATCTGCATAAGCAGAAAGTTTAATTTCATGAGATTTAAATTGAAAACCTGTAATGTCAGGATTATGCCTAATACGTTCCAGAAATGGTTCTAAACAAAGGAGAAAAAGTAATGGGGATAGGGGGCAGACTTGGCGAGTACCTCTTTGCAATCTAAAGTACGAGGAGTAGAGGCCATTCACAAAAACACATGCACGTGGGGCAGTATATAATAATTTGATATGAGAAATAAACCTTTGACCAAAGCCAAACCACTTAAGAGTATGGAACATGTATTGCCAGTTTATGCGGTCAAAGGCCTTTTCAGCATCAAGTGAAAGGGCAGCTAAAGGAGACGAATACTTCTTTCCAAGGGCAAGAATATTAGAAAACATTCTAGCGTTATCAGAGGCAAGGCGGCCTTTAATAAAGCCAACTTGTTCAGGTTTAATAAGGGATGGGATAAGCTTGTCTAAGCGAGATGCTAAAATTTTTGCAAAAATTTTACAATCATAATTAATCAGAGAAATAGGTCTAAAGTTTTTACAAAAGAGGAGTCTTTGTCCGGTTTGGGAATGACAACAATAAGGGCTTCTAAAAAGACCCATCTGCTTTGGAGTTGGATAAAAATGATTTAAAAAGTTCCAATAATTTTGGGGCAAAAATTGTGGAAAAGGTTGAAAGTAATTCAACTGAGAATCCGTCTGGACCCGGAGCTTTGGCCTTTTTTAGGGATTTGAGGGCATCAATAATTTCTTGGAGAGATATATCTTTTTCAAGAGGGGAAAAAATATCGGGTAGAGAGGAGGGTTTAGGGATACCTTGGAAAAAAGTATCGAAATCATGTTCAGAGGGAGATGAATCATCAGTATACAAGAGTTCATAATAGGATTGGAAGGTACTTATAATATCTGAATCAGAGGATAAGAGTTTATTAGTTGTTTCTGAGTGGATAGGTCCAATAGTTTTCCGTTCTGTTTTTATCTTTAAATAATTGGCTAACATTTTCCCTGCCTTATTTTGGCCTCCATGGAATTTGGATTTTATCTTAAGCAGAATATTACATGCGTCCACAGTGGCAATTTTATTTAAATTAGCTTTGGCCTTAATCAGTTCTTGCAAAGCAGAGGGGGATTTAGACGAAAAATACTTATGCTCCAAAAATTTTATTTTCTGAAGGGTATCATGATACTCAGCATTGAGTAGTTTCTTTTTTCTTGCAGAGTAAGCAATTGTAAAGGCTCTAAATGAAGCTTTAAAGGCATCCCAATTATTAGTAATTGAGGTATCCAAAGGTTGGTTTATTAGAAAAATTCCTTAATAAAGGAAGTAGTTTCTGCAATAAATGTTTTGTCTGAGAGCAGGTAGTTGTTAAAACGCCAACGACCTTGTTTGCAAGTGTTAACTGAGAAATCAAAAGAGGCGGACATGGGGGCATGATCAGAAATAAAAATAGACCCAATTTCAGAGGAATGAATACATGGGAGCAAGGCCTTAGAGGTCAAAATATAGTCAATGCGAGACATAGTATGATGTACATTGGAGAAAAATGTGTATTCATTAAAATCTGGGTTACATGTCCTCCATACATCATAAAATGGGCGGGAGGCAATAGCAGCTTGAAAGGATTTGTGGGTTTTGTCAGGCTTAAATTTACAATTGGATTTTCTGTCAGAAAAAGGATCTAACCAATTATTGAAATCGCCACCAACAATTATATTGGGGTTAGAAATTGAGGATAATTTCAATTTAATACATTCCCAAAATTGTGGATCAGGTTTTACAGGGCCATAGATATTTTAAAAAGTAATTTGTTTTTTATGAATAGTGGCATCTACCATGACCCATCGCCCATCCGAATCACATTCAGTTGATAATATCTGTGCATTAATAGATTTATGAAATAAGATAGCAACCCCACCATGCCGATCAATTGCAGGTGAAAAAACAATTTGACTAACCCATTGTCGTTTTAGTTTAAGTGATTCTGCATCATTACAGTGAGTTTCTTGTAAGAAAGCAACATGAACATTAAGTTTGGAAAGATGGGACAATACCTTCTGACGCTTGACAGGATGACCTAGACCACGTACATTCCACGAGACAACGTTAACCATGATGAGGGGTGGGGAGATACAATTGGACACGGGTATAACAAACTGCAAAAGTTGAACATAATAAAAAGTAACAAGAATTAGATATAAACACAAAACATGGAATGTTGGATTTACAGAAAGAGTAGAAATAGGAAGAAACAATCATGTATATAAAAGAATGATGAGAGAGAAACATTGAGTAAGGGAGCAGATAATAAAAGTGGTGCAAGGAATAAATAAAGAAACAGGAGCAACAAATTGCAAGACCAATGGGAGAAAAAAGAAACCAATCATTTTCACACAAAAAAAAGGAAAGATAAAACCCTTAAGTAAATATAGTGAAAAACACTCAGATATACAAAAAATAGATAGACAAAACACACCATGAAAGACAAGAAGGTAAATAGAAGGATAGGAGAGAATGAGAAGATAATGAAGAGAGAAATACAGAGAAATAGGGAGAGTAAACAGATCAAGGAAATTAATCCCGGTCTGAAGATAAACCAGCAAAAAGGAAGAGGGGAGCAAGGTGACGATAAAGCAAGGACAGTGGTACGAGTAAATAGATACTGATACGCCTCATTAATAAAATAAAAGAATAATAATTAGTAGGAGATAAAGAAAGAAAGGAAGAGATTTGAAAGGAACAAAAGCATTATAAGGGAAGAATACATCAACCAAGGAAGGTAGAGGTACAGCTGTAAAATCAACAATAACCAATTAACCGATTAACCAATAAACCTGAAACAGTGTTAGAACATTAGTTTTCCATATTCTGTGAAGGAATATTGTTGAGAAGAGTTTCAATTTATCAGGATCGTCGAAGGAACGTGATCTTCCTTCATGAGTAACTTTACATAGGCAAGGGTGAAGAATGCCATATTGAATGTTCAAGTGTCTCATCTGGGGACGAAGAGCCAAAAATTCCTTACGACGAGCATTCGTTGCATTAGAAACATCTTGAGAAATAAAAATATTATGACCTGACCAAGTGAGGTGACGTTTGGTCTTAACCGCTCTCAAAACATGCATTAGTTCAGTAAATTCCCAAAAAAGCATTATGATACCACGTGGCTTGATTGAGTTAGGTTGAAGACGGCCCAGACGGTGTGCCCGTTGTATGTTGAGAGCAGGAGAGGATTGAAGCTCTAGGAGGTCCGTCAGAAACTTCTTCAGAAAGGATACCATATCCGGTCCCTCAATATTCTCCGGCAGGCCGTAAATGCGGAGATTATTCCGTCGATTACGATTTTCCAAGTCTTCAGTATGAAGTTTGAGTTTGTGGATCTCTTGTTCTAACAGTGGAATTTTATTAGATATATCTTGCAGATCCCCAACACGTTGTTCAAGTTCCGTTACCTTGCCCTCCATAATTATCCAGCGGTCTTCAATTTGTTTTAGCTTTTCGTTGGTAGTAGACATAAAGGGCTGGAGACCACGTACTTCCTCCAGAATAGAGTCCAGAACAGGATTCTGTGAGGTATGAATAGGTGACGGGGGATCATTCTTATGTCTCTTTGGTTTAGCACCTGAGGATGATGATCTAGAGGAGGTGTGCGGGTCATTCGCCATCTTGAATTGTGGTGGATATCGACGAGTAGTAACTAAAAACGGGCGAATTGGACCCATACACCAAAGAAGGAGGCAGAAGAAACAGCGATCATCCAAAGGTGAGCAGGAAGAACCGGTTTTGGATGAAGTGACTGTAAACCGTGAAGAAAGAAGTTCCCAACAGCGACCACAAACTGGAATATCAAATTCCAAGTGAGGACGTGAGAAAATCAAGGTGTTCTCCCTCTTGCATAATCCACATGACTGCCATAGAGTAGGAAGGAACTGCAGGTTACTATTAGGAAGCCTCCTCCATCCCCTGCACCTCACATGCATAGATATCCCAGAAAATGGTGAGGCATGCTACTCTTCCTCTCCATCTCCGCATCGGCAGCATTAAGGAATTTAACTCGGGCGGCACTTTCTGACTAAAAAAAAACGGAACGCGAGCGCGAGCGCCGTAATTTAAAATGGCGGCCGCTCGTGACTCGATGAGGGAGAAATCACCGCCGCAGCTTCCAGGCTTCGTTCCGCAATAGCCCTGAACTAGGAGCGGTCCCTCGACTCACCGCCATTCCCAGATTGCAGGGCCACTACTCACGGTCAAAAAACTCCATAGTTTGAGGCAGGATAGTCCAGAGAGTCTCCGCTTCCGAGCGGAGCTCACATGAAGTCCGCCATCTTGCTTCGGCGTCCAAGCCACGCCCCCTCACTCGCCATCTATGGCGTTGCCTTCTCCGCTGCAGAACTTTTTTTCAAAGGTCACATGCTGGATCCAGAAATATTCATTGGCCCCTCTGTGGTCCAGCAGTCCCAGTGGTCTCTGTGCCCAGTCATGGAGGAAGATCCTGAATCCACAATGAGTGTCATCGGAACAAGCCACAACCACCCTGCCCCAAGGTTGTCATCCCTTCAAAAATCCATACTCTGTGCCAGGGGTTTTCAGGCTTTGACCCCATCAAACAGTAGTGCACGATCCACGTTATCATTTTCAGCATCAAATACGTGCTTTTGACTTTTGATTGATTCATCTGCATCCACTCTGTGACCACATCCCAGCCTTTTGGCTCTCCCACTGGTGTCCTTATTTACAAATATGACAATCTCTGCTCTCCAGAATAAAAGAATGAGTCGTCCGCTTTTCACTCCAATGTATAAGGAAGATGCAGCTACCTTTGTGTTTTTTTTCACCTCTGTGAGGTTCTTTTCCATGCCTTAATTTATTTTTGCATGTATACCTACTAGTTCCGCACTGCACAGAGTTTACCCAGAATGCTTGAAAGTTCTCCATTTATGATGTTTGGATAGCTCGAAAAAGAGGACAGCTCCAGCATTCAAATGTACTTATTGTGTATTTTGTAAAGGGAATCTTCCTCTGTTATACGTTTTCATTGTGTCTCCTGGCTGATGACCTTACTGAAATACTATGTTGGCTCTGACTCCCTCAAGTGGGTGTCCTCGAAACAACTGTCCACCTCCAAAGAACTTTACTGTGAAATGTTGTCCTATTCACGGCTTCTTGATCCGCTAATTTCCATGCAAAAACGTTAGTCTCCACATGCAAAAATTTCCATATTTTAAATGTTTTTATTTCCTCATGCTCCCCATACAGTAAACTCTGATTCCATCCAACCTTGAGGCCCTCTGTGGGAAAATCTCCTGGTTACAATCTCCTCATGAAACTAGATTGGTGCCCCATCTTCTTCACCCTTAAATACAGTACAGATACTACCAATACCAAACCCTAGATAATATTTGCTTCATACTCAATATCTAACAACCTTGCATACGTTTTAGAATAAGGGATAGAGGCTCCATTTTTCTTACAGTGTGGGCTAAGTGCATTTTATTTTTCAGCTTCATGTACATCTGTGCCCACCTGTCTGAAGACTCCTTTCTTTTGTCCTAGAGCGCACTGCCTCTTTGTTGTTTTTTTCTGGTGGTGCCTGCTCAACCCAAATACTTGAGCCCAAATGCATGTTAGAATTTAAAGACTGCAATTTGAATACTCTTTTACTGTATAGCTCAAAATTGTCACTAGGGTCTTACGGGGCTTTTTTTTATACATGAGGATTCAAGCAAAAATGATGTCTGTGAACATACCTATCTCCATTATTAAGCTCATAGACCCCTCACCCAACCAACTGTGGACGTCTGTAATTCAGTTCTTAGTAGTAATTCCCAATTTTGGACCACAGCTTTTTTTGTCAACAGTTTGGACATTCTTTCAAGTCCTCTAACAACATTCTCCACCCATGTCATTTTGTAACTTCCATTTCTTGCACTACATCACCAAATAGCAATGTTTCAGCCTCTAACACTAAGGTTTCAGAGTCCTCTGGTAGACGGAGATTTGCTCACCTTTTTCATTGCCGACCAGCGTGATATTGCCTGCCCTTGAAGCACCCCTTCTTACAGCCTTTCCAGACCTTGTTGTGCTATGCACTAGCACCCGTAATCACCAGGCCCGAGTTCCCGCCCACAATGCCTAGGCCACTCTTTAGGCCCTATCTACACTCAAGCTGACTTCGGACTGTGGCCCATGCTTCAGCACTGGAGTCACGGTGGTACCCGTTTACCAACTTAAAGTGAAAGTCAGTGCCAATGTTTGTGTGCGTCAGATAGTCCCGCACGTGCCCTTGTCGCGCTGCAGATACAGAGCGCATCGCCTTCCCTAGAGGCTTTCAGACGCCGCAATAATTGAAGGATGTTATAATTCTCAATCGCAGCCGTGTAATTAATACAGAAAAAAATCCTGGAATGAGCCGTGCTGTGCAGTTTGTGGTGGCGGGCTCCCGCGCTAATTTTGGCGCCCGCCTCAGCCTCATTAGCCACGGCTCCACGCGTCGCATTACAGCCCCTCTGACAGCGCCGCGCGCGCGATTAGTTCCGAAGGTACAGAAGCCTCCTGGTGTAGGGAGCTCTCTATCCATGCTAATTAGCACGCGGAATGTGAAAACTGTTACGACATTTTAATTATCCAAATGCCAAGCGATGTTCTCATAATAATAATAATGTTAATAAAGAGGAAAAGGTTTCCATGTGAGGACGCCCCCGTCTACTGCCTCCTACCAGTTTGTCTGCAGAATTTAACCTGTTGACTGCGTTTTGCTCCGAGAGCAGTTATTGAGGGGCAAACACAGGATTTTGAAAAGAGGCGAGGGTCTCTGAACCCAAATATAGTCGTAGAGCACCACAGTTTTAGTGATATTGACTTGGAGACCACACTCTCAAAATGTTAAAACCGTTGATGGAGTAAGTAAGGTGCGCTTTCCGCCACTAGTTAATTTAATCAACCAATCAGGGATTTATAGAACGCACTACTCACCCGTGAGGCTCTCAAGGCGGTGAGGGGGGAGGGGGTGTGGAGTGATTCGGGCAGCTCCGGTCATCCAAAGCCAGGTCTTGAGGCTCTTCCTGAATGCTTGCAGTGTGGGGCGTTGTCTGAAGTGAATTGCATATTAATTTCTGTTGCAGCCAGAGCCAGTGTGCATTCATTTTAAATTCTGAATCGAACGCATTTGTAGCCATTGTAGACCCACATAATTTCCAATGGAAACAGTTCGTGTCTTTGCTTGTGGAATTGTGCGTTATATATATTTACTACGGAATAAAACAGTATATACATTTCATTCCTGAATCGAGTAGTGATTTTTATTAGGTTGAAGCCTACCAGACAGCACAGCCTCTGGTTTGCTAATTACATCTTGGGGACATTGGGAAAGCTTCTCTGGGAATGCATTCCGCCTGTTGCTTACCATTGGCATGTTGGTGTGTAACTCACATTTTCTTGCTTTGTATTTGCTGGCTTTATTTGTTTTAGGCTGTCCAGCTTGAGTTCGTCCCTTTCCTTGCCCAAACTTTATTTACAGTGTCCTTCTGAATGCTCCCTTTCTGTAAACAGGCCTTTAAATCTTGTTCTTATCTTGTCACATTTGCTGTGCATTCAAAGACAGAGGTCAAATGTCAGGCGTCTTCTGAGGGAGCCTGGTATTTGCTTTTCTTTCTCTGACCTCAAAGTGAGAGGATTTATGTGGTAACAATCATGCTGGCTACCTGGGGAAATTCTGAAGTGTGGTGGAAACAAACATTTTAATACCATCAAAACAAATTAATACACTAGGTGATGACATTTCCGCACATTATAGTTTGTGTGCTGTATACTTTTATCAGTAAAACTGCATGTCTGTGCAAATGTAATGGTAATTTCAGTTGAAGATGTGTTGGCTGTAATGGCAGTGCACTACCACACAATGCATACTAAACTTTACCCCACTCCACACCACACCACTCCATGCCACTGCACTCTACACCACTCCACTCTATGTCACTGCACACTTCGTTACTGCACTCTACCCTGCACCATTCCACTCTGCTCTACTTCCATCTACGCCTCTCACTCTGCATCACTCTACGCCAATGTACTGTACCCCACTCTACTATGCACCACTGCAGTCAGCGGCACTCCACTAGACGCTACGCCATTCCACTCTATGCCACTCCATTCTGCAACCCTGCACTCTAGCCACTGCGAGACTATAGCAATACACTCTAAGCTGTACCACTGCACTCTACGCAGGTGCACTCTTTGCCACCCACTCTACGCCATTCTAGTCTACTCTGCACCTCTGCACTCTACGCCACTGCACTTTATGCCACTGCACTCAACTCTACCCCACTCCACTCTACCATGCACCACTCCACTCTATTCCACTGCAATCTATTCTGCGCCAATCTACACCCCTCTAATCTGCACCACTTTACTCTGCGCCACTGCACTCCATGCCAGCTCACCACTCTACGTTACTGCTCTCTACACCACTCTATTCTACACCACTCTACTCTACTCCACACCACTCTACTCCACTGCACTCTTTGCCACTCAACTCTACGCCACTCTTCTCTTTGCCTCTGCCCTCTATGCCACTGCAGTCTACTCTGCACCACTCTTCTCTATTCCACTCTATGCCAATGTACTCTACACCACTCTACTCTATGCCACTGCCCTCTGCACCACTGCAGTCTACTCTGCCAGTGGCAAAGCAAGGGGGGGACATGGGGGTGGTACGTGTTTTGGGGGCAGTGGTCCCCCTGCTCTTACCTGCGGCCGTCGCGAGGCGGCAAACGAACGCAAGAATCACCAGCAACACCTCCCCGCCCCCCTCCGGTCTTAACCCGTGGCTGCTGGGCAGCAAAAGCAGGGGCCGCCACGGTTGGCAAAAGGTCTAGCTACGTCACTGTACTCTGCATCTCTCTTCTCTATTCCAATGCACTCTACGCTACTCTACATCACTCCACTCTACGCCACTGTACTCTACTCTGCACCACTCCACTTGCACTGCTGCACTCTATGCCAATCCACTCTTTAGCCACTACTCTGCACCACTCTCCACCACTGCACTTTGATATTGCACTCTACTCTGTGCCACTGCACTCTATGCCACTTCACTCTACTCTGAAACAATCTACTCTATGCCACTGCACTCTACACCACTGTATTCCAATCTGTACTATTCTATTTTACGCCACTGCACTCTACACCACTTTACTCATAACCAATATATTCTACGCTACTGCACTTTACACCACTTTACTCAAAACCAATACACTCTACACTACTTTACTCAAAACCAATACACTCCACGCCACTGCACTCTACCCCACTATATACTACTCTGCAACACTCTACTCTATGCCACTCTATTCTACTCTGCACCACTGAACTCTGCGCCACTCTACTCTGTCAATGCACCACTCTAAGGCACTGCAATTTATGCCACTCTAATCTACTTTGCACCACTGCACCCTATGCCACTCCAGTCTTGCCCACTCTACTCTACACCACTCCACGACAGTGCACTCAATGCCACTACTCTATGCCACTCTACTCCACCCTGCACGACTCCACTCTACCCTGCAGCACTCCACTCTATGCTACTTCACTTTAATCTGAAACAATCTACTCTACACCACTACACTCTACGCCGCTCTGCTTTAAACCACTGCACTCTACCCAATGTACTCTACACCACTTTAGTCAAAACCAATGCACTCTATGCCACTCCACTCTAGGCCAACTACTCTGCACCACTATACTCTACGCCACTATACTCTACTCCACAACACTTTACGTCACTCCACTCTACACCATTGCGCTCTGCGTCACTGCACTCTGCCACTCTATTCTGCTCTGCACCACTGTACTGTATGCCACTGCTCTCTACAGCACTCTGCTCTGCAACACTCTACTCTGTGCCACTGCAGTCTACGCCAATGAACTCTACACCAATACACTGTACATCACCTCACTTTAAGACACTCTACTCTGCAAGACCGCACTCTCCGCCATTGAACTATATGCTACTTTGCACCACTGCACTCTATGCCACTACACTCTGTGACACTCTTATCTACACTGCCCCACTACACTCTGTGCCACTGCACTCTATGCCACTCTACTCTACACTCTATTCTGCACCACTCCACTTTACTCTGAAACAATCTACTCTATGGCACTGCACTCTACTCCACCCTACTCTGTGCCACTCTACGCCAATGCACTCTGTGCTACTTTACTCAAAACCAATGCACAGCCGCTGTGCTCTATTCCAATCTACTCTACACCACTATACTTTATGCCACTTCACTCTAGGCCACTCTACAACACTCTGCTCTGTGACACTCTACTCCATTAAACTCTGACACTCTACTCCACCTTATGCCACTCCACTCTACAATACTCTACTCTATGCCACTCTACGACTCTACTCCACTCTACGATGCTCTACGCAACTCCCTCTATGCCACTTTACCATACTCTATTCTGCGGCGCGCTACTCTACTCCACTCCACTCTTTGCCACTCCAGTACTCCAATCTACACTACTTGACTCCATGCCACTCTACTCTGACACTCTATGCCACTCCATGACATTGTACTCCACTCTACGCCACTCTGTGCCATTCCATTCTAATAAACTACTCCACTATATGCCACTATGACACTCTACTCCACTCTACACCACTGTAGCCCCTTCTGTGCAACACCCTCTAAGCCACTCCACTCTTCACCACTCCACAATACTCTGTGCGACTCCACGACACTCTATGCCCTTCCACTTTACGACACTCTGCTCCCTCCACTACACAACACTATGAGACTCCACTTTATGCCACTCCGTAACACTCCACTTCACTCTACCCTACTCAACTCTACACCACTTCACACCTCTCTACGCCACTACATAACACCCCACAACACTCTACTTTATGACACTCTACTCCACGCCATTTTCCTTTACGCCACTAACGTTTAGCCATGTTGATCACCGGCCAAGCTGGTGTACAACATGGCTAAAACATATTGGCAAAGCCAATAGCTCTTGCATAGGCGAGACGTATTGGTAAAGCCAATGCTTGTTGAAAAAGTTCATATGTCATTTCGTTGCTCCATAGAAAGTAAATATTTATATCACTGAATTAAACAGTACATATGCTATTTCATTGATGGTGCATGCTAGTGTGTGACATTTATGCCCACAGTGTGCCAAGAATTGTCACCATTATGCCAGAGTCAAAATTATACTAGGAGTGGGGCCCTTCTTGCATTGGGTGCTTGCAATATCCAAAAAACATCATTATGATATGGCCAGAAATGATACAGGAAGTGGGATTATCATGGTGCCCACACTATGCCAGGAATTCTGATGAGGCCCACACTTTGCCAGTGGTGGACAGCATAATCCCAGGGTCCCCCACAATATGCTAGGAATTGCATTCATCATTGCAGGTCTATCCTTACTTGGGAGTGGCACCATCATGCCGCAATATACCAAAGGTGTATGCATCGTATTAGCCCAGCACTCGTGCACTAGCACATGCAATTACACACACAAGATGCAGTGTTTGAGACTTTTTTTATATACATAATTGCAATGGTGGACTATGATGCACCCGGCTCATGCTACATCATCTCTCCCTCATGAACTCCCTCACTTTGCTTCTGGTCCAGTTCCTTGCATCACACGAACAGTGTGGTTGATAACCAGCTCCAGGCCAGTAATGCAGTTGACCACCAAGCAGCTTAAGCTGCTTGATGATTTAGTTGTGCTATCTGCCCTATGCAGGACATGCTAATGGTTCTGGAGCACTGATGTACAACGCTCTTTTAGAAAGCTACGCTTAGAGAGCGATAAATCACACACCAAATAGCACAACCTGTGCATGCTCATTTGTGTTTTTTTTCTTTCCCTTGTCCTCCGAGTGACTGGAGCAATGCAGCAGAGGGAACCCTACAAACATTAAATCTTTAGAGTGGCATGTCAAAAAATAGATGGGGTGCTACCATTATGCGTGTTTCTTAACTTGAGTAAGCATCATCGCAGTATGGAGTCCGGCAATGTGGCAAAAACTGCCATTATGCCATAGCCAGAAATGCAACCTAGTTGGGATCATCATACTATTGCTACCTACAGTATGCCAATAATTTCTTTTATACGTTTTTATTTCATTTGCAGCAAGAAAAACAGACAATCTCTGCCGCACTTGTGTTACATGGGTATCATCTTATCGTATCAATCCAGCATGTCATGAGTTCCTTCCCCTCCCAACACCAGCATATCCTGTCCAAACTCAAACATGTCCAAAACAACTGGTCAGATCTTAGTACAGTATGTCAATAATTATCAATGATCTACAGTGTGTTCGGTCCCACAGGAAGGCAAGAAAGAAATTCTTTCACTGACAAGAATCCTTACCCACCAAAGTGACTTAATTCATCATCTGATTCTGTCCCATGCTAGGTGGGCGGTGCAGTGCCTAGCGGGCCCCTCAATGGGGGCTCTTTAGTCAGGTTCTTTTCTCTGCCTGTGTTAAGTGCTTGTGTGTCAGTGATAATAGTGGGTGTAGTGTCAGATGGATTAGGAATTTAAAATTGTCTATAGTGCCCCATAGGACTTTAGACTTTTATTTATGGGAACTGAGAATCTATGCTAAAATTAAAACGCAGAGGACCAGTTGAGCCAGAGGTGTTCTGTGGGCCCTCTCCTATGGTCGACATGAGTCACACTCTATTTCCTGTTATGGTCAAGCGGCGTTTCTTCTGGACCTTTTGTTAGAATTCTACTATATACAGTCTGTTAAGTGATGCCTCAACATAGGTTGATAGGTTAAATTCTCTTCATTAGCATCCACATACAGGTACCCAGCTACTGTCTGTCTCCTCAGCCAAGATCCAACTGAGCCAAGTGGTTGCCCAGGACACACACAGGGATCTGTATGATGCCCGTAGGGTTCCATGTTACCAAATATGATGTCCCAATTCCTGTCACCCACTAAAGTGAAAGGGAACGCTGAGTCTGCTAGCACAGGTACGGTCTTACCACCAATGATGATGTCACATTTACGCATTTGAATAGCATCCCCATCAATTGCCCCCTCATGTTTAGTTACCCCATCTGAGTTTGTTACATGTAGTATTGCATGTTGGGGAATATCAGTGTCATTGGCAAAGCAGGTGACCTTAGTATTGTTACAAAGCCGTGCAAAATGCCCCCTTTTTCCACAGTTCCTACAAGTAACATTTCGGGCATAGCAATTAAAATAATTTGACGTATGGTTAGGGCTCCCACACTTGAAACACTTAGCTTTAGAATCTTTAACGTTCCCCCTATTTACTTTGGGTTTCTCATGTTTTCCTGCGACTTTCAAAATTGCCCCAGGATAAGCATTACAGTCTGCGCCTACAGAATTGTACTCCAACACTTCGAAGCACCAGGGGTAGTACTGACGGATGGAATTTTGCGTATTTCTTTTACCCAGTTAGATGTATGGTCCATACTCTCAGCAGTTCTGATTGCTTCTTTTAAAGGAGGGTTCTTGGCTAGTAACCATTCCTGTAGCTTGGGGTTATTGGTACACCGCATCAGCTGATCTCAGATTTAAGTTACAACACAGTGAGTGCCTAAGCCTCTAATGATGTGATAATTCTAATGCACACAGTTCTCTGTGTCATACCAGATGAGTCCTTCCTACTTTTGGTGATTCACGTGTTCCAAGCTCTATACCAGTAGGGGAATACAAATATAACAGCACACACACATTATTATGCATGCAAACTTATTATTGGCATGCAGAGCATTGCCTCTTTCATATATGAGGATGATTCTAGTCATTCAAAACAGCATGCATCATGGCAATATAAGCAACGCTTATAACTTACTTATGATCTCTGCAAAGCCTAACAAAAATGAATGTGTCAATCTGTAACTTCAACTCAAATACTTTATTTCGGCAAGGATGCCATCAAAGTTTTCCACATTCACAGTTTATCACCAATGTATAGAACATGAATCTACAAAAGTAAGCTATTGATGGATATCAACATGGATTAGTAAAAAGACAAATGGATAAAATACATATATACACTAGTATTGCAGTTAGAAATTCGAAATATAAATACAAGAGAGCCAAACACCCAGGGGATATCTTATTTGCGTTGATTCTACCTCTTGGAGTAACATAGCCCTATCATCAAATACTCAATAAAACAGTATGAGGGAGATATCCAAGTACAAATTGCATTAGCCCCGTCATAGTTCCCCGGTCCGCAGACCATAAAAAGTGCAAATGCATACAGTACAAAGGAATTAAGGTGCTTACAATAACACATTAAAGTTCTATTGAATAAATAAGCCGTGAAGGATTAAAACTAGGCGATAATTAAGAAAGTTAAAACAGTAAGCTCTATATACATCCACCAGAGATAATCAATTAGCAATTTTCAGCAAAGATCTTCTGATAGCCCACATCTTGCCTAGGAACTTGGCAACTGCACAAATTATCAGCAACCTAGTGTCAGGTTTTAAGATGCGCAGTGCTACTCGATGGCAACGAGTACCGAGGCACTTACAAAGAGGGGCTAACCATCTCGATCTTGGGGCTCTATAAAGTGGATAAGCAAAAAGTATGTGGGCTATGGACTCAACAGCCAAGGGACATCCTGGACAAAACCCCGATTGAGTGGGATACTTTCGCCAGGAGGCTGTGAGCGAGTTCACTGGAATGGAGCCAAATCTAAATTGCATGTAGAGCTTTCTCTCCAGCGGAACTGTAATCGCCTCCAAGTATTGCTCAAATTTTCTTGTCAGTTTGAACTCAAGAAATACCGATGTAAGACGGCCCCATTTGTGGTAAAGAGGACTGGGCCACCTATAACGAAACTGGTGCTCATGTAAAGCGCTCTGATACCGGATATCTTCGGGTCTAGTTCGTGCTATATAAAACTCTAAAAATAAAAAAAAGCAAATCTACTCCGAATCTGATTTATTTGAGACCCATCTGCCCCTTAAGAATACGGATTAGCCGGCACTCATGAACATGAGTTGCTCCTAGAAAATGGGGGGGGGGGGGAGGCTGTAGGGAGACACAAGGGGAGGAGGTGTTTTTTAAAACAGCAGTAGCTTTTTTTATATAAAGAAAGCAAATTCTCCTTTGTTTTAAACAAAATATATAGTCAACTACCTTGCTTTCTGGCAGCAGTCAACTAGAACAGAGCATCTCGACATAGCCATTAACTTACTTGTGCAATATGGTGTGCCTGTCTCAGTAACATGTTAATTAGGAACAGGGGTCTTCTGTCAGCATATCCCGTGTTGTCATGTGACTCTGGGTGATAACTGTGGCTGCCATTTTGTATGCTATCCTTTTGAATCGGTCATGATTTATAGAAAATGTACATGCTCGTAGCTTTTTTAATGTTTCATAGCAGTCATGAAACGGACCAGAATTATGAACACAGCATAATTCTTTTAATCTGTTTCGATAAGTTTAATTGTGACCAGGTACCATCCATCATCTTCTGACGGGTCGTGCCAAGATTCATGTGACTCTACATGTAGAATATGGCCGCCATTTTGTACTATATATCTTATTGAATCAGTTGTGATCTAAAAAGATATAAATACTCATCATAATACTCCTATTTTTGATAGTCAGGGAAGTAACAAAAATTATGAAGTTCAAGTCAGTTCATTTTCTTAAACAAGTAGCATGACACATGTATTACATATTCCTCCTATCTGTATATCCTACATATGAGGAAATGCTTATGTCACACTGGCATATAATTCAAGAGGATAATTACTGAAGTGTATTCTCATGTGTGATGTGATAGTTTGATGGTAATATTTGTGGGTGAATTTATCTAACTGCGTATGCTCACTCACTGTGAAGGTTGTGCCATATGATATAATAATTGGATACCTGGACTCCTGTCTGTGGTCATACATAGAAAGATGTTGTCATGGTTAATGTGTGTGCAAATAACATGTTTCCCTGGTGGTTCTCTATTTCTGCAGCTGACTCCATAGTATCTCATCATTGAGTTCCACCCTAGATGTATGTTTTTTATCTAATTGGATGCTGGAGTGACTTTAGAGACACAAGTCAGTCTTTCTATGTTCTCCCGGTTCTAGGGTTAAAGAAACACTTCCCTATTGTTGTTTCTGGCCCTCTTTGATGCTCTGTTAATGATTTTGTCAGGGTATCACTTTGCCTGGAGTTTTATCGTGAGATCTTGGACTTATTGTTCATAGTCTGCTATGTTGCTGTAATTTCTCCAGAGGCAGAGAAATTGCCTGTAAGGAAGATTTTACTGTGGTGTTCCAGGATGGAAGCTGTTGAATTGTAGGTTGTTCTGATTTCTGGCTTTTTTATGTCTTTGTAATAACTTTTTTATCTTTTACTGTTATCACCAAATCGAGGAATGCAATATGCTCTTTGGCGTTTGCCAATGTGAACTTGAAATAAGTGTCCAGCTTATTAATCAATGTCACAAATTCCTGTCCTGCTTCCACGGGGCCTTGCCGCAGTATCAGTATATCATCAACGTAACATTTCCATACTGTAATATGTGCCTTATATGGGTTGTGCTCAGGGTACATATGTTTGGTCTTAATAAAATGCAGTTAGAGCCTGGCCAGACCAGAGACAAATGTGCTGCCCATTGACGTACCCTGTATTTGTAGGTAAACATGGATGTTTTATTGAATTCAGTGGGCTAAGCTCAATTCCTCAATGGCAGCACAAGTACTGGGGCTTGTGCAAAGAGAGATTTTTGGAGGTATAGTGAAATTTGCTCGGTCACAACTTGGTGGGAGAGGCGAAATGGGAGGAGGCAGGGGAGGGAAAGTAAAGAGAACATGTCCAGAGACCATTGGCAGGTGACTGAGAGTTATAGGAAAGAGCCGAGAAGCAGAAGAAGAAGCAATGAGAAGGCAGCATGGAGAGAGCGGTGAGTGCTTGGTTGGAGGGTTAGGAAACAATAGGGATAGAGATCTGAGAGGACATAGCAAATTACTTAAGAGGATATGATTAGCGAGTTAGAGCAATGGGAAGAGGGCCTAACAGATACAGGATATGAGAGAAAATGTGGGTAGGTACACAAAGAGACTGTACATGTGTGCATGTATCACTGGATATGTGTGCTAGTGCATGTATCAACATGTACATCCTCGATCAGCTCAATACCATATGGTGGCTGTGCCAGGCATTGTGAGGTCGATTCCTTGCATGATAGTTGACCTGGTTTATTGGCAGTCATCAAAGGCATATTTTGGACACCCATGGCAGTGTTTTTGCCGTTACCAGCGGGTTAGTGGCAACGTCTGTCACAATGGTGGCCATCCTTAACAGATTGATGGCCGTTCATGCAATGTGGGTCATCCCTAGAATAATGGTGGCTTTTGCAAAGTGGTGGCTCCCTTCATATATGAAAGCCATCACTGGTTTCTGATGGGCATTCTTGGCATAAGATGGAAATCCCTGACATCTGCTGGCTACCTTCTTTATATGGTAATCATCCTCGACATTTGAAGAAGTTACTTGACCATATGAAGGAACATCTGTTAATATGAGTATTAGTACATTTAGTGTTTCATGAAACTAACACATTGATAATTAGGGTTACCCAGGCATTCACTGAAAATAACTTGCTGGTATTTTAGAGACAAAATAGGTTATTCACAATGCCGATATTTGGGACAAAATGTTTGCCTTTAAATGTATATTGCTATTTAAAGCTGATATGTTAGTTTTTTTTTTTTTTAGTTCTGCTTTTATTGCCATGGCTTCTCTTAAGAGCTTAAGGACCATTGAGAAGGGTATACCTTGATTTTCCTGGTCTGATGGCTTAGCAGACTAATGCGTCCACTGTAGGGGCCTGTGTTAGACCTCCTAGTCACAGGTTCAAATCCCGGCGGGTCCATTTAGCCTTTTATCCTTCTGAGGTCGATAAAATGAGCACCATTGAGATTGGTAACAATAAACATCTGTTATTCAGTGCCAAGATACCCTTCTGGGTGAACGTGCATTACAAATACACATTGTTATTTTGGGGGAACCACTAGTGGTTTGTATTTTTAGTTAGTGTTTATCTCAGTTGGAGGCACCTAAATTGTGTCCCTTGTGCCAGAGAGTGCTTGCTGCTGTGGCTATTATTTAATGGCTTATGTAGATACAGATTTATGGCATTATCATCATTACTACTTTCTGAAGGCTGAGCTGTAAGATGTGTGCTGTCTAAACCTGTAAGATCTATGCAGCTTTAGTGGTATGCCTAGTATCCAAGTCTGTGTAATCTATCTATGTAGCAATAATGCTATATCTAATTTCTGAGTTTGTGAGATCTGTCTACAGGGCTGGACAAGCCTTGTATTCCACAGGCATTTCCCGGTGGGCTGGGGCCCCTGGAGGCCGGTTTTGAAAGCCCAGGACCGCTCCTGGTGCCTCTGTCTCTTTCCCCGCTCCCCGAGGTTCACTGCAGCATGCTCTGGGAGCCTTCAGCAGAGAGAGAGGGAGGAAGTGGAGGAGAAAGTGTTCAGACAGGGAGAAATAAGAGAGGCGACAGGATGGATGGAAGGCGAGAGCAGGAGAAAGTGGGGCTAGTTTGAGCATTTCTGCCAGTGCTGCTTTTGGTTCCCCTGTCCGGCCCAGTCTGTCTAACATGAGATAACTTTGCAATCGGTGACAGAGGATATTGAGATCTGTATAACTTTTAGTTACCCCCTATCCCCACCTCACCACTTGCAGTAAACTACTATAATTTCAGGAATCTTCTTGCAAGGGGCAGGACGGCAAAATAAAAATTAGTGGAAGCCAGAAACGAAGAAAACTGCTATATACTTATTGAAATCGATCATGTCAAATTGAAATATTATTTGTACTGCCTGCAAAACCGGAGACTTTTACTTGATTAATGGGAAAATGGTGGTGAAAAATGAAATGTTGTTCTAATATTATTTTCAAGGTGCTCTTGGCGGGAGTGAACCTCTCCCAACATGCCTTTGTAGACTATAGTTTGCTTGAAAGATTTTACATTTTTAAAAATTGTTTCCTTCTTAATAGCCTGTAAAAACCTAAGATTCCGAAGCCTATATATTTTATATTGTAAAGGAAAATACACAATTTGGCCTCATTTTCTCAAGCATGTCGTAGGGCAGGAGGTGAGAGAAAGGGAGAGGAAGCGCCTTGAAGTCCCACTGGAAAAGGTCAGGCTCGTTCACTTTGTCCTATTTGGAGCAGCTTTTTATCCACCTTCAAAGTTTACCAACCACCACTGGGCAGTGGAGTTAACAGTGACAGAGCTCTAAGTAGGAGGCAGATGGGTAGAAAACATGGAGCAGTTAAAATATCCTGGATAGAACAGGGAGCAGGCGAGAGATCATGGGAATAGAAGAGAGCAGGGGAAGTATCAAGGACAGAGCTAGGAGCAAACAAGACATTTTGGGTCCGAGCATGGGGATGTAGGTGGATTGAGGTGTCGAGGCAGAGCAGGCTGCAGGGCTAGGATCGGGGCAGAGGCTTCTGCATGGGAAGTATCTGGGACAGTGACAAGCAGAATGTTAATTACTCATGGAGCGAGGATACAGAAGAAAGTTGGTAAATTAAGGAGCAGAAAACAAGTGGATTGAGGTAGGAGCATGGGAAGGATCTTGGTTATAGATGGAAGTGGAAGAATAATCTGGAGAGCACACATCTGGGGTGGGAACAAGTTTGAAGCAGATCATATAGCAGGGGACAGAAAAAGGAAAGTTGGCAACAGAACAGGGGTAAGGAGCAAAGCGTGAATCAGTATGTAGCCTGAGTACAGGTCAGTTAGCTGGAGATGCATCTGAAACTGACCTGGGAGGGATGAACCATCTGTGACACGGGGCAGAAGGATCATTGGGACTGACGGGGTGTGAACAATTCAGGATTCGGAGCAGAGCACATGACAAAAGGACTATGGAGAGAGCGCTCAGGACTGGAAGAATCTTGGACTGAGATGGAACAATTGTGGACACAGTAGGCTGTAAGGTGAGGATCAGAGAAAGAAGAGTTAGCGGGAGGAGGATCAAGAACACAGCTCGAAATTGTGGAAGTAGAAAGAGTTGAGACAGCAAGCACAGGGAGAAGAACAAGGATCTGGGAGACAGCTTTGACCAGTGGAGGTGGAGTGATGTGAGGCAGAGCAGGCAGCAAAAAAAAAAGATCAAGAAGAGAGTAGGTCTCTGGGAGGCATTCAAAACAGTGGTTCGAGGTCAGGCAATCTCACAGATAGTGGGGGCTAAAAAGGAAAAGAATGCAGAGCTAACGCAATTAGAGGAGGAAATCTTAGCGCTTGAGGGAGAGCTGCTGGTGGACGGGGGGCTGAACACGATACACGAACTTAACCTCAAGAAGGAAGAATACAAAAGTGTGGCAACAGATAGAGCCAAAGTAATGCAGAGGGACAAGCTCTGTAGGGTGTATGAGTTAGGGGATAAGGCGGGCAAGCTGCAAGCATGGCTGGACCGCCGTGAGCGTGCTAGTCGCCTGGTTACGGAAATAAAGTCTGATGAGGGAGCTATACTTACTGACCCACAATTGATTGTAGAAGAGTTCGCCAAATATTATTCTAGGATATATAAATCCCAATCTGCCTGCTCGATAGAGGAGCAGCAAGCCCTGTTAACTGATATTCGGCTGCCGACGTTGCAAGAGACAGACAGAACGTTCCTTGATAGTGAACTCACGCATGAGGAAATAGCGCGGGCCATTAGGGACCTGCGGTCCGGAAAAGCCATGGGCCCAAATGGTCTCCCGATAGAGCTGTATAAGTTAAAGCCCGATAGAGTAGCTCCGTACCTCAGGGCTATGTACGACGAAAGTCGAGAGGCCGGCCGGCTCCCTCAGGATCAGTGGATTGCCACAGTGGTAGTCATACACAAGGAAGGTAAGCCTCGGGAGCAGTGCTCATCATACAGATCTATTTCATTGTTGAATGCCGAGGCAAAGATCCTGGCCAAACTGTTGGCCACAAGGTTGGGTGGAGTGATCTATGACCTGGTCCATCCGGACCAATCTGGATTCATGCCTTCAAGAAATACAGCCCTAAACCTACGTAGACTCCATGGGGTATTAGGGAGAGTGGCAACACTTAGGGAGGAAGCGGTGGTGATGTCATTAGACCCCGCCATGGCGCTCGACACGATCGAGTGGCCCTATCTCTTCGTAGTGCTGGAAAAAATGGGGTTCGGCCCGGGATTTATTGGATGGGTGAAGTTGCTGTATTTGGAACCGCTAGTGCAAGTGGTAGTGAACAACAGAAAGTCGGCGACTTTCGCTCTCAGAAGGGGAACGAGGCAGGGCTGTCCCCTGTCCCCATTGCTTTTTGCCCTGGCACTTGAGCCCCTGGCGAGTTGGATTCGTAGGGACCCGGTCATAAGAGGTCTGAAATGGTCGGAGGAATGGGAAGATCGTATCTCCCTGTATGCCGACGACATTCTCTTGTATTTGGCGTCGCCGCGGGCTTCGATAAACAGAGTTATGGATATTTTTACTACCTTTGGTAGATACTCCGGATATGCCATTAATGGGACAAAATCGGTGATCTATGTGCTTGGGGGGAGGGGGTGGTTTCCACGCCTGCCCAGGGGATGTAGAATAACAGAGGCTGTAGATGTCTTCAAGTATCTTGGCATATACATCACTGCAGATCCCCGGTGGTATAATGAATATAACCTCTTGCCCCTCTGCGTAGACTCCGAAACGATGTGGAACACTGGAGGTCCCTCCCGCTGTCTCTGCTGGGCAGGGCAGCCCTATTTAAAATGATGTCCTTGCCCCGCTTCCTGAACATCTTGCAAAACTCGCCTGCTCCCGTCCCTGCAACTTATTTTGCGGACATAGAAAGGGAGCAAAGAGTCCTCCTCTGGACAGGGAGAAAGCCTTGGATAGCACTTACCAAATTGGTGAGGGGTTGGTACGATGGTGGAATTGGACTTCCAGACATTAAGAGATACTACTGGGCGGCGCAATTGGCGGCAATCAACCAGGGTATATATATCGATCGCAGGCGGACCCGGGGTATCGGATGGATATGTGGCTTTTACCCGGGGGCTCATACACCAGGGCGTTGTACTCCAGACCTGCCAAGTGGAATCTTACTGGAACCACGGCACACTCAGTTCAAGTCTGGCACTCAGCACACAAAAGACTAGGTTGGGATAACAAACTAACGAGGGACACCCCTCTGTGGGACTCGCATTTGTTGGGCACCCTTGGAAATTCTAAAGGCTTTGATAGGTGGTACCTTATCGGAATATCCAAAGTAGGCGATATATGGAAGGAGGGTAAAGTGGTAGAATTTTCTACGTTACAACGCGAATATGAGTTGGCAGGTTCGGAAATATTCAGGTATTATCAGGTGAGGCATGCCCTGAATGCATGTATCCCGTCAGGGGAAACCCTCCCGGAGGCAACGCCACTTGAGGACAGGCTCCTCGATGGCTACATGCCCAATAAATCAATATCTCTTACCTATCGTAAACTAATCAACCATGTAGCGGATCCCCTTATGCAGCTTCGAGAGAGGTGGACGGCTGATCTGCTAGAATTGGACGATGAAAACTGGATTGAGGCGCTTGCCTCTCCAAGGGAAGTTGCAATCTCATCCAGACTCAAACTTGTACAATTAAAAATCTTGCATAGAGTGTACTATTCTAGGGCGGCCCTGGCTCGAATGGGGTACGGAGAAGAATCGGATTGTAGGAGAGTCTGTGGGAAAGACTCTACATATTCTGTGGGAATGTGACAACATTCGCAAATATTGGACGAGTGTGCTGAGATGTATGATGGACGTTGTGGGTCAAGAGCTGGGCGTTGAGGCTAAGTCGTGTTTGCTTAATATATGGGGGCCGACCGTGACCTTGGGGTACATGATAACAAAGCGTAACATCGCCAGAATGTGGGTGGCGCGGGAGGCACGTGACTTAACATCATGGAAGTGAGACATGGACTGGTGCATGTTCAGAGAAAAAACTGTGTATATTTCTAGAGGGTGTCCAAGGAAATGGTCCGGGGTGTGGTCTAAATGGAATGCGTATCTCGGAGACATCTGCACTCCCCCTTCTCTCCCTGCCCCCCTCACTCCCGACGATCAAGAGCTAATGGATTAATATAACCTGCATGCAATAAGAAATAAGAAACTAATATGCTTTTTAACCTTGCATTCTATACAGTCATGTGTGTACCAATGTTTTCAATATTATGTACTTCTGCAATCACACTGTTGTTCTTTAATAAAAAAGAGTTATAAAAAAAAAAGATGAGAGTAGGCAACAATAGAAGTGTAGGGATTAGGGAAGGAGCACAGAGCGGGAGTATCAGGTACAGTGCTGGGAACAGTGAAATAGGAAAGATCGGGGACAGCAAATGGATCAAAAGCAGAAATAGGATCTGCAAAGAACAGATAGACTCTAAAGAGGGACACGATGCAGGGAGAAGTTGATGGAAGTGGGGCTGGATGATGAGTGAATGAGAATTGAAAATATTGTGAAAATGATTATAGGGAAGACAAAGCAATGGAACTTTACATTTTAAATAATACCATAACAAAATGTTGCCACCAGGTTACTTACGGATATTGGCACTAATTTAACAGCTGTACAAATAAATACAGTAGTCAAAATTGTCTTGACCTCTAAAACTAGTGATCTAATGATATTTGGGAAATTTAGAACAAGGAAGCAAAGCATTAATTGGATAATTATAATACCTATTATTTCCAGTGCATATAAATTGCGAAAGTGTGAATGAAAAGGTGTGTGGTAAAAAGGTTCTGAAGAACCTCTGTTCAGGAATAGTGTCTGACACAACATGTAAGCTCACCACTATCTCACAAAGGACTCCTCCTTTAACTGCTACATGCCAGAGGACAGGGCAAACCCTCAGCTCTTTAGCAGCAGCCGTTTCAAGCATCATCATGTTGTAGGCTAGTTCTCGGATCACCAGGAACTCCAGGCTTTGCCTGTAGGACATCTCATTGCCCAGGTATATGGTATGAAAGGTAACAGCACTCTCTCTAGTGACTTAAAATGTAAAAGTTTGTTCTTGATGCTCCTTTAATATAATTGCTATTTCCAGCTCTGACCCTATTATGTCCATTTATGAGAAGCATGTAATGGATTCTTATGGGTGCCCATCTTTTCCAGCCTTTAGGGGATGGTAAAATGCCCTTACTAATAATCCTCTCCTAATGCACTGACCTCACCAACCAGTGAGATAAATTGATGTCAAGCACCATTAGCTGTAATAACCACTGGTATCCATACGTTATAGCATTTATAGGTCCCTGCTGCATCAGCTGGACGCACAATTACAGTAAAATATATTTAGATGGCAGTGTTACTTCAGTAGCAAATTAATCAAGTTCACAAGGTGCTGCAGGGAGACTCGGTGAGGATTGCGTGTACTAATGGGAGCAGTCATCATAATTGCAAGAGCAACATCTATGTATCTGTAACTCAGGATTTCTCTCCAGAGGTTAGAAGGTCTGCTCAAACCAGGCCTCTGAGATCGCCAGCCACTGATAAATATGTGAATCGCCGCCGAACCCCTTATAGTTTTAGTACAGTAGTTGTCTTTGTCGTTAGTAAGACTCAAGGATGTCATATAAAAATATCCCTTTAGAAAACAACTTGTAGTGTTATTTGGGTACTTAAAACTTGCATAAAGGTCTTCTCCACTTGATCATGATGCTCTAAATTAATTGGCCACTAGGGAGCTCGTTTCCTGTAAGATGTGGAAGACATGTTGTTTGTAATGTAAAAGGTTTATTTAACACACTAACAAATGTGTGCCATATGATACCCAGCAGGTCCCAACTGACACTTCGCTGACATTTCACCATGGAATGCCCACTTAACCCAGCAATAATAATTCTGGTTCTCTCCATAACACTATACGAAACCGTATATAACACATCCCCCTCCTTAGAACATTTACCTACATAAAGTATAACAGTGGTAATTACAATAAGCTATATCGAGATATATATATATTCAAATATGAATTCCACTTAGAACATGGCAATAGTAACCAAATACAAAAAAAAATGAAATACAAAGGTAAGTAACATAATAATGGTACATGCCATAAGAACAAAGAACAGATAAATATAGAACTCTATGTACATACATAATCATCCAAATTTCCTGGTCTTCTCCTAACACGCGAACTAACCCGTCCAACTTTACCAGTATCTGTATGTGCGGACCCATCTTCCCTTTGAGATACAACATCGTCCGTTTTTTCTCACCTCGAAACCACAATTTTATTCTCCAACATGGAGGATTCAGGGTCACCTTTTTTGTCACATCTCTGGTTTCAATTCATGACATTTTGTAATCTTTCGTACATACCACCACTTTCCATCCTCCAAAGCACACCATATTTCCTTTTGCAGCACACTCGTTTTGAAACAGACCAGCTTGATTCACCCTTCTTATTACTTACTCCAATCCATGTTCTTACCCAATCACCAGTATCCAATGTCAATTTTGTTTTCCTGATCTTGTCATTATGCCTTTCCTCATACTGACCTTGATACTTCTTAAACCTATCCCTCCTAAACTGATATTTCACCTTCTCATGAGATGTTCTCTCCATCCAAGCAGGAACAACAATGGTACATGTAGTACTCCCAGGCTATTCCAAAAATGGAGTTTCACTCGTTATGGAATGTGGCGAAGTCCTTTAACTCCACAACATGTTTTTCACCTCGTGTTTCAATTTAACCCATTACTCATAGCTAGTTGTAAACAGTCACCTAACACACGATTGAACCTTTCTGCTAAACCATTCTCCCTACGACGGTACACAGCAGTCTTGTAGTGTGTGATTCCCTCCTTCTTAAAGAAATCCTCAAACTCCCCAGTCACAAATTGGGGACCATCATCTGATACCAGAATCCAATAACCTTCTCTTCTGAAAATTTCCTCACAAAATCCAATAACATTACTTGTTTTCACTTCCCGTAAGAAAACTACTTGTGGCCACTTTAAAAAGTAATTCATTAACACAATGGCAAAACTGCTCTCCTGACCCAAACACTCATACGGACCACTAATATCAATGGCCACTTTCTCCCATGCTCTTTCCGGGAACGTGACTGACGTAATGTGCATTTCTGACAGAGAATGTGATTTGTTAATACTCATACAAGCACGCAATACATCTTTCAATTTCCTTATCCATGCCTGCCCACCAAAAACCTACAGGCACCTTTCTCTTCATGGCAGACATAGCTCTATGTCCCTCATGCGAAAGGGATAATAGGTGTTGCTGCAAACAGACAGATACCACCAATCTATCCTTCTTCGAACAATTCAATTTACTACTGTTAACTCTTCCCACACACAAATAACATCAGCTAAACTTCTTGACTCACCACTCAGAGCAGTGTTTTTGGAAATTGTTTTTTTATTACCAGCTGTATTCTCCAACAAAGCACCCTTTCATTCATTTTCCCAAATAGCACCCTTACAAGATTCCTTCACTTCAGCTACCATCCACTCTTCATCCTCCATCTCAGACTTACACTGTAACAGTAGATGAGGCAAGCAATCTGAATTGGTGTTTTTTCGTCCCGGGTACATATTTGATGCTAAACATGAATTCTTGCAAACAATGTCCATTTAGCTATATGGGGTATCTCTTTCCCTGCGCCTTTAGTGATGAAAACATCAATTAGGGGTTTATGGTATGTACGTAAGTCAAAATGGTTACCTCACACGAATGTACGTAAGTGTTGGACTCCCCACCAGCAAGCCAATGCTTCCTTTTCGATGGTGTAGTATGTACTCTCAGCTCCTTTCAACGTACGAAACGCAAATGCTACTCCCCTCTCACGCCCCCCACTCTCTTGCATGAGAACAGCTCCCAGTCCATATGCGCTAGCATCTGTCACTATAATGGTTCTGTCATTAGTATGAAAATGTTTCAAAATCACTCTTCCGACCATTGATAGTCTATTTGTTTTTCATCACGGCCTGCATAAGATGCACTTTGTCAGAGAAGTGTCAGATAAACTTGGATTAGTACTCCACCAAAGCCAAGAAAGAGCATAACTGTCCCTGTCCCCTGGTGCTGGAGCCATCTCAATAGCTTCAACTAGCTTCATTTCTGGCTTTATACCTTGGCTAGACAAAGTATGTCCTAAGTACTCAACCTCCTCCACACTGACTTTACATTTGTCTACTCCCACAGTCACACCTCCATTCTGCAATTTTTCCAAAACACTCTCCAAAATTGTGTCATGATGATCTTTATCAGTGCTCCAAACCAGTATGTCATCTTGGAAAAATAAAACGTTCAACATTCCCGATAACACAACTTGCATCACTCTTTGAAATACTGCAGTTGCAGAGGCTAGTCCGAAAGGCATTCTTACAAATTGATAAGCCCCCTCCGGTGTGATGAACGAGGTTAAGTGCCTTGCGTCTGGATGTAAAAGCATTCAAGTCTCTAAGCTCTAAACACATATGTATTTTGCCAATGGCTTTCTTGGCCAGTACCACAGGACTAAGCCAATGTGAGGCTTCAATAGGCTCTATAACCACATCTCACATAATCGGTCTAATTTGTCCTTCAATTGACTCCTCAATGCTAATGGAACATTGCGTACCTTATGAACCTTGGGAATGGCCCCCTTTGTTAGAGTTATGCAATGTTCAACTTTTTTCAAGCACCCTAACCTTTGGGCTAACAATGCTGGGAATTTAGCACTCCATTTGATTACTTAATTACAATTGGTCAGTAACACCTGATCAAGATGATGAGGATTTAACCCAATTCCTAAGGCTCGTTGTTCCTTCTAGCTTAACAATGTCCACCCCCTTTCCACAACGTACACATTTACCCATGGCCTGTGTGTCCTTATATTCCAATTTGGCGACACAATATCCAATTACAGGCATTTTATTACCACAGTACCCTTCAGGTAGCACATGCAGGGGAATGAGGTCACACTGGCCCAACCTCTGCCAAATTGACTTATCAATTGATGTGTATGGAGAACAAGAATCTGCCCACATATGTACCTCTTCACCATTTAACTTAAGTAAACACTTAGGTGGACAGTACGCATCACAAGCACTGGTAAGTTGCTCAGTCATTTCTGACACCATCAGTACCTCAACATCACTGTCTTCAGATTCCTTACAATCATCCACATCTTCACCCTGTTGCTTAATCCAATTCATCCCACGCTTCCCTTCGTCAGTTTTCACCATCTTACATACATAGGAGAAAAGTCCTACCTTGTTACATTTAAAATACTTTGCCTTAATATCTGGATAGGTACTGGATTCAGCTAAATGTCTTCCCTTTGAAACCACTGGGAATCTCAGTCAATTCCTTTCTCACAGTATTCTTTCCCTTCTTGTGCATGGAATGTTGCACCATGTTTATATCTCTATCATCCTGTTCCGACATATCCCTAGAGTGACCAACACTTATCCTTGACGTAATGGGAGTTGTTTTCCTTATGTCTGGCTACACTACTCATTTTTTCTAGGGAAGGATCTTTCAGTCCCAGTAATGTCTCTTGGATCCTCATATTATTCACTCTATTGATCATTTGATCTCTAATTATATCTTCCTGAAGATCTTTGAACTTACATGAAACCGCTAAAGTTCTTAAAACAGCTACGTACTTTTCTATGGTTCCCCAAGGTAGTTGAGCGAGAGAGAGAAACGTACGTCTCTCGACAACAATGCTAGCTATTTTACCAAAATTCTCCTCTAATGCCCTTACAACACTTATATATTCATCCTCCTGTCGAACATCCTCATCAGATCCTCCTACTTCCTCACTGTCTACCCCAATCAACATAAGAATGGGCAATGTCTTTTACACCTTCCTACCTTCTACTCCCAAGTTATGTTTCAGAATCACCAGTTTTCTCTTGCCTACTTATACATCTCCTCCCACGGCCTCTAAAGAGGTCTCAGATGGCTCCCTCCAATCCTCCCATGCTATAATGGGATTTCCAGGTTCCTGCAGGAACATGGTTGGAGCTGCTACTATATGCACAGACATTGTGCCAATAATATTCCTCAATTTCTATAAAGTCACACAACAACACAAACTTACATAAATGAAGTAGTCACCAGTTTTTTAGACTTGTCTCTTCAGAGAAAATATATTCAGTCCCTTTTCTAATTGTCAAGTTAGTAAAGGAAGTTGTTGGAGAAACTTAATTGTCCTACTTCTATTACCAGAAAGAACCAGCAATGGCTCCTCCTCAGTTGACAAGTAAGTTTTGTCCTATTTCCGGTGCTCTAACCAGCAATGGCTCCACCTCAGATGCATCACACAAGTAAGGAAAGCCAGTGTGGATCCAACAAGCTCACAAGGTAAGTGCCTTTGACAAAGATCTAACAATCAATAACCACTTGTGCTGGATTGGCCATCAACATTCAAACCAGCATTTTTTTTTCTACAGCTCCGGGGCCCCTGCCCTGCAGTCTCCACATACGGCAGCGTGGCCTTGCAATTTTCTTCTGCAGCGGCTTGTGCACCGTGATGGCAGCACTGGCCATGCAACTTAACCTTCAGCAAGCCTCGTGACTCCTCATTGTCACCGGTTCTCGCCCTGGCGGTAACCTCATGCACACAGCGCTGATCTCACGTCTTCCTCCCATCACAGATTCATGAGCTGACGGTATTGCTTGCGCACCCACACTATTACTTCAATTAAAAGTTATTTGCGTCTATGGGGGCGGAGCTAGCCACGCCTGAAGATGGCCGCTGCACTATCCTGCATTTATCCTGCACCCAAAAGCCTGCAAATGATCTAAACCCATGAAATAATTGAATTGGAAGATTGTGGCTTCCCGCAGAACCCTTTTACGCTGCTTGAAACGGCCCAGAACTGTCGAAGATAAAAAGCGGCCGAGCTGAGGTGGTGAGGCCTACAGTGCACGAACGGAAACCGAGGCCACGGGCTCGTGCGGTGGCAGGCTGAGACGCAGTGCACGCACGGCCGTGCAGGCAGTCCCGCAGGCCAGAGGCAGCGGATTCACCGTCCGGGGAGGATAGGTGACGACGGGAGGGCTGCCGCCCTCTGTGAGAAGCGGGAAACCAGAGACATCGTCCTGTGGGCAATCGGTGCAGAACAACTAGACCCGGCGCCCCTGCCTTACAAACAGTGAGAGCGACGCTGCGCGGGAGCCTACGGCTGCATAGCAATCAGGGAGCCTAGAATGCCACGTACAGCCAGAAGGCAGAAATAAACACACAAGGCTCCAGGCGGAATAAGACTGCAAAAAAACTGCTTACATTGGTGACACTGTACTCATGCCCAGAAGCGAGAGCACACAATAACGGTGTAGACGTGTCTCACAGCACATAAAAGGGGAGAGTTGGAACGGCCCGCACGCCCCACCAGGACGGGGGTAGTGCATAACTGCGCGTTGCCAGGGCGGATCTGCAACCGAGACAGCCAAATCTCAACATACGCTGTATCTGACCCAAATATGTGTTGCGTCACGGCAGGCGTAATGGTCCTGCACACGATTAGCGCCGCAGAACAAACGCAAAGACAGTAATTGGGCTGCAATATCACTGCTACGAGACCTACTTACAGTGGTGAGAGCCCGGATGTTACACTAACAGGTGCAAACCTCTGTAGAAATTCCACAGGACACTCCCGATAGCGCCAACTCGCCGCGCAACGCCGTCACCGCGGAGCTCATGGCGTCTACATGTTGAGGGAAGTGGGCCCAACTTCACGCCCATACGTTCAGTTTGTATGCGACGTATGAAACTGCGGCCTGCGCTGGACCTCCGCTGAACGTGAGCTGAATCCAGAGACCGGATAATATTAACACTAGCCACAGTGTCATAGAACTGTTAAACTCTACTGTCCCTCTCCAAAAATAGCTCAGCGCATTGCACATTACACGCGCAGGACCAGGGGGAACGACCCCCCCCGCAAAGCACAGGCATGGGGAAAACGGATAGAACTCAGTCAAAACTGCAATTCGAGCAGCCCAAAAAGATAACTGAGAACAATCCGGATGACCAACAAGCAGCACAGACGGCTGTGACGACTGCTGGTGCTGACACTCTGGGAGATGTGCAGTCTATGTTTTCCACAATACAAGCCACCCTGTCCAATATAGACGGCAAGATAGATACTCTTACCTATCGTGTGGACCGTATGTCTGAGAGGCTGGACAGACATACCGAACGCATAGACATGGCGGAACGTCGCATCTCAGAAGCAGAAGATGCACAACAGTAAATGGACACAAAGCAAGGGAAGATGGACAAGACCTTGGCAGCACTAGTGGCGAAATGTGGAGATTCTGAAGCGCGATCGCGCCGCAACAATCTGCGATTCATGGGAATAGCGGAGCCAACAAATACCGGTCCAATGTAACAATATATTGAACGCCTGCTAACGACAATGCTGGGCAGGGAAACTTTTTCAGACGTATTCATCATAGAGAGGGCGCACAGGTCTCTGGCCCCGCCGCCGCCACCGGGCGCCAGACCGTGGCCGATCATAGCCAAACTGTTAAATTATAGAGACCGTGATGCGGCTCTCCGCAAGGCCCGAGAACTGGGTAGCTTACAGCATGAAAGAATGGAAATCTCTATTTACCCAGATTTCACGCAGCAAGTCCAAGAAGCGAGAACGAAATTTCTACAAGTAAAAAAGAAACTACGGGAGCAAAATATACCATATGCGATGATTTACCCGGCTAGACTGCGTGTAACAGACGAGGGAAAACTACTGTGTACAACGAACCTAAGGATGTCCTTAAGTTTCTACAGCAGAAGGGATCCCAGAGTACTCGTCGAAAATCACCGAGGGGGAGCCAGGAGGAGCAGGCTGGCACCTCAGATGTCGAATAATACAACAGCCCTCTCCGAACTGTTAACCAGCATCTTCAAGCTCTAAAGTGACAGTACACGCCAATGTACCAAAGGACACAGATAAGTGCTGATTTGGGCTATGCGGGTTAAGTTAACATAGTACCGTTGGCGAGCTATATGCATAAACATGTTCTGTATGTCCTGTCGACAGTATGGGTATTGTTAAGTCTGGGCAGCTCTACTGGTCCGCTGTTGGATTGCGGGTTCAAGGGTGCATTAGAATTTGTTTTAACCGGGGTACTCGGCAGGCAGCTCCCACCAACCTGTGTGCACCACACCGAGTTAACCTTTTGTTACGGGACTGGGAGGGGGGCAGGTGGGAATGTTACAAGTTTAATGGGAATGTCTTCGCTGAAATTGGGTTGGCGAAGTGGGTGGGGGGAGGGCCGGGAGGAAAATTGAGAAAACTGGTTGGCAGCAGAATGGCAGTTACCATAAGTAATAGAAGGGACATCCGCACACGACATTGTCGAGTCCACTCCAAACAAGTAACAAAGTATGGATAATAGATCACAGCATACAAGACCATTGACATTCATGACATGGAACGTACGCGGCCTGCAAAACCCGCAGAAAACCCGCAAAGTCCTGGCATACTTAGACCTCCACAAAGTAGACATCGTCTGCCTTCAGGAAACACACCTTACCGACCTAACAGAAGGTAGAATAGGCGCAAGATGGGCATCATATCGCTTGGCGTCCTCATACTCTACATATGCCAGAGGAGTATTGCTCCTTATCAGGCGAGGCACTCCCTTCACATTACTTGGCTCCATTAAGGATGACCAGGGCCGGTATGTTCTAGTCCAAGGCAACTTCGGAGGCACAGCTCTGACTATAGTCAAAACATACGTCCCAAATACAGATGACCCTTCCTTTTTTACACAAATATGGGCTAAGCTGCGTACTCTAACGCCCACGCCCGTCATATGGGGTGGAGATTTTAATACATGTCTAGATCCATCCATGGATAGGTCCACAGGTAACGAGAGGTATGGGAAGCAGGCCGCAAAGGCGCGCAGGGAAGGGATGGACGAATATGCAATGTTAGATATATGGCGCTTGCGACACCCAAGTTACAAAGAGGGCACTTGTACATCTACAACCCATAATACATGGTCCAGAATTGATTTCTGGATAGCCACGAAAGATGACTGCACGTGGACGACATCTATAGATCATATGCCTAACACCCTGTCTGACCATGCACCTGTTCGTCTCGTGCTCGCCATCCCCACACATACTCCGCGACAATTCACATGGCGTCTACAACGAGGTGCGCTTCTAGACCAGGTATTTCGATCAGAATTACACTAGGCCATTGTGGATTATTTCGAACACAATGTAGGATCCGCAAGTAGTGCCAAAATGTTATGGGAAGCCTTCAAAGTAACAATACAGGGCCATTGTATCAGCAAACATGCAGGTATATTAAAAGACATACAACAGCAACTATCCATGGTTGAAAGGGAAGTTAAACAATTAGAAGAAGAATACACGATCACACAGGACCCCAAAATACTGGCAGAAATCAGGCTGTAGCTAGACACCTATCATGAATTTGCAGACGACGAGATAAAATACTTGTCACGCAGGTATACTGCGCGAAATTACGGGGAGGGGGGAAGACCGGGACGGGCGCTCTCAATCAGGATACGCCCTGCAAACACGGTGTCCTACATAACCCAAATCACAAACACGCAAGGCCAGCCCACATATGACACCCAGTCGATTCTGGATTGCTTTTCAGAGTAAAACAATAGAGCATTAATGAGCACACCTTTGATATTAACGATCCACTAGGTACTGATAGTAAACAGATTTCTATGTCCAATGTACATATGCTTCTTCAGCAGTACTGTCAGTCGAAGTTTATCAAATAGCATACAGAGTCCACAAAATCAAGTTTCTTCAATTTGATGATTTTATTCTTGTACTTCATACATCCAGCATGAAATCTGCCAATGTGCCAACACATGTTTCGTCTACCCGTAGACTTTCAAGGCAGTTGGCGCGAGAAACTGTTGTTGTGCGAGTTCTAATTCGTCACAGTTGACTCCTATTGGTATATACAGCATTCACAAACCATTAATACGGGTGTTTCCACATGATAGAAAAGCTGATTAACGGCTGATTGTATTCACATCTCACGATCCGTCTTGTGATCGTTATCGGTGTGAGCAACCCAAGATTAGGATGATCCAAAGGAAACTCCCTATGTTTGGAGTTAGTGCTGGTTAATCAGCTTTTCTATCATGTGGAAACACCCGCTATTAATAGTTTGTGGATGCTTGTGTATATACCAATAGGAGTCAACTGTGACCGGAATTAGAACTCGCACAACAACAGTTTCTCGTGCCAACTGCCTTGAAAAAGTCTACGGGTAGACGAAACACGTGTTGGCACATTGGCAGATTTCATGCTGGATGTATGAAGTCAAGAATAAAATCGCCAAATTGAAGAAACTTTGATTTTTGTGGACTCTGTATGCTATTTGATTGCTTCGACTGACATTACTTGCTGAAGAATTGTATATGTGACATTGGACATAGGGAATCTGTTTACCTATCCAGTACCCTAGTGGATCGTTAATATCAAAGGGTGTGCTCATTAATGCTCTATGGTTTTAGGTTTGCATACACATTAGTTTTTTTCTCTTGTGTGACTAGCATCTTTTGGTAGTAGGTGCAATTGAATCAAGCTAGCACCCCAAAAATAACCATTACGTTAAACAAGAATTCATTCGCACTTTATTACAGTACAAGTTGTTCTATTTCTTGATTGTGCGGTTCTTTCTCATTTATTGGGAACCATTACTACCAACTTAGTTGCTTTTCAGAGTATTATGCCCGCCTTTACTCCACACAGTCGACCGCATCCCCGACGGTGATCAACCAATATTTAGATGACATTGCCTTAGCGTGGCTGTCGGATGAACATCGTGAATATTTCTGCCACCACATCACTGAAGATGAGATCAAAGAGGCGATTAATTCCCTCCCAAATAGCAAGGCTCCTGGTATGGATGGGCTCCCAGGGGAGTTTTATAAAGAATACAGAGACTTACTAATCCCACACATGGCTGAGATGTATGAGGAGGCCTATGAAGAAGGCCTGTTACCGGCATCTTTGCGGGAGGCGCTGTTGTTTACTCTCCCCAAACCAGACAAAGACCCAGTGAAGTGCGAATCTTACTGCCCCTTGTCCTTAATAAATATAGACGCTAAAATATTAGCCAAAATTATTGCAACGAGGATTCAGCCTTTATTGCGTAATCTGGTTTTGCCAGATCAAGCAGGCTTTGTACCAACTAGATCCACAGCGCAAAATCTGAGGACTGTATTTGCGATGTTTCACCACTTGAATCCAGACTTGCCTGCAGCTGCGGCCCTTTTAGACGCAGCGAAAGCTTTCGATTCAGTGGAATGGCCATTTATGTTTACGGTACTGCGTAGAATGGGTTTCCCTGAACCGTTTTTGCGCTGGATAGCACTGCTCTACACGGAGCCGAGCGCACGTATAAGAGTTAATGGCAACACCTCAGACCCGATCAGCATAGGCCGTGGGACCAGGCAGGGGTGCCCACTCTCGCCGCTTCTCTTTACCCTAGCGCTGGAACCCCTAGCATGTAAAATAAGGCAAAGACATGCGGACACCGCACTGCAATTTCAGCTCCGACCAATCAGTATATCATTGTTTGCTGACGATATGGTTCTCTACACACGATATCCAGATATTAACCTAAACACACTTATTAGAGAATACATTAGATTCGAACACCACTCGGGACTCAGTATCAACTGGGATAAATCAGTAGTGATACCACTTACACCTGTCACAACACAGCCAACTCTGGATTACCCACTACAATGGCAGACTGAACCGGTGAAATACCTTGGCATATGGATACATCGAGATCCAGAAACGGTGATCCAAGAAAATTATGGTAGAGCAATATCAAAATTAGAGGACCAGATAGATGGGTGGGTCAAACTACCGCTATCAGTAGCTGACAGGATAGCCATACAAAAGATGGTCATAATACCGAAATTTCTCTACTTATTCATGAATATACCGATCTGGCTCACACAAGCAGTATTTACTAAAATACGCAAGGCCATGTTGAGACTAACATGGGCAGGGAAGCAGGCGAGAGTAGGGTGGAAAGATCTGACCAGGCCATATTCGCAAGGGGGCTTTGGAGCACTGGATTTACAACTATATTTTTACTGCGCGCAGGCGCAGCATGCTCATTACTAGTTACACCCACACGGCCATATCCCACACATAGCGGTAGAACATGAGTGTGACGCCGACCCCACTAATCACCTTTCTCTCGGGCCCAAGACGGCACACATCGAGAGCTGTCATACATCCTGTACATTGTACGTCGCAGGCATGGCACAAGCTAGCGAAACGCGCACAGAAACTCCCAGTATACGCTCCAGCGTTGCCCATCTCTCACCACCCACAAATAACGGTAACGCAAGAACCAAATATGTTGACCTTACTGGGGGAAATGGGATTAAGCACTATGGGTAACATATTCCCACACGGCAAATTTATACCACAGAATGACGCTTCCCTTAGTGTGCACCGCACGCCTTTAAAGATATTTGCGTGCCTGCGTGTGGCGATGAAGGAATTGTACACCTCGTTCCCAGACGAACCGCAGACTCTTAATGCGCTACAGATTCTGCTGACATCACCCACGCGCCAGTGTTTAGTTACACGCTTGTATAACGCGATTCAGGGTGAACAGGTCCAAACTCCAAATAAAGCGCTGCAGAGGTGGGAGGAGGCACTTGGCACCCCTATTACTAAAGAGGATTGGGACTACAGTTGTGCGCAATTGCAACTGCTTACACCGAACTGCAATTTGCGCATTGTACACTTCAAATTCATACACCAAGTATATTACACGCCGGCGAAATTGCACAAATATGGATTGCGAACGGAGGACAAGTGTCAAAGGTGTGGCGCATCGGGTGCGGATTTCTTGCACATGGCGTGGGCATGCCCCCAGCTTCAACCATACTGGCGAGAAGTGACTAGCACTCTTGCTCTCATGTTGGCAGAGCAGATACCCAATGAGCCGCTAGTGTGCCTGTTGGGGATATACAAGATCCGGCTAGCTAGGAGGCGTAAGCTTCTGGCTGTGGCACTTTTGCTGGCAAAAAGACGATTAGCCATTCGCTGGGGGAGCAGGTGCCCGCCACGATATAAGGATTGGGTTGCAGACATGACATACTGCAAAGAGTCACTGGAGACATATGCAGAAGAACTACCGCAGGCCTCCAGACCTAGGGATTTTTGGGAACCATTTGTGCAGTACCTCAGATCTACACAAAATGATGACTGATTGTATAACATAGCTCATCAGCAGTGCTCACAAACTGTGGGCATCTTTGATATAGTTGAGGAAAAGGGTGTGGTGGAGAATAAGCAATGCGGGCCGTGGACATCGAGGACAAAATGTAATAAGTTATACAGATGTTGCTGGGTAAAATACTTAATAGAAATAAGGGAACAGGCTGTATGTGTCAATAAGTGTAATGTCATAAAAAATATGCAGTTGTATAGTAAATGATATGTATGTTGTGTAAATGTGCCTTATTTTCTCTGCCGACCAGAATAAAATAAACTAAAAAAAAAAATAGTTATTTGCGTCTTGATATCCTTGGCTCCCTCCTCTACTATCCCGCTATCTGGCTCGCCAAGCATACTTGCGGCGCACGGAGAAGCCCCTCTCCTGCCCATTGCCAGAAAACAGCAACTTTAGACAAATTATAGGTCACCCCAAAACCGAACTTCTCACTCCAGGGACTGCAGCCACTCGCATCCCATCCTGGTCGCCACTGTTAAGGTGTGGAGGATACGTTGCTTGTAATGTAAAAGGTTTATTTAAGACACCAACAAATGGTGCCATACACGGCAGGTTCCAACTGACACTTTGCTGACAATCCACCATGGAATGCCCACGTAACCCAGCAACAATAATTCTGGCTCTCTCCATAACATTAGAGGAAACCTATACAGCACATTCCATTTAAACAAATTCAGCTGCACGTGGTGCGATTTGTACTTTTTGTATTTAGAGCATCACTGGAGCCATCTTTTTAAATGTCAGGAGCACAGTACACTTCTGCTTGCTGGTTTTTTAACTTTGAGAAGCTTCAGATGTATGATAGGCAATAGGTTTTGAGATTTCACTAGTATCGACATGTTTTTGTATAAGTTTGTTTGTAATTTGTTTGGGCGGCTGTACTGGCTGATTGAGCACAGTAAGAACACCTCCGAAGTTCTGGCTAGAAAACTTAAATTAGACAACTGCTTGCAGTTTTGGTTAGCGCATTAATGATTTACATGTTTCAGCCCCTAACAATCTTGGGTGGAGTTTTTAGGACGAGGCAAATCAAAATGCGACGCACTCTTTATAGGGTCCATGTGCTGATCGCAAAAGTGGCAGTTGATACAAGCACTCAAGGTGTCTTATGTCCTGATAAAATGTACAATGCAAAATGTACTGACATGCTGCTAATTATACATGCTCATGAATTTACACCATGTATGATGCACATCATCTTCAAAATGCGAAAACAATTTTCAAACTCATATCCAAATAGGAAGTGTCATGAAACCTTTTCCTCGTTTGCCAAATATCCCAGCAAAAAAGGGATGCTTAGCATCTGTCACTTTTTGAGGTACATGCTGGAACTGAGTGCACTTCACAGAATATCCAACTTTAGAAACTTGACTCCCAGAAGGTCACCTGCCTAACTTTTAGGTTTTTGAAATTTAGTTAGAAAGAACCTTTCATGCTTCCTATTTTTTATAATTCAAATAGAGACTGGGGCTACTTTTAGCAAATTCTGGAACTATTTTTTTGATGAACATTTTAGTATATATTTATAGTCCCTACTTAGACAATCAGACATGCTGGGCATCCCGTTGCCTGGGGGTCGCAGAACAAGGGAATGCATTCACCCATCATGACCCACAGCAAGACTCCCTGGCACCGAGTACAGAGGTTACACTTCTCTTAGAGATACCATGTCTATAGATGCCATGCCAAACTGGATAGAGCAGGGGAGCTGCCCCTGCCTTCATCCCCTTCACCACCTCCTACCACCCGCAATTGAAGGCCAGACCGAGGAGGTGTCGCCCATAGTTCTGAGAACACCTCAGCAGCACTCTTTAGGGGGCTCTGCAACACTGCCGGTCTTGGACCGGCACACAAAGATAGAAAGTGGACCAAGCTAGATTATCGGAGGTGGCCATCTTGGAACAGGCTTTGCTTCCTATAAGCAACATTGGACTCCTGGGGGCAGATGTACCAGGAGCCCCCTTCTACATCTCCTCCATACACTCTCCTTTGCCCCTAAGGTGGTTCGACTTCCAAAGTGGCGACTGGCTCATGCTGGGACCCACTATCTGCCCCATCCTCACACAAAGGCTGTTGCATTGAATTGGGAAACCACCAGCCTCAAGATTACCATTTGCTACAAATGACGTATGCCACTATTTTATCCTGGGTCCCCAGCACTGGGCTAAAGTCCTCAGTAACAGACTACTTACCTCTCTAACCTAACAGGACTGCCTGGGGGTGGTGCTACAGCGTATTGATCGCCCAGGGTATCATCTTTACTGCCAAATTCACTTCTTTGGGCGATGTCCACTTCCTCTCAGTGAGCCCACCCATGTCGAAGGTCAAACACAGTTGCCAGTTACACCAAGATCCTCCTGCAGCCATGGCAGACACCTCAGACATCCAGGGTAAGGCAATAGCAACCGTGCTAAAAGAAGTGGGAGACGTCAAGCTTTCCATAAGCACTGCCAACGCAGCAGTGCTAGACAGCACAGCGGTGGTCGAAGGATTTACAAGGAGGCATTACTAACTTTCAGACCGAGATCACGTCAGTGGAAGGCAGACTTGGTGAGGTGGAACGTTGCCTCGATGTGCAACCAGAATGAGGCCCTTTTCTATGGAGGCTGCACAAGAAAGTCATAGACTTAGAGGATCATAACAGAAAGAACAATGTGCATATCTGAGGAATCCCAGAACAGGCTGAGAAGGATGATTTTTACGTAACCTGATCCCCACACTGTTGAACATCACTTTGAACTACCATTGGAATTTCAGCGTGTACATTGGGTACATTACTGCAACACTAAAGCTGGAGCCCACCATGACACTTACTGCTTCAACGGGTCCCGTAAAATTATCATGTCAGCGAAAAAACATGGTCCTCTACCAATTTGAGAAAACTCCAAAATACTTCTCGGGGAACTTTTTTCATGACACGAACACCAAAAGGAAACACTTCTGGGTTCTATGATCTGAACTCCGCAAGAAAGAAATTACATATGGTCTGATGGAACTGGCTATGATGTTGATCACTATCCCCAGGCACATCACTTAGTATGGCGAATCTGATAACTTAGAGAGATTTCTTGAAGAACTAGAAGTCACAGACAAGGATGCCACACCCTTGACACAGGATGCCCTTGATACATCAGAGAAGCGCTTGGGTACCCCACCCAGTTCTGGCTAAGAGGAGATACTTCGGTGGGAAGCTGTAACCTGCAAATGGTCACAAGGGGTGAAACACACTTTTTTTTTAATGATGCACACTAAACCCAGAGACAAATCGAGATTCCCTCTTAAGCTGTGGACTGTCTAACCCACTGATCCATTCTCTCTCTACCTTCTCTACACTCCACCCCCCTTCCCTTGATATCATTGCCTTGCCTTATATGTTACCCCCACCCAGCTTGACTACTACAGACTCTGACTCTATCTGTGGTATTTGGGGCAACCTCTCACACGCCTGCCCCCCATCTCTCTATGGACTACATGTAGGACCATGACATGCTATTTGGTAACACAATGGGAGGGGGCTGTTATACACGGAACAAGCCAGGACGTGCACTCCTAACATGCATCCCATCTCATCCAATGCTCCTTTCAGCGGGTACAATGTACAGCTTGACAGCACACACAAGATTCTCACTGTAATTAAGACCATTCTATAACACCCCAGCTGAGGTAATCACTCCCTGACATGTATCTTTGGACACCGCACGGCCAGTAGCTCTATTATTGTCTTTCGAGTGTGGTCAGGTGGTACCAACCACCTCTTTTCCCTCAGACAGCCAACCCACAGTTACACAGGTGGACAGATTACTCACGCAAGTGGAATTCCCCCTGAACCTCTACACATATCCCCCATAAGGGTTTAACTGATTCCATTCTTGCTACTCCTCTTAGGACCACGGAATAGCCAGTCCGGTCACGCTCGTATATTTAGATTGGAACACACTCCCTTCCTAGTCATGTGATGCTAACTTTTACCACACCAGTTTATACAAATCATCTTTCTCCTGAATACACTTAATTGCCAGAGACTCGCCATGCTAAGCACTACATGTGCCCAAGCTGTCTGTGGCATCCCTCAATGTCAAGAGCATGACTTATAACATTAAGCATAAGAAATTCCTCACCTTCCTGGGTCGACACCAACCAGGCACTACATTTCTACAGGAGACACACACTGATGCCTGATGAAGGGGCAATATTGCATAAAGAGTGGGTGGGAATACTTACACGCTAGTTTTACCCAGCATAGTTCCCCTGCCATCAGCACCTGGACGTCCCACTGGCAGAGAGGCGTTGCAGTATTACTCCACAAGCCTCTCCCGGCCAAGGTGTTAAAGACCTGGGTGGACCCTGAAGGATGTTTCATATTGGCCAAACGTGCATGATTGGAGGCTCCATCTACGCCCCAATAGGTGAAAAATCCGATTTCTGTCCAAACTGAGCAGATTACTCACATCCTTAGGAAAGATCAAAGTTCTAATAGGAGGCGATTGGAATGTCACCATCAATCCCGTCCTTGATAGGTCTGGGAAATCAGACCTCCGACATGATAAAGAGTGTGCCATCTTGCAGGACATAATCTCAGATAATTCCATGTGAACAATCTTCTACCTTCATGACCGGGATCATACCTTTACTTTGTGCCCTCATAATTTCCGCACTCGGATTGACTACTTCCTTACGACTCCTAACCTAGCAAGACACCTATTTTCGGCTTGTATATTCCCTAACAGGACCTCATTGACCTTCAAATAGGTCTAGGGATAATCCCCGTTCAGTGGGCAATGCCAGGCGTACGAACATCTCCAAAGTTAGGGACTCCTACAACAAGGCTAGCTCATGACAACATCTGTAGCAATTCCTCCTTGACAATCAGGGTTTAGTTTCTTCCCCACAGACCGTTTGGGGCGCAGGGAAGGTGTATATTTGGGTGCTTTAATGAGAGATTTGGCACTGGCAAAATGAAAGGCATGCACTGATAGAATACGTCTTGAGTCGGAAACGTGGGAACTAACCTCAGCTTATTCTAAAACCCCAACCCCGATGTTACTGCAACAATTACTTCAAGCTAAAACAGATTTGAATGAGTGGCAGATAGCAGCAAAAAAATCAATGTTGCACTCTCTTGACAATTTGATTGGGCACTTATATCAATGCCACTACTGTTTTTCATTTTAGCCTGGAAATCCCTGGCCATTGCCATAGGACATGGCGAACACATTAAAGAGATACAGACGTCAGCAGGAGAAATAAAAGCATTTTATTATGCAGACAATATCTTGCTCACTTTGGTTCACCCTCTTGACTCCACCACCACCCTGATGATTCTGATTGATCACTTCTCAAGTTTTTGGGGTACAAAAAACATTTTTCAACATGTGCGGCCCTACCACTTACCACATCCACCACAGTTGCTTCCATAGGTTCCCTGTCCTTTCGTTGGAAACATGAAAATCTGAACTATTTAGGCATATTTAACAGAGGCCTGCAGAAGATAGTCCCTGACAATATCCTCCCTTTGATGGACGAAATGAAGGAAGATTTCATAAGTGGTCTACGTTAAATCTTTCGCTAAGGCGACAGGGTGCAAGTCATTAAAATAAAAAGATGCTCCCGCTGACCATCCCTTGCACAACACTTGGAGAACTTGATCCCTCGATTCATGTGGGGCAACACGAAACCCAGGTTACAAAGCTCCAAACTATATGCTGCCACAACTAAAAGAGGGCTCCATCTACAACATAAGGATAGTTATTGGCTGGCCCATTGGCTATCACAGTCGATCTACATGCTTAAGACTCATCCCGAAGTCCCAGACTGGGCATTTATGGAAAACCATTCCCTACTCATCAAGGGGGGGGCCTTGCTACATACTATACATATTGGCCATGAGAGCTAGCACTCTTGAACCTCATGGTTTCTACCTCCCACTACGTGTGGAGGAAACCGCACATTCAACTGGAAGTCCCTGAATATCTCCATGCCAAAGCCCTTATATGGCGTAATGTGGCGATTGTTATAGACAATGAGGAACTCAGTTGGGCATCCTGGTAATGGGCTCGACTACTACACCTCGAAGGCATGATCATAGATGATCATCTAAATACTTTCCCAGAGCTACAACAAGAATATGACCTCCCACACTCATCACTTGAGATATGCACTACACAGTCACCGTGGCCTCTCTAATATTGTATTGCCACAATCACCCATTGTCAATTATTTGCATCTGTGGAATGCTTACAAGGACACAGTAGCAGGTCTTTATTCCCTGTTGATTGACATCTGATTCTCCTCTTCTACGTCTGATGAATTGCGTATTTGGTAGCAAGAGCGTTTACAGTTGAAATTATAGGACGGAATCTTGGAAGGCAACTATGGCTGACTACAACAAAGGACTGCAAGATTCACACTTGAATTATGGTTCTCTCTTAGGAGATCTCCATTGATAGTCATAAGCACTGAATAGTCCCGCCCACGTGCGGGGATTCCAGAGCACTTCTTATAATATGTCTTCTTAAGTATAGATGTTTGCCTTTCTTTACGAAGGCCTGGAGAAACACTTAAGATATGAATATTTTGCAGTCTATAAAAAAGGCTACAATGGCCAAATTTTCCAGATTGCGTTTAAAAAAGGGTAATAAATATATTTGTATATATTAATTTCAGGCAAATTAACTGGAAAATAATTATTTAGCTGTTTAAATCTCTTTCATAAACCCTTTTTAAAAAGAGAAAGATGTTTGCCTTTCTTCACGAAGGCCTGGAGGAACACTTAAGACATGAATATTTTGCAGTCTATAAAAAAGGCTACAATTGCCAATTTTTCTAGATTGCGTTTAAAAGGGTAATAAATATATATGCATATATAAATTTCAGGCAAATTAACTGGAAAATAATTATTTGGATGTGTAAATCTCCCACAAACCCTTTTTGAGAAAGATGAAGGAAGAGAGGACAGTGTAGCCTTATAGGCTGCCATTATGTAAATGTGGAAGGAGCGTCTGCGCCTTTAAGAGCCCAGAGGCTACCAGTATCCCATCATGCCCAGCAGGTGGCAGTTGACTCAGTTCTTTTTTCAGGCTCCTGGTGACAAGATCTTGGAGCACTGAGCGCGCCCTTTATGGCTTTTGTTCCTCAAAACGTTCACTAGAAAAGGTTTGACAACTGTTTCACTCGACAGATTACATCAGTTCCAGTGTTTTTCTGTCTGTGTCTGACGGACTTTTTTTCTCTTGGCCAAATAAAATGCCATCTTTATTTGACAAGTGTCTTGCCTGTGGAAGAAAGAAGGCCAAGGAAGACCCTCATGGTGTCTGCATCATCTGCCTTCCTGAGAGTTGCATTCCTGACATGTGTCTTCATTGCAGGAAGTTTTCCAGGCTCACCCTGAGGCAGCGGGAGAAGATTCGGCTCCATGGTACAGAGGAGCGACGCAGGTAGCAGATGGAATCAGAAGGTGGGACGTCAAGGGAGCAAGGAGAGGGTCAGTCCTCTACCAGGGCTCTTCCACCTACCTATGAGGACTCCAGGCGTGGGAGATCCAAAAAGAGAAGCCGCGTCAAAAACAACACTGTTCCAGGTCAAGGGCATTGATGTCGTGACAAGGTACAGTCCCCACATGTTCGCCGTCGAGGGCGGGGTCGACGTCGAGACCTAGGAAGTCGATGTCAAAGGATACCACGTTGAGGCGCAGTAGAAGTTTGATGTTGAGGAGTCTGTCAATGTCGAGACATAGGTGAAAAGACAATCCAGACCTGTAGAAAAAATCAGAAGATCAAGATGTCTACCATCCACTTCTGACTCTGAGTACTCCAGGGCATATTCTCCATAGTCTCCTATACCGCTTCTGTACTCTCTTACGCCTCCTCCACCTCCGCCACCACCCCCGGTGCCTCTTCTACCTCCTTCGCCTGTGGAAGGCCCCCTCCCGAGGCCTCTACCTTCTCCTCAAAAATCACATTTCAGATCTCGTCATTGTTCAAGACATTCCAGACATCACCATAGGCCCGACGTTCCTCGTCACTTCCATCTTCTCGACGTACACATCGCCATCATGCCTCCAGGTTCAGGTCTAGAACATGTTCAAGACGTTGTTTTACTTATTCTGTTTTACCTCAAGCCCTGGGAGATATTCGCCAATATTGTCTGATTTTCCCAACCAAGGGTCTCTCCAGTGGATGACATTAACACCTTTCAAGAGGTACTGGTGCAAAGCACATGAAAATTGAACATTCAATAGTCTGCTCCCACTCCATCAACATACGTGATTTTTGAGACACTTCACCAACTGGCAGTGTCCAGACCCCTCCTACCACTGGTTCCCGGTCTATAGGAACCAGCTATGGAGCTGTTCCTTACACCGGCTTCAACCAATTCAGATCCGTCAAGGCTACAGAAAAAGTATAGACCTCCAGAGCAGGACCCGCTGTTTCTTTGCTCAGACCCTCCCCCCGATTCTGAGGTCATCCTTGTGGCAAAGAAACTGCATTTAACTACTACCAGGTTTTTTACGCTGCTGCCGACTCTTCATTACTGGCAGCCCCTGGGTACTATCATGGCTTAACCCTAAGAAGGCACTCTTGGCTACATCTTACAGTCCTAAAAAAAGAATCCCAATAACACATTCTTAATCTGCTTTTCTCGGGTGCCACCTTTTTCGGCAGTCATACCGATGATGAGATGGCTTGGATGTAGCCCGAGATGGAGACCTTAAAGGCAGTAGGTCCAGAGAAACAAAAGGAACAGCGTAAACTCACCTACAAGCCTTATCAATGGCGTTTCTACCCACAGAAGTTCAAACCCCTCAATAGTACCAAGATCACCACCAACAGCAGCACCAAAGACCTTTTCAGCCACATCAACATTGTCAACCCAGAGGAAGAGCTAGCCACCAGCCTGCTCCAGCAGGAAAGCCTCCAGCAGGCTCCAGGCAATTAATCTCCGCTTCCCTCTTCCATTACCCATTCCGGTTGGGGGAAGTATCTCTCATTTCCTGATGGAATGGCAATTCATCACAAAAGACTGCTGGGTTCTGAATATTATACAGAATGGGTATTGTCTCAGGTTTACCATCCCTCTGCCAAATATCCCACCAAAACCATCCAATGAATATCTGCGGATGCTGCGCTCAGAATTGAACATCCTTCTGCAAAAGCAAGCGGTGGCGATCGTTCCTTCCAAACAACGAGGCACGGGGATTTACTCCCATTATTTTTGGTAAAAAAGAAAGGCCCCAAAAACTAATTCAGACCCATTCTAGATCTTTAGCTAGCCAACAAATGGGTTCAAAGAGAAAGTTCTGAATGCTTGCACTGCATCAGGTTTATACCCAAATGCACCAGGGGGACTGGCTATGTTCGATAGGCTTCCAGGATGCGTACTTTCATGTTCTAATATCCAGAAAACACTGCAAATTCTTGAGGTTTGTAGTAGGTCATAATCACTACCAGTACAAAGTGCTTCCATTTAGCCTCAAATCAGCCCCCAGAACTTGCTTGAAGTGCATGTCAGTTGTCGCTGCACATCTCAGAAAACTCAGAATATTTGTCTATCCATATCAAGATGACTGACTGATAAAAGACGTCATCAACAAAGTGGACGGACCCGATATACGAATCCAGATATAAGGATGACTCAATGCCATGCACAGGAATAGGGAAAAAAAACAATAGGTTTTGTAGAGGAACCCTCACCCACCAACCTAGTTGGTGGCATGCTTCATCATTAGGTTCCCAGCTGGGCTGCCGAATGCAACCCAGCTGTGCTGTGACGCCTGATTTACTGCGGAGCGGGTTGTTTTTCTGTGTGAGCGGGTGGATTTAGTGCAATTTAAAAGTACCTCTAGGGTCCTCTATCACAGTTTGTTCTTGAGGTCCTAGGGCACGGTTAAAAACGAAAAGGGGATATTATGAAGATTTGGTTGGTCTTCCTTATCCCCATAGAATGGTCGACCTGTTTCAGCCTCAACTAAGGCTTTCTTCAGGACCAAGAAAAGTGAAGTGCGTCAACATTTTTTGTGACCATGTGAAATTATCAGCACACACGCGAAGGTGTGCTGTGAGTGCGGAGGTGTTGCTGAACTTACGATTCCCACCGTCAGGTATATAAGGAAGGCTACATAGATTAGGCAGCTATTTATGATCCCGGAGGGGGCGGACACCTGTAGTCACACATTCATCAAGGCAGTCGTTCGCCATCAATACCTATTCCAGTCCTGCCCGAGCATATCAGGTCCGTCCACTTTGTTGTTGATCTAATTAATCTGGCGATAAGGACGTGCCCCTTTTTCCTCGCTCTCTCTTTGTTGTTCTTTGATAAAAGACGTCAACACCAAAAGAATTACAACTTCATGATCAGTTAACTAGCAATCTTCTCCACCGATTTGGACTGCATGTCAAATGGATCATCTTCAAGTCCAGGGAACATGGTCTCTGAGGAAATTTACTTATCACATCAATCTCTTAGAGCTACGAGTGGTTCGCCTAGCGTTGAATGCTTTTCTCTCGTCCTTCAAGACAAAATCCCTGCTTGTTCGGACAGACAGCACGACAACCATGTACTATTTGACCAAGCAAGGAGGAACAAGGTCAGGCCATTGTGGACCAGAATGATGTTGATAGCTCCAGAGTGGCCCCGACAATGGTGGTTCACAGATCTTCTCCACATGTCAGAGCATCCACATGTGATGCTGCTGTGCAGACCGGATCTTCTCACAAAGTTTGTAGGCCAGATGGTTCATTCTAACCTCTCCTCTTTAAGTTTGGTAGCCTGGGTCCTGAGCTAGTGCAGTATGGGCATTTGGACCTTCCACAAGAATGCATGAACATTCTCAAGGAGGCTAAACGACCTTCAACACGTTCAGCTTATTCATTTAAATGGAAGAGATTCTGTACCTGGTGTTCGGACAAAAACTTTGATCCAACGAGCTGACAAGAAGAAGTGATTCTTCCATATTTGCTTCATCTAGCCAAATCAGGCTTACAGTTGTGTTCTATAAAAGTTAATTTGGTGGCAATTACTGCACACAGAAAATGTCCTTCACAACTCTCTTTTTTCAAAATTCCTGTTATCAAGGACTTCTTAGAGGGTTTGAAAAACGTTTTCCCTCACATATGACTTCCATCCCCTCCCTAGGAGTTTTATATAGTCCTTTCACGCCTCATACAGGCCCCTTTTGAGCCCATTCATAAATCCTTATTGCAACATCTCTCTTGGAATACTACTTTCATCATAGCTATCACGTCAGCACGTAGGGTTAGTGAAATTCAGGCATTATGTTCTCATGGACCATACTTGGTGTTCCATACTAGTAAGGTGGTCATACAGACTCATCCAGAATTCCTACCAAAAGTTATTTCGGATTTTCCTATTAATCAGACCATTTCTCTGCCTACTTTCTTTCAGCACCCTTCTACACCACCTGAAAGGAATCTCCATTCTCTAGATGTCAGGCGAGTCTTAAAATTGTATCTGGACAAAACAAAAGCTATCCGAAGATCAGACACATTGTTTATGGCTGGTCCGTACAGGTTTAGCCACATCCTAACAGTCTACATCCCTGCAGATCGTGTCTTGTATCCTCTTATACTATCAGAAGGCAAATAAGGTTCTATCCGGTAGACCTAAAGCTCATTCTACTAGAGGGAAAGCGGCTACTACTGCTTTAATGAGAAATATACCAATAGCTGAGATATGTAAAGGGGCTACATGGAGATCTGTTCACACTTTTACCCAACACTGTTGTTGGGACTCAGATGCTAGAACAGATGCTCAAGTAGGACAGGCCTCTCTGAGAAATGTATTTGCTTAATTAGGTCTGTTGATCGTCTCTATTCCCTTTCCACCGCAATTTTGTGGGGATAGGCTTGCTACTGTATTCAGTGCTTATGACTATTAATGGAGATCCCTTGAGAGAGAAGGAATGGTTTCTTACCTGTAATCCCAGTTCTCTCTCAGGTGAATCTCCATTTAAGTCATACGCAACCTTCCCCTCTCCCTGGTGGAAGTGACAGAGACAATTATTGGACAATTTTCCTATCTAGTACTACCACTTCTCGGCAAAAAGAACTGAAGCAACTGTCACCTGCTGGGCATGATGGAATACTTGTAGTCTCTGGGCTCTTAAAGGTGCAGACGCTCTTTTCGCATTTACATAATTGCAGCGTATAGGGCCTTTCTTCCTTCATCTTTCTCTTTTTAAAAAAGGGTTTGTGGAAGAGATTTGAACAGCCAAATAATTATTTTCCATTTAATTTGCCTGAAATTTATGTGTACATATATATTTATTGCCCTTTTTTAAACATAATCTGAAAAAATTGGCCATTGTAGACTTTCCTATAGGCTGCAAACTATTGAGGTCTTAAGTGTTTCTCCAGCAAAACCAAAGGGGATGATGGACGGAGTGTTGAACATTGCAAGCACTCACCCCCAGTCAACTGATCTGGGTTTAATCCATCATCATTCTTTAGCTCACTCCGCCACCCCAGTTCAGACATGGCCATATGCAAATCAGTCTGACCCTGTGCCTCATGGGAACAGTCCAGCCCGAACTGCCAAGCCATGTCTTTCCTGGACCGGAAACAAGCATCCTGGGACCGGTTTCGGGTTCATAACCCTCATCAGCCAGGCTATCTTGAATCCAGTGGCAAAGTGAGCAAGGGACCCACGTCTGGGCATACCCTGCCAACTTTGGCCATTGTAGCCTTTTTTATAGACTGCAAAATATTCATATCTTAAGTGTTTCTCCAGGCCTTCCTAAAGGAAGGCGAACATCTACAATTAGGATAGATATAATATAAGAAGTGCTCTGATATCCCCTCATGTGGGCGGGACTATTCAGTGCTTATGACTTAAATGGAGATTTTTCTGAGAGAACTTGGATTACATGTAAGAAACCATTCCTTATTATAAATTACTGCACAGATGGCACTGGTCCCTCGCCAGACGCCAGAGCCAACTCAAGCCCCGACTCTGCATGCTGGAGATGCAAGACTCAGGACTGCGACATTGCACTTATTCTCTGGTCATATTCACATGTATACAGTTACAGAATTGCTGGTCCCACAGGACTTGACTGCAAAATGAGTTCTCCACGACATCAGTGACCTACTCGCCCACTTCACACCAGTGGGTAGCTACTGCACTGGGGGTTGCAAAAAATGAGGATTCTGAGATACTGGAAAAAGAACCCCATCCCATTGTGACTGCTTAGAGGACATATTTGAAATGACGCCTTTCGAGAAACTGATGAATACAACTAACAATAGATTTAGGCAATTTGAAGAGACCTGGGGGGAGATTCCTCGACATTGGGAACCACTGAGGCGGGATCTGTAAAAGTAGACGGTGGTGCTGTGCCCCCCAATCTGCAAATGGAGGGACCCCCTTTTGGTCCTTTGCCGAGGTGTTCTTACCGATGCTTATAGACTGCCCTCTCCCCCACTGTAGAGATATCATGAAAATTGGTAAGTTATTACCTATTTGTTGCTGTCTCACAATTGATGAGACCTCTGCTTCTTAATTATCCATTGACTGTTAATGTTCATATGCAACGCTCTTACATATCTTTCTAAGCTTTCGTTTGGATGCCTCCTGCTTTCTTTGATGTAGCTCTTAAATATTCCCACATTGACCAAGCACTGCATGAAGCGGCAGCCCTAATCGCGTTTGTTATTCGTTGTTGTTTGGTGCCACTATGACCCATTTAAGCACGATTTCCCCATGTGACTGTACCCTCTACCACAACAGCCCCACCCCCTACACAGTATAAACAGACGCTATGCTGTTCATCATCATATGTATATTGTATCCTGTTGCATAACAGTACAGCGCACTGTTCAGTATCTCTTTAACTCTAAACAATGAAGAAATGCGAAACAGAAAAAAGAGTGTGCATGGCCTAAAGAAATAAATGCAAGCATCCTTATGTTTATGTGATTGTGTTATAACAAGCACTTAGCCTAGATCTGCCACCTTACGAACCAAGAAGCTTTGGATTAAGGTGTAATGTCAACGCAGCAATGTACCTCAGAGGCAGCAAAAATATAATCAACTACAGTGATGGTTAATGAGTGCTGACTTTTCAGCTCACCTTGTTTTATGGTCTGGTACATATAAATTTGCTGATCCTATAATAAATGCAGCGCTGGACCTGCTTCTGCTGCTGAATGTGACAAGAGCTTAAATGTCAGAGTCAAGTCCCCCAGCATCAACGCAGGCTTCCCACACTGCCCTAGCATTGTAATAAATACTAAGACAAAATCAATTGTTTATTTTTATATTTAGCACAATTTCGTTGCTTTTAGCAACAGCTGGTACATATCTGAAAGCAATTAAAGGCCTCATTTGGAATTCGGCAGAGCGGGAGCATGCAGCAAATTTGCAGTGTCCACACCCTTCCAAACCCACAGAGTCAATTAGAGTCAGGGGAAGTGGCAGAATTATGCTAGCAGAGACTCAACTGACTCGTGTAGTGTAAGCCTTTAACCTTTGGTCTGTCAAGCGGCTGCCTCGTCCCACCCTAATGACAGTGGCGGCTGGCATATACTGAGGTGTGGGGGTCGGGCCTCGTCCCACCCTAATGACGGTGGCGGCTGGCATATACTGAGGCGAGGGAGTCGGGCAAACAAAATAAAGAAAAACACTCACTGGATCGTGTCCGATGATGTCCTCCTCACTCTGACCTCTTCTGCTGGGACTGCAGTGCAGGCCCCATCAAACTCCCTCGACCAGTCCTGGCCTTCTCATGTGCTGTTAACCAGTATGTGAGCAGCACCCTGATTGTTGGGAGCAGCCTCTCTTGGCGCTCCACAGCACACTGAAGGCCTGCACTTGTTCTCAACCCAGCTGTGCTAAGACAGCTGGGTTGTGAGGTTTAAAGTGCGCATGTCTGGCTGGCCGTCTCAAGCCGGCCGGCCAAGCAGACATGCACACTTTAACCCCTTCGCTGCTAGGCCTTTCTCCTCCTCCCCCCCCCGCCCCGTGCTAAGCCTTTTTATGGCTAATTGGGGTAGTTTGCGCTTAGGTCTCTGTAACGTTTTGTCCACATAAGGTATTTACGCCAAATTCCCGTACTTTTCCTCTAACATCCTGAGGATTCTAAAGGTACCCAGGGTTTATGGATTCTCCTTAGGGGACCGAGAAATTAGCCAAAATACAGCTACATTTTGGGTTTTTGGGGAAAAATGGGGGAAAAGTGCTGCAGAAGAAAGTGTCTGTTTTTTTTCCCTGCAAATGGTATCAACAAAGGGTTTGCAGTGCTAAAATCACCATCTTCTCAGCTTTCAGGAACAGGCAGACGTTTGTCAGAAAAACAACATTTTCTACACAATTTTGGCATTTTACTGGGACATAGCCTATTTTTCCTATTTTTTGTGCTTTCAACCTCCTTTCAGTTAGTGGTAGAAATGGGCTTGAAAGCAATAATGGATCCCGGAAAGCTACTCATTTCCGAAAAGTAGGCAAAAGTCTGAATTCAGCAAGGGGTCATTTGTGTAGATCCTTCCAGGTTTTCCTATAGAAAATATTGAAATTGAGTTGAAAAAAGCAGGCAATTGTGCCAACGTTTTCACCTGTAACTTGTTGTAAGTATAGAAGATTTTTGAAAGCAATATACGTCTACTGGACCCTTCTGGTTGCAGGGATACATAGGACTTTAGGTTCAATAAAAACCAGAGTTACCCAGAGCCTATAACTGAGCTGCGCCTTGCAATGGTTTTTCATTTTGTACCAGGTATATAGCAATTAATTTGGTAAAATATATAAATAGTGAAAAATGGGTGTCAAGGAAACCTATGTATTTCCTAAATGGGAACAAAATATAGAATTTAGAAGCAGTGGTTATTTGCTCATCTCCATACTAGCATATGAATTAGAGGACATTTTTCGAAATGACTTATGTTTTACACATTTCCTTACATTTGGAATCCAGAAATGCATAGAAAGTCAATTGGTAATAACACTTGTTCTACTGTTCTGTGTTCCCCCAGTCTCCTGATAAAAATGGTACCTCACATGTGTGGGTAGGACTAGTGTCCGAGACTGGAAACAGCCCAAAACGCACCTTGAGAAACTTAGCAAACCTTTAATTTTTTTAAACTAGACACCCAGGGGAATCCAGGATGGGGTGAAGTGTCTGGCTCTCACCAGGTTCTGTTACCCAGAATCACTTGCAAACCTCAAACTTTGTAAAAACAAAACCCACAAAAAAACGCATTTTTCTCACATTTCTGTGATGGAAGGTTCTGGAATCTGACGGAAGCCACAAACTTCCACACACCCAGCATTTCCCCAAGTCTCCCGATAAAAATGGTACCTCACTTGTGTGGGTAGGTCTAGTGCCCGCGACAGGAAACAGCCCAAAACACAACGTGTGCACATCACATTTTTCCAGTGAAAACTGACCCTTTTTTTACAATGTGCCTAGCTGTGGATTTTGGTCCCTCGCTCAGCCGGCACCTCGGGAACCCTAGCAAACCTGTAAATTTCTAAAAACTAGACTCCCAGGGGAATCTAGGATGGGGTGACTTGTGTGGCTCTCCCCAGGTTCTGGTACCCAGAATCGCTTGCAAACCTCAAACTTTGTCAACAAAACCATATTTTCCTCACATTTCTGTGATAGAAATTTCTGGACTCTGCGGGGAGCCACAAACTTCAACCCCCGAGCATTCCCCCAAGTCTCCCGATAAAAATGGCTCCTCAATTGTGTGGGTAGGCCTAGTGCCCGCGACAGGAAACAACCCAAAACGCAACTTGGGTACATCCCATTTTCCAGTGAAACCGGACCCTTTTACGCAATGTGCCTATCTGTGGATTTTGGACCCTCGCTCAGCCGGCACCTAGGGAAACCTACAAAACCTGTACATTTTTGAAAACTAGACACCCAGGGGAATCCAGGATGGGGTGACTTGTGTGGCTCTCACCAGGTTCTGTTACCCAGAATCCCTTGCAAACCTCAAACTTTGTAAAACAAAAACACATTTTCCTCACATTTGTGTGATGGAAAGTTCAGGAATCTGTGGGGAGCCACAAATTTCCACACACCCAGCATTTCCCCAAGTCTCCCGATAAAAAATGGTACCTTACTTGTGTGGGTAGGCCTAGTGCCCGCGACAGGAAACACCCCAAAACATACTGTGGAAACTTCAAAATTATCGATCGCATAACTGCCTGGTTTTGGGAGGGAGTCACCTGCGTTTTTGCTCCCGGGCTCAGCGGCCATCTAGGGAAACATACCATACCGAAACATTTCTGAAACCTGGACACCTAGGGGAGTTTAGGGAGGTGCAGCTTGCGTGGATCTCCCAACATTTTCCTACCCAAAATCCCATGCAAAAAAAACAAGATTTCCTCAGTTTTCTGTGTGGGAAAGTTGTAGGATCACCGGGCTGCCACAAATTTCCTACCACCCAGCGTTCCCCCAGGCCTCCCGATTAAAAATGGTACTTCATTTGTGTAGGTAGGCCTAGTGCCTGCGACAGGATATGGCCCAAAACGTACTGTGGAGACTTCAAAATTATCGAGGGAGTCACCTGCGTTTTTGGTCCCAGGCTCGGCGGCCATCTAGGTAAACCTACCAAACCCAGACATTTCTGAAAGCTAGACACCCAGGGGAGTCCAGGGAGGTGTGGCTTGCATGGATCTTGCATGGATCTCCCAACATTTTCCTGACCAGAATCCCCCGCAAACCTCAAATTTAGCTAAAGTAATCATATTTTCCTCACATTTCTGTGTGGGAAATTTGTGGGATAACCGGGCTGATACAAATTTCCTTCCACCCAGCGTTCCCCTAGGTCGCCCGATAAAAATGGTACCTTACTTGTGTTGGTGGGCGAAGTACCTGCAACAGGGAAGGGCTCAAAATGTATTGTGGAGACATCTTCTCGAAGAAACGAACACACCGTTATTACAGCTGGGGAGCAGCCAACCCACACACGAGTTGACGGCACACAGAAACCTCCAGAGCCCGTACCCGGGCAAAGGAGACGCCATCTAGACGTTCAATACCAACGTATTTCATATTCACCTTTCTACATTTGCTTGAGAGGATACTGACTGATTACAGCCCTGAGGAAGTCATGGGGTAACACACCCATTGATGAAACATGTGTTGGTTGGCAGAAGAAATCAAAGAAAAAGAAGAATACAAAAAGCTGTGTTTACATGATTTTGAGTGTGCTAGGAGACTTATGTTCACTTGCGTGGGTGTCCAATGAAGAGCCGGCCTAAAACGCATATAAAAAAATATATAGCTCTTAGAGCTCGCTGTGCTATCCCCTCAATCGCTACGTTTTTGGCCCTTCTCAGTCACAGGCTCTTGGCCCACCCACACAACTGAGGTACCATTTTACTCGGGCGACTAAGGGGAATGCTAGGTGGTAGGAAAGTTGTGCCAACGCGGTAATCCCACACAGAAATGTGAGAAACATTTGATTTCTTTAGCTAAATTTGAGGTTTTCCAGGGGATTCTGGGTAGGAAAATGTTGGGAGTTCCACGCAAGCTGCACCTCCCTGGACTCCCCTGGATGTCTAGTTTTCAGAAATGTCTGGGTTTGGTAGCTTTCCTGGATGGCCGCTGAGCCCAGGACCAAAAACGCAGGAGACTCGCTCGCAAAACCAGGTAGTTTTACGATCGATAATTTTGATTTCTCCACAGTATTGTTTGGGTCACAGGGACTAGTCCTACCCATACAAGTGATGTACCATTTGTATCGGGAGACCTAGGGGAACGCTAAGTGGTAGGAAATTTGTGGCGGCCCGGTGATCCCACAACTTTACTGCACAGAAAAGTGAGGAAAATTTGATATTTTTAGCTAAATTAGAGGTTTGCAGGATATTCTGAGTAGGAAAATGTTGGGAGATCCATGGAAGCCACACCTCCCTGGACTCCCCTGGGTGTCTAGTTTTCAGAAATGTCTGGGTTTGGTAGGCTTCCCTAGATGGCTGCTGAGCCCGGGACCAAAAACGTAGGTGACTCCCACAGAAAACTAGGTAGTTTTGCGATCGATAATTTTGAAGTCTCCACAGTACGTTTTGGGCCATTTCCTGTCGTGGGCACTAGGTAGGCCTACCCACCCAAGTGAGGTACCTTTTTATCGGGAGACCTGGAGGAACGCTGGGTGATAGGAAATTTGTGGCAGCCCGGTGATCCTACAACTTTCCCACTCAGAAAAGTGAGAAAAATATGATTTTATTAGCCAAATGTGAGGTTTGCAGGCGATTATGGGTAGGAGAATGTTGGGAGATCCATGCAAGCCGCACCTCCCTGGACTCTCTTAGGTGTCTAGTTTTCGCAAATGTCTGGGTTTGGTAGGTGTTCCTAGATGGCTTCTGAGCCCAGGACCAAAAACGTAGGTGACACCCTTGAAAAAACCATGTCGTTTTGTGATAGATAGGTGGGCATCTGTATTTTTGGTCCTGGGCTTGCACACTTCTAGGAGAACCCAAAAATGCCAGATATTTCTGAAAACTAGACACACGTGGGAGTCCAGGGAGGTGTGGCTTACATTGATCCCCCAACATTTTCCTGCCCAGAATCCGCTGCAAACCTCAATTTTTTGCTAAAAAGTCACATTTTCCTCTATCTGTGTGGGAAAGTTGTGGGATCACGGCACAGCACAAATTGCCTACCACTCAGCGTTCTCCTCAGTCTACCGATAAAAATGATACCTTACTTATGTGGATGGGCCAAGTGCCTATGACATGGAAGGGCCAAAAACGTGTAGAGATTGAGGGGGGCCCAAAGCAGGTTCAAAAGGGCAGTTTGTTTATACGTTTTTCGGCTGACACAACTTTGGGCACCCACACAAGTGAGGTATAATTTTTCTCGGGAGACCAAGGGGAATACTGGGTGGGAGGAAATTTGTGCCTGCGTGGTGATCCTACAACTTAAACACATAATGTGAGGAAAATGTGACTTCGTAAGTAAATTTGAGGTTTGTGGGGATTCTGGGTAAGAAAATGCTGGGGGATCCATGCAAGCTACACCGCCAGCCAAGCGCCGTCCATGCACACCGCCAGCCAAGCGCCATTGAGGCACACTGCTAGCCAAGCGCCATACACGTACACCGCCAGCCAAGCGCGATCCATGCAGTAAGCCAAGCACTATCCACGCACTCCGCCCTCCAAGCGCCAACCACGCACTCCATCGGCTAGCGCCATCCCCACAAATCGCCAGCCAAGCACCATCCATGCACACAGTCAGCCAAGCGCCACTCCACGCAGACCACCAGGCAAGCGCCACCAATCTACACACACTGTCATCAAGCGCAAGTCCACACACACACCGTTAGCCAAGTGCAAGTCCACACACACCGGCAGAAAATGCCAGCCAAAGGTCAATACACGCAGACCGTCAGCCAAACTCCAGTTTACACACACACACAAACTCTCCCTGGTTTCTAGTGGTTTTCTGCCCCCGCTTTGGGGCAGCTGAGACTAAAAATATTACTGAAACAGCCAATATGTGTGCCTAAAAAAAAAGGGGGAATGAGCTTTGCCAATTGGGCTTCTCCATGACATACCCATAAACATCTCTGGTGCCTAGTGGGCTTTCTTCCCCCCCCCCCCCCGGGGCAGATAAGGGTATATTGCCCCAATTTGCTTTCAGGGGGGGGTAAAAAGACCATTTTGGGGGTGGGGGCATTGCATGCCCATTCTGGGCAGCCCCGACCCCTACGTATATAAAAAACAACATAATCCCTGGTGCCTAGTAGGCTTTCGCCCCCCGGGGGGGGCATATCAGGGGCTATTGTCCCCATCTGCCTCCCGGGGGAGGCAGAAAGACTGTGGCTAATTTTTTGGGAGGGTGGGGACATTGGCATGCCCATTCTGGGCAGTCACCACCCCTACGTATAATAAAAAAACATAATTCCTGGTGCCTAGTGTGCTTTCTGCCCCCCCGGGGGGAAAATCGTCAGCTATTGCCACCATCTGCCTCCCAGGTGGGGCAGAAGGACTGAATTTTGGGGAATAACATGGGGGGGAAGCTAAAGCCCTTGCCCAAGGGCTCTGCCCTCACTGATGCCTAGTGGGTGGATCCCTGCTTGGGGGTTGCCCTCCTGCGGTGATCCCCAAGCAAGGATCCACTAGGGAGGGGTAGCATTGGAAAGGGGAGATTCTCTCGTTTCCAATGATACCTCTCCTGTGTGCCTCGGTGCTCAGGGGGCTGAGATAGCCCCCTGAGCACTGAGGCAGTGAAACTGAAACAAACCAATTGGCTCATTTCCGTTTCTGTTTCTCTGAACTGAAGGCAGTGCGAGGTGCACCTTGATCATCATTTCAGAGAAACAATCAGAACAGCCACGGGAGCTGTGTATTGGCCATATATTTTTTTTATTCTGGGAAGACAAACGCCCACTCTCTTGGAAGCAGTTCCTTTTACAACACAGAAATCCCCACCACGCAGGACAGTCTTTGTCAGGATGTTGAAGGTCATGGCCTCACGCTCCCTGGCAGGCCATTGGACCGGTCACCAGGGTCTAAATCAGGTCCTGAGTTGGGAAAATGAAAGTAGATGGATAATATAATCCCTGGTCGCAAGCTTATTATTAATCGCCCCAAAAGCCTTACAAAATAGTCTTGATTCTTCAACCCAATGATTCAATAGTTCATTTAAAAATCGCAATTTATTTAATTTCAAAGCGTTCCAAATCCTTATTTTCAAACTTCAAGCATATGCCTTTCTGTGTCTGTTCTATACAATCCATCCCCAATGCATTTCAGAAGGATGGTCCTTCTTCAGGGGAAATAGAACTAATCTGGAAACAAACAATACCCATATCATGTAACCCATGAATCTCTATTATCTGAACTGTGATGTGGTGCCTGTGAACTAGATTCATCGCCAAACCACGATGCCATTATCACCTCCGCGTGTGTTTCAAAGATTGAGGAACATACTCTGTCGACCAACTTGAACGCATCCTCTTTTTAGAGGGAAGTAACCCGAAAACTGGTGAAGGTTTGTGAAGATTCAAAATAATGCAAGATCTCGTCTATTAGACCATGCTCGATTGTGCACGAAAGATTCCAAGCCCCAAAACGGGTGTGCTTTCTCGCTGCTCAGTTCTGTGAACCAGTCTACCAAAATAATTACACCAAAGTGAAATTTACAATACACCAAATAGTGTCTATCGAATTAAACACACATTACCTTTATTTTGGCAGGAAAATCTTCCAGCTTAGGGTTTTGCAATGATTTCCTTGTTCAAAAACCTATCTTTGTTAAGTTTTTTACCTGTGGTTTTTCTTTAACATTTATGACATTCCCGACGTTTGCCAAGTTTAAATATTAAAACTTTACTAAAATTTTGCAGGCAAAATCCGCCAACTGTGCCAACCACGATGAGTACTACTTTCCAAAGAATTTTCTTTCATATAGAAATTTTTTAACATTTAAAGTTTTTGTAAAAATGCATCTGTAAGCTGTATTATTGTTACAAAGGAAGGTCTAACACAGCGGTTATAGAGCTCTGGTTGCGGGTCACTTGCTGGTCACCTGTGCCACATGCCGTAAAGGCTTTTGTGACCCACCACGGAGGTGTAGGCATGGTTGGGGATGCACATGTTTAGGAATTTTTACAACCCAGGTGATTCTTTTCCAACTCACACATTTTCCAAGGTATATTCACCTGTCTCTGTTGGGAAACCAGGAGAAAACGATAGCAGCAACACACATGCCATGGAGCTTCGAGTATGGAACATGTCTTTTAACCAGGGTTGGGACTTCTCTTCACCACACCAATACTTGCGCAGTGATAGGCGGTAAAGGGGGGGGGGGGCGGTGGGCAAACACAGCATCTGCTAGTCGTCAGTACCCTGATCCGGAAGAGACAAAGCCAAAAGGCTTACTTTCCCTCTTTAGGGCTCTGGAGATAGAACCTTCACGGATGCACAGAGGACCTGTCTCTGAACGTGTGCCTCCTTTTACCTTATCAGGATCTTGCTTGAAATGAAAAGGATTCAGGCCTCAGGACTCAGAAGTAAACATGCCCTTTAGAGGAAGGTATTATGAGAGAAATAGCAGCACTCTTAGGAAGTGAGTTTATTAGAGAAATTCCCCAGCCTCCCATAGGGAAAACCTGGAAGGGTTATCTGTAAAATCAGAAAAAAACATTATTGGCGTGATCCTGGTGAAGTGAAAACCTGAGTTGGGTGTGTTCAGATTCGGGAAAGGAACAATGTATTCAAATTGTAAGACGGAAATATACGAATATGAGATAGCTATGCTCTGTTAACTATTTCAAGACCATATTAGGACAATTTTTCTGTAAAAAAAAATAAAGTATATAAAGTATCCTAAATGCTCACATTGCAAAATGGTATAAAACAAAAATGCTGTAGTGATAGACTGCAGCGCAATCATATAGATGCTCAAATGTGATAGTAGTTTAGAGAATCTGCTGTATCACAACACAGCACCCCACCACAACAGACTGTAGAATGAATAAGTGTCATAGGGATCTGTAACTAAGACCAGGCCCGGTCATGGTCCCAGAGGGGCCCACGGTACTAGAGAGAGCATAGCCCATGCCCTAGAACAATAATGGGTTTGGACCCTGTATCCATGACTCCCATTCACTTACTTGTTAATTCCAGTTGTCCCCTATTAATCACAGGTTCACCCCAAACACCATTCATCACCCTTTAAGTTCATTCTTATTCATAAATTCTTCTATTTCCTTTTCTGAGACTGCACCATAAGGATAGTCAATAAATTCACAGGTTATGCTGGACCATCTGGCATCGTTCACAGTTGTGCACCTTACTGTCCCGTTGATCAAAAACGGCTTAAATTGGCCACTCTTTTTGGAACACCAGATTGAACATGTCAGTCTAGCCCTGTATATTGCTAAACCAAAGATTCTTGCTAGCACCCATCCTCTTTAGCTTTCATCTTGTTTCATTTGTTAACATCTTTGGCAACAAGTCTCTCCTTATCCAATTGACCACCAATGATACCCAGATGTATATCAAATTCTCTAAAGACAAGGGCATTGTTGGTGCCCTAGAGCCGGTCCTTAAAAGACTAAAGGAGTAACTTACCAACAAAAGTGTTCAGTGTAAAAACCTGGAAAAGGAGTTCATTGCCTTTCGGTGTAATAAGAAATAGAACTTGGCCTCCCTATCGTCTTACTTTTTGTACACAAGTTTGAGGTTGATGTAAAAGTCAACAACTGTGTTTTCGTTTTGATGATGACCTATCATTTCAACCCCAGATAAAGGCAGTAAAAAATTGTTTTCACTCCAACCACAAAGTGAGAGTCTTTCTCCCCATACTATCTCGGCACAGAAAGTACAACCAAATATGCCTTTATCAAATTATTGTCCCTCTGTATGCACAGGCTCCATTGTTACCAGAGTCACAGGCTGTGAAGAGGGCAGACTGTAGCAGTGCGACTCATTCACAGTTGCTTCATGAGAGATCAGGTCGCCTTTGTACGAAGTTGACTGCACTGGCTTCCAGCACAGGTATGGTCCTTTTAAATTAGGGAGTTTCACCTATAGGTATTTGAACAATCTGGGCCCTAGATCTCTCAAAGATAAAATACATCACAATGCTACAGTTGGAGTTCTGTGAAGCAGTGACATTGGCTTCTTGACCAACCACGCATACATGAAGAAGAATTTTTCTATGAAGCTACCCTCTTTTAGAACTCTCTCCCCTTGAGATGCAGCACTCAGCGCCTCTTTGTTTCCAAAAAAGGACTGAAAGCGTCTGTTCTAAACTAGCAGTTTTAAAGGCCAGTGCCAAGTGACCCCTTTTTAGGTCTCACCTGAGACAGCTGTCGCTTACCAGACATTTTGTTAGCTTAAAGGGGGCTTGGAGCCAGACCATTGCTTACCATTTGTTTGCTTCATTGTCAATCTTTTGCTGGCTCCTGTTTGGTCAGTTCGTGGTGGCTTCACTTTCTGTTTGTGTGCTTCTCCCATCCATGGAGCACGGATCACTTATTGCTTCCCTTCTTTGGGAGTGGCCTTCAGCTGCTTCCGCTTTATGTCTGTGCCTATTTTTATCTTCTATTTGCAGAGTGTATGTGTTTTTGGTTGTCTTGTTCCTGGCTTTATTCTGCGCTGTTGCTTTCACCCTCTTGTTACCCATGTTCGTGTTTATTCCCTTTTACTTTTTGTCTTCTCCTCTTCTACTCTTTAGTGTAGTATAACACCACCAGCAGCCCACATGTTGCTAGCATCGCTTTTAACAATGATTTCAAAATACATTAATGGTTTTGTGCTATCATTATTAAGTAATCACTTGTTTTGTTTGTACTAAAGTGCTTTTTTGGTACGTGTTTCATGATTTATAGGATGTCTTGGGCACATGATTAAAATGTTTTATGAAAACAACAGGGTGTGTTTTACAATGGTTTCTGTTTGTATGATTATGGGTTGTATAGAATGTTCTAGTGTCAAAATAGTGTAAAGCGCTTTTTGCTTGTTTGGCTGCTTCTATTGTAGCTTAATGTGTACATTGTAACAAAGATTTGAAGCTTTGCTGTGTCTCCATCATTTGAAAAAAATATACATACATTTTGCCAGGGTGCCACTTTTCTATGAACAAGAAATGTAGAGACGCACAATAACAAGATTTGCACAATGCGTTTTTAGATTGTCTTGCTCCTGTTTTTGCTCCGCAGTGTTGCTTTCACCCACTCGTTTCCCTTGTTTAATATCTTTTACTTTTCATCCTTTTCCCCTCCCACTAGCCCACAGGTTGTTAGCACCATTTTTAACAATGATTTCAAAATACATTAATGGCTTTGTGCTATCTCTATTAAATAATAACTTGTTTAGTTTGTAACAAAACGCTTTTTTGGAACGTGTTTTATGATTTATAGGATGTCTTGGGCATGATTAAAAGCTTTTATGAAAAAAATAGGGTGCGTTGAAAATTGGTTTGTTTCCATGAAATTCTAGTATGAGTGTGAAAATAACATTATATTGTGAAGGGCTTTTTTGCTTGTTTGGCCGCCATACTATACCATACTAAACAATGAAAGGCCATACCATACCATAATATACTATACAATGACTGACCATACCATTCTATACAATGACAGGCTATACTATAATAGACAATAATAGACCATACCATACTATACAATGACTAGTCATACCATATCAAACAATGATAGGCTGTATCGTACTATACAATGACAGGCCGTACCATAACCATACTATGCTATACAACAACAGGTCATAGTACACCTACCATACTATTAAATGACAGGATATACCATACCATATTCTACAGGCACAGGCACTTTTTTTTTCAACTTTCAGTTATGCTGTACAACAGCCTAGTTGTTGTACAACATGGCTAAAAAAAATTGAGAAAGCGAATAGATTGTGCACAGGCGAGACCTATCCGCTTTGTCAATGCTTGTTTGAGGTAGCGTGCGTGCTGAGAGTACAAGCAGCAGCCAATACTGGCCAGAAATAAATCCTTTTTTCCAGTTTCGCTCCCTGACAAATCTTCACCACCTCTCTTCCCCCCTCCGCATCCCTTTACCCCCAAGTAATGACAGGAGCCTTATAGATGGAGCGGGTGTAGGCAGAGAGCAGTACTAAAGAGTCAGCGGGCATTAGCTATGAAGCTGTGCTTGTGCTTTTGCAAGGCAGCCTGGTGAAGCAGCGAAATATGAGATAAGGCATTTTTCAATGAAATGATTCTCAGGAACTGATTGAAATACCCTTTATTCTCTTTATCTCCGCAGTGCACGGCTTCATTGTATTCACGCCTGGATCCCACTGTAAATTCTGGTGAATAAAAGACATCTCCAGTTATTTCCATGTAGGGATGTTCTAGAAGATGCTATTTTTGGAGCAGTTGGAGCACTGCTTTTTATCATTTTGTCCACGCTCCTCAATAACTCCATCCAGCACCTACTCCCAACAAATAATTAATCCAGGTCCATACTGAAAGGCAGAGTCCTCTGAAGGTGCGGAGGGATGACTGTAATTCCTTGTATCTGAAATGTCCACTAAAATCCATCAAACGTATAAAAAACTGCAGCACTTAAAGAAAGAAGCACCTATTCTGGGCTCCCACCAAGGCCAACGCCAATGTAAGTGGTTCTGTGCACCACACACAAATGTCTGCTTTCCAAGGTTCCGCACTACTTCACCGGATTAAACAACCTATGCATCCCAAAGTAAGAACGCCAGCCACGGTATATCATGGCCGAAACTTGCCCCTGTCGTTCAAGGAGTACATTGCTTCTTGCTTTTAGGACAACCTGCCATTTTACATCGGCACCTGCCATGTTTTGTCAAAGGTCATGCCAGGCCAAAAAAAACCTCACCTAGCTCTAGCCATGATCCCCTCGTTCCCTGATCCAGCAGATGAAAGTGCTTGCAGTATGTGAGACACCAAGGTGATATCATGCATGTGTACAGAGGTGATTCACTAGTTTTCTGTATGCAAAACGCAAAAGGGGGAAGCCTGGTACACCCTGTCTGCGACACCATAGGCATAGCTCCTCTTTCTTTACCGATGGGATAAATTACATCAGAGGTGTGATGATCCCACCCGTAAAACTCTTTGCCGACCCCCAAACCCCAGCACCTGTTGTGTTGGAAGTCTTTGATGATTTCTCTTCCTAATCTTCCTCAGTTGTTATAAAGGATAAATGGGTGCGATATGATCACCTGGCTCTAAGAACACCTTAGAGCCAGGCATTTATTAAATTGGCCAAGGCTTCCATTTACCAAAGCAGTGGCCCTGGGGTCTCAAAATCTGCTCACCTCCAACCACTAGGCACTGGTCATTGTGACAAGTGCTACCCAGTCTTTTATTTTAGGGAATGATTCCCAGAAATGCCTATGAAACAGCTTTATTGAGCTCTGCAGCTTTTTAGCTGCTTTGATGTTCCCCAGTCAGCACACAGGTTGGAATCATCTCCTTTGGTTGATGTGCTTGGGACAGGCAACCTTTCAGCGGCTTCCGACATGATTAAACATGGGGTGCTTCTCTGTTGCCTGTGTGCTTTTTCTAGGATTTGGCAGACCATTACGCAGTGGATAAGTTCATTCCTAGAAAAAGGAACATAGAGATTTCTCTGGGTTACAATTAGTCTTCGAAAGGACCACCATCCTCTGGCACTCTACTACTATTGGTTGCTCCAAGTTGTCAGTTTGGGCTTGATTTATACTTTCCTCAGTGTCATTGTATCAATATTCTGGGACAACAAGAATACATTAAGTGTTCAACATTCACTTACTTGACAATCTTAAATTCCATTATTTTTTCTGTCCCAGCTCCACAGCCACCTCGAGTTGACCACATAAACACTCTCCAGATGTTTTGCGAAAACCCCATAAAACCAATGGTGTGTTTTAAATAAGATGTGCTACTAAAATTAACAAAAGTGCTTATCCATTGAGGGCTGTGGAGGTGTTCTTCTTTGGCTATGTACCAATAAACCGAATTTTCAAACGAGAACATTTCTGTAATTTTACAACTCATCTTGAATACTGCTTTGCTGCTACATATTTGTGCATATTTCTTTCCCTTCCACAGCCTGACGAGAACAGGGATCTGAAAGAGAAATGTGCCTTTTTTGCAATATTACACATCATTTCTCGTCCTGGGAATGCACACCTCTCTATGCATCTGTTCTTGCCCAGGTTTAAGTGATGTAAATGGAATTATCCAAAGGAGCAACACATATGTTTCACAGATGAAAGGACATTATTCCCTGGCTCCTTGAACTCAGGTCTGAGACTGTGGAAACTCGAAACTTAAAATAATTTTTACTCTGCTCAGTTGTTTCCAAGTTATTTTGCATAACATTTCACTGGTAGACTTTATCAACCCCAACCAATCCACCTGGACCCCAAGCACCCTGGGCAGTAAAGAATGTCTTCAGAAATTGCCCTATTCTGAGAAACTGTCCCCTGAGGTCCCTGTACCCTGGTGGCAAGAGGAGACATTCAAACAATTACCATCCAGGTCCATATTATTAGGTACCGAATGTTTCATTATAGCCCCAACCGTCCATGAGAGACCAGCCGCGAGTGGTGTTTGACTGGTTGACACACCTGGAACACCAGTGGAACATGTTTTTGGGCCATCACTCTCCAGCCATGAAGGCTGATCATCTCTGGTCTCAGCATTGTAATATTTGTAGTCTATTCTATGTGTCCTGAACTTAAAACACATATTGATTTCATATGACATACAGATGACTGGACACTCATCTTTGTTTGTGACGTATGTCTTATGTTGTACCTGAATCCATAGCTTAACTTCCTCCTAGAGTAAGACTCGACTTCTCTTCCACAGCTACAATTTTTATGTCAAGGAAACTAAGGGAGCCTTGTCTAACCTTCAAAGCAGCAGTATACAGTGCCCTAGGACAATGAGGTGAAATAACAATATCAACTCCTGATAACTACCCAGGACACCCAAGGCAGACTATAAGAGGCGGCAACAGACGGACACATATGGTGCCTCCTATTTAAAGACATGGAGTCCTCGGATGTTCCCATGGCCCAGGGTACTTTTCTCTCAGCCTCTCAGCCTTTTCTAGTGCTCCTGGAAAGTTTTTTGTTTAGAATAAAAGTCTATCCATTAATTCATGGACCAGTTGCCTCATGCTGTGCCTATAAACAGTGAGGTGTGCAGCATGTTCTCAGAGTTCAGGACATTGTCTATGCCTTGGTATGTGCATTTTACTTCAATGCCTTATAACCACCAGTTGTCCGGGCAAGTGCCTACTGTAGCTGTCTAAGGTCAGCCTAAAGGGCATAGGGTTGAATCATGCTAGGCCGACCTATTAGAAACACCAGCATGGAATCTGTAAAGTATATGTTATGTTCATCCACGAGCAGAGTGGAGTTGTCAGTGCACCCTCTAGCAAAAGGAGGGCTATTATTGGAGAAGAATGATAGATGATTTGGATTCCTGTTTGTGACCGCACTGAATTTTTTTAAAAAGGCAAGTGTTGCTTAAACATAAATTAGTAAAAACAAAACTCAGTCAGTATAAAATTAGGGAGTGCGGTTTGACCAAGATCTCTCTTTTGCACACGAGATTGCAGTAGTCAACAAAAACATTTATCAATATTGCAACGTCATTTACTTGGGAGCTCACCAAGACATCTTCACTATCCAGAGGATGTAAAACCAGGTGGTAAATGCACAGTGCCCCAAAATGAAGAGGTTTGAGCACATCGTCCCAGCTCCCAAAGAACTTTACAAGCTCTCTGTGGAAACAAGAATTTGCACTTTTTTTTCAAAATAGGACGGAGTTGCTCCTGAAAACCTGCAAAACATGGGACCTTTCTACATGCCTAGTCATAACTACAAAACGATCCAAGCAAATCTTGTTGCTGAAAGTCCATTTACTCAAAGGAACACAAAGGCCGAACAGTTCGAATGTTAGGTGCCCAACTACGGAACCCTCCAAGTTTGGGCTGAGATTTCAACCATATTTGCTTAATTTAAGACATTTGAAAATAAGAATTTTAAGATACCTGCATGGATACCGAGGGCCCACTAGCTGATTTACACATTGCCCCCTACAGCACTCCAAATGTCCTCCTCTAGGGGAAGTGGGAATGGGAAAGAGAAAACTCCTGATAAGGATCTTGAATTGGCTTGAGCTGATGTCTAGGCATCCAAGTGCCTGCACTGACTTGACAAGGTACGCCCAGTAGCGTAGTGGACACCACTCCTGTACCCTCTGTGACCATCGCATGCACTACCATTGAACTCAGTGTACCTCTGTCCCTACTCCCCTCCCTGAACTAACCTTGGCAGGCAGTTCTTTGCCTTGGCAGATTGTTCTGTACTCTTCCATGACATGCTGAGCAACTCTTGAACATTAGGGGAGCAGTTACAGACTAAAAATGTGGCGACAAAACCCTGGGTGGCCTTCTCTTTCTTCACCTGTCTTTTAATTGACTATCATCACTTGTAGGAGGTCATCTGTTTCTTCAAGTTGTCCCACAGTTACCAGTAGTTTAAGCACAGTGATTACATGTGTCTACAGTACACAATTGATTCATCACACCACTTACAAGAGCGCTACATCACACACTCCAATTCACAATAAAGTTCCCAAACAGTGCCAGCAAGTACAAGCAACTATAGAAGTTCCAACTTGCTGAGTAACCTAACAGTACAAGTGTTGGACGATCGAACTGCACTAGACATGACAACAGTGTGCTGAATTCGGTGTACACAACGTCGGATCAACATTGTGCACAATGTAGAGCAGTACTTTCAAAGGTATGCATGTGTGTGGTTGTCCAATAAAAGTTCCGCTGTTGACCTTCGGTTGACCCTATACATTCTGGGAGGTGCCTGGAAATGTGCAGATGTTGACAGGGGCATTTGTCACCTGTTGATGCGTTGGAAGTCTTCGTAGCAAGCAGCATCATGGATTGGTTGGGATCATTATACTCAACCCCTGCCCAAGATTGCTGCCAGGATCCCGCAAGGGTTGCCGGGTCCTGAACTGTGACTGTGGCGAGAAGAAGCTGGTGTCTCATGGCAAATGCTGGTGGTGCCTTGGGAGGATGTGGGTGAGAGTAACAGGCCCAGGCCTAGGCCCAGATCAGGGCCAGAGGCTGGGACTCGTGAGTTACGCCTGACGCCATATCTTGTCATGTGACAACAGTGGGAGCCAGCAAGGACAGGGGTCTCTGTACTTTGCCAGAGCTAGTCTGTTGTTTGATGCAGATGCCGGAGGTGCTGGATTCTGCGGTTTTCTTCTAGGCACTGTTCTGCCTATTACATGCCACAGGGATCACCCGTGCCCCCTAATAGAGGACAGAGTTTCCATGAAAGAAAATATACTCTACTATTAAGACCAGCGACAGATGCAGATCGGGACACCCCTGCGACCCTGACGATGGTTACCAAGTGATGAATCCTGGGAGAAGCCCTTCAAAGTGTTACATCTTGAGTTTGGAAGTACCTAGCACTGCTAACAGATCACAAATGGTTGTTACCTGCTGTGCACAGATGTGCACTTGCTCGCATACTTCATTAACGTGATGAGGCTTCAAGCACCCGGAGAGATGGATGGGCAAGGAGAGAGCTAAACAATAAAGAAAGGCAATTAAAATAGAGGAGGTGGGTCAGGGTGAGGGGTAGAGAAAGGAAGAGCTGATGGAGAGGGCAGAACAGAAGAACGCCAACAGCAATCACAATCTCCATTCTCATTGGTCCTGCTCTTTACCGCAGCGTTGTTCTTATTCACGAGCCATCCCTGCAGCATCCTTCCTATGCACCTGTGCACCGTGACTCTGGTCCTCTCACCCACGGGTGAACCATTTTACTGAGTTGATAAGCACAGATTCACAGTGCTACAAACCAGCAGTACTGTAGCAAGCACTATAAATGAAACCGATTAATTTCAAGGTTTCAGAAATACTAATGAGCATGGTTCTAGTGCCACAGGGAATGGCACCATTGACACCTGGCCCATTAGTTGCCTCGTGATGTTATCTGTCTGGCAGTAAGTAGTACATCATGTCTCTCATTTACACTTAATGTCCTTAGGCGGACACTGGCGCTGGCACTGGCGGACACTGTCTCTTCTGACTTGCAGCCTGCATTACTGTCCTACGAAGAGACAGCCCAAGAGCTCCTACTAGGCTCCTCCATTTTTGCTTCCACCATGCACCATTATCCCAGCCTTGAGGCATTTGCAGAGCTCTAATATTGCACCCCTGTTCCCGCATGGCACTTGTGCAGCAAGGCCACCACTGAAGCATCAATAGCTCACACCAGGCACCTCATTCATCAGACACTACTAAGCCAGAACTCATTCATCACCGACATTCCCTACAGTGCACCAACTCTGATTGGCATCATGCACTGAGACATCAAAAGAATGTGTACACCCCACCTCTTCTTGGCACATGGTGTGAATCAAGACTAATAGGCATGTGATGAAAACCGGGTCATATGAGCTTGTCCCGGAAGCACTCCCACTAAAATGCTCACTCTCCTATCTGAGGAGGCGCTCCAGCATACTCAGACCTGGCTCCAGGATTCACGCAGCCTCCGCTATCCGGGCAGACATGTAGAGTTCCCGTTTTCACTCTCTTGACTTGAAAGTTCTTCTGTGGTGATGTACTTTATCTCCCACACTTGGTGCTTTGCTGTACATCCGACAAGTCTAGGCTCTCAATGGCCACTCTTTGTCTCTGTCAATCTTCTGTTTTGATTGAAACTGTACATAGGGACATTGTCCAGGAAAACATCAAAAATCTATCAATGGATAGATTGAATCAGCATGTGTTGGCCCATCCAGGCTTTGGGTCTCTCAGGGTCCTATCAAGGACCTCCCCAAGCTGAAGACCTAGATCTTGTGCGAAAACTGAGAGGAAACAGTAATGGACAACCCGCTTTTCTTCCTCTTCTTCCACGCTGGATCTAGGAACACTTAATAAACCTGGTAGAGAGAAGAATGTCAAAGCCCAAGTTTTTGAAAGCAGAGACTATCAAAGTGTAGAGTAAGGTTGACTGCATCGCGGTCAGTTAAAAGGTTTGCAAACCTGTCGGATTCCATGGTATGACCTTAAGTTTGAAAGCTACTGAAGAACCCCTCTGTTTGCTTATATAACCCGGGGGTTCATCAAGCACCTTGTAAGTACTCCTTTTTCTCAGAGACAATAATTGCACTATCCTGCTCCTATACCCATCTGCCCCTTTTCCAGCTAACCTAAAAGCTAAGCGCTGTCTCCCATCATTATTGTCCCTTAAGATCTATACGTTGAGGCTATCATCGACCTCACTGACGTCTGCACCATACGTTGGTTTTAAAACTCGATTCCTTTCCTCTGATGAAAACTAGACCTTGGGCCTGCGCCTGCTTTTTTGGTAGGAAGAGTTAGAAGAATAAAGAGGCACCACTCCAGACAGTATCAACTGATGGGGAAACAGCCTTTACAACTCGTGCATTACAACGTAATGACTTGACCAGGCATCCATTATCACGCAATGCCTTGACCACGCATCCATTACCACGCAATGCCTTGACCACGCATCCATTATCACGCAATGCCTTGACCACGCATCCATTACCACGCAATGCCTTTAACACGCATTGCCTTTACAGCGCAAGCCTTTATCACGAATACGCCTTTACAAAACGCATGCCTTTACATCACTAGGTAAATATATATATAAGGTAAGTGTATGTTTGTTTATGTGTGTGTATATATATATATGAATATATATATATATATGTGTATATATATATATATATATATATTTATATATTTAGGGATGGGTAAGGATATTGGGTGGTAAGTGTGTTTTTACAGTTAAGGGTGGGTAGGTGTAAAGGGTGGTAAGGATGTTTTAGGGTTTAGGGGTGGGTAGGTGTATAGGGTGGTAAGACTGTTTTTAGGGTTTAGGGGTGGATATGTGTTAGACTTGACTTTTTCAGCGGGTTTACCCCCAGACTTTTTGGCCTCCTGTTTTTGACCCTGTGTGTGTTGGTTTTAGGACTCTGGGCACTTTACCACTGCTAACCAGTGCTAAAGTGCATATGCTCTCCGTGTAAAATATGTTATGCATTGGTGTTTCCATGATTGGCCTATTTGATCTATGTGTCAGTCCCTAGTAAAGTGCACTGCGAGTGCCAGGGCCTATAGATCAAATGCTGTTGGTGGGCTGCAGCACTGGATTGTGCCACCCACGCAAACAGCCCGTAAAGTGGAACTCTGGCCTGCCATTGCAGAGCCTGTGTGCAGCCTGGGGCGACCATGTCGACTTGGCAAGTGTACACACTTGCAAGTCCCTAAACCTTCCCTTTTCTACATGTTAGTCACCCCTAAGGTAGGCCCAAGGTACCCCTGTGGGCAGGGTGCATTGTATGTGAAAGGTAGGACATGCCCTGGTGTGTGTGGCATGTCCTGATAGTGAATTACAGCCTATTTCGTTTTTCACTATTGCAAGGCTACCTGTTCCCCATAGGCCAGAATGGGCAGTTTTGATTATTACAGCTTATAATCCTAACTGACCCAGGGAACATGGTAGAAATTCGAGTTTAGTATGCCTGGACTCAGAATGATAAAATGCATCTTTTAGTGAAGTTGGTTTTAACATTCTGTGTTTGAAAATACCACTTTTAGAAAGTGGGTATTTTCTTGTCTAACCATCCAAGCCTGCCTCTGCTAGGTTGTGTATTCCTTGTCTGGAGTATGAGTGACAGGGGCTGGGGATGCCAGGAGACAGGGTGAGTCAGCACAGGGCTGAATAGCAAGATCTACATGTAGATGGGTGGGAGGAGTTGCACCTGGGACCTGAATAGGGCTGTGCCTTCCCTCCACAATGCTGGCTCCACCTCCTGTGGTGCGTCTGATGTCCCTGGCCTGCACTGTGAAAAGAAAGAAGGAGTCTTGTCAACAAAGTGCTCCAGGACTGACCAGAACTGGTTTGGACTAGGCAAAGGCCTCTCTGCCTTCAGGGAACAAAGAGAAATTGAGGATAAAAGGGGGACCCAAACCCCAGAACTTTAGATTACTTCTGAACTAAGGAACCTGCCAGGAAGAAGGACCGGGAAAGCTGGAGGAGGAGTACTGCCCCTATGCTGCGTGTTGTGGGGTTGGCCTGCAGTGGTTGCTTCTGTCTTGGGTAGGGAAAGGACTGGACTGTGCTTTCATCATCCTGCTGTTAGAGTTTTCTCCAAGGGCTTGAAGTAGAGCTTGCCTCCTGTTGGAAGTCTCAGGGATAGAAAAGACTTCAGAGAACTCTTTTGGATCAAGAAGACTGCCAAGAAGAAGAGCTGGAGAAGCTGTGAGGAGGAACTACCACTTTGCTGTGTGCTTTGCTGTGTTGGCCTGCAGTGGCTGCTTCTGTCTTGGGCAGTGAAAGGACTGGAACTGAACTTTCTGCAATCTACTTTGTGAGTGTCTCCAAGGGCTTGAGGTAGAGCTTGCCCCCTGTTCAAGAAGTCTCAGGAACAGCAAAGACTTCAAGTTCTTCTGCCCTCAGCACTGGGGACTGTGTGTTTTGTGCTGCAACAGAAGAAAAGCAACTTGGCGACATCGACGACGCCGCTGCCGACTCCGTGTCCTGACGGCACCGCAGAGGGCACCGCCGCAACGCCGCACCGTGACCCTGGTCTCACCGACAACGCCTGCTGACGCCGCCACCGAGCCGCTGCTCGCACCGCGACCTGTGGGCACCGCACTCCGCACCGCCTCGCTTCACGACGACGCCGTGGCCTTCCCGACGACGCCGCTCCACGCCGGACTCGACGCCGCTGCTTGCACCGTGGTTCGGGGGCACCGCTCGTAAGTTGCACGACGCACCACCCTCATCCCGCACCGCAGCCTTGGCCCACCGACGCCGGTGCCATCGACTCCAGTTCGTCAGCCGACGACAGCGCTGCAGCTACGACGACGCCGCTGCTGCACCGTGACCTGCCAGCACCGTGACGAGCACCGCCTTCATCTCACACCGCGACCCTGGTCTCACCGACGACGCCATCCGACGCCGCCACCGAGCCGCTGCTCGCACCGCGACCTGAGGGCACCGCACGCCGCACCGCTGCACTTCGCACCGCAGAACCCGACGCCGGCCGACGCCAGCGCTCCTGACTTCATCAGAGAGGAGATCGATCTGCAACGCGTGTGACTTCGAGGGCCCCGACGACGCCTGCACCGACCTCCGGAACCGACGCCTGCGGACGCCGTGTTTTCGGAAGCTCACCGCGAGGTCATCGACGCCCTGCATTTCTGAAAGGTACTGTTTGCGGATCTTCCCGACACCGTAGCTGACCCGCGACGCCGCGGTCAGCCAGAACTGTTTGGATTTGTTTGTGCACGACGCCGTGATAGCCCCGGACGGAGCTATCGACATCAAGGAACTGTTTTTAAAGACATTTTGAGAAGTAACTATTTCTGAAGTACTGTACAGTGGATTTTTATCGTATTTGGTCTTGTTTAAAGTATATAAAAATATTGGATATTTTTCTAAACTGGTGTGGTGTCCGTTTGTAGTGCTTACATTGTATTACTGTTGGTTTGGTGCAAATGCTTTACACACTGCCTCTAGAATAAGCCTGACTGCTCGTGCCAAGCTACCAAGGGGGTGAGCAGGGGTTATATTAGGAGTGTAACTCCCTTATCCTGACTAGGAAGAAGGGTCCCTACTTGGACAAAGGTGCAAGCCCTTGCCAACTAGAGACCCCCATTTCTAACATTGGTGGCAGCGGTGGGAATAGGACTTGTGTTTGCACTTGACTTACAGTGATTGGTGTGCACTACTACCATATCGCAGACCATTACGTACCACTTACAGGTTCTTTTTCTTTTTGGCCTATTTTTTGATCTTGCCAATTTGAACTTGCTACTTCAACATGCCTGAATCAATTGCATCATCGGTTGCATCCTTGGAAATTGCCTTTGAGGAGGATAGGTTGGAATCCTACAATGTTAAGGAATTGAGAGCGATTTGCAAAAACCTAAGAATCCAAATCAGAGGCCTCACTAGGAAGGAGGAGCTACAAAAGGCGCTGAGGGCCTGGGTAGCAGCCAGACATGCCAGTGGGCAATCTGGTGATCTCAGTGGAGAGGCAGAGGAGCCTATTTCTAGGGTGGATGTGCTTTTGGGAGGGGGGGGACCCTCCAGGCAGGGCAGCAGTGGCTTGTCCCCAAAGGAGCTGGAGGACAGGCGGGAAGCAAGGAAGTTCGAATTAGAGAAACTCAAGATGGAAAGTGAGAGGGAAGACAAAAGAATAGCCATGGAGGAAAGGAAGATGATCTTGGATCATGAGCTTAAAATGAGAGAGCTGGAGCTGGATTGGGAAGCCGGTAGGGCTTTGTCCAGCCCAGATGGTGGCAGCAAAAATGTAGTGTCTAGTACTGAGGATGAGGTACACACACACACAGATTTGGGGCCCTACTTCAAGGAGGGGGTTGACATACACCAGGGGGTTCAGGATTGTGAGGTTATTCCAGTGGTGCGCAGTATCCCTGAGGTGGATTGGGGAACTGGCACAGGGGATCATATTCCTGGTAGTGGGAGGGACACTCTACTGACTCTAGATGAGAGGTGCAGGGAGAGGGGTTCCCCCATGATAGAAGCCCTGGTAAGTGAGTATGGAGACCAGCCAGAAGAGTATGGGTGGAGAGACAGCAACAGTCAGACACTGTCTCACCAGTCTTGTGAGAATGATGTGGGGTACTTTTCTGAGGCACTGGATGGTTGGGTGAAGGGTAGTTTGGTTAACACCTGTGTGGGGCTGTGTGATTCAAGTGTTGGAGAGCATATTTTAAGTCCCTGTTGTCCAGAGCTATGCCAACACCCAGTGGAGTGTGAGTTTTCTGACCCCAGGGAGCTTGCACTGGAGGCAGACCTTGTGGTGGATTCCAGAGGGTCTGGAGAAGCAGCTGGGGGTGACCCGGAAGGAAGTGGCTTAGGTATTTCCCAACCAAGGGTGGTGGGAAAGGTTCATGGTAGCCCAGATAGGTCCCGGTGTCATGGGAAGGGTGTAGGGACTCACGTTCTGTCTCCGCGGAGAAGGAGTGGGAAGGGGCTGCGGCCCAAGGTGCCCGAAACCCGGTCCCAGAGCCTGGGTGGTTCCAGGAGGGAACACCAGGTGGGGAGCCTAGGCTGTACTGATAGGCCATCCGTTGAGGGGGATCTCCTAGAGTCAGGAGAACCTGGAGCATCTGTAAACGGAGCTCCAGTGGTTCTGGTGTCTGGCGGTGCCGCTCCTAAGTGGAGGGTGCAGAAGTCCAGAGTGAGGGGTGAGAGGGGGATGTGTTCCCCAGTGGGAGAACCAGTGGGTCCGGGGCCAGCCAGAAGGGCTGAGCCTCCTAGCAGTGACCATGGTGACACCACTTCTGTCCTGGGGGATCTCCGCGCACCGTCAGATGGGCAGAGGTCGGGAGATCTGCGCCAGGCAGACTGTCACACAACGCATGAGTCATGTGTTACCCTCCGGGGGGGCATGCGTGCTCCCAAGGAAGTCCTGGTGCGCCGGGCAGGTGCTCAGCTGCAGGGTTTAGTCCCTGGGTTGGGAAGCCAGGTTCAGGTCCTGCCTGACCTGGAGGGAAGGATGACTGTAAGCAGTGTCCTGACCGGTTTGTCTTCTAGGGGTACCACTCCAGGTGGGAGGGTGCAGAACTCTGGAAGGGGGTGCAGAGGGAGGGAGTCCTCGCCTCTGACCCCGGTTCAACTTGAGGGCTTAGACCCTAGGTTGGGAGACCAGTAGCTGGAGGGAGGTCCTGAACTGGTGGGTAAGTTGTGCAGGACACCTGCCACAGGTGCCCTGACAATTTTGGAAGGACCAGTAGGTCAGGGGTTGCCAGCTCTGAGGTCAGAGCACCCCAGGACTGACCCTGGTGAGGCCACTTCTGGCCTGGGGGGTCTTCATGCTCTGTCAGGTGGACAGGAGGCTGAAGACCTGCGCCAGGCGGATTCTGGCCCAACGCATGAGGAGTGTGTTTCCCTTGGGGGGGGGGTTGGTGTACCCCCCCGGAAGTCCTGGGTTGCCAGGCACAGGTCCAGCCTAAGGGTACAGGCCCTGGGTTGGAGGACCAGGTTCAGGGTGTCCCCCCTGACCTGGGGGAAGGGGCAACTGCTAACAGTGCCACTACCAGTTTGTCTTCGGGGGTGCCGCTCCAGGTGGGAGGGTACAGTGCCCCAGGGAGGAGGACCGGGGGTGGGAGAGCCTGCCCCAGTCCCTTGTTCAGCCTCAGGGTACAGACCCTGGGCTGGTGTACCAGTTGCAGGATAGCACAACTGAACTGGTGGGTGAATTGTGCAGAACGCCTGCCACAGGTGGCCTGACAATTCTGGAGTTGAGGGGGACTGCTCCCGGTGGGGGGATGCAGTGCCCCAGGGAGGAGGACAGGGTGTGGGAGAGGCCACCCCAGTCTTGCGTCCACCTCAGGGTCTAGACCCTAGGCTGGTGTACCAGTTGCAGGGTAGCACCCCTGAACTGGTGGGCGAATTGTGCAAGGCACCTGCCACAGGTGCCCTGACAATTCTGGAAGGGGTACCGCTCCAGGTGGGAGGGTACGGAGCCCCTGGGAGGAAGACCGGGGGTGGGAAAGCCTACCCCAGTCTCCTGTCCAGCCGCCGGGTACAGACCCTAGGCTGGTGGGTCAGTGCCAGGATGTCATCCCTGGCCTGACAAGAGGGAGAGTGGACAAAGGGTGCCAGGCACCTGGGGCTACCGCCCCCACTCTCTGACGCCACAGAGGTTAGAGAGCCCTGAGAGGCATAAGGCCTGGGTCTCCCCACTGACAACTGTCGGTAGCCACTGTGGCTTACTGTCCTGGTGGACAGAGTTGCCCCTGGGAGGGGACAGGAGTCGCACCCCGGGGTGGACTGGGCCACACCACTGTGTTGGCCATGTGGGCACTGTCGGCCTGTTGGGACACATCTGTGAGCAAAGTAAGTTTAGGCGCTGCACAGATGGGGTTCACAGGTGAAGAGAAGGGTACCCCATGGGTCAGCTTAGTGGGCCCTGAGAGTATGGATAGAGGGATCCAACTGGGTTTGGAAAGGCGTAGAAGCAGAACGTGCCCCCGCTGTTGTGGGCCAGGTCTATGTTCTATCGCCCCAAGCAGGGAAGTCCATCAAGGGATTGATTAGTCTACCCTGGCTTTAGGCTGGGAGGGGGTTGTGTTAGACTTGGCTTTTTCAGCGGGTTTACCCCCAGACTTTTTGCTTTTTGGCCTCCTGTTTTTGACCCTGTGTGTGTTGGTTTTAGGACTCTGGGCACTTTACCACTGCTAATCAGTGCTAAAGTGCATATGCTCTCCGTGTAAAATATGTTATGGATTGGTGTTTCCATGATTGGCCTATTTGATCTATGTGTCAGTCCCTAGTAAAGTGCACTGCGAGTGCCAGGGCCTATAGATCAAATGCTGTTGGTGGGCTGCAGCACTGGATTGTGCCACCCATGCAAACAGCCTGTAAAGTGGAACTCTGGCCTGCCATTGCAGAGCCTGTGTGCAGCCTGGGGCTGCCATGTCGACTTGGCAAGTGCACACACTTGCAAGTCCCTAAACCTTCCCTTTTCTACATGTTAGTCACCCCTAAGGTAGGCCCAAGGTACCCCTGTGGGCAGGGTGCATTGTATGTGAAAGGTAGGACATGCCCTGGTGTGTGTGGCATGTCCTGATAGTGAATTACAGCCTATTTCGTTTTTCACTATTGCAAGGCTACCTGTTCCCCATAGGCCAGAATGGGCAGTTTTGATTATTACAGCTTATAATCCTAACTGACCCAGGGAACATGGTAGAAATTCGAGTTTAGTATGCCTGGACTCAGAATGATAAAATGCATCTTTTAGTGAAGTTGGTTTTAACATTCTGTGTTTGAAAATACCACTTTTAGAAAGTGGGTATCTTCTTGTCTAACCATCCAAGCCTGCCTCTGCTAGGTTGTGTTTTCCTTGTCTGGAGTATGAGTGACAGGGGCTGGGGGATACCAGGAGACAGGGTGAGTCAGCACAGGGCTGAATAGCAAGATCTACATGTAGATGGGTGGGAGGAGTTGCACCTGGGACCTGAATAGGGCTGTGCCTTCCCTCCACAATGCTGGCTCCACCTCCTGTGGTGCGTCTGATGTCCCTGGCCTGCACTGTGAAAGGAAAGAAGGAGTCTTGTCAACAAAGTGCTCCAGGACTGACCAGAACTGGTTTGGACTAGGCAAAGGCCTCTCTGCCTTCAGGGAACAAAGAGAAATTGAGGATAAAAAGGGGACCCAAACCCCAGAACTTTAGATTACTTCTGAACTAAGGAACCTGCCAGGAAGAAGGACCGGGAAAGCTGGAGGAGGAGTACTGCCCCTATGCTGCAGTGGTTGCTTCTGTCTTGGGTAGGGAAAGGACTGGACTGTGCTTTCATCATCCTGCTGTTAGAGTTTTCTCCAAGGGCTTGAAGTAGAGCTTGCCTCCTGTTGGAAGTCTCAGGGATAGAAAAGACTTCAGAGAACTCTTTTGGATCAAGAAGACTGCCAAGAAGAAGAGCTGGAGAAGCTGTGAGGAGGAACTACCACTTTGCTGTGTGCTTTGCTGTGTTGGCCTGCAGTGGCTGCTTCTGTCTTGGGCAGTGAAAGGACTGGAACTGAACTTTCTGCAATCTACTTGTGAGTGTCTCCAAGGGCTTGAGGTAGAGCTTGCCCCCTGTTCAAGAAGTCTCAGGAACAGCAAAGACTTCAAGTTCTTCTGCCCTCAGCACTGGGGACTGTGTGTTTTGTGCTGCAACAGAAGAAAAGCAACTCGACGTCGACGACGCCGCTGCCGACTCCGTGTCCTGACGGCACCGCAGAGGGCACCGCCGCAACGCCGCACCGCGACCCTGGTCTCACCGACGACGCCTGCTGATGCCGCCACCGAGCCGCTGCTCGCACCGCGACCTGTGGGCACCACACTCCGCACCGCCTCGCTTCACGACGACGCCGTGGCCTTCCTGACGACGCCGCTCCACGCCGGCCTCGACGCCGCTGCTTGCACCGTGGTTCGGGGGCACCGCTCGTAAGTTACACGACGCACCGCCCTCATCCCGCACCGCAGCCTTGGCCCACCGACGCCGGTGCCATCGACTCCAGTTCGTCAGCCGACGACAGCGCTGCAGCTACGACGACGCCGCTGCTGCACCGTGACCTGCCAGCACCGTTACAAGCACCGCCTTCATCTCACACCGCGACCCTGGTCTCACCGACGACGCCATCTGACGCCGCCACCGAGCCGCTGCTCGCACCGCGACCTGAGGGCACCACACGCCGAACCGCTGCACTTCGCACCGCAGCACCCGACGCCGGCCGACGCCAGCGCTCCTGACTTCATCAGAGAGATCGATCTGCAACGCGTGTGACTTCGAGGGCCCCGACGACGCCTGCACCGACCTCCGGAACCGACGCCTGCGGACGCCGTGTTTTCAGAAGCTCACCGCGAGGTCATCGGCGCCCTGCATTTCTGAAAGGTACTGTTTGCGGGTCTTCCCGACACCGTAGCTGACCCGCGACACCGCGGTCAGCCAGAACTGTTTGGATTTGTTTGTTCACGACGCCGTGATAGCCCCGGACGGAGCTATCGACATCAAGGAACTGTTTTTAAAGACATTTTGAGAAGTAACTATTTCTGAAGTACTGTACAGTGGATTTTTATCGTATTTGGTCTTGTTTAAAGTATATAAAAATATTGGATATTTTTCTAAACTGGTGTGGTGTCCGTTTGTAGTGCTTACATTGTATTACTGTTGGTTTGGTGCAAATGCTTTACACACTGCCTCTAGAATAAGCCTGACTGCTCGTGCCAAGCTACCAAGGGGGTGAGCAGGGGTTATTTTAGGAGTGTAACTTCCCTTATCCTGACTAGGAAGAAGGGTCCCTACTTGGACAAAGGTGCAAGCCCTTGCCAACTAGAGACCCCCATTTCTAATAATAAGTTTATAGGGTGGTAAGGCTGTTTTAGGGTTTAAGGGTGGGGAGAGGTTTTGGGTGGTAAGGGTGTTTTTGGGGCTTAGTTCTGGATAACGGTATAGGGTGGTAAGGCTGTTTTTAGGGTTTAGTGGTGGGTAGAGTTATTGGGTGGTAAGGGTGTTTTTCTAATTTAGGGGTGGGTAGGGGTATTAAGGGATAAGGATATTTTTAGGGTTTAGGGGTGGGTAAGGGTATAGGGTGGTAAGGGTGTTTTTAGGGTCTAGGGGTGGGTAGGATGAGATGGTAAAGGTAATTTAAGCAATGGGGGTGTTTGGGGGTTTTCTCAATAAAAAATAAGTAAGATGTATATATTTATATACGTGTGTGTGTGTGTATATATGTGTATATATATATATATATATATATATATATATATATATATATGGATTTCACTTACGTCCTATATACACTTACCTTGCGTTGTAAAGGCAATGCTTGGTAAAGGCAATTCATGGTAATGGATGCATGGCCATGTGTTGTTAAGACACACAACCCAACTGAAACCAGTACCCATGAAAATAAATATAAATCCCCTCTTAAATATGGAATTGTCAGTGCCTTAAGTGGATAATTTTATAATTCTAATTTCATTCAGGTCACCCTATTTAACGATCTTAAATTCCAAACCCTTTGAAGCTGAGGTGTTGCTGTACAGAGTGCACCCCCAAAAAACAGAAAATATTACCTAGTTCACCATATAATGTGAGCCCCAAGTCGTATATTCTTGGTAAAGGACCTGGTGTCTGATTGGAAGCAGTCTGTAGAGCACATACCCTGATGTGCCGCCAGGGGTGAATAGGAGCAGGGCATACAAGGCTTGCACCAGACTAGGACCCACACACAAGACGGAGTGCACAGTAGACACCCGGACACTATTGTCTCAAAGTTGCTCGGAGGGCCAATGAAGTGCAACCAGCTCCAGAGGAAGCAGCTATAACTTCACGGCTGTCCACCGAAAGGGGGCCCCCCCCCCCTTGGCTAGCAACATAACGAGCTAAGGCAACTCACAAGGGACAGGTGATACAAGTGGGGGTGGGCAACATAAGCGCTACCCACCACACACAAGTGGTAGATACGGACTAACCCCCACCTTTGAGGGTAAATACAACGCGCCATGGGGCGCCCCAAAGGGAAGCTGCCAGATGCATCTGCCACCAACACGCAACAGCCTGAAGAACCCGAACATTCCACCCAACCACTCTCGCTTAGCTGTATACCACCCACAAACAATGAGGCGGCCCCAGACAAGCTGGATTTAATATTGCAGGAGGTCAGAGAGTCTCGCAAGGCCATAAAGCAGCAAGTAGGCTCCCTAACGACGGGCTTTACGCTACTTAAAGCAGATCACAACAAACTGGCAGCTACAGTACAGACCAACAAATCAACACTGGCGGAGATACTACCTCAACACAAGGCGTATGCGACACAAATCAAGCAACTACAAAGGCAAGTCTCCGGTCTACAAGACAGAGTTGAAGATGCCGAGGGCAGAACAAGAAGGAATAACGTTCGCATCATTGGACTCCCGGAGTGAAGCGAGGGTTCCAACGCCACCAGCTTCATTGAACAATGGTTCCGCGAACACGTGGCCCCTGAAGGCCTATCGGACTTCTTTTGTGTCGAGAGGGGCCACAGAATTCCTACCGGTAGACCGACTGCAGGGGCTCCACTGCGGCTGTTGATAGCCAGGATCCTAAATTACCGCGACCGGGATGTCTTCCTCCAAAAGGCACGAGAAAGATCCCTGATACAGTATGAGAACCATCGCATATCGTTATACCCTGACTATACACTCCTGGTCCAACGCCGCAAGTCCTCATATCAATCAGTTAAAAAGAAGCTCAGAGCCCTGGAACTTAAATACGCACTCCTATTTCCTGCTCGCCTGAAGATTATCCTCGACCAAAAGTCATACTTTTTCGATAGCCCAGAAGAAGCAGAGGAATGGCTAGAGGTCATGAACCCCTCCACAGCATCCGGCACCTCGTCACAAAGCTTGTTGCATAGCCCCAAGAGAATACCGGGACGGCGATTACGCCGCAACACAAAAACCACCCGCAAATTACAAATCAGCAGCCCTACCCATGAACAAGCTCGGAGGAGCAAAGAAGAGGCCCTGGCAGCGGCAAACACATTCAGAGACTGTGGCCTCCGTACAGCATCCGAATCTTCAAAGGAAAGTACTGTGCAATCGGACTCAGAGAACAGTATCGCTTTGTTCCCCACGGTAACGCCTCAGACTGCGGATGATTTGGTAGGCTAGGGAGGCGCACGCTAGAAGGCCTCGTTAGCCATATGGACAAACGAAGTAACAGAGGCAGTAACTACTGCTACTGGCATAAATATCCTTTACCTGGCTTCATGGGTAACGCATTACAACAAGTATAAGGCCCGGGCACAGCAGAGCCCCCACAAAGTTCACAATACCATGCATTACGTGAGCGACACTCCCCTTATTGCGAAAGCACCATCCAAATGTACTAATGTTAACACAGTTGTGTTTTTAGTTTGGACCAGCACAGTTCGAGGGCTGGACCTAGTATTCATAGTTAGAAGGGAGTTCTGGGGTTCTGGCTTACATCAGGAAACATGTTCCACGCTGAAGATCTCGGCACCTGCATTAGACATACAACAAACCAGTAACACCAAACACACATGCAAAGCTCCTATAACAAAGTCACCTGGAATGTGCGGGGGCTGGACTCAGTGCAAAAGCGCCACAGGGTGCACGCACAACTGAACAGGCGAAAGACGCAAATAGTGCTTCTGCAAGAGTCCCACCTCACGGAGTCAGAAGCGGGGAAGATACGAAAAAAGTGGAAGGGACAAATGTATTCCACAACATACTCAGCCTTTGCCAGAGGAGCGACGATCTGGATTAGACATGGGGTTATATTTGAGGTCTTAGAGCAGCGCATAGATGTTCAGGGAAGGTATATACTGATACATGGGATGTTAGACGGTGCGCACGTAGTAATAGGCAGCTTCTATGCCCCAAATTTCGATCAGGACAAATTCTTTACGAGTCTAGACACAACATTAGCGGAATGGGAGGCATACCCATGGATCCTGGGAGGAGACTGTAATGCAGTTATGGACACACAAATGGATTGCTCGTACCCCCCACTCCATGGAGCGGGAACTACTAAACAAGCAGAGGCCCTATGCAGAGGGGTAGATGGGTGGACATTGGGTGATGTATGGCGAATGAAGAACCCGACTAGCAAAGAATACTCATTCTTTTCCTCAACCCATCAGCCTCACACACGAATTGACAGAATACTGTGCTCGCTCCCCATTGCCGCACAGGTGACCCACGCCACTTATTTAGGGAAGACCTTTTCAGACCATAACCCGTTAGAGATCTCCCTTGCATGGGGCAGAATTCCCACCCCGGTCCCCACATGGAAGTATTTCGCAGCACTCTGTCCACTACCATCACTAACTACTTTGCAGACAACACGAATACACCTTCCTCTATCCTAGTTGAATGGGACGCATTTAAAACAGTCATAAGAGGTACAGCAATCAGCACCACAGTGGGCGCAAGACAGGAAGTACACAAAGACCTTAAAGCAGTAGAAAATAAAATGACTACTTTAGAGCAGGAGACAGAGAGCGACTCTACAAAAACGGCATCACTGCAAGAGGCGCGCATACGGCATGCTGAGCTGCTAGAGAGCCTTAGGGTTATAGACCATAGAGCGTACACCCAGATAAAACACACAGAAGCGGACAAATCGGGTACACTCCTTGCCAGGATACTGAGGGACACGCCGCCAACTACTGTAATTTATGAGATCAACACGCCGGGGGAGAGACTGTGCACACTCAACAGGGTATTAATGAGGCCTTCTGCACGTACTATGACACTCTATACAGTGCACCTACCCACATAGATGGTGCGCTCATAGACACATTTCTTGATGAACTGCCCTACCCCCAACTCAGTGCAGAAGCACAAGAAGAATTGGCAGGACCCATTACGAAAGCAGAAATCAAAGCGGCTATTAAGGAACTGCCACATAACAAGGCGCCAGGACTAGATGGCCTACCTATAGAATTTTTCGACACATTCTCCGAGGCTTTAGTCCCCCAGCTGGAGCAGTTTTATAATAAATCGCTGGAAATAGGCCACCTACCACCATGCAAGCATTGGTGGTCTCACTCCCTAAACCAGGAAGGGATGCAACGGACATAGCCGAATATCGCTCGCTCTCACTCCTTGCTACAGAATACAAAATATTAAGCAAAATACTGGCACGTAGGCTTTTCCCGTATCTGAATAAGCTTATCCACGTGGATCAGTGCGGATTTGTGCCAGCACGCAGCACATCACTAAACATTAGAAGGCTGCACCATATAATGGAAGCCATCCCTGTAGATGATAAACATGCAGGATGCGTTACGCTTGACTTGAGGCAAGCAATTGATACGCTTATATGGGACTACATGTTCAAGGCTGTAGAGAAATTTGGTATACCTCCCGAATATCTCCAATGGGTACGGTTGCTATATGAGATTCCCACTGCGACAGTCCGTACTGCAAGCCACATATCGAGTACATATTCAGTATGCAGAGGCACGCGACAGGGGTGCCCCCTGTCACCACTACTATTTGTATTAGCGCTGGAGCCGCTAGCTCTTAAGCTGCGACAGGACGCAGGCCAAACAGGAATCCAACTAGGCAACACCACACATTTGATATCAGCCTACACAGATGATATAATAATATATGCACATGACCTGACCGATACGTTAGAACCGGTAGCAAGTATCTTCTCCCAATTCGAGCGCATATCAGGACTTGCCATTAACAAGACAAAATTGCACGCCTTCTTTTTTCAGGAAGGTGACCGCCCGATGAGATCTGTTTCGGGCCATATAGCCTATCAGTAGCACAGCATACATTTAAATACCTAGGCATACACATTTATAGATCCCAGGTGGATTTGCTAGAGGGCAATCTGACCAGAGCGATCAGGGCGATTCGGACCAAAGTGGTCTTCTGGACCTCGTTGCCATTATCGGTGATGGGCCGTATAGCCATATCCAAAATGGTGGTCCTCCTGCGTCTTCTATATTTCTTTACTAATATGCCGGTAGTGGTCCCCACCTCTCTTTTCAAAACGCTAGACACCATACTCTTGGACCTAATATGGGGGACCGGACGAAGAAGGGTGGGACTAAGGAAACTGCAACTGGAGACTAGCAGAGGGGGACTGGGGGCACCGGATTTCCATGCGTACTGCTATGCAAGCCAACTACAATGCATCTCCTACTGGGCTGCAGGCCGTAATTTGCAGGAGCTAGGATACACTGCGCACGCATTAACCAGGGAACCCTGCACACATTACTGTTGCCCAAAAGCAAGATCCCCCAAGATGTGCCGGCGCTATTGCGGATAGCGATTGTGTATTGTAAAAAAGCAATACAATACACACTCCGCTGTCTCCCATATGTTAATAACATTGCACTTTTAGATCTCCCACTGCCCAATGGACGAATCACGAGCGCAGAATTCTTGCCTGGGCTGAAGAAGGGGTCGATACCGTAGGGGCATTATTCAGCAATAAAATCCTACTAGACCATGAGAACTTCACACGAGAGAACAGGGTTCCAGACCACTTATATATGACTCATGCTGCCATAATACAATACATAAAGAAACACTGGGCTCCTACCAGGGAAGAACCCCCAACGCACGAATTAGTGCAGGCAATGTACTTAATGGGTGAAGGACGCCCTCTCATCAAATGGCTGTATACCGGTTTCCGGGCACAGGCTGCGGTGTCCCTCAACGACTTGCGTGACAAATGGTCTGGGGACATAGAAAAGGAGATATCCAACAGGGAATGGACCAGCATTTTAGAATACCCTAAGAAAGTGACACGAAATGCAAAATCTAAATTCATACAATACATGGTCCTACACAGGGCCTACCTTACACCACACCGTCTACAACAGATGTTCCCTAACACACAGCATTACTGCACCCGATGCAAGGTAGAAGGAGCGGACTTAGTCCACATGTTATGGTCTTGCCCACGCCTCACAACGTACTGGGAGGAAGTATGGCGAAACATAGACACAGTGACACACCTTCAAACCGGGGAAACAGAAGCAGGATGTTTAATAGAGCTTCGCAGACGCACCGCCTCACAGAAAGTGCAGCTCCGATTTTTAGACTTAGCTTTACTTATAGCCAAACGGACAATAACAATGAGATGGAAGTCAGTAAAACCCCCAACAGTGTACACCTGGCACAGCGAGGTGGTGCGATGGGGTGAAGGTGAGAGCGCAGCTATACGGCGAGAGGAGGCCCGAGGGCTGCGTAAGAACCAGATCTCTATGGAATGGGATATCATGCTGGAAGCCTTTAAAGCCCTAGAACTTGATCCCCTCCTTCGCACCCCTGGCGCATAGCGGATACACATTGACTTGGCGTAATACTGAGTGACCGGGCCAGCGCAGGCACAGGCAGGGCGCACATTCCGATAGTATACACACACACTAGTACTGCAAACATAGCACAGAGGGGACCGAGACGCAGCAATATAATTGAGAGCAGGTCAAATAAGCCAGAACGGGGGGAAGTGGGAGGGGGGACGGGTAGTTGTTGTAACTTGAGTGCAAATCCAGATATTGGAAGTTTATTGTAATCTATGGTGAAATATATGTATACATGATAGGGCTATAACAATTTCAGTTAAACTGACGGCTGTAATATTATGCAATTAATGAAAGTATGATACCCTGCTTAATTACAGCGTAATGTATAAACTGTGTTCATGGATGCAACGGATAAAAGGAAAATCAATAAAGTATGTTTTAAAAAAAAAGGACCTGGTGTCTGAGGTGCATCCTCATGTATCTCTCTCTGCTCCTGCCTTTCTAATGGAGCCTCCATATTCCGTGTCATGAAACTGAGACCTGACATTAACAAGGAGGCCACAGCCTGACGTCTCAGCAGGTAGTATTTAGTAGTCCTTACCACGCCCCCTCCGCTGCTTAACACCAAGTCAGCTGCCTGCAGTTGCCATTTGCAGTTAATGCTGCTAACTAATACAGGACCTCAAGCTCTTCACCCGTTTGCCTCCTCTGTTGACCCACAGGAACCCTTTGGCTTCTGGGTTCGCCCTTTTATGAGTATTTGTCCACGGCTCCTCCCGCGCGCCTACAAGAGTGTTCCCATCCCAACTCCTAGACATCTTGCCTCTTTTTAGAGGTCACCTGAGCAATTGAAGGGCATAATTTACCCACTTGCTAAGCAGTTTAGCATTTCTGAATCGATTTGTCAATTATTACTACCGTCTGAAATGCTTGCGAGTGTGTGCTCTTGCGACCTGTCTGGATTGTGTCAGAGGAGCATTCCTTCAGCAGCTTGCTCTGGTGTTTTTCAAAGACTGCAACATGTTTATCAGCGATTAAACCGTTCACTTTACTGAAAAATTGTAAAGATGTAGTGTTTGCTTTTTTTTCCAGCGTCATCATTTTTTAAAAGTTTTTAGGTCGAGCCTCGAGTAGCGCGCAAGCGCTGCTCTGGCAAGACTTTATGTTAGGGGGTTTGAAAAGCTGACCAGACGCTCGTGCGTCATGGCCTTTTCCCTGCGGTTACGCGCGCGGCAGACATCTGTTTGCAATTATCGTGCCCGATAATGCAAAACAGATGTCTCGCTGTGGCGCGCGCGCACGCACTACTCGCGTCGCCCCCCCCTCCTCCCCGCTCATGCCTTCAAATGCTTGTTTATCTTCGCAGGTGGCGCGCTCTCTCGCGTGTCACACTCTAGAACATCCAGGTCAAGCTCTACGTAGGCGCAGTTTTATCATAGACAACAGCGTGCAGGTCGTGAATGCACATGTGCGGCTGGGTCTTCACCTCCAGTGCAGCAGCAGCAGGGCGGTCCTTCTCTGGCGCAAGGTAAAGAATGGTTTCTTTCTGGGCATGGTTTTAGGGCGGGTCATATTTTTCTAGCCAATCACAGAGCTTACTGGGAAGTGCAGCCCGGCGAGACCCGCCTAGTGCTGCCAGTTGATTCACTGGCGTTGGAGTGTAGGCATGTCGCTGCCGCCCCAGCTGATCAGGGCCTCCTAGGTTTACTCTTCGCTCAGAATACCGGCACTGCTCCCACGTGTGCTCCGCTGAAGACAAGCACCGTCACCCGGCTTCCTCTCAATGCTCCTGAGCCGCCGGTTGTCGGAGATCTAACTGGGCGCCTGAGAAGGGACCACTAAACAGTTCGGACATCGGCTGCCAGGTTAGATGGCATTTCCCGCTTGCCCAGCGAACGTAGGACAATGGCGGGAAGTCAGGGCCACTTACTTGGGTTGCGCAAAGTGCACTCTGGGCTCCCTCGCGCGAGAACAGAAGCATGTGAGAGCGGTAGCTTTTGGAATGCTGAACGTGATGCATTGCTCTGGTTGATGAGTGCATTTCCCTTGGCAGCCCCCCTTCCCACCCCGTGCGCCAGGCCTGAGAGAATATATAACTATTTGTACAGACCACCCGACAAGAAGGCAAGTCTAGGCAGTCAGTGTTGTACAAATTCAGGACAAAAAGACCGCCGACAGACCTAAATGTCACAAAAGGTTTATGTTCATTGGTTTGTATCACATTTAACAGTATTGATTAAGCATTAACCTATAGATGGGTTTAAAGAGGAGAACATTGACAAGCAGAATCTGACAACGGACATCAGGGACAGTTCTCACGATTCTAACCCAGGACCTTGAATGATATTGCCAAATCAGCTCTCTGTTGTGAAACATAAACTTAAAGTTCAAAGATAGTGGTGCAACTAGTGTGATTCTTTTTTTTTTTTTTGCCTTGTCAGAAGGTGTAGATTGTATTACAGCTGGTAGTTTTAAGAAGGTTTTTTCTCATGAGAAAATAAGTAAAAGCCGATCAGGAATATTTCAAATTATCTTGGATCTGAAGTTAGGTCGATATTGCACCTATTTCTTGTGTCAGTCCAGGTGAATTTCATTTGGGGTAAAAAAATCCTCTTAGTTGCTACACTGCTGCCAGGCATGAAAGATGTGTGTGTGTGTCTATATATATATATATATATATATATCACCGCTTTTTCTCTTTCTTTCTCTTCTCTCTTTGTGCACATTGTATAGATTTCATTATTCTGTAAATTATGTGTTTAAATGAATTTAATACACAGCACTGTATATAGGGTATGAAATGTTTGTAAATACTCACGGAGTTAATTGTGATGACAGCACCATTAAGTATTTTCTTTAGCTCTCCGGAAAAGTATAAACAGTTTGAACTTTGAACTAAGGTCATGTGACCAAGAGCTGGATAGCTCCAAACGCGTCTTTTTGCCTCGAATCAATAAATATAATTTTGCAAAACTTGGATCGGTGTGGCTCGTGCTTACATGAATCAGTAAGTTATTTGGTGGATATATATATATATATATATATATATATATATATATATATATATATATATATATATATATATATACATACATACATACCCTTCCCCAACTGTTGTCGCCAGTAGGTAGTTACAGTTAGGACCTAGTTTCCATAGAAAAGTGTATTTTATTTTGTCAAAAACTTTGGCATAGTTGTGTCAGTCAATTCAGCTGCTGCCTGGAATGTTTGAGGTGATTCGTCAAGAGAGGGCCGAGAAAAAGGGAAGGTCCCAAAACGCGTTTTCCCCATGCAATTTACCATAGGGATTTTGAACATGACTACAGCTTGAACCGCTGAACTGAGTTGCACCAAATTCAGCAAAAAGTTAGATCTTGGTCCAGAAAGAGTCCACACCACATTTTTTTACTCTTTTGTAGCATTTATAGGGATCTGAGGAAACAAATATTGCGGCCATTGTTTTTAAAAGGGAAAATTGTTTCTTATAAAGATGCTTTTAACTTTATCTGTAACCTTGATAATGTGAACCTATGCTATTGAGTTTCTGTCTTTCTTATGCCATCCAAAGAAGGAACCAGCTGCTATACCTGGACACTTTAAGTTATGAAAAAGAATAGTTAAGGATGCTATACCCCAAACAGTGCTAAGATATCAATTAATTATTTCCTATCTTATGCTTCTAATAATGTTTTTAACCTGTTGAGTTGACGCCCAGCTTGGTATCTTGATGTTTTAGGTTTGCTTATTTAACTTGTTCGTGTTCTATCTTCTATGAATTTTAGTATGAATTTTTATTACGTTTTTTTGTAAATTGTATCTGTGCGACTCTTATGGATATTTTTTATAAGAATAAAGATTTGATTTGCGTGCTTTTTGTAATTTGGTGTAAATCCATTCAGTAGTTTTACAGTTATTAAAGAAAAAAATGTATGTATATCTAGAGATGTAGAGGGTGCGTGAATACAACATATTTCATAATTAGATCTCATTGTCTGCCACCGCTTCAACCAGGCTGTGGTGGTAGCCATCTTGGGACCAGGGACCCCACCTGGGGCCAAAAATGTTTTTTTCCCCAATCTTCCAGAGGATCCGCAGATCCACATGGATAAAAAAAAAAGAAAACAAGCACAGTTACCTGTGCTTGTTTTTACCCACCCCTGGGTGGGCCAATTCGCTGGGAGAATAAATTATGTAAAGGAGCAGGGGACGCACATCTTGTTGAAATGTTGGGTGCCAGAGTGCATGGGGTGTGGTGAGATTATTGGGTGCCAGAGTGCTGGTGTATTGAAAATGGTGGGTACCAGAGAGTGTAGGTGCTATGAGGGAGTGTTGGGTGCCGGAGCGTGCAAGTGTTATGAGAGTTTTGGGTGCCAGAGAGAGGTGTTGTGTTGAGTGGTAGGTTCCAGAGTGCTCTGATGTTGTGAAAGTATTGGATGTCTGAAAATACTTTTGCTGTTAGAGCACTAGTGGTAAGAGATCACTGTGTAAGAGTTCTTCGCACATAATGCAATTTTTACAGCTCCATGCCCCTTTTTCTCTCAGAAGGGCACAAGTTGGGGGTGGATGAGAGTGTATTGTGCCCCCTCTATTTTTAGAGAGGAGAATCCGTTCTCCCTACCTAAGGCTGAGCGGTATTACCATGCGTCTTAGCATTGCAGCTTTTAGTTTTTCGAGAGAGAGAAAAAAAAATCTGGCCTCGCGGTGTTTTTAATCCTTCCTCCCACTGGCCTATTATAAGTAAAACACACTAAAAATGTGAAAAGCACATTTATGCATGATTATGTTAAATTGGTTTATAAAATAGACTTGTTATATCTTAAGTGAGAAATATTTTAAGGGCACCGCATTATTGTGACACCTTAGTGGGTTCCATATGGACTACTTAGTCCACCGACTTTTTTAAGACCACCACTACCTCTGAGACTGTGTTGTGTGTAAGGGTGTAGATTTGAGTGTGTATTCAGTGAGTTTGCTGTGAGACTTAAACCCCTTGCACACTCACTCACTCTCGCAAACAATTACGCCTGGCCTCCTTAGGTAGAATGCAAAAAGAACAATTGATGGACAGAATGTCGAACAATATCATACATTCACCCCAGTACAGAGATCTGGGCCTAAATCCATAGTTTTTTTGCTCCCCATGCCATTCCATTTGAACCCAGCCTTATGCAGATCAGTCCTGACCCTGCGCCCAATGGAAACAGTCCAGACGGAACTGCCAGGCCAGGTTCTCCCTGGACTGGAAACAAGCATCCTAGTACTGGCTTGTGGGTTTCACCAGTTCAGACCCATATGGCTGGGTCTGAACTGGGGTGGCGAAGTGAGCTAAAGAATGATGATGGATACAACCCAGATCTGTGACTGGGGGTGAGTGTCTGAAAAGTTTTAGCGCTCCATCCATCATCTCCTTGTGTTTGCTTTGTTTGCCCTAAGTTGGCAGGGTATGCCCAGACGTGGGTCCCTTGCTCACTTTGCCACTGAATTCAAGCTAGTCTGGCTGATGAGGGGTGTTACCCCGAAACCGTTCCCAGGATGCTTGTTTCGGGCCAGGGAGGACCTGGCGCGTGTTACTACTCTCATTAGCAATTTCCACCTTTATTAGCCTTTCACACCTGGTTACCCCTGGTCGTGTGGCAGGTGCACATCTACAGACGGCCAGACCTAGCAGTTCAAAGGAAAACGAACTGTATGGCAGTTGTTTTTAGGGAAGATGGGAGATGCTTGGTGTGTACATGTTAATATGTTACATATGATAGAGTGTAAAATTACTTTATTTGTTGGCAACACACTGCATTGTTTGTGCGGCGATTGGATGGCACTGGGAGCGGCAAGATCCTGTTTTGTTTTGTCTTACGCATTCTGTTCCACAACAGCATTTGGTACGTCAGTTAGTGTTCTGCTTACTCTAATAGGCGACGCTACGGTAATTTTGTAAAAGTGCATTTTACACTGGACGCTTCCAAAGGCATATCATATAGCTGTTTGGATTGCTGTTTACTTTTTATTTGTTCTTTTATATTGTGACTCCAATTGTGTTGGAACAGATTCTTTTTAGACAATTGTTTCAGTAGGATTCTATGATCAGATGTTTCAAATGAGAGCACAGGGTACATATTTTCAAGGAAATTACTATGCCGTTTTACTTAGTGTTTTTTTTTTTTCGGGTGATCCAAATCTATTTAGTAGCAGAGGGCTTCACATATGTCCAAGTTACATGAAAGATGCCGAAAATGTCATATGCACTGAATATATAGACTTGCATGAACTACTACGTGTACAGAATATACAAAGAAGGTCAGAAGACAGTGTTTTCGTCTCAAAAGTTTAATGTTGTAGAAAGAAGTGTTCCGTGGACAATGCAGGCCACTTTCCACTATTCCTCATTGAAAGGCCTCTAAAACAAGCTAATGTGAAAATATTTATATTGCGAAAGGCTGCGCGGGGAAAGGTTTAATGTTACTTTTTTTTAAAGGACGAACTGAGCATACATATTGCTGGGTCTGTTGCCTAAGATGCAGACTGCAACATTTACATAATGGCATTGCCATTGAAGAGGACAGAAATTAACTTGTACAAACATTAAAATAAACAAGCATTGGCATAGCCAATAGGTCTCGCCTTTGGGACCTTATAAGTATTTAGTTATGCAGCACAATATCCTTGGTGCAACAACATTAACTGTTGCATGGCTAAACACTTATAAGGTCCTAAAGGCGAGACCTATTGGCTATGCCAATGCTTGTTTTGTATTGTATGTGGAAGAAAAGGCTGTTTTGTAGTTTCAAGTCATGCAGATCCTGAGCAGGAAATGTCACCTGGCTAGGCTTAACAGCGGCCTTGCGTTCAGAATGTATTGTTCTTCAAGGGATCGCCCTATCTGCCTCTAGAATATTATCTTTTGTGGAAGGACGGGATCCCTGGGCCTGTGCCACCATCAGTGGATATCACACAGCTGTCACCACCCTGCCCATCAATTCATGTAATCAAGATTGAAACATTATGAAGAGAGTGGAAAGTGTGATGACTTCACTTTGTTCGTCCCTCCATCTCTAACAGGATGGCCTTAGGTCGCTGTATGTTGGAGTAGGGTTAGCTAAAAAAAAGGCACTGAAGCGGCTGAAGAGTCAGTTGGCGGAGGCACGCGAAGGGAACATTAAACTGTTTCTATGGATGAAATAAACACAATGTTAATTAAACTGCAGACTCAGGAGCATCTGTTTAAACAGTGGGTTCAAAATAGATGAACAGGTGCAGTTCATTTTCTGTCAAACACGCTAAAGGTGACGGGAGGAATGCTTGCAAATAATCTAACCACTGTCAATCACTAGCCCATCGTTCTTTTATCCACCATGCCACCTCAGATTAGACCCAGCCATATGCAAATTATCCTTGATCCTGCTCCAATAGGAACAGTCCGATTGAAACTGTAGGCACTCTGAACTGGAACACAAGCAACCCAAGCAGTGGTGCCTACTGTGAAGGCAAACAGGGGGGAGGCTCAGCGCGGGGGAGAAAAATGGGGAAAAGAAAATACCTGCAGGCTGCTGCCTCGGTGGTCTTCTGCTCGTCTGCTCCTGTCGACTCCCAGCAGCCAATGCACAGGCTCCCAGCCGCCTCATGGCCAATCCAGACGCAGTTCTGATGCTGGTAATGCTATTATTGTCTTAAAGTCTAGTTTTAAGAGCATTTAAATTATTGAAATTCATGACTTAACAGGGAGGCTCCTGTTAGGTTTGGTAAATACAGCACGTGGGCACATTTGTGTTTAATTTATGTTTGTTAACACAATGATATTGATTTGCTATGTTATGGTATGTGTAATGTTAGGTTAAATCTGGATATATTGATGTGTTAGTCATGTTTGGTGTCTCATGTATGTGCTGTGTATGAGTAATATTTTGAGTATATATTGAAAAGAATGCAAAGTATGGTAACTTTTGATGAAGATTTGTCTCACAAAAGTATCAAAATAAATGGTGATCACATCAATTTGGTTGTGTGACCAGGGACTTAAATATCACTTGTGAGTACGAGTCAGTAGTGGCAATTGTTTTTTTATTTACAGCTAATGCTATTACAGGCATGTGAGCAGCGCCAGGATTGGTCTGAGCGGCCAAGTTGGGCGCTCAGACAGGGACTTGGGGGCCTGTATCTCCTCTCCACCCAGCTGTAGGACATAGCTCGGGATGTAGAAAGGCTAAGTGCGCATGTTGGTTTGGCTGGGCTGAGGCAGCCAACCAAACCCACATGCGCACTTAGTGCCCACCATTCCTCCTCCCAGTTGCTGACTGTCTGTCAGGATGGCCCCGCTCCCAAGACTCAGCTTAGTGACAGAAAATAAAAATAAAATGATAATCAACTTGCTTTATTATCATTTTTTTTCTGTGTGCACTTCTGAAAGAGCAGTGGCGTGACGCTTCTCCGTCTAAACGGAGGAGCCGCCGGTGAACCCAAGATGGGTTTCAGACTATTTGGGCCTATTCCGTCAGGTGCATCTGCGTTTCAGTGGCACAGTGAGCATGGAACTCATGTCTGGGCATACCCTTGGCCACTTAGGGTGTTACATCAAACACACAAAAGGTGCAAGAGATTGTCAGGTGTTAGAGTATTTGAAAACATTCTTCCCCTCACATTTGTGTATTTGTTGAAGTTCAAGTTCTAGCCAGCATTTCCCCCTTTGCCCAATTCTTCAACTATTCAGCATCCCCCATATTTTGATCACTTGTTATGCCATATAATGGTGGTGTGTGCAGATGATCCGCCTGGAGCTCAGAAATGTTTGATTGAAGCCACAGACCCCTTAACATGGCCTGTAGCATAGAGCATAAAAATTGCCATGGAAGGGAAGGGGTCTGAGAATAGATGGCTGAAGTAGTAGATTCCAGAATGTGATGCGTCTTTTCTTTGGGAGAGCATAGGATGCAATTTCCAGGTAGAAAGCCTGAATCCACTCCCAGATAAATCACAACTGAGTCCTCAAATTGTGATAGACAAGGTACTTTATATAATGCTTCATCCATACTCTGTGCTATATGGGCAAGGTGACCCAGAGGCAGGTTTTAAATGAAGTGGAGTTTAGCGGGTGCCCTCAGTTTCCTCATGATATGTGCCAGAAAAGAGATGCAGTGAAAAAAGAAGTCTTGATCCACAAAATGTGGCTGGAGCTGCTCAGATTCTGGCTGGAGCTGAACAGATTCAGCCACCTGCCTGCCTGATATACAGATGGCTCTACGGCAGCAAGCACTGAGCATACATCACAATAAGCTGCCCAGGCATTTGCCCTGATGTTCAGCTGAACGCCAGCCAGCCAAGGCGTTTGGCAGCCTGAGGACACTCCCTCCCACGGGAAAACTTCATAGCCCGAGCTCTATTTGGAAAATGGAGTTGGCCTTGCAGGTGGGGAGTTATATGCAAAAAAGCAAGGATGAAAATTGTGCCTTTCCATTGTTGGCCTCGAACACCAGTTGACCCTAATAAATCATGCAGTTTTCCTAATAAATAACTGTAAGAAATTGGGCTATTGTTTGAGGGGTGGGGATGGAAGCCCCACTCAGGCAACAACCACAATCCTTGTCAGGGTGAACCACAAAAAGTTGCAAAATTAACCTGTGCTTAATCTTCTGGTAGCTTGGTACAAAGCAGTCAGACTTAACTTAGAGGCAATGTGTATAGTATTTATGCAGCACACAAACAGTAATAACATGAAAACAAAACACAAGAAAAATCCCCAAAAGTTTTTTTTTCAAATAGAGTACATTTTAATAAATAAAATGCTATCAAAATGACAAACATCCAATCAGTAGAACCAGAGTTATCGAATTATAAAGAGTTTAATAAAAAAAAAGCACCAAAAGCACACAGAGCCAACTGTGGTTATCTGGCCATGCCGGATTGGGACAAAGTCACAAGTTCAGGCCAACTCTGACGAAGCACGGGCCGAATACTGGGGCCAGGTTAGTCCCACTGGGAGTTGTACCTTAGGTCCTTGATGCAAGGCTTTCTCGCCACTCAGTATCGGTTCCGCTCAGGAGCTGTGTGATGCAAGGTCCTGCGTCGAGTTGTGTCGCTCTGCATCGGTTCCGATGAGCTAACAGGGCTGCGGTGCGAGGTCCTGCATTGAGTTGCGTCATGCTGCGTCTGTTCTGATGAGCACTGATTAGGAGCTGCAATGTGTGGGCCTACGTCTAGTTGTGTTGTGCTGCACTGAATTTAATAGAGCCCACAATTAGGCAGAGAGGAGTACAATCTGATGCCAGTCAAGGGTCCAGAGCAAGGAGAGGCACCTCTTGAGGACCAGGGACTGACTCCAGCAGAGACCAGCAGCTGGGCTCAGGCAGGTCCAGTTGCAGGTCCAGGGCAGCAGGTCAGCTGAGCATTTGCAGGAAGTTGCTTGTTGTATCCCTATAACTCACACAGGAGGACAGCCAACTGACCCTTGGAGATCCTGGGATGAAGGCACGCATGCCAAGTCTTCCTTCTCAGACAGCAAAGAAGTCCCTCTGCAGCAGGGCAGTCTCTAGCAGCAGGGCAGTCCTTCTTCTGTAACTTCCACAGGTCCATGAATGTTATGAAGAATGGTTCTTGGGGTCCAACATTTATACCTGGTGCCAGCCTTTGTGTGTGGGGGAACACCTTGTCCTATTCCCACCTCTGGTTCTGGAAAGTTCTTCTCTTGCCTTGTCAAGGCTCCAGACTGTCTGAGATGACAAAAGGCTGGTATCAGTTCCTTTGTGTGTGCTGGAGTGTAAGTGGGCCAGGGTATAACTCCACCCCCAGCAATCCTGCTAAGATGCCCAATCCTGCGCACAACTAGCCCCTTCTGTGTTACTTTTAGGAGTAATACACAAACCCCCGACAACAGAGCCATTTGCAGTCATGTGACCCAGGACACTGGTAGAAGTCACAAATGGTTAGGACAAGAAAACATCAACTTTCTAAAAGTGGCTTTTTCAGAAAATCTGAATTAACCTTTGAAGAGGATTTAAAATTACAATTCATTTGAGTGTAAACAGTATATCTCGATCTGCTCCCAATTCAAAGTTATCAGTTATTAAATGTAATAAGGTAACACAGTGTTAGTCAATGGGAGAGACAGGCCTTACAACAGTGATCACGACTTTAGGAGTTTTTCTCTGCCAAGGCATGTAAAACTGAAGTATACATGTCCTATCTTTTAAATACCATGCACCCTGCCCCAGGAGCTGTTAAGGCATACCGTAGGCCTGCTTTATGTATTAAAAACGGTTTAGCCCTAGCAAAGGATTTATTTTGCCAGGGCAAAATGGCAGTTTAAAACTGCAGTGTCGGCTGCAACGCCAGGCCTGAGCCAAGTGCTACTTTAGTGAGTTGCACAATGAGTGCTGAGGCCCATTAGTAGCATTTAATTTACAGGCCTGGAGTGCATGTAGTACCATATACATAGGACTTACAAGTAAGTTAAATGTGCCAATTCAGCATCCCTCATATTTTGATCACTTGTTATGCCATATAATGGTGGTGTGTGCAGATGATCCGCCTGGAGCTCAGAAATGTTTGATTGAAGCCACAGACCCCTTAACATGGCTTGTAGCATAGAGCATAAAAATTGCCATGGAAGGGGAGGGGTCTGAGAATAGATGGCTGAAGTAGTAGATTCTAGAATGTGATGCGTCTTTTCTTTGGGAGAGCATAGGATGCAATTTCCAGGTAGAAAGCCTGAATCCACTCACAGATAAATCACAACTGAGTCCTCAAATTGTGATAGACAAGGAACTTTATATAATGCTTCATCCATACTCTGTGCTATATGGGCAAGGTGACCCAGAGGCAGGTTTTAAATGAAGTGTAGTTTAGCGGGTGCCCTCAGTTTCCTCATGATATGTGCTAGAAAAGAGATGCAGTGAAAAAAGAAGTCTTGATCCACAAAATGTGGCTGGAGCTGCTCAGATTCTGGCTGGAGCTGAACAGATTCAGCCACCTGCCTGCCTGATATACAGATGGCTCTATGGCAGCAAGCACTGAGCATACATCACAATAAGCTGCCCAGGCATTTGCCCTGATGTTCAGCTGAACGCCAGCCAGCCAAGGCGATTGGCAGCCTGAGGACACTCCCTCCCACGGAAAAACTTCATAGCCCGAGCTCTAATTGGAAAATGGAGTTGGCCTTGCAGGTGGGGAGTTATATGCAAAAAAGCAAGGATGAAAATTGTGCCTTTCCATTGTTGGCCTCGAATACCAGTTGAAGGTGTAGGTCAATTTTACCATGTCTTAAGGAGAGAGCACAGGCACTTTAGCACTGGTTAGCAGTGGTAAAGTGTACAGATTCCTAAGGCCAACAAAAACAAATTCAGCAACTGAAGGCAAAATGTTTGTGATTGACCTTTACGGTCACCTTTATGACTGAGCTGGATTGTGTGCAAGTATTTGCCTCCTCAACAACACATGTATCGTCTATCACCAACATATACATTAAACATCCAGAAAAATGTAACTTAAACTTACCGCTTGCACAAAGAATTGCATCAAAGCCACAAAATGAGAAATAATGTCTTGAATCATAAAAGCCACCTGATGCTGACCAAAGGACAACCAATAACCCCAGCTGAAAGAAACTCTAGTCAGTAACTTTTCAAAGTCATTAATCAGTTAACGATGCACTTGTCTATTCTAATCTCTTCAGCCATTATCCATTATGTCACATGTTGGAGAGGGAAAAGACCCTCTCATGGTGACAGACATGTACCCCTGCCCTGAGTGCCACCAACTGCAATGATGTCCGGATCCCTAGAGCTGATTTTTGTTGCCATGGGCGAACACGAATCTTGCGTGTGAAACCTGACATAGGCCTGTCTCGCAGATTGTGGTCTTGTTGGACTAGGAGGGGCACCCAAAGCGCTACTCTCATAGTTGTGAAGGGCTACTTCCTTTGCCAGGAGTTAAGCAGCAGGAGCGCTGTGGTGGCAGCATACTATGTAGTGAACAGGCCTTTTTACCTGTGCCACTGGAGTGAGGCCTACAGGCTCACTCATGTAAAGTTCTGCTGGTCTTTGCTTAACTCACCCTTGGCCTACATCAGGTTCGTGTGCAGTGCATGTGTCATATGGATGTGCTGGGTGTATGTGTGCCTGTTAATGTTGCAATACATTGAAGATTCTAGTTTCCATTTTGGGTGGCTCAGGGCAGACAGGAGGAGCATGAGGAGGTAGAGGAATCCCCCCAGGCAGATTTGTGGATTGCTGCATTCCTGTGAGCTGGGAGGGACATCCACACTGGATGAAGGGAGAGCCAGGCTGTCTTGTTCACTTCAAAGGGTGCTCTTTGATTCAGAGAGAGGTCACTGGAAGGGGGGCCTGGGCACATCTCAGGAAGGAGATGAGGCTGATAAAATCATGCAGAGTACTGCCGAGGCCCTGGGTTAACCTTTTGAGACACATATCACTGAGACTGACATCCAGGTTTAAAACTCTAGTCTGTTCCATGGCCTGTGTTGTGTGGCTACCAGATTTGGAGTTGCCCCTGCTGTGACAGAATGCTTTCTGGAGGCAGAGGAGAGGGCACTTCAAAAAGAAGCAGACTCTAACATAACCTTTAAAGATTCAGACCCTTAATCACATTTGGTGCCTGGAAATGGACCTTAAAAGGCGAGAGGCGTGGGGGGGCCCGAGGCCCCAAAAACTGTAAACTGTTAAGCAGCCAGTTGGGCTCTGTGAGGAGGGGAAGCTCTGCAAGACTTTTGCCTGTGACCAGAACTGGAAGCTGAGGCCTGCTAGTCTCCCAGCAGGGTGAGGGGAATCACCAAGGGAATCCAAGATCACCTGCCCCAGGTTCCGGAAACAGTTGAAAACCTGTTTTTGTACTCTCTCATCTTAATTTCTGACTAGGCACGGTATAGAGGATTCGTAGCAGATGTACATCGCCAAGAGGCCTTTGGGCATACGTCGTGCTTTAGAAATCTAAAATCAAATCACCAGTGCCTGCCTGCTTGCCAAGACCAGTGTACCCTCTGAGTAAGAGGAGAACACTGGAGGGAGCGGGGTCGAGTGGGTGATCCTGATAATTGGATTTCTGATGGGAAGTGTGAGGAGACAGCTTCTGCACTGATCGGGTCGTAGCCTGTGTGCAGAGGGAAATCTGCGACTCATACGCCAGGAGGGGCTGCCGCAAAGATTATTGCTGCGCCGATCAGGCTGTAGCCCTGTGTGGAGTAAAGGCCAGGTGGACCCGCGTGAAGATTATTGCTGTGCCGAATGGGGTGTAGCCCATGTGCGGAGTAAAGTCGGCAACTTCGTATGCCAGCTGGGGCAGCCGTGAAGATTGCTGTTCTGCCGATCAAGGATGTAGCTAGTGTGTGGAGTGAAGTCGGCATCCCTGTATGTCAGATGGGGCCGCCGTAAAGATTACTGCTGTGCCGATCGAGCCGTAGCCGGTGTGCAGAGTGAAGTCACCAGCCCGTATGCCAGAGGGGGGCACCGTGAAGATTGCTGCCGTGCCGATTGGGCCGTAGCCCATGTACAGAGTAAGGAAGTTGACCCCATATGCCAGGTGGGGCCACTGAGAAAAAGGCAAGGAGCGCGGTCTGTTCAAGACCGTCCTCGAAAGGAAGAGACTGCCGTGGTAACCCATGGAGGCCCAAGCCCTGACTCTGAATCTGCAATAGGAGCATCACATTCCCCCAACCCCCACCTGTGAGGAGGATTTAAGGAAACTTACCGGCATCAGAGGAGCGTCGAAGATGCCCGGCTGCTGTCCCTGTAGGACTGCGTGTGAGGAACTTCGAGGACACCTGACCACTGCCTCTGCAGGGCTACGTGTGCTGCAGCCTTTGCACCCTCAAGGTGGAGGGGGTGCTCATGGAGACTCCATATAGTACTTTGGCGCTGAAACACTCTTGACTTTAATTGGAGATGGAGTGGGACTCCTGAGACTCAGACTACTAGTGGGGTATAACCTGAATGTTGCTTACAATGAATAGGGAATATCCACTATCGCTAGTGATTGGGGAGTGGGTCTCAGGAACAGCTTATTGAAACACTAGAGCCCTGACTTTGGGGGACTGTGTGTAGTGTTTGTGAATGCCATATTTTACTTTCTGTTGGTATATAAATACCCCTTTTTTCATAAAAGTAGGTATTTGACTGGACAATATTTTTTTGCTGCTATTTAACGTATTTTGAGTTATGAGCCTGTGTTCACCCCCCTGTGTCTATCTCCCCCTAAGAAGGCTTGGACTACACAACTGAGAGTCAAGGGCCGAAATGGTACTTGGCACAGTTGCTTAGAATCCATGGTAGGTCAAGTTTGGGTCACCAGGAGCAAATGGCCTCAACCCCCACCAGGCGCGGTGCGTCCATTGGGGCGTTGGGGCGTAGCCCCCGCCCGCAGCTCCCTCGGCATCTTTGAATTTAAGTAAACTGAATCAGTTTACTTAAGTTCAAAGACGCTCGAGGAGAACTGACAATCATGTCAGTCAGCATGACGTCGGACCGCCCACCCCCTTCAGAGTCTGAAGGGGGTGGGCGGTCCGCGTCATGTTGACTGACATGATTGTCAGACGGACCAGGGCCCAGGGCAACAGGCAGCAGCACAAGTGCGCATGAGTGGGGAAGGGCAGCGAATTTTCGCGCCGTGCCCAGTCATGCGCACTTGTGTTTGCACTGGCTTGCGCATGCCCATTAGGAGAGCGAGGGTTGAGCAAAGGCTCAAACCTCGGTCTCCTAATGGGCAGGCGGGCGAGTACTAACCGTGCCCTAAGCCAATCCTGGCGCTGCTGGCAGCGCCAGGATTGGCTGAGAGGGGCTGTAGGCGCCAACGGACCCGAGGCAGCGCGGACGGCAGACCTGCTGCTCAGGTAGGATTTCTTATATTTATTTTAAAACTCCCCCACCCCCGCGCGACACCCCCCCCCCGCGAGCCGCGACTGCCAGTGGCTGAAATCACGAATAAATGGAGACCTAGATTGCTAGGTGGGTTATATACAGAAGATAATACCCGGCACGCACCTGCCGCTCCGATGTGTTAATTTTACTTATCAGTTGTGCACACAGTTCTGCTTTAGGTACTCCAGGGATACTACACTTGATCTTTACCACAAGGCTGAAAAGTAAATCCATTCTCCTGGCGGGGTTAGATTTTCTGAAAGTCCGGAGAAGGTGGCCTCAGAGAAGACGTCGACAGATGCAGCGTGCCGGAGCGCTTCGAGGCAGAGCCCAGCCAGAAGGAGGGGATGGGAGATTGGCAGAGCGGACGGCAGCGATCCCACTTCTAACGCGGGTGGTAAAGGTGCAGCACAGTAGTGACTGTACACCCGACACCCCGAGGACTGGACATCCAAGACCACGTGTACGGACGTTTTACATCAAACATGTGAAACTGAGGGTTACATCATGAGGGTGTCCCCGCTCTTTACCATAAAAAGAACTGATACGTCGGAATGGGCCCGTGTGAGTCCCATGGGATGAGGGCGATAGACATTGTACTACAGGAAAACCCACATAGGAAAAAGCCACTCAGTAAAATCTGGACAAGATTAAAGAGAACAAACCATGACGGTTTATTCAGACATTAAAGAAACCTTGCAAAAGGCAAATGGTTAGTGTAGTAATTGAGTCACACACGAGATGAGTTGTGCCAGGATTTATTGAAGGACTACACAGCTCCAGGTCACACTTGCTGAGCCATCACAGGAACAACAGTTGCAAATTCAACTTTAAACAGTGACATTCCAACTCTGCACCTGACACTGTGACATCATACCACAGCATCAGGCAGAAAGGGCAACCATAGAAACAAGATGACAGCCCTAGAATACAACATACCTTCCCTTCTCCTGCAAAACAAAACAAAAAACAAAACAAAATATAAAGAGACACAAAAGAAAGACAGAGAAGAAGAAGAGAGAAAAGGATCAGAAGATTACTCACGAAATCTTTTAGGAGTAACAATAATTCTTGAACTTCTTCTGCGTGCAGAAGAATTGGTTAGAGCAGGATTCTTACAGATACTGTGGTCAACCCCTAGCGAGACTGGTCTCACTTTGACAACTTTGGCAGGATTCCACCAACGACCTCCCTTCACTTGAACAGCATTGTTCCCGATCCTTACCACCTTGACAGGTTCTCCATATTTACAATTTCCCTTCTTAACCTGCACAGACGCTTTGATGCGAACGAGATCACCAACAACCAAACGAACCATCTTGGTCCCTTTCTTTTCATCAAACCAGGTTTTCTGTTTACTCTGAGCAGATTCAGAATTTTCCCTGACGATTTCCAGGAGGGAAGACAGATTAGAATCAGTTTTAAACCATTTGTTCATCCATCCAGGCTTGAAACACGTATTGGCCCTCCTTCCCCTTAATATCTCAAAAGGTGAAACTTTAGTGGATGAATGAGGTGTGGTCCTGTAAAACCACAACATACTTTCCAAAGATTGAACAATATCATACTTCCCAGCCACAGCCCACTTGATGCACTCACCCAAAACCCGGTTCATCCTTTCCACTAAACCGTTTGTTTGTGGATGATAAAGAGAACTCTTTAAGTGCTTCACACCACTAGAGGTCAAAAATGTTTCAAACATTTCACTTACAAATTGAGTCCCATTATCCGAGACAAGGAATTCGGGAAACCCTTCCCGTAGAAAAACTTCTTTCAAAAACTTGACAACACTGGCTGAACTAGCTTCTTTGACCAACTTTATCTCCGGCCACTTTGATGCATAATCCATGAGCACTAAAACGTACTTGCATCCAGAGGGTAAAACATCACAGGGACCCATGATATCAATACCCACCTTGACCCATGGACCCGATGGACATTCAACAGGAAGCAGTGGTGGGGTAAAAACTTTAAGAGTTTTTTCAGCAGAAGAACAAACAGAACAATTCTCGACCAAAACACCAATCTCAACATCCATGCTAGGCCACCAAAAGTGCTCACGAACACGACGCTTAGTGAGCGTAACACCTAGGTGCCCCTCGTGAGCTTTTTTGACAATGATGGGTCTGAGAGAGTGAGGTGGAATAAGTTTGTCACATCTCATGAGAATACCATCCTCTAAAGAAATTTCAGTTTCAACTTTCCAATAAGGCTGTAACAAAGAAGACAGTGTCTTTTCTCGAGGCCATCCCTCCTTGACTAAAACACAAACTTGTTGAAGAGTACTATCTTCAAGTAAGGCTGCTCTCCAATTTTCCTCAGAACCAACTACAAGGTCAGGAATATCTATAGCAGCAACAAAACAGACTTCAGCATCTTCCTCACTCAGTTCTCTAAAAGTTGTACCATCACAACCATCATTATGTTGAGGAAAACGTGACAAGAAATCTGCTCTCCCATTCCTCCCACCAGGAATATGTGAGATATCAAACTGGTACTGTAACAGCTTACTAACCATTCTCGTAATCCTGGGTGTACAGCACTTACTAGGACCAGAACCAAGAATAGATACTAAAGGTTTGTGGTCAGTAATCAATTTGAAACGTCTTCCCCAAATGTATGGCCGATATTTCTCAATAGCTCATACGCATGCAAGTAATTCCTTTTCGATAACGGAATACTGTACTTCTGCACTCCTCAAAACTCTTGACGCAAAAGCCACTGTGTTCTCTTTGTCCCCACACACTTGAGTAAGGATAGCCCCCAAACCGACTTGGCTGGCATCCACCGCTATACAACATGGTAAATCAGGATCAAATGGCGTGAGAGCACTCCCTTACCTAAAGACAGTTTAACTTCATTAAACGCATGATCACAATCTTGAGACCATTCAAATTTGACTCCTATTTTAAGTAAATTGCTGATGGGCCGAACAATGGAAGCAAAGTTAGGGACAAACCTTGAATAGTATTCTAACAACCCAAGTAAAGATTTAACACCAGACTTGTCTTTTGGTACAGCAGCATTGTAGATGGCATCTAGAAGACCTTGCCTGGGTTTAATCCCTTCATGGGATAATAAGTGACCAAGATATTCAATTTCTTTACAAAGAAACTTGCACTTCTCATTTTTTAGAACAACACCATTACTTTTGAATATGCTAAGAACCTTCTTGGGAATAATGTCATGAGAAACATTATCTTTAGCGTAAATCAGCACATCGTCTTGAAACACAAGAACACCCTCAACCCCTTTCAACAAATTTTGCATGACTCTCTGGAAAACTGATGCCGCAGAGGCTAACCCGAAGGGCATTCTACGATATTGAAATGTTCCCAGGGGAGACACGAAAGCAGTGAGAGACCGAGAATCAGGATGAAGTTCTATTTGGTGGTAGGCACTAGCTAGATCTAACTTCGAAAACACCTGAGCTCCTTTAACACACGCAAAAAGGTCATTGATTTTGGGCAATGGATGAGAGTCTATCCAAATCTCCTTGTTGAGTGACCTAAGGTCCACACACACGCGTAACTGCTCTCCCCTCTTGCGTGCGACGACCAAAGGGGACAACCATAAGGATGACTCTGTAGGTTCAATGATTCCCTTGTCACAAAGAGTCTTGAGTTCTTTGTTGAGGTCATCCCTTACACTAAAAGGAACCCCTCGAAGTTTGTGTTTGACTGGGACAGCCCCATTCCTAACAATAATCTTGTGTTTGAATCCAGAAATTTTCCCAAGGGTGTCACCAAAAACGGATGGAAATTCACTTTTCCATCTAGAGCCCTCTTCATCACAAGTAACCAACAAGACCTGCTCTTTGGTACCCGGTATGAGAATCATTCTAAAGAGACCCTGGTGGAACCACCCCAGTATATTCAAACCCTTGACCGCAATGTAGATTTTACCTCTGATCCTTCTTCCTTTGAACATCATGACATCTTCGATGAAACCCAACAATTCGATTTTGCGTCCCTCATAAGAAACAGGAGAGCGATCGGGAGGAAACAGTTCCCTGTCGCCCCATGTTTCAATGAAAAGTTTCTGGGTTATCATTGTAATTCTAGCACCAGAATCTACCAAAAGATGAATAGTTTTATCACCAACTAGTAATTCAACAATAGGATCAACACATGAAGAAGGATCACCAGTTACTGGTTCAGTATTAGTGTCATTTGAAAAGATATTTTCATCCATGACTACAGAAATGATCTCAGAATCTGAGTCGTCTTCAGATTCAACAACACAAGCAATGGTCTTTTTTTGATTATTCCTCTTAAGACAGACTTTGGCAAAATGGCCTATTTTTTTACAGTAGTTACAAGTCACATTAATCGCAATGCACTTACTACCTTTGGAGTGTGGAGGATTACCACAACGAAGACAAACATTGCTAGGAATAAAAAAATCAGATTTTTGTTTGGTAAAGCTACCAGGGTTGCTTTTGACTGCTTTCTGTTTAAACTTGGTGGCGACAATGGCATTCACACTTTCAGGAGGTTTTTCGTGGAGTTCCTTTAAGGAGACTTGTGAAATTTCGATGCTCTTGGCTACTTTAATAGTCTCGTCAAGAGATGGATTTCCCATTGCAAGAAGCTTTTGTCTGATATGCTTGTCTTTGCATTGGCAGACAAATTGATCTCTGATAAGCTGATCGGTGAAGTTCTCGAATAGGCAGACTGACGCTAGTCTCCTGAGAATTGAAATATAAGCATCGACATCTTCACCATCTGATTGTTTTCTCTTGAAAAACTTGTGTCTCAAAACCATCAAACTGGGTTGCCTATCAAACCTTAATTTGAGTTTTCGTATAGTTTGTTCATATTCATCAATAATTTCTCCATCAGCTAGAAGTAAGTCGGGTAGATGTTTGAAAATCGACCTACCTTCAAGACCTAGAGAGTGAAGTAATAAACACTTTTTCCTCTCTGCGCAAAATCTAGCTGCACCAATGGCCCCTAAGTACGTCTCAAACGCATCAAACCAAACCTCCCATTTCACTGGAGGCTCACCTGGTGCATCCAGGAAAGAAGGAGGAGGTGTGACGGCTTGCATTGTACACATATCTAAAACGTTACAGGAACAGAGAGGAAACTACCCCAAAATGTGCTTGTGAGGAGGGAATAAACAGGTTAAAAACTATAAACCAGAGGAATCACAATGGTAAAACTCAAAAGGTTTTTACATGAGAAGAAAATACTTTAAAATTGAGTACGAGTTTGAAGACTTATCCTTTCAGGTTGAACAGTGTGTGAATCACTGTGATCCACAGGTGAAATGACACATCACACAGGAGCTGGGAACTACTAATGTGCCAAACAGTTAAGCAGACAAGGAAAACTGTGCTAATCACCGTGATCAGCTTTGCAGGAAAAAAAAATATGCCAGAGTAGGTGTGCTGATCACCGTGATAAGCTCTGCGTGACTGGAAACAAATAACAAAACGGGTGACTAGTAGTGCAGATCCACGTGAAAGAATGTTATAGGAAAGTGTGCGAATCACTGGTGTTCGCAATACTCACAAATCAACAGGATAATGAAGAACATTGTGTTCCCTGAAGAGAAATTCTTCTCCGTGATGCAATACTTCGTATTGATAGAAGATGAAGATAGTGCGCCTGCGCGAGCGCGAGTCACCGGTAGAAGGCAGACGAAGAGTTGCTGTAGTCATGGAGCTTGTGCGCATGCTCTAGCGCGAGCCACTGGACGCATGTGCGCGCATGGTCTAGCGCGAGCCCCTTTACGCACGCGCACAATGACTGCGTGTTGACTGCACCTCCTATACAGGGGAAAATTGAATAAAATAGGGTTACAGTCCCGCTCTGGAGATCCGGGTGAAGCGGGGCAACAGAGGAGTGTTCAGACGGCTGTGGATCTGCGGAGGACAAATTCCGTGAAGACGAGATGCGGTGGCGATTCGAGGCCTTGAAGGAAGCTGGATCAAAGACTTTCCCGGGTCGGCAAGCACAGGAAAGGTATGCGGAGCAGGGCGAGAGGCAGGGGTAAGTTACTTTGTAATCCGCTTTCGCAAATAGAGGCAGGCAGCAAAGAAAGGCGTGGTCGAGGAGAAACAAGACTCCAAGTGAAGTGAAATAAAGACGGAGGGTCAAGGTAGATGTGTCCAACTGACCGCAGTGAAGTCACCGTAGGGAGGTCAGGGTAGAAGTAAGTGTGACCTTGGTAGGAGGTGGGGTGAAGAGTTCGTTGAAGATGGTTAGATTCTTGATGAAGAAGCTTGAAGATAGTTGATGCACGCTGGGTTCTGCTGTGTAGTTTAAACGTCGCCAAAAATTCTGTAGTAATTGAGTCACACACGAGATGAGTTGTGCCAGGATTTATTGAAGGACTGCACAGCTCCAGGTAACACTTGCTGAGCCACCACAGGAACAACAGTTGTAAATTCAACTTTAAACGGTGGCATTCCAACTCTGCACCTGACACTGTGACATCATACCACAGCATCAGGCAGAAAGGGCAACCATAGAAACAAGATGACAGCCCTAGAATACAACAGTTAGTCAATTCAAATCCGTATCAACCAATAGTGAAATATTCTAATACAAAGTCATAAGGAATGTCTCTAAAGAATAAAAAAAGGTTCTGAAATTATTCTAGGTTTAAATCGGTAGTGAATCTGGCATGAAGCCTGTCTCCAGAAAGACCAGGGGAGGTTTGTGGCTCAGACCCCAAATACAGTGCTATGTATTTTCAAACCGAGAAATCATACTATCAAGGTGGTGTGAAACAAGTTACATCACAATATCAAATGTTATACTGAATAAGCAGCTACCTATATCATTTTCATGTGAAATCTTTTTATTGATGTCATAACTACGCTTTCACAAGTGCCTTATTAACCTTCTTACTTTCTCAAATTTGCTTGAAAATGCACCATTTGCCCAATCTTTTTTCAAAATGTTCTCAGGGGAAGAACCCCCCCGCACCACACCCCCCCCAATCAGCCTTTATGACAGTTGGGCTAGCTCGCTACGCTCACTTGATACACATCAGTCATCCGAATTTTTTTACGCCCACCACTTTCAAATGTCACCAGCCGCCCCTGACCCCCACTGTTGGGCTCACCTCTGATGTAGGTAAATAGAATGCGGAGGTACAGAGAATTGAAATTTAGATTTTGTCAGCAGAGGGGACAAATGGCCTATCCACTCTATTTCCAAATGGCTCTTTATAAACACAGCCTTTTATACAGACTACTTATTGATTCCTGACATCTGTCTTGCTAAGACACACAGAGGTTCAATTGGACACTCTAAAGACTCAGTTCAGGAACATATAAGAGACATGCAGCCATATTAAGGAGGATTTTGGCCTTGTTCCTCTATTTGCTTGTGGAACGCCCAGTGACTTGCAATATCCTTATAATGTGCGGCAGGAGGTACTTTATCCCATCTATAAGAGGCAACTGAATGCTTCACAATCAGTGTGCCTCCTGCAGGATTTTAAGTGGGTCGGGTCCTGCCACGTCTCACATGCGGCAGTAATTAAAAACCGTCTTTGAAATGGCTCCCTAATGGTCCTAAATGAATGTCCTTTACAGGCAAAAACAGTGCTCGAATTCCCGACTGTACAAACCTAGAGTCACTCCCTGTTTAAATTATATTATAACTTCACCTTGCAAATTCGTTTTTTCATATATTGTGTTTCTGTAGTTTTTTCATGCAACATGTGACGCTTTTATTTGAACGGAGTCGTCTGTAGGCATCCGAGTTAGTTCTGGTTGTGTGTGAGTGTTCATGAAGAGGCCTGAGGAAGAGATCTGGAGATGAGTCCAACTGAAGGTAGTGTGAATTTCTCACAGTGGCTGACAGTGTGTCATAAAGGTGTTCAGACTAAATGCATATGCAGTCCTTGGCCTCTCTGCAGATATGTGCCAATTGTAATTGTGATTTTGTGTCAAAGTGTGTGAAGGAGGAACACATCTGTCAAAATATTGACAGCTCCGTAAGGAAAATAAAATGGAGTGCTTGAAGCTGAGCTGAGGTTGTGTGTGTGGTGGATGGTGAATTGAGGAGAAGTGCGTGCTGAATACGAGAGTAACAAGACAGCATGAAGAGAAAAATGAGGATGAGTGAGATCTGCAGATGGTTTCAGAAAGATGTGTGGAAAAAAAGGGAGTGTCCAGCAGAGTGAGAGACTAAAAGGGATTGAGCCACTCTGAAGACCACCTCCCTTTCCACAGTTCCACAGATTTTAGGAATGTTTAATGCAGCCTTAAATTTTCAAAATTGAAACATTTTCAATTCTAGTTATTTACAACAAAATGATTGTAGTTGCTCATGTATTTGATACTGCTAACAAGCATTGGCAAATCCAATTGATCTGGCTTGTTTTTAGCATAGTCCTATTATTTGTTATATGCCTGGATGCAGTAACAGACTACTGGAAGAGAGGCAACCAAATACTGGCCAGGTGACATGCTTTGTAAAGCACAGGAATTTAATTTTCATGCTTTCAACCACACCTTTAATTACGTAGGCCAAGCTTCTTGGAAAGGATTCAGATTTATACTTCTTTGTAAATGCCCCTTTTACAAACGCCTCACTTTTTACGTCCCACTTAAAGCACTGGCCACCTAGGATGATAACCACAGTGATCCGATTGACGCACAGTATTGTAACTTCATTACCCCCCTCTGGCCTTACGCGGGGTGCTTGGAACCTTGTGACACAGTGCTACTGCAACTGAAGTTGGCCCATCAAATTATATGTTTCCCACTGCAGCATTGGTTTCCCTCTATCTGAATCCATTGGTGCATATGAGAAGTATCAGACATAGGACCTGCATTCCAGTGATTTTATCTGGTGCTGGCGGATCCTAACAAAATCCAGCTTTGTTCACTTTCACTAGGTTCAGGTAAGATCTTCAAAGCCCCCAACACTGCACCACTTACGTCCCTTAGCCTCTGTCTGAACTGTCACCCATCGGTCTCTGCAAAGTGACAGTGGGTCATGGCCCCAGTGTTTGCGGTGGTTCCATATCTACTGGGAGAATAGCAGTGCAGAGAGGTACATAAGTCAGTAGCATCCCAACGATTAGGTCTTATAGTGTAGTGTTATTCTGAAGGGCGTGAATAATAAATCTTCTGATCAATCGGGCACACGGTTAATCTAATTGATTACCTGTTCTGTGGCAGTACGAAGTTTATACTGCTGCTGTAAAGTCAGGGAGAGAAGTTTCCACTGCCGTGCTTCCTGAAGGAGGGGAAATTGCACCTCTGCCCATGCTGTACCTCTCTCAAGAGGCATGGAAGCCTGCACTGCTGATGCCCAGCTGTACCTTGTGTGAGAAGGATGTTGTGGTGTACTTTTCTTTGAAGATGGGAAGCTAGCCAACTAGATCACATGATGTACTTGCTCTGTGAGAGATGGAACTTTGCACTGATAATGCCTTTCCTGTGAGTAACGCTTGCACTGTTAATGCTGTGCTGTACCTATTCTATGAAGGAGGAAGCTTGTACTTTCATGTTCCAGAAACATTAATCACATTCTCTGTTGTGTACGTGTCTGTTAATACCATAGGGGTACATCCATCTGTGATGATCCCCTGTCTTCTTTGGACACCTGCAGGAAGGTTTACCACCTTCATCAGAGAATACAATCTGTGTATTCTGAGGTTTTGGAAGGACCAGGAGATAGTACTTAAATATCAGTTTGTGTAAAACTCTGTATTGTTTGTCTTTTAATATAGCAATGCTGCCCCTGTTTGAATTAAGCATGTTTAGGAATAGTATAGATAGCTAGAATACTTTTGACATGTTTTCATCTTGTAGTTACTGCTTTATGTTTATACTTCAAAGGGAAAAATACTTTGTCATTTACGTAAGATTTTTATCTGACATGGAAACACTGATCTAACCAATGGTCACGCTATCAGTCCTCTTAAAATAACTTGGAAGGTTAACATACCTGCACCGGAGCATTACATATAATGTTAGATCTTGCATGTGTGGTCTAATTAAGACAGCTTAGTGAGTAAATACTTCTTTTGTTACAGACATCCTTTGGTAACCTTCGCCCTCACTTGCTGCCTTCCTTTTGTGTCGACGAAAAGGCCCCTCATTTGCTGCCAAGGGTGTGGCGGTAGGGTTGCTGACTAAACTCAGTGTCACCCATCCTCTTTCTGCGTTAGCCTGGTCCATCTACCCTTTCTATTATTGTCTCCTTTCAAGTCATTGAATCGTGGACGAGAGTACAACTCCTGGTTCAATCAATCAGCTACAAGCCATCCAGTTGGTTCAGTGTTTGATAAGTCAGTAGTGCATCCAGCGCAATCCACAGTAACACATACAACAGTGTACACTAGATTCAATTCCTGTCACCATAATATGCACAATACAGTTCAAAGGCATACGATTGTCTAAGTGTTTGCTACCTCAGTGGTACATCCTTTCAGGTTATACTGGCAACTGATATCCTATCAATAATCGGCATATCCAATGTGAAAAAGATAAACCTACTACATCTAAAAACACTTAGAACCACATCAACACCACATAATTAGGAGAGGCAGCTCAAAACGTAACAGCCACTTGAAGCCAAGCAATGAGCAATTGTAGACTCCAGGAGAATGAAGCAAATTGCAATGCTCTTCAGCACCAAATATGCGCACATAAGCTCCCTATCATTAAAATTATGATATCATTTCAATATTGTCTGTTTTTAGGAATCACTGGTTCTTTGCTGTGTAGACCACCACAGTGTACAAGGGCTCTATTGTCAAGGTAGTTTCAAACTTTCATTTCCTGGAGTTTTAGAAGCCTTGTGCCATTACACACTACTAGGTATTCAACAGAATTGTCGACTATTTTGCAGTTTTCACCTAACCTGCTCTCCCTTCTTCCAAGTGTGGTCTGCTGCTGGGCCGGGTCTTGCTGCTCATCCTAAGCCTGGTTTGCTGATGTTAGGTATGTGTTTATGCTAACCTGCTCTCCTGGGCCTCTATGCCCTACATTGCTGTGAGGAGGAACTGGACTAGAGTGGATTACATATTCCAGACTGTGACTGGAAACCTATGCTGATTGGCCTTACTTTTTTCAAATAGCTGAAAGCCACTGCCCCATACCCTGTCCATTACCACTGTTCAGCGGCCTCAGCCCATCCTGTCCTTTTTAGTTGGGTCCTTGTTACTTGTCAGGAAGTCTCAGACTAACACAGCAAAGCCTGCAACCTGGGGTCCCGATTAATGACAGGCTTTCTCTTACTGAACAAGACAACGCAGTTTCTTCCAAAATTTTCTATACTTTGGAGATGATAAAAAAGCTTCTTCCATCATTTCGTCACATCTACAAAAATCATTGGTCACCTCTCTTGCAATTTCCAAACTTGATTATTGCAATGCACTTTAACTCAATGCTCATCAACACATGCATAATAAGTTACAAACACTACAAAATGCTGCAGCCCGTCTCCTCAACATTCTAAAACATCAATCTGTGTCCAAACATTTGAAGAAGCTTCACTAGCTGCCGATCAGGCACAGAATTGTTTTCCAAGCTCTCGATATTGCCTACAAGGCTCTACATGATCAAGGGCCTGTTATGCTGAAAACCAGTTTCAATTGGTACATTCCTAACAGGCCGTTAAGATCTTCTGCAGCCAAATTCGTGATTCTGCCCAAATACAAATGTGCGTGGTGGAGAAGGCTGCAGCTTTGTGCTGGGTGCTGCCACTGCCTGGAACAAGCTTTCCCTTCACATCAAATTGTCCGCTACTCTTCTGGTCTTCAGAAAAACTCTTAAAACCTGGTTATTCAATTCTGCATAGGTTTCTTCACGTTACACAGTAGCCAGTGTCAAGACACCCATGGGTATTCGAGCGCTCAATAAATTCATTTAACATAACACACCCCTAACATTATTGACAAAGCTATGTCCCTGAAGATAGGATGCCCACTATATTGTCACAGAAAGCAGGCTATGGTGCCTTATGCTTCCAATCTGCTTCCCACAGACTGATCCTGGCAGGCTACCTGTGTTCTCGGCTTCACCTGTGCTCCACTCTGGTTAAGAGCTGTAGGTAATATCTTACCTGCGGTCTGCTTTTATGTCTTTCTGTTTGGTCGTATGCACTCGGCAAGGAGGTCTCCTCTGCTTTACTGTCTGCTGTACCTGACTGCTGTGACTGGAGTCACTTTGAGTCTTTCCTTTCTAAAGCTAGTGTCCTTTAGGGTCACATTCAGTTCAACCAAGGTCAGAGCCAGCGATGAGTGCTTGCCTGAAGGGAGCTGTGGATTCAGTTAGGGCTCCCCACAGGGACATAACAGTTCCAATCTTAATTGCTGATTAAAAATGTAAATAGTGCTAATGCAACAACGCACAGTATTATGGGAGCCGGGAGCCTTTATCCATTCCCTTTTTGCCCATCATTTACATAGGAGAAGAGGAAATGTTGTTGGCCACGTTAAGGTTGGTTTTAGAATTGTGAGGTAGAGGGGAGCATCATCTTGAAATGCTAGTCTGGGTACAGTTCAAGTTATTATACTTTTCCAGAAAGTTTTTTTTTAAATTACAGCACTTCCATTAAAAGCATAGATTAGGTATGGAAGTTAGGCACCTTCATGTTGTATTTATACTTTATACCATTGAAGATTTATTTACTTAATTCATTTATTTACTGTGTATATTTTGCATGTGTATATTTTTTATTCAAAGTAAGCAGTGCGGTGTGTTGCTCATGGCACAGCGGGTTAGGCCTCTGGTGTCTCGCTGTTATAGTCTGGTATCACAAGGGTTTTTGTAAAGAGAAAAGTTTTTCTATTTTAATAATAAAAGTATATTGTTTTCATGTTCTACAGTTTTCATCCAAAATCTGTGGATGACTATTGATAAAAGTCCTGCTAGCTGCCACCAAACGCATTGCGTCATGTGATGAGTGAAGTGCTGTACAGTCCCTGAGCTGAGAGATGCACTTCTTACTGAATGCTCAGCTAAAGCTCAAGGCTTGGCCTCCAGAGACAGTGAGGAGGAGGAGGAGTTTCCAAGAGTGCCCCACCTCCCGCAGGTCAAGGCCAAATGGTACAGCGCAAGTCTATGTGAAGGTTAGCTGATGAAGGGGAGCCGAACGTCACTATGGGAGAGGCAGGCACTGCCTCTAAGGAAGAAAGCCCAGAGTAGCTATGACCAGTGTCATCTTAAGGATTTTGGGGGCCCCAGATAACAAATATTGTGCATACATGTCAACATTTTAGAAGGGGAAAGTGGGAGATTTAAAATAAATTCTGGGGAGAATGCATTTCCCCCTTTAACTTCTATTGAAGGAGAGGCAATTTCAGACGGGAGACAGCCAAAATTAAGCCATTTTTGGCTTAAAAAATCGTGAGCCTCCCGTCTGAATCGGGTCTATTGGCATGTATAATTGTGAGAGCCTTGTTCCGAACAAGTTTGAATTTTATTACCCATTTTTTGCTAATTCAAGCTCTATGTTGTCTAACAATATTGAATTATACGTTAAAGATTAAGATACAAAAATACACAGAAGTTAGCTAGAGAGAAAGTTCAATTTCCAGGAGGCCCCTTGGAAGTTAGAGGCCCTTTGCAGTTTCCCACTTTGCCCATGCCTTAAAACGTATCTCTCTGTGAGGTATATTGTGTATCATGCACACCTGTGTGAGGCCCTAGGATGAAATACGTCCCTGCTGGTTATCCACGGCTTACTCCACATGCCCCACAAATGTATCTTCCCCTGAATCAAGGAAGACCGTCACCCACGCACTCATAACCAGCAGACTGGACTATGGGAACGCCCTCTACGCCGGGATCAACAAGTCTCTGCTCTGCAAACTCCAGACCATACAAAACACCACAGCCAGACTCGTCCTCGGCATCCCTCGACACAAACACATCACCCAGCACATGTGCGACCTCCACTGGCTCCCCTTCGAGAAAAGAGTAACCTTCAAGATACTCACCCACGCCTACAAATGCCTCCACAACACCGGACCCCAATACCTCAACGACAGAATCTCCTTTCACGTACCCAAGAGGAACCTCCAATCTGCCGACCTCACCCTCGCCGAACCCCTGTGCATCTGCAGAGCAAGAACAGGTGGAAGAACCTTCTCCTACATCGCAGCCAAGATCTGGAACGAGCTGCCGATCAGCATCAGACACGCACCCACCCTGCACACCTTCAGGAAACCCTCCAGACCTGGCTCTTCGACTGACCGGAGCTGCCCCACGCCCCCCAGCGCCTTGAGACCCTTGTGGGTGAGTAGCGCGCTTAACACTCCCTGATTGATTGATTGATTGATCTTCACACAAAGCATGAAATGTCCCCCATGTGAAGTTAAAAATGTAATCAAAGCACATTGCTTTCAGCTAAATAGTTTAAGTGGCTAATGTGGCCCGCTACAAAGATTTGGGTGTGTGCCTGATAGCCACAAGTCCTGGTATGCAAGGCCGGACTGGCCGAAATGGGCATCTGGCGTTTCCCCAGGAGGCTGGATAGGTGGGCGGCCGTTTTTTTTACCTGGGGGGCCAGTTTTGTAGCAGTGCTGCAATATTGGCCCCAGTAACAAAATCAGCAGGCCAGCTTAATCCACTCCTCATTCACTTTCGTTTCCAGCCTCCATGTTTTTTTTAAATATGTTATGGTTTTAAAAGCACAGAGTTGCTTTTATATACAGGTTTTTTTTTAGCAACATTAAAAGTGTCAAGATATCTCTGATGATTAATATTCCTGCTGGAGAGGGATTTGAGTTTTGCCTAGAGACAGTTTAGACTCATCTAAGTTAGCACAGAGGGCTAACATGCCTGCTCCAAAACACACAGATCACAGAACTGTATTTTATGGCATAGCTCAGAGTGTTACTGCTTTAGTAACAGAGATACTTTTGGTATTGTGCAGTTAATAAGTTGCAATCGTAATCTAGCTCCATGAGCTATGAACTGACATCAAAGAGCTGCACGCAAACTGTATAGTACAGATCATAAACATATGATTTTTCCCAGTCTTTCATTATCCTAATGTTTTAAAAGGGTTTGTTTGGGTAGAAGTAAATTCTTATTAGGAAAGCCAACCCTAAATGCGATGTTATGTTTTGAATCCTGAGTTTGTACTTTTCCAGATCAAGCACTCTTAAAAATGCCTACACCTTGTAGTCCCCTTGTCTCTTGTAACATTTTCTCTAAGTGTGTGTGATGTAAAGTGCTGTGACGCCCTACACTGGTATGAGAGGCGCTATAAAGCAAATGAAATACATGTGAGACAGGGGCTATGGAGAGATGAGGGACACTGTTGGAGGTTGATAGAGAGGAACTCATTGATGGGCCCCAACAAAGATTGTTGTATTCTGGTGCACCCATAGGTAATTATTTGCTATGCTTTAAAAGCTAATACAATTGAACGAAAATGTGTTGTAGAATGCACCATTTTTGCCATTTGTCTCCATATTCTCTTGGGGGCAGAATTGACAAACCTCCCTTATAGTAGACAGACTCCCTCACTACGCAACACACAGAGGGTTGTCTAACAAAATTTGCCAGGGCTGCTTTGGGTTCCCAGTGCGGCCCTACTGGTATGTCCTCGCCGCCTTTCTCGCTCTGAGGTAAATATGAGTTACCTTGAGTTGGTTAACACCTGTTATTTACAATAACAGGAAAATCCAATCCATGCAAATAGTTATCCAAGAAATAAGATGCATTCTCTACCAAGGAGGCTTTGCTCAAAGGGATAGAGAGGTATTCTCAGCGAGCAACGCTGTGCTACAAAGCCAGACCTCTTGGCTTTGCCAATGCTTGTTCTGTTGGTTACATAGATCTGGTGACAGCTGTTTGTCAAATGTCCTCCCTATAGTTTGTACCCAAAGGCTGCTTACACATGCCAAATAGGGCAGACAGGACCCAATTTCATGACCGGCATCTTTCGATACTGTAAATATTCGCCACACCCTCTCCCCTCCCCTACCCTCAAAGTCCAGATTGGAGATTGTTCCTCACGAACAGGGCACAAGCTGAGGGTACAGGCGGGTAGACAGTGTCTACCCACTCTCTTCACATGGTGGACGCCGTCTGCCCTGCCAAGAGATTTGTCTCCACCGAAATATGCTGAACATGTCCCGATGTCATTTGCAGGCACTGGGACACATTCAGCAGCGCCTGCACTGTGTCTGCTTGTGTTTCGTGCAGCACGGTGTAGGCGGGGAAGGGGCTAATCAGATTCCAGCTGGGCCCTTAACAAAGGTCGAAATTAAGGGGCCATCAGGCCTCCTTTTCTTGAAGTATCCTGGCTGGGAGCTATGAGAGCCTCATACTTAAATGCAATGGAGGGAAAACAAAGGCAGACAATTTATCACTTCACAGGTACTTGAGAGGCATGCTTTTGACTTTGTTCATTCCCTGTATATAAGAGCTGTGCACATGCTGTAAGAATGTCAAATGTGTTGGTCTGCCCCAGTATTTACACAAATGGCAGTTTAAATACCACTATTTTATTTTATTTCGTTTATAGCACTGTAGCGGTACTCATCCCAATACAAGGTGTGAGAGTGCTTAACATCACACGTACACATATACATTGACAATAAATCATATGTGTGCAGATCAATGTTCAGGGTGTGTTATGAAAGACAGTGAGGCTTACAAGGTGTAGGAGTCACATGTCCTTAATAGCTCATTATGATATATATTAGAATGATTACAGTGCGTGAGCTGCAAGTAACAAAAGGCTCTCTATGCTAAAAGCAGTAACTGGCTTAGCTATTTACATAAATTAAAAATCTGTCATCTGCGTGTTACATTATGTGCTTTGCAGGAGGCATATTAGCCCTCTATGCGACTTTGATGCAAACTGGGACTGGACAAAACACAGATCTCTCTAGCAAATATGTTAACCTCCAGAGTTATTATTATTCCCTGAGATTTAGTTGGCACACAAAGTTCTCTGCAGTAGGTGCCTTAACCCCATAAGATATTTTAAATGCAGACTTTGCAACCAATTAAGCTGAACAGATTTGCTGTCACTGTTTCTCCTTGTTGCCAATTTCTTTGTGGCAGGGTTTTAAAAAAATAAATGTATAAGTTGAGCCCAAGTTTTTGCATCGGGTTGTGTCACTTATTTGACACAACCCTGATGCAAAATCTCATTGCTAAATATTGTAATGTGTTCATATGTTCTAATGATGGACCTGCTAAACTTATTTGTAAGGTCTTAAGATCTATTGTCACTTCTTATGATGTCACTTCCTCTGAGGTCATGGGTTGTGATGCCACTTCCTGTGATGGCACGTACGATATCATGTGCGGTGATGGCACGCACTGTGATGTCACGTGCCATTTTGTCAGTTGCATACTGCCTAACTTGGTTAGTCCCCCCACTTCTGTTTTTAGGTCTCGCCTAGGCAGTGCATGTGCTGTCTCTTCGATACATGCTGTTCTTAGAATATGGGCCCATCTTTTCAATTGGCTCCCCTTACTGTCCTTAGTAAATGCTGGCTTTTGATTGGTGAATAGGCTTAGTAGTCCCTCCTTTAGGACTTTTGTAACTTCCCATGAGGACTGCCCCTTTTACATATGCTGTTACTCTTTCTGTTATTTATGACTCTATGTGCACTCCTTTTTTAGGTCTCGCCTACGCAGCGCGCATGCGCTGCATAGGAGGGGACCTTTTGGAATCGATCAGCTTTTTGGCCAAAAACGTGCACGTTTTGCATTGCTTTCTATTGCAGCGCGTGCACGTTTGGCGTTTCCCTTACGGGAGCGAGCTTTGGCGACATCTGTTTGTAATTATCTTGCAGACAGATGGTGCCCCTGCTCGCTCCCGCAAGGGAAACGCTGTGTGTGTCTGGTCCACCCCGTCTTCTTTACAGCTTGCATCTGTTATCCTGACTCTGTGACCATTATAAACGTGCAAGGAGGGCTTTGCAAAAACAAACAGCAAACTGAATGTGTTCTTGTGTAATTTTACCAGTGCTCCATTCATGCACTATCCTTTTGTCAACTATGGGACTCGTAATTCATAATTGCATTTTTCCGTAATAAAACGTAATTAACCAGTCACGTTAAGCATCAATGTATATTGTTTCCGAGCGACCCAACTTCGGGGCATAAATCTTTTCAAAGTTGCTCCCCGACGTATAAAAAGTTATTTCTTGGGCACTCGTGTCCTGCTACACCGCCCCCACCACCCCAAATTCGAGTATGTTTACCCCCAACCTCTAAGGCAGAGCAACTGGATGACGTTGCCTCTCGCTCTCCCTTTCTCGCTAAGTTTAATTACCGTATGCTAATTTCCTTGCCTACTACGTGATTAATTAAAATCATATTTTCATAATCATTTGGCAGTGGCATTGTTTTGCAAAACACACAAGATGATGGACGGAATGCTGCACATTGGCAAACATTCACCCCCAGTCACAGATCTGGGTTTAATCCATCGTTATTTTGCTTCACCACGCCACCCCAGTTCAGACATAGCCATATGCAAATCAGTCTTGACCCTGTGCCTCATGGTAACAGTCCAGACCGAACTGCCAAGCCATGTCTTCCTGGACCGGAATCAAGCATCCTAGGACCGGTTTCAGGCTATCAGCCTTCATCAGCCAGGATAGCTTGACTCCAGTGGCGTAGTGAGCACGGGACCCACGTCTGGGCATACCCTTCCCACTTAGGGCAAAATGCAAAACACACAAGATGATGGACGGAATGCTGCACATTGGCAAACATTCACCCCCAGTCACAGATCTGGGTTTAATCCATCGTTATTTTGCTTCACCACGCCACCCCAGTTCAGACATAGCCATATGCAAATCAGTCTTGACCCTGTGCCTCATGGTAACAGTCCAGACCGAACTGCCAAGCCATGTCTTCCCTGGACCGGAATCAAGCATCCTAGGACCGGTTTCAGGCTATCAGCCTTCATCAGCCAGGATAGCTTGACTCCAGTGGCGTAGTGAGCACGGGACCCACGTCTGGGCATACCCTTCCCACTTAGGGCAAAATGCAAAACACACAAGATCATGGACGGAATGCTGCACATTGGCAAACATTCACCCCCAGTCACAGATCTGGGTTTAATCCATCGTTATTTTGCTTCACCACGCCACCCCAGTTCAGACATAGCCATATGCAAATCAGTCTTGACCCTGTGCCTCATGGTAACAGTCCAGACCGAACTGCCAAGCCATGTCTTCCCTGGACCGGAATCAAGCATCCTAGGACCGGTTTCAGGCTATCAGCCTTCATCAGCCAGGATAGCTTGACTCCAGTGGCGTAGTGAGCACAGGACCCACGTCTGGGCATACCCTTCCCACTTAGGGCAAAATGCAAAACACACAAGATGATGGACGGAATGCTGCACATTGGCAAACATTCACCCCCAGTCACAGATCTGGGTTAAATCCATCGTTATTTTGCTTCACCACGCCACCCCAGTTCAGACATAGCCATATGCAAATCAGTCTTGACCCTGTGCCTCATGGTAACAGTCCAGACCGAACTGCCAAGCCATGTCTTCCCTGGACCGGAATCAAGCATCCTAGGACCGGTTTCAGGCTATCAGCCTTCATCAGCCAGGATAGCTTGACTCCAGTGGCGTAGTGAGCACGGGACCCACGTCTGGGCATACCCTTCCCACTTAGGGCAAAATGCAAAACACACAAGATGATGGACGGAATGCTGCACATTGGCAAACATTCACCCCCAGTCACAGATCTGGGTTTAATCCATCGTTATTTTGCTTCACCACGCCACCCCAGTTCAGACATAGCCATATGCAAAGTGGCATTGTTTTAACATTATCCGATGCCTTGTGTGTCTGTAAATACAGCGTTGAGCGGGTGGAGGAAGCAGAGCCGAGGACCTTTTATGTGTTTGTGTGCCTGCGATTGGCAACATAACTGGCTTATTTACATTTCATCCTTCGGAGGTTGATAAATGAGTTCTGTTGAGCTGGGTAATATTAATACCCGCTGTTTAAAGGACAACAGAACTACAGGAGCCAGCGCTGGGTAAAAACATGTAGTCGATACAGTATCTGTCTGTATGACCGTAGTGTGGTTTGTAAATGTTGATAATGTTTCCTGTCAGTTACACTCGGACTGCTTCAAGTAATGAACCAACCTGTCCAAATGTGAAACCTGTGGGCCTGCGCATTCGATGAATACTTTTGATAACCACAGTACGGAATGCTGCAGCCAGCCTATGAACAGAGCTTCCTGCACTCTGATTAACTATGCAAGATTAATAGCAAGAGTGCTGACTCGGTCCTGGCAGTCATTCCCACTGCTGTAATAAACACAGCCCCGATCAAGCGTCTTGGTAATAATGTTTCATCAGAAACGTTTTATAAAATTCTGATTGTCGCCCTTTGCAAAGGTTCTGAAATATACTGGTTACCGTTATTTTTTTATATATTTGCTCGACTTCTCTTGGCGTATTTATCATTTGCATTTCTTTTCTGTGCATAATGGCATTGAGCAGGAAAAGCACACTAACTTCTCTATGCAAAGTATATCTTCTGTAGATCAATTTTATTAATGTTAACTAAGTACGTGTGTGACAAACTGTCAGGATTTTCACAAGAAAGTGTGGGAAACACAACAATTAACATCTTTCACAAAGCGGGAAAGATTTCCTCTAAAGTTTTGTAAAGGTTGCATAAAAGTGCAATTTGCAAGTTCCCACGCCCTTGCTCTTATGCAAATCTCTTCCTATGCACTATAACAGCCTGCGAGTGAATTAAAATGCAGGTTGTTGAAGGTCACAGTCAGGTCAGAAGTTTGATCAGCACGATGAAGTTCTATGTGAAAAAGACAGCTATGTAGCCTAGTCAAATACAGAAATGGTCGACTGGGAGCACAGTACGAAAGCAGGTTACTTACTACTGGCAAAAGGGGTGGAGAAACACATCAAGCATTAGAAAACATGAGAGAAACAACAGACACAATGAGATAGGGGGTACACACATCTCACATCCGCACAGGAAACAAAAATCCATGCTCCTGACACATGGACAAGAAAGCGATACATTATAATAGGTCACACTTGTGACAAGTGGCGCTTGTGTGTTATACACACATTTTAGGGGGTCTGACAGGAGATGAAATGTGAACTCCTCCCACAGACCCACAAGAACGGACCACCGTTGCAGACTTAAAACATGCACTGGTGCGCGATTTTCTGCCAGTTTCCCCGCTAGGTTACCTCACAGAGTCTGAAGGCTCGAGCACAAAGGCACGTTTGACATCAGAGAGGATGCTGGGAGTCCGTCGGCCTTTTCGGTTGATTTCCACGTGAAGGCGATCCATTTACAAGCACTGGCATAGCCAATAGGTCTCGCCTTTGGGAACTTATAAGTGTTTAGCCATGCAACAGTTGATGTTGTTGCACCAAGGATATTGTGCTGCATAACTAAATACTTATACGGACCAAAAAGCGAGACCTATTGGCTATGCCAATGCTTGTTCTTATTTGTACCAACTCTTCACATATGTGAAGGTTCCCTCCCAATCCTCGTACTGCTTCAGCGGCTCCTTCTGCGTGTGGGTTTTTTTTTCTCCCCGCAGCCCAGTCTTTAGGTTGCTGCTGATCCCCCTCCCCTTGTTTATACTTGTAATTGTTATGTGGCCATAAAACGAGCAAGCCTGCCGGTGAAGCAGACATACGAGAAAAGCTGCTTGTGCTCTTGTTTTTAGTCCCGTTTTGTGGATGGCTGCTAGTAATGCCCTGTTGTATTCCGCTTTAGGTGTCCGTATATAGGTTTTCCTGAAACATGTCCTTATATAGGCACAATTCGTATTGCCCTTATATAGGCATAAGATCCCAGTCCTTATTTAGGCATTAGCCATGCTATCCAAATACAGGCATGGTCACTTACAACCGTCCACCCTAACGTCACAACGAGTTCTTAGACACCAGACCCTTAAGCTCTTTGGAGTTCCCCCAGCACAGGATTATTGATTTCTCCAAGAACTCATTTATTATGCATGAACCGCTATACCTTAAGGGTTCATTCCTGACGTCTTCCTCTGCCCGACTTTACGTCAATACTAACATTCCAAGGCACCTAACAGGTATAAATATACCTTACCTTGCCCAAGCAAGTAGGAGGAGACCTCGACTTTAGAGGAGCCCGTTTCCCGGCCTGACGCACTGACAAGAGACGCTGTCATCCCTGTTCGCAGAGAATCCAGCTCCCAGTGTTCTGACTCCCTTCGCGGGGTGTTAGAGTTCGAGATCTGGAAGGAGATTCCCACCTCTCTCATTCTCAAGGTATGGAGCTGACTAAAACCTAGAGGGACTCTTGGCATACCAGACTCTTGGCATACTATAGCATACCATACTATAGAATACATCACCTACTTCTTACCTTGCCCTACACTTAGGTTAGGTACACTGGGGTAGAACTAGTTTAGAGAAGCATCGTATGAGTACTCGCACTTTTAGCTTATGTTATTTATGTATATGAATATATGTGTCATAGCTAAAAGATAATGCTAGCGCAGTATTATTTATTTCTACTGCTTACGCTGTACATTATATATCTCGCATACTGTCTTGTGATCATAATAGCTCATATCTCTTACACGAGAAACAAGACTGTTCAATAAATCCTTTTATTGAAACGCCCGTCTATTCTTTCTGTGTAACCCTGAAGAAACTAAGCATGCACGATTAGCTGAGTGAAACTGTTATCTATTGTTTCCACGATTCTGAGAGTGTTCCGATCCTAAAGGGAAACAAAGTTGTCATGTTTATGCGGTTGCCAGAAACTACTCCCTTCTTGTTTACAAGGAGTTTCTAGTGGCCTCTGAGTTAGCTGGCACAAAGTAATTAAGTTTAATATACTCGATAGGGACATAGTGACCTCAGTCCTATGTCGAATCTATAGGGTATATTATTCCAATGCGCAGAGCCTATTAGGGAAATAGGAACTACACTACATGGCGCCCAACGGTTTGGTAAGGCACTAATTTAACGCTAGATACTGAGTAACTCAGCCGTGCTTTTCTCTCAGATACCCCTACTCACATACTCCATAAAACGTCTGGAGTGGGTAGGGTTAAATATCCGCCAAAGCTAAATAGGACAAAAAACCTATAGATTAGCTGTTTGGTTTGTTCAACGTTGAAGGATACAGTGTTCCAAAATATTGTGCACCTTATCTTTTGTTTCCTTGAAACTTGGTCTACATTTTTCAAAAAACAAATGTCCATACACGGGGATAATGGCACCAAGGACGGTGTAGCTGCGGCTGACCGAGTCGTAACAGCTTTTAATTTTACAGGTTTAAATGAAACCGATGAGGGTGTTATAAACATCCCTCAAAACGTAAGGAGAGCCATCACTCTAAAACTTATAAAACACGGTCTACCACCAAGAGGTGGTAGAGTAGTTTTCGTGATAGAGGCACACGAATCCTTTCAGACAGAGGTATTCTATTCATGGATAGTATTCCCAGAATCAAATCCAATAACAAAACTATTTCACTTCTTTAAAGAAGATGAACCACCAGAGGAATATATTCCTTTCGAGGATATTGAAATTCCACTCACTTACCAGGAGCATAATCTCTGGTTTAAAGGCGCCCTAAAACATCACAAAAACATTACCAGGCTCGGTCCACTAGGTAGACCAGGAGCAACATGGCCGATTCTAGCTGGCTACACACCTCATCCTGACATCGATGTAATGTCAGACGAGGAATTACTTACACAACTACAAGAGTTAATAAAAATTTACAGACAATTAGTCCAATATGTCATGCGGACTTTCACAGTCCAACCACCAATGACCATTCCAAATCAAACCCCTCAACAGGGGAATACACTAAAAATTACTCCACAGACTTTACACGCAGTCATGGGTAAAATGCCCACAAAACGTGAGCAAATTCCATTCTGGATAGCTCAAAAATTACTCAAATCGAAGCAGTATTTCCAAATACTAGCCCTTATGAGAAACACAGAATCCTAACAATCTGTTTACCAATGGGGATCACACCACAACTGGAAGATTGCACCACTTGGGGCGCAGTCTTTGCTGCCATCTATATTAAAACACATGGTGTTCCGTCAATTGCAGTAATACCAGAAGTCCTGAAACAAATTCAAAACAAATACGGGGCAGAACCTGCTCTGAATTTAGGTATGAAATTACTGAAAAACTTCGACCAGGTCTCAACAATAATATTATCTAATATTAAAGGGGAGGCAGCATCAGTGGTGATCCGCCAACGCTTAAGGGAATTTGATGTAACAGAACATCAACATGAACTACCCAGAATAATAGAACAATCTTATGCAGAATTAGGCAGAGATAGTTTGGGTGGAAAACCTTTGAAGCCAAAACTATCTGAAAGTCCTGAGAAGGACTCTATTAAACAAAATCCTACATCTTCTAAAAAGAAGTGGGACACTAATAAACAAAATTCAAAAGAGAGACGTTCTCAATCCCGGGGTAGGTCTCCTCAAAAGGAGCCCTCTGAAAGGAGGTATAACCTCAGGAATAGGGATAATTTAAGAAAACCTGACAGGTATCAAGATACTGATACACGTTCCTCTCGTACCTTTCAGATATCGTCACAGACATCAGAAAGAAGAGGACGGTCAGATCACAAAGAAGAACGCGTGAAATCCAAAGACGATAAACCCTTTCAGAAAAATAAATCAAAACCTCAATTCACAAAAAAGAAGGTAGCATGTCTGAAGATCAGACATGCCGAGAATACTGAGAACACAGCTCAAGAATGGGCTCAGACGATGCTGGACAGTGCAGCTGAAGTAACAATAGCTCACCAGAACCTGAAGGAACTTCTGGAGACTGTGGACTTGAATGAGTACATCACAGTAGAGACTGTAGACACCAGGGTTAGTGCTCCACAAAAGTTATATGAAATAACACTCCAAATGGAGGGAGACAAACCAAGAAAAGTGAAAATACTCTTTTGGGAGAAACTTTCAAGGGGTTATGATATACTTCTAGCAGAAAAGGACTGGCCACCAAACTTTGTCAGGGAGTGCCCACATGGTGAGGACATCATTATGCCTGCCTTCTCCAACCATATTCCAATTCACCTAAAATATACTTATGCCAGGAAATGGGCAGTTGCCCAGGCCCCAGCATTATATAAAAATCATGTAGGATGGGATGAGGACTCACCTCACCACAAAACACATCTAAAAAAAAATCAACCTACTGCACAAAGGCAGTACCCAATAAAGCAAGAAGCTAAAAAACAGGTCAGGGAGATCTTAGATCAACTTGAATACCAAGGGGTGATTGAAACATGCACCTCCTCAATGAACAATCCTTTGTTTCCTGTATCCAAACCAGACAATACATATCTAGTTTTAGATTACAGACACTTGAACACTTGTTCAAAAACATTTGCAGTGCAAAATGCACATAGTACAGCATTAATGAATAACATTGTGCGTAAAAAATATAAAACCACATTGGACATTTCAAATGGTTTCTTTTGTCAAAACATAGCACCTGAAAGCAGGTACTTAACAGCTTTCTCAATAATGGGGACCCAGCGTCAATTTTGTAGATTACCACAAGAGTAACAGAGTTACTACAAATTTATGATAATGAGGCATTGTCATATGTCGATGACATCTATCTTACAGACGATGACCTAGATAGGCACTTGAACAGGGTGAGTACCATTATATTGGGCTTCGCCTCTGAAGGCTATAAATTCAACTTTAAAAAATCCAGGGGGTGGCTTGGGAGCCGAACATGGCGGACGCGTCTCTTTAAAGCTCCGCTGTTTGCTCCCTTCAGGGCCATTATCCGGCACTATCCTGGACCCCAGCAGCCGTACCTGTGAGCCGCTTACACACGGACACGCGGCGACCCTGGAACAGCGATCCGGCGGCGGCGGAGGGCCGGCCTAACCCTCAGCTTATCCAGCCGGCGGAGACCACGTGCCGGAGGGCGGAATCGGCCAAGTCGCGGCCGCCGCGCGTCGCAGGTCCGCGAGGCCACAACAGATACCACCTTGGCCCCAGGACCCCTCGGTCTTGCAGACTGTGACTCTGTTCCTGAGGGCGGCTGAGAGCGCGATCTGCCTGGGCCGATCGTGTGGCCTCATCGGCGCTATAGAGGTAGCCCTCCCCCGCTCCGCCTACACCGAGTCCCACGCATGGAGTGCCGGGCCTTGTGAGGCCTGCCCGGAGTCTACCCATCACCGCGGATTGCCGGTCTGCCTGCCTGCGGAGTCCATCATTGCAGTGAGCCCAGTTGGGGATATATCGGGGGCTGAACTTGAAGCCAGCAGCTGTCCTGTTCCGCAGCAGCGCGGCTCACTGTGAGGCTTGCTTGGTCGTGGGGCTTGCCATCGCCCTGAGGCCCCGGTCCGGCTCACTGGGTCTGGTCCACCTTCGGCGCCCACCGCGCCCACTTGCCGCCACCCCATGTGCCAGAGCCCCAGCAGAGGGCGTAGTAACGAGAGGACTGGGGCCTTCCTGGCAGCGGACACGAGCAGGCGGCCGGTCCGTATTGTCCCGAATCGACACACCCGGAGCGGTGGCCGCCTTGGAACGCCATACGGTCCCTTCCGACCTGCTGGAGGCCTTGGGGGCCATCCAGGGGCTGGTTCCACACATCTGCCGTGATTGGGAGAGCGCGGGGACTGGCGACTCTGACACAGTGTTCCCGCCTGGCTCCGTAGTAGGTGGTGCACCCTATTGCTCTCCACCCATCCTCCCCGGTTGATCCCCTCCTCACCTTTGGCGGCGGTGAGAGTTGGTTTGGAGCGGACTCTCTGGGTGGTACCTCACCTCATCATGGGCAAGGGCAATCCTGGGGCGGCGGCACCCAAACAACACACTATGGACCACTACACCACCGCCACCCCGGCGGGCAAAGGACCTGCAGAGGGCCTTTCCCCGGACACAGCAACACTCTTGGAGGCCATTAACCAGTCGTGAACCGCCCTCGAGGCCCAGATCGGGGCAGTGGGCTCGGAAGTGTCGTTCCTCCGTCAAGACCTCCGAAAGGCAGTCGACTGAATCACCGAAGCAGAGACGAGAGTTTCCACAGTAGAGGACACCGTTTCCACCCTCCAGAAGAAGGTCGACAAACTGGCCATGGCTTCCCAAGAATTGGCGGCGCGGGTCGAGGATGCAGAAGGGCGGGCCCGCCGCAACAACATCCGCCTGGTAGGCTTTCCGGAGGGCTGTGAGGGGTCCTCGATGGATGCCTTCCTCTCAGGTTGGCTCAAGGCGCTGTTACCCTCCGAAGACATCTCTTCCTGCTTCATGATTGAGCGGGCCCACCGCGCTCTGACAAAAAAGCCACCACCGGGGGGAGCGCCCACGGCCCGTTACTGCCCGGCTTCTCAATTACGCTGACCGCGACGCCGTCCTTCGTTTTGCCAGGACACATAAAGACAAAATGATTTTTGAGTCTCATCCCATCATGGTCTTCCCGGACTACACATGGATGGTCCAGCTGCAGCGTCAGTCCTTTGTTGCGGCCAAGCGGCAATTGCGTGAACTGAATTTATCCTATGCGCTGCTGTTCCCGGCCCGTATGAAAGTGATCTACAATTCGAAAACATTCTTTTTCGATTCCCCAGAGGAGGTGTTTGCTTGGACGGACGAACGACGCAACCTCAAGCCGCATTCACCACCCCATATGGACTCAGACTCTTCCCAGGGTTCCCATAGGAGCTGCAGACAAGGCGGAGACGCAACTCTTCGGCGAAATCGATCCCGCTCCAATTGGCGTACCCAGAACCGGACAGATACTGCAGACTGAGGTAGCCATGGGGTTTCGGACATATCTCACTCTGTTTTCCTCCTTACCTAGATGGGTCATTGGTTGAGACCACGGGCTGGGATTTCTTCTTCCTAGGGTCAGGGGTCTCTATTATTTCCCTGGAGGGTGCGAGGCCTTACACGCCCTCACCCATTTGAGTTACTATGGGTAATGTTGGGAGGGGGGGATCCATTGGGGGAACCGCCGGGGTCTTCACGTTTGGGGGCCAAGACGAGATTCCACCGCGACAGATACTCCGTGTTCTAGGATGTATGGGGGTTGGTGGGAGGGCAGGGAGGGTTTGGGGGGGAAGTTTGTTGTTTGTTGACGGTTTCTGCACAATACACGCACCACAGAGTCCCATACTTTCCGCATCGCCTTTCGCACTACACCTTAAAGATTGGACATGACACCCACAGCAGACGACGCTCCCCGGGGGGATCTTAACATCGTTTCCTGGAATGTACGGGGCCTATTGAATAAGGTCAAACGGGGGACGGTACTTCACCTGGCAAAGTGTTACTCGGCAGACATCTTATTATTACAGGAAACACATTTACTAGGTAACAAGGCTCCATGTCTCTCTCGCTATGGCTACGCCACAGTATACCATTCCGGCTTCTCAAGGGGGGGGCACGCGGTACAGCCATACTCATTCATCGTAGAGTCCCATTCCAATTTACACAGCTCTGGTCAGATCCGGGTGGCCGTTTCACGGTCGTTTCCGGTACTCTGGCTGGGGAACAGATCACGATTGGGAGTGTTTACGCCCCACCACCACTCGGCCAGACTTTTATTGACAGACTGACGCAGCTGTGGGGGGATCTCCCGAGCGGCCTGACGATCCTCGGTGGGGACTGGAACGTCATCATGGCTCCCTCAGATAGGTGGCAAGCTCAACCCCCAGTCGCCCCTCCTCCCAGGTCTAAACTGAACATTTTGACGCACACATTGGGTTGGGTGGACACATGGCGGGCCTTCCATCCCTCAGAGGCCGGATTCACATACACATCATCCGTTCACCCCACCCTCTCACGTCTGGACTACTTGTTCCTCCCGCATAGCTATATCCACAGAGTGTCGCACGCCTCCATCCTGCCGCGCGGCCTGTCCGATCACTCACCGATCCAACTCAAACTCCGCCTGCAGACCCGCCGTGCTCCATACCGATGGCGCATGTCTCCTTGGCTGCTCAGGGACTCTGCATATCAGGAGATGCTCCATAGAGCAACCACAGATTATTTTAGTTTTAATACTGGGACCACTCAGTCCCCGATCATCTTATGGGAAGCCTACGAATCGTGGGGCTGATATCAGCTATCGTACAGGAGAAAAGCGGCGCCGCATGGCTCAGATACAGGACCTAGAAGATAGACAACTCACCCTTCAAACCGCACTAGTGGACGGCTCTGACGCCGGTACCCGCCGTAACTTACTACATGTTCAACAGCAACTGCACCAATTGCTTACGGATAATGCCAAAGAAGCCTGGCTAGCAACTCCATACAGGATTTATCAATGGGGCGACAAATCTAGTCAGATGCTCCATAGACTGTGCCAGGCTAGGGCATCCCCGACACAGGTCTCTCTCCTGAGATCCCCTGGAGGCGATACATGTACCTCCCCCGAGGCGGTAGTTCAGGCCTTTGCCGATTTCTATACGGCTCTATACAGCGACCGCGAGGGACTGGCCGAACCTCTCATAGATGCTTTTCTTTTAGATGTCCCCCCCCAGACGCCTCTCGGACGAGCAGCGGGATGCCTTGGACAAGCCCATCTCTCTAGACGAGTTACAGGCAACCCTTTCCAATACGCACCCGGGCCGGGCACCGGGCCCGAACGGGTTCCCATGCGATTTTATGCGCCCCTATATGGGGACCATTGGCCCACACTTACTTAAAGCGCTACACATGGCTTTGGAACAGGGTATCCTGCCTCCAGACTGGCGACATGCCGAAATAGTTGTCTTCCTTAAACCGGGCCGCCCTCCAGAAGATCCAGGTTCGTATCGCCCCATATCCCTATTGAATTTTGAGCCGAAATTGCTAGGAAAAGTCCTGGCCGATCGCCTGCGCACGTGTATTCTGGACCTGGTACATCCCGATCAATCTGGCTTCATTCCACAACGCTCTACCAGGCACAACATCAGACGGGCCCACATTGCTGTGGCTGAGGCCCACCGCCTAGGACGCCTCGCGGCTGTCCTACTAGCAGATATCGATAAGGCGTTCGACTCGCTGAGCTGGACCTATCTTTTTAAACTCCTAGAAGCGGTTAACCTAGGGCCCCGTTTTCGTGCCTATGTACAATTACTATATACAGATCTTACGGCCACGGTTCGCGTGGCTGGCTACCACTCTGCTTCCTTCCCCATCCGCAGGGGGACCAGACAGGGCTGCCCTCTTTCCCCGCTTTTATTCGCCTTAGCTATAGAGCCATTGGCAGCGTGGGTGCGCCTGGACGCGGTTTTCCGGGGGTTGGATTGGTCGCCCGAATGCTCAGACAGGATTGCGCTATATGCCAACGACGCGTTATTCTTCATCTCCGACCCTTGGGTCACTGGGCCAAGGGTGCTCCAGATTTTGCGGGTCTTCGGAGAGTCAACTGGACTATGTGCCAATCCATCCAAATCCGTTCTTTTCCCCATATGCGGCGAACAGAGAAGTCAAGCTTGGGCCTCACAGCTGATCGTCGCGGAAGAAGGTTTCAAGTACCTAGGTGTTCATATCACCAGATGCCCCACTATAGCGTGGTCACGCAATATAGCCCCCTTGCTCCCGGCGGTGCGCGAGGAAACAACAGTGTGGTCCCACCTCCCCTTATCACTATATGGTCGGTCCGCCATTTTTAAAATGGTGTCCTTGCCACGCTTGCTTTACAGGCTACAGAATTATCCATATCCCATTCCCCAGTCGTGGTTTCTCCAAATAAATGCGTTCCTCAATAGATTCCTTTGGGGGGGAGGGGCGGTCCGGTTAGCCCTAGCGACGTGTATTCAATCCACGTACTGTGGCGGGATTGCGGCAGCGGACATACGGGCGTACTATTGGGCATCTCAGCTGTTGGTAATTAATGAATGGTGGTATAACTCTCAAGCTGATCCAGCCTATGCAGTAGAAAGGCTCTTCCTAGCGGAATACCCGCTGCTTAATCTCCTATACAGTAACTCGTCCTTAGAGGCGCTCCCCCCGGCCTGCCGAACGGTGATTCAGATCTGGAGACGTGTGTCCAGGTCCATGGGTTGGTGGGACATGCTGACAGGCGCTACTCCCCTTTAGCGGGGTATGCGCCTCCGGCCCGTTTCGACCCTGACGGAGTTTCGCAGTTGGGATGATATAGGGATATCTACACTCGGGGACGTAATGCAGGGACCTATACTTAAATCCTTCCAGAGGCTGCAGGAGGAGTTTGACCTACACAAATCTCAATTCCACAAATATCTACAGCTCCGCCATGCTCTGTTTCCTCTGATTAAACACCTCCAGTCACTACCTGAATTTCACCCCATGGAAGGTAGATTACTAATGGGCGATCTGGGGGCACACAAAATCCGCCAAATATATCAGACCCTGGCTACACACTCCAAAACTAACATACATCGGACCCGGGCGGCGTGGGAGGCAGACTTACCAGCCCTGACTGATGACGACTGGACGGAGGCCCTAACCAGCCCCAGGTATTCTGCTGTCTCCTCTAGGTACCGGCTGATCCAGTTTAAATACCTCCACAGAATTTATTATACTCGCCTTTGCCTCTGGAAGATGGGGGCTATACAGTCCCCCACATGCCTCCGTTGTAACTCCGATGACGGGTCATTCCTTCACACCGTCTGGAGTTGCGGGGCACAGCAGCACTTTTGGTCGGGCGTGCTGTCCTGCTTGGGGCGGGTGTTGGCGTGGGACATCCCGGCGGACCCTAGACTGACACTTCTCCACAGCACAGACGATATCGGGGGAACAGATATAAGAGACACCTCCTCTTCCTGGGCCTCACCTTAGCCAAGCGAGACATTGCGCAGCATTGGAAGGCCTCCTCTCCCCCTGGGGTAGCAGCATAGAAATCGGCCTTAGATAAATGTATGTTGGCTGAATTGGCAGTGTTTCAGGCACGGGGCTGCCCACAAAAACATGGTAAGATCTGGGCCAGATGGGCAAAATACCGGGGCATTGACCTGTCTCTCTTAACACAACCAGCAAATCAGGACCCTCTTGAACGATTGATTATCAATGACTCACCAATCTAATGTGTTAGCTTGCTATGGATGCGGAATTAATTTCCTTATTGTACAACTACGTATCACTTCTCAAGGGATGTGTGGTGCAGGGGAGGGGTGTGGGGTGGGTCGTTAGGTCTGATGTTCTGCAGACCTCCTGGAGAGGATATTTCCAGTACCTATTGTTTTCATTATTCGTCATGTACCTATATGCCGCTTATTGGGTTTCGCCCACTTGGTACTATAAAATCAATAAAAATTTGTTGTTAAAAAAAAAAAAAAAAACAGAATTGCCCATCTCAATGTCCTTTTCCTAGGATATGAGCTTTCAAGTGAAGGCAAGAGCCTGGCAGCCAACTTTTTAGAAAAGTGCGCGCTGCTCCAACCTCCAAAAACGCTGAAAAATTTACAATCCATCTTGGGTTTCCTAAATTTAGGAAGAACTTACATTCTAAATTACGCAGAAAGGGTTAAACCTCTCTACGAATTAATCAAACATGATTTTTCAACAAAACATTGGACACAGGAACACACAGAAATCCTTCGTTCACTCTAAGCTAACATGTTAGCAACAAATCACTTACAAACACGCGTAAATACACGCAATTTAGTGATCCGAATAATTTCGGGACAATGCGGATTCACCTATTTAACATTTAATGAGGGTGAAAAAGTACCAATAGCATACAAATCACATTTGTATACACAAGCAGAAATGCGCTTCACTTCAACAGAAAAATACTGACAGCAGTTCAAACCGCTGTAGCAAAAGAAAGAGCTCTAGCCCAAGGGAAACGCATTATTGTCGTAACTCCAGTACCAGCCTTAGAGGCGGTCACAAAAGCGAGCATTCCAAATGCAAAAGCTTTACATCCTAGATGGATACAATGGGTTAATTCTCTTGCTGCAACAGATGTTGAATATGTTTTTGATCCTGATTTAAAAACACAAGCGTTCCTGCAATATGAACATGAATGTCCTCTGCCCACTGAAATTCTGCCTCTCGATCAGTATAAATTTATAATTTACACTGACGGATCCGCACAACCCGCTACAGGGAGTAAGCAAGCTTACAGTGCAGCGTGCGCAATCGTTAAAGGTCGCATGCAAGATGGTAACTTCAGACCAATGGTCACTAAAACTCAATCTCTAGGAGATTGTACAGCTCAGCGAGCTGAACTACAAGCTTTCAAACTGGCACTTGAAAATACAGATCGCGAATTCCCCACACTCATAGTGTGCGATTCTTTTTACTGTGTTCAGTTGTATAATGAATATATACAAAATTGGCTTCAAAACGGGTTCAAAGATGCAAAAGGTGGCACAATAAAGCATAAAACGCTTTGGGAACAAGTAGTTCAGTTAAGAAACGAACTACCAAAAGCTCACGTGATACACACGCTGAGTCATCAACGTGATGGCGTTCACGTTGCAGGGAATTCATTGGCTGATGAAGCCGCAAAGGGGGCTGTTCAGACGGCTTCCGTAGCTGCGATCACTCGTTCAAAAACGAGAATAGACAGTGAGATATTGTTGGCTGTCAATGCTTCAAGCAAAGGCAGTGGTGCAGCGTTACCAAAGAAATTTCCACTCAAGTACTCTTATGTAATTGATGCGAACAACGTTCCTTTTGCTCGAATCCCTGGAGTGGGGGATAGGGTAATTCCAAACATGGAACGTAGAGCAGCTTTGATTTATGAAGCACATCTGGGGAGGGTCTGTCACATCAAGGGATCTCTAAAACAATATTAACATTAAAAGAGATGTACTGGTGGCCTGGAATGAATACACCGATTCACATCTTCATCGATGACTGCATAGACTGCAATAGACAAACTAGTGCAGAACGCCACCAGACACCAGGCTACGAAGTAGCCTGCCCAGTACAGACACCATTGTTAGACAGCATTAGACTATCTACGCGCAGGCGTCCTTTTGGACAAATGCAATCCCACAAATACTAAGTCAAGGTTCCTATGGATATGGCCTCAGCGCTCGGCTGACTCTCGAGCTGTTATAAAAGATTTGCGAGTCTTTATCGGCACATACGCAATTGGCACACTACATTCTGACCAGGACCCTGCGTTTAGCTCTCGGGCTTACAAAGAAGCCATGGCAGTTTTGGCGTAGCATTGCGGTACTCCTCTCCGTTTCATCCTGAGGGAAATTCTGTTGTGGAAAGGAAAAACTGGGACATAAAGCAGTCTATAACAGCTAGAGTATTAGGTTCGGGTGATGGGTGGGTCAAACATCTTTTTGGGGTCCAACGCTCATTAAATAATTTGCCAAGAAGTTCTCTAGGGGGGGTCACTCCATATGAGGTCCTATTTGGGACAAGAATGTGGGTTCCTGATCTCGAATGTAAAGGCACAGTGGGGGAAAATAAACCCTTTGATATCAAAGATCGTTTGCCTGTTTTACAGGATCTAAATGAACTAAGATCGAAACAAAGCAACGTGTTCCTGAAGCCAACCACCACCGGGGAAACACCGGCAGTCCCAGCAAGGCCTGCCTGGATCCCAAAAGTTGGGGATCTAGTCAGAGAGAAGATTGCGGACAAGAAGGAATTTGGACCTTCTTACAGACAACCAGTACCTGTCCTAGCCGTACACAGAACAAGAACAGTACTTCTGCCGCCCCTTGCTGGAAAAAAGGAGAAAAGATTTGTGTCAATCGACCTCATCAAACCACAGTATGTGGCCAATACTAAATAGTAGGCCTCGTGGACTCAGACCTAGTAGCAGACGCACTCCTCTCGCTACTATCCAAGAGGTTCAGACTGAAAGACTCATAACTATCGAGAATTCAGCAGTAACAGATGAAGGACTAAGCAACAATGCTATGGAACTCATCCCTCTTGAAACTCAAGTAACAGTTCGTCCAGATACACCTGTCTACACCAACGTAACAAGTGATCAACTGGTTCCAGCAATTTCAACAAATCCTGATGCAATTCCAACAATTGACAGAACTGCTTCTGGCTATTTCATTAACTTTGATACGTTTTCTGAGGATCCGAGTGAACCTGAAAGGACGCCAGCCCTAAAAACTTTCAAACAACAAGTACAAGACCTTTTTCATTTCCTGAAAGAGACTTATCTGGTTTCACCATGGATTGAACAATGGATTATTTCTGTAATATTTTTCTTTCTGCTTTGGCTAGCTTTGGTTATGACTATCAGCGTGCTTATAAATGGCAGATACATCCATATGGACACTGAAAGTAAAAATGTGAACTTACTTTTGAAACCACACAAATCATCCCATCGTGAAGCAAGAGACTTGTCAGCAGTGAACAACACAGCCGACCTATACAGGATGGTATAGTGTGGGATAAAATCGATTTCGATATATTCGGCCCAACGGAACTTTTGAACATTCCACATTTATTTAAAATTTCATTAAGTGATTTTATTACCTCCAGTACCTATTCTGATGATTGGGACTTTGAGACTGTAAATGACATGATGTCTGATCTAGAAAGGTCTGCTGCATTCTCTAACAATGAATACTTAGAGGGTTCATCAGACTACGAACAGCTTTATTGTTACAACCACTATGGTCATCATTTCTTGCATAAATCTGCAACACCTATAAATGTGTTTATGTTTAACCAATGGGAACATTGTCCTACACCACCAAGGGGTAGATCAAAAACGTTTGCTAAAAAGTTTCCATATTTTTCAGGGTACAATACATCTGATCCAGAAACATTTTACTATAAAAAATGTAAACAAAACAGGACAGAAAATTATGTTAACTAATACAAAACAGATTTATTCTGCAGCCTTTATTACCCAACTGTCTAGACAAGGATTTGACTTTTGGAAAGACACAATTGACACAAAATCTGTCTGGGGTTCTAAAGATTGGCAAGTGCAGGGGATAGAAGCTTTGTTTAGAGCATGTATCATCCCACAGCAAATAATGTTTTTGAATGACACTGTGTAACAAACGTCTTGCCTTGGTTTAGCCAAGATCAAAGACATGAAGACACCTTCTGTACCAACACCTGCAAGTAATAGCACTACACAGGGAGCGGTCACAGTAGACACAATACTACAAAACAACAGAACAGATCCTGATTGGAAAAATTGGTTACTCTGGCCCACAGACACAAACATCTGTCAAGAAAGATTCCTGAATAGAAGACAGGGCTTTACTATCCATAGACCAGACCCACGTTATGTTCAACGACAACATCCGGGGGTAGTAACAACATACAGTGTAGGAAAATTGTGCCTCGACTGGTTACAAAAATCTACACTCGAGGATGTGAAACAACACTTATCTTTACTTAAAGAAGACGCAGACCTTAGGGAATTCTTGCTAGGACCAAGAAAACTGCGTCAAAAACGTTTCATATATGCCGGCATTTATGCTGCTTATAATAAAGTATGGAAGGTTTCACAGGCAGAGGCCGCAGAACGAATACGTGAGCTTGATTGTATTAACTTAGAGAAATCTCTCACTGTGGTCGACAATGGGTTAACAACTTTGTCATCCAGAATGTATTCATTGGACAACATTGTATCCTCTGCTATTGACATACTGGAACAAGATTTAGCCATGTTACAACTAGGCCAATCTCAGTTACGTTCCATTATGTTATTAGGCTGGACGCTGCAATCTTTGCGTGCGGGCTATGTGCCTTGGCGTTTTATCAACACGTCGTCTCTGTTTGCAGAATACAATCTAACGGATAAACAGATCGAACTGGCACAAAGAGGAGCAAAGTATACAGTGCTGAGCATTGAAAAACTGGAAAAATTACCATTTACGGTAGCAGAAAAACCAGCTACAGAATGGCTTATCCATGGCAAAATAACTCTGCCTGTCACTACTTTTCAGTTTCAGTATTGTCTCAAACAAATGCAAGCAGGCAAATATGAAAGGTTGGGTAAAGAATACATTAAGACATCCTGGGATTTACCTTACGAATACAGATGTTGGAGTGGGGATCGTGAAGTGTTTCTAAGCGGTACACACTGTGTAAATGCACTAAGCGGTTCACTCATATGTCAGGACATTTCTTTACACGGGGCTTGTAATGGTTCTGTCGAAAAACAAGAACAAGGGAGACCCTACTCGCTAGGAACCAGGATAATTAGGTATGTAACAGAAACAGCGGTTCCTGCGGGGCAATAAAGACTATCTTGATAATAATATGCACAATCGCAATGATAAAGGGTTACAATGACGTCAGAAAGAAAAGCTAGCAAGGACACAGATGACTGTATTCGCAATATTGTTTTTATATGTCAAACAATGTATCAATATGTACATAAAAGAAAAACACAATAGTGCTAGGTGTCCCCAGTGAAGTTGGAACCAAACATAAAACATAAAACTTTTAAATTAGTGACAAATGTGACTTGGTTTCCGTAAGAAAACGACCTTAAGCAATTGTACAATAATCACAGCCACTGTGTACAGTAATCAGGGCTGATTGAATTGGTTCGTTTTGCTAGATTGTCGACGACGTTTCAACCCTTTTACACAATACAGGGTCTCTTCAGGACCTATGGGTGTAGGGACATCTGAATTGCGGTTGCGCAGCTATGTGAAGAGTGTGACACACCGGTTTAGTGAAAAAGGAATGAAAGATACTCACAAGGGACCCAGCCGGGTACCCTTCGTGTGTATCGGAGTGAGGGGCTGGCAACCAATTGGATGTAGGGTGCGGTCGGTGCTGCAGGGTAAGGAAGAAGGTGTGCTCCGCCTGTGGTTTGAGCGGAGAGATCTCAGAAGAAGACTGCACATGTGGTGCAGTAGCGACTTGTGGATAACTGGCACGGTTGGCTGACACGGGTACTGGATCGTGACTCCGTGTCCTGGTATCTTCTTAAAGTTGAATAGAAGAGATCTGTGGTGCGTGTCTCAGCATCGCAGCGAAACCACGAAGGGTACCCGGCTGGGTCCCTTGTGAGTATCTTTCATTCCTTTTTCACTAAACCGGTGTGTCACACTCTTCACATAGCTGCGCAACCGCAATTCAGATGTCCCTACACCCATAGGTCCTGAAGAGACCCTGTATTGTGTAAAAGGGTTGAAACGTCGTCGACAATCTAGCAAAACGAACCAATTCAATCAGCCCTGATTACTGTACACAGTGGCTGTGATTATTGTACAATTGCTTATGGTCGTTTTCTTACGGAAACCAAGTCACATTTGTCACTAATTTAAAAGTTTTATGTTTTATGTTTGGTTCCAACTTCACTGGGGACACCTAGCACTATTGTGTTTTTTCTTTTATGTACATATTGATACATTGTTTGACATATAAAAACAATATTGCGAATACAGTCATCTGTGTCCTTGCTAGCTTTTCTTTCTGACGTCATTGTAACCCTTTATCATTGTAATGGTTCTGTGGCAAATTTGTCCTGCCATCAGCAGGGTACACCAGCTACTGTGATTAATCCAACGTTAAGGCCAACTTTCTAACGGGAGTTACCTCATGTTGAATGATCAGAGTTGCTGTGGCATGTTGCCAGGCATCCCATATCTGGTAACGGTCGACTCCAGGGTTTCTTGTTGTATGCAAGTATTGTTCCCCCCAATAGACACAGTCAGGGAGTCGCCTCTATGACCTTCATTGAATGTTTCTTTTATACGTTTTGATACTTTAAGCAGAATGAAAGCCATGCTTTTGCAACAGACCGTGACTTTGACCTCGGCCAAAGAAATCTATGATTTACAAATTGCAAGGACTTCGTCTGAGATACAGGCTTTAATTCGTACAAACTGCCCTATACATTTCGTAGAAATGATGGGACGTATCTTAAACATGTCTGATACGAGTGGGATTGTACATGTATTTAAGACCATCTGTTCAGGACTGTTAACACCTTTCCAGGCAGTCCTCGGAATCATTCCAAACTTCGCACATTCGGTGTTTGGTGGTGTGCCATTAATTCTAGCACTTGTTGCGGGAATGCTGTTTTTATTCCTACTACTACGCTATGGCAAGCCTATCCACCAGCGTCACTCCCAGCAATTTGGAGAAAGCTCTCCTAGAACGGAAGTGCCGTGAGCGCATAGTGCAACTTTTGGGCATACCTCGTCTACGGGAACTTAATACAACATGGTTTCTGTCATTTAGACCAATCTGGCAAGATTGCACCTTACCTGTTCTACGCTGCCTGCTATGCGGTGAAGAATGCGTGCTAGACACCTGTCTAACACTCCCATCAGTCATGCCAACGGACATTGATACTCTGCTGGACCCGATAACGGCCCATGCTCTGTGTTGTCCCCAGAGGCTACCAATTCTGATGACGGCATTCCTTGAGATCTCACAGACGCTTCCTGCTGCTGCTGAGGTACGAGATGGATCAACAGGCACACAGGTAACAACGGACGCGAACATTGCTGCGGCATCCTATGCTGAGGGCGATGCTTCACATCTCTGTGCAGTCAACCTTCTAAATGAGGTATTCCAACTGTCACCGACATCGGTAGACGATCTTTTGTCTACAGGAATAGATGATTTCATGTTTACACCAGACCCATACACTGACTTTGATTCGGCTCACAGTGTACCAGGGAAGCAATGAATTTGGCCTCCATATTTTCAAAACAGAACAAAACTTCGAACTCTATTTTTTGAAAATACATGGCAATTCAATCTGCTTACAGTAGAACTATTCATATAAAACGGACTTCTTTGAATACTTCCAGGGACACATTGTCACCTTATTTACCACAATTTCATTTAGTACCATGATATGCAATGGCTTTGATTTTTGAAAACTTGTCAACCATTTTCATCATATGTCTATATTTCTGTTTATTCATTCATGTTGCATTTATTTCCAATATATGCTTAGAATGAAAAAATGCTTTAAAATGTACAGTACCTATTGCATTACATGTTTTAGCAACAGTTCTTTTAAAACTTCTTTTAATATGCTTTTAGAAAATGTTTTTAGCAACATGTGGTACTAAGTTTAATGTTTAGCATTTCATGTTTAGCATTTAGTTCTATCGTTCATTCGAAAGTGGAGTGGGTGTTGTATTCCGCTTTAGGTGTCCATATATAGGTTTTCCTGAAACATGTCCTTATATAGGCACAATTCGCATTGCCCTTATATAGGCATAAGATCCCAGTCCTTATTTAGGCATTAGCCATGCTATCCAAATACAGGCATGGTCACTTACATCCGTCCACCCTAACGTCACAACGAGTTCTTAGAAACCAGACCCTTAAGCTCTTGGGAGTTCCCCAGGCACAGGATTATTGATTTCTCCAAGAACTCATTTATTATGCATGAACCGCTATACCTTAAGGGTTCATTCCTGACGTCTTCCTCTGCCCGACTTTACGTCAATACTAACATTCCAAGGCACCTACCAGGTATAAATATACCTTCCCTTGCCCACGCAAGTAGAAGGAGACCTCGACTTTAGAGGAGCCCGTTTCCCGGCCTGACGCACTGACAAGAGACGCTGTCATCCCTGCTCGCAGAGAATCCAGCTCCCAGTGTTCTGACTCCCTTCGCGGGGTGTTAGAGTTCGAGATCCGGAAGGAGATTCCCACCTCTCTCATTCTCAAGGTATGGAGCGGACTAGAACCTAGAGGGACTCTTGGCATACCAGACTCTTGGCATACTATAGCATACCATACTATAGAATACATCACCTACTTCTTACCTTGCCCTACACTTAGGTTAGGTACACTGGGGTAGAACTAGTTTAGAGAAGCATCGTATGAGTACTCGCATTTTTAGCTTATGTTATTTATGTATATGAATATATGTCATAGCTAAAAGATAATGCTAGCGCAGTATTATTTATTTCTACTGCTTACGCTGTACATTATATATCTCGCATACTGTCTTGTGATCATAACAGCTCATATCTCTTACACGAGAAACAAGACTGTTCAATAAATCCTTTTATTGAAACGCCCGTCTATTCTTTCTGTGTAACTCTGAAGAAACTAAGCATGCACGATTAGCTGAGTGAAACTGTTCTCTATTGTTTCCACGATTCTGAGAGTGTTCCGATTCTAAAGGGAAACAAAGTTGTCATGTTTATGCGGTTGCCAGAAACTACTCCTTCTTGTTTACAAGGAGTTTCTAGTGGCCTCTGAGTTAGCTGGCACAAAGTAATTAAGTTTAATATACTCGATAGGGACATACTGACCTCAGTCCTATGTCGAATCTATAGGGTATATTATTCCAATGCGCAGAGCCTATTAGGGAAATAGGAACTACACTACAGCTACCCGATGCACTTGAAGCCCGAGTTTAGTATGCCCCTGCTCCCTCAACAATTCCCCCGCTGCCGCAGATGATGCCCCCCACCCCTTATGTTCGTCACAGCCTTGAATTAATTAATTGACAATGCTAATTTTCTCTTCCAGCACATGCGCAGCTACTGCCCACTTGAGACACAGGCTCATTGTCCGTTGGTCGCAAGAGCGAAAATCAGATATTGAGAATGAAGGTCTGTCTGACGCCCTTGTTAGGTGTGTGTAAACCTATTTCTTCCCTCTAGGAAGCTAAACTGTGTGCATTCTTCACTAAGCACATGCTAAGGCATTTCTGAGAAGTGCTCGGTGTCCTGTCTCTTTGAGGCATTGCTGCAGGCTCCCGTTAGTTGCAAAATGGACTGCTTATTTTAACTTACACTTAGAAACAGCAGGACGATGTAAGTACCAGTTTTGAAAAATGTCTTCAGCATTACGCAATAGATTTGCAAACTGCAAATAAAATGACTAAAAACTGGTTCTTGATCACTGTTCGCCATAACTTGATTTACATATGCATTGACTTTTAATTTTATTTAATTTACTTCTCCTATAAGAGTACGTATGATTCTTTAGGTAGCACTTTGGCAGGGCACATCAGACGTTTTTCCATTCTCAGATGACTGCCAAGGGAAGGAAGAATAGACAGAGATCTCATACATGTGCCATAAAGTTTCAATAATTCTAACAAATTTACGATGTACTTCAACAATCTAATTTTCATCTAAATTACAATAATCCATCATTATTTCATAGCCTCTGTTTCAGAAGAAGACACATACTGGTGCAACTGCGCTTCTGTATTAAAATTGTTGCCATGTATGTCCTTTGACCGGAAGCCCATCCATACTGCTTTGGGTAACTCCCTGCTGGGCGCATGCTCTTGGTGAAACTTTGGTCAGAGACGAGAGGAGTGTGCACACCGTTTCACGTCTGTTACAGACTTAAAATAAGTCCATAAGGCTGCATATACTTCCCCTATATCAGTGTGTTAATTTGTCACAACTGTGTGTCTCCTTTTCGAGCCCACTTCAGTGGGCTATTCCAACACTCACCAAGGGCGGGTGCGGGCCACCATTCTGCAACCTATTCGGCGAGGTTACGGTAGTGCCCCAGGAAAGCTGACGAGTGACACAGATACAAACAGTCCCTTCAGCAGCTAGTCAGGAAATCAAAGCTGGCTTCCCAGTACAGCACCTCTGCAAATTCTCGTGGGACGTGTGCAGGGAGTTAAGGACACATACTTAAAACAAATCAAAATGCTTGCGTCTGACAGTGTTTTTGAATGGGCCAGAGCTGGAAATGTGGGTATTTCCCACAGTAAGATTAAGATTGTGGTTGCATGCAAGTCATACAAGTTAGTATGGCTTGTGTTCAATTTAGCATGCGTAACATGTTATTTTGCATACACAATATGGGTCCTGGAGTGCTAGGGCAAATGGAGATCACTGGGCTGCAGTTATCAAAAAGTGATCGTTTATCGCTTGTGCCTTAGGGCCCTCAATACAATATGGCCACAGTGCTATAGTACTCTTAACTGGTTTACACTCCACCCTTAACTTAAACGTTGATACCTATGTCCCTGTTGAGGAGCTCAGACTTGATGCCTGCTCTCCAGTCCCTCCCGGTGAAATCAGACGTATTGCTCTAAATCCCTGTAATTGCCCCCTCGTTTCTGCTCAGTCACTGCCTCTACCATATTATAATTTGGGAAGCTCCCTCTGCGCCAGCTCCAGCCCCCTCCATGGCAGTATCCTGAATGCAAGAACAGCGTGCCCTATGTTCCAGCACCATGTATTCTAGCGTTAACCCTGCCACCAGTTGCTCTTCATTCGCATGCTCACACCAACCAGAACAAGCATTGGCATAGCCAATAGGTCTCGCCTTTGGCACCTTATAAGTGCTTAAGCTGCCAAAAACAAGATTTACAGCCTTGTTTTTAATTGCGCTCCCACTGCCTGTGTGAGCAAACACCAGGGGCTTTAAGGCGTTGTGGCATGTCTGCGGCGTGATTTAATTTTATTTTACTCTTGCTGCCAAACCAGGTTTTGGGGATGAGTGCACGTATTTTCTGTGAAAACACAGCGCCCCCTTTCAGTCGTCTACTTTGTGCTGTGGATTAAAGAAAGAGTTGGATGTGCTGAGTAGGGAGAGCGGTGAAAGCATGGCAAATGACACAGCAATACTCAGTGAAGAGTGGGTGTTTGCGAGCGGCCAGGGAGACCGGGACCCGGTAACAGATTTTTTTTTTAAAATTTGAGGTGAGGTCGTGTGCCGCCGCGCTAAATGCGATGTGCCAGGCCTTGCGGGTACTCAAATCGCAGTTTAGATTTCGGCTTTGCCAGGACTTGTTTGGTTAGCACCGTGTTTTCATAATGGAACATCCTTTTATGGTTCCTGTGCACAGTGAGTGCTTTGCTAGTTTTCGGCTGCTAACGCATGAACACAGCCTGGCCACGCTACTCAGGCTGCAAGATAAAATGTTTGACTGGCACCAATGTGCCTGAATGAACTGTAGCACATGGACCTGCACACGTAATGCAGCTGTGGCCGTGCCTGAGAAAGTGTTGGTGTCTTGGCCGAGAGCTGACGGCATTGTGGATCGCGGCTGCGGCTAATGACTTTCAGCTGCCACAGCTCGCGGTTCCCCTTTCTCCATGACGTCAATACGCCTTGGAATATTTAATATGGCTTTTGCCAGTTTGCTTTATAGGTGAATCACTCATTAGGCAAGCTGTCGTTAAGAAGTTTGTCCTACATCCAAATAACGTGTACTTTAACTTCGCTTTCTGGCTGGGGGAAGCCTCCTTTCTGATAAACTGTTTATGTAACGCGGGTCGCTGGGCTGAGTGTGAAGGAGCTCATGGGAACAAAAACAAGAGGAGGCGACACCCCAGATGCCAGATGGTGCAAAGCTAGAACAAACATTGGCCGCGCGGCCGTGAAACTGACACGGCCGCGCGGCCGTGAAAGTGAAAGTAATCGTGAGGAAGCGGGTTTTGGAAGTGCAAACAGTGGCTTTTGCTGGCGACCAGCTTGCGTTCACGCGAGCGTCCAGATGGCGAGGGAAGCAATATGGCGCCTGATCGCGCGTTCACGCTCGCGTGAACGCAGGCTAGTCGCCAGCAAAAGCCACTGTTTGCACTTCCAAAACCCGCTTACTAAAACACTCGCCAGAGCAGCGCATGCGCTGGCTCAGGCGAGACCTAAAAACGCTGGGTCCTAGATCACATACCCAATGTCCAAAAAGTACACCAGACGGTAACCAATCCCTATGTAGAAGAACTACTAATCTGCATATGCAAGCCTCCTGAGCGCGTGTCCCTGACCAGCGGACTCGAGCCCTCAATACCGAGAGAGCGTTATCCACTTAAGAAGCCACGGCGCACAGCCGTATCGCGCAATAACCACTCCACGCTGTAAGTTAGCGTAAAAGGCCATTTTATTAGGACAGGGTTGACAACCATATTTAAAGATAACATCAATAAACATCTAACAATCCCCAACCTCGGGTCTTTCATCCATCATCCACTCCCACACTCCAATTACTCACTCCTGATTCACTCAGCGACCTCTTCCCTTATAGCATTCGCTTCCTCACTTCTCTTTCAACCTCCTCCAGCATCTCCAGCCATCGCACTCCTGCATGCCGCACCCCCCTCATGCACCTGTATCCCCCTCCCCGAAAGGGTGAGTATGCCCGTCATAGACTCCCCACCCCTCCCAAGTACTGCTAGCACCAACTTCAACCCGTCCTAAACTGGCACGCTTATTTTAAGGCAAATACCCTTTCCCACTCCTAAAATCATGTAGGGTGGGAGGGTGTTCAAAACTTTCTTTAACCCTTCCCTAACGGCGCTGGGGACAGGAAGAGGATGAACTTCCTCCCCTGACCCCTATAAACCCTACCTTAACCCCACCCCCTAAACTACCTCACAACCTGTCCTCACTATCGCGCGAACACCCCAGGGGAAGACTGGTCTGCCGACCTCACTTCCCCTGGGGGCCGCATCGCGCAATAACCACTCCACGCTGTAAGTTAGCGTAAAAGGCCATTTTATTAGGACAGGGTTGACAACCATATTTAAAGATAACATCAATAAACATCTAACAATCCCCAACCTCGGGTCTTTCATCCATCATCCACTCCCACACTCCAATTACTCACTCCTGATTCACTCAGCGACCTCTTCCCTTATAGCATTCGCTTCCTCACTTCTCTTTCAACCTCCTCCAGCATCTCCAGCCATCGCACTCCTGCATGCCGCACCCCCTCATGCACCTGTATCCCCCTCCCCGGAACGGTGAGTATGCCCGTCATAGACTCCCCACCCCTCCCAAGTACTGCCAACCAGGGAACCCCCGGAGGGCGGTTACCTGCCCCACACAGCTCAAGTGCACCTTTCGCCCTCAAACCCGTCTGCACCAAATAGACTCGTTCCACAATTTACTGATGAGATCCCTCATTTCCATCATGTAATATGCATTACCCATGTGCGAAAGGTGCACTCCATCGTCGCAAAAAGCAGTGGCTCCTCAAGCCGCAAACCCACATGAGCAATCACTTTAATACCGTTGTTACCACAGAAAACTCTCATAGCTCGATTCAATTTCCGCCGCGCTTTTCTACTGCAGCGGGCTTCAGTGCCCCCGCCAAATCCTTCTTGGCACAAACTCAGTCCATACAATACAGGCGCCTGCCAGATTGCTCCTCATGGCCTCCAGATCCCGTTGCATCAAATGTAGCAGGGACACGCCGGATTGCTTGATTAAGTCATTCTCCCCAAGTGGATAACCAACATGTCCGGGCAGCCTCTTTGAGCCACTTTTCTTGTCAGCGAGGGCAACAATGCTCCCCAGCGCATCCCACTCTTACCCCACCAGTGGACCTCATGGTGGCTGCTCCGCAGGCCCAGGCTACGGCCATACACCTGCCTGTCCGCATATTTCGATGCCCAATGTACGAACGAATGTCCGACAATCCAGGTAACCGTCTTGGCTCCCGGACCCCCAACGCAACCTACGAAGAGAAACAAATATCAATACAACTGAACCAACACCCAACTACCCTCACAACACCCTTAAGGCCTACCCCAACTTTCGCCCTGATTCATTTTCGCACATAGCGTTCACAGCAGCGAGACCTCCATCGCCCAATCCGTTTAATCTTGTCCCAGGACCAACCCAGGCGCGCTGCCGCCGTTGCCGCGCCAATGCGAAAAGAATGCGTCCCATACCTAGCAGGGTCCCTACCCAGGCGCCGCAATGCCATTCTCAACACCGCCAGTAACTGAAAAGCCGTCACCCGCTTCAGGGAAGCATGACAAAAAATTTCACCAGCCCTTCTCTGTGTCCTTTGACAAAAAGCTCGCCACTCTCTCACCGGGCATGCCTCCACGCATCCGCTTTCGCCCAGCCACACCCACTTGCCCCTCCCAACCTGTTCCGTCTTGGAACGACCTAACCAAATTCCCAGACACGTCCCATCCAAACGCACGTCCTCATACACCCTACCAGCATTGCCCCTTGCCCCCACCAATTCTGAAACCCTGAACGCCCCGAAGAACATCCAAATCATACACAAACGGAACAATGCCACCTCATACTCATCATAACAACAATGCGACAACTCAGCCAACAGGCTTTGCAACCGGTCAAAAGTAATCGCCTCTCTAGGCACCTCGCCCCTGTCCCTCCCCCAACCTTTCAACATTCTACTCAGCAAATCCCTCTTAGCAGGATCAAAACCCAGGTACAACGTGCTGTAGAAAGAAATCCCCGCCAACTTCCCTGCAATCGTAGTCTGAGACAACCCTCTATCAATGCAGTCCAAAACAAAACGAAAGACTCCCTGTTCGCATCCTTGTCTGGACATGCGCCATGACTCACTGGTCCAACCCAGAAACGCGCCGAATTCAGACCACGCCAACCTGTAAGAGCGCCTCGTGGAGTCAGCTATGGATTTCTCAACCAGGCCCACCACTCTCACTCCCCCCAGGCCCAGATACCGTCCGGCACCTTGGTCTTGCAAGCCTCCGCTCCCGGCGCCAGACGTCTGAAACGCTGCCACTGCGAACGAGACAATGCATCCGCAACGTCATTGCTTGCACCTGGAACATGTTGCGCGCGAAACAGCACATTAAATCGCAGGCATTGCAGCATAAAACTTCGCAACAAACGCAACACACGCCGGTCTCTCGCTCTCTGATTGTTCACCAAGTCCACTACTGTCCTGTTGTCCACGTGGAACAATACCGACCTGTTCAGGAACTCCGGGCCCCACACCTCTAGTGCCACAAGCAGTGGGAAGAATTCCAAAAAGCAATGCTCCTGCCCTGTTTCAACCAATGTTCCGGCCACTGTTCCGCGCACCACCTCCCGTCCCAGAAGACCCCAAAACCAGAAGCCCCTGCGGCGTCAGAGAAAATTTGCACCTGCCAAACCATCTTCTCATCCACAAAATCCAGTGAGACACCATTGAAGTCAGACAGGAAACTCTGCCACACCCTCAGGTCCGCCCTGACCCCCATCGAGATCCTGACTCTGTGATGAGGGAGCACCGCCCCCGACATGGCCATGCCGAGACGTCTGCAGAAAGTCCTCCCAGCGCGCACCACCCGGCACGCAAAGTTCAAAAACCCCAGGAGTCGCTGCACCGTCCGCAGATCTATCCTTCTCTCCCCCATCACGTGTAGCAGAAAAACCTGCATGTCTGTCACCTTCTGTTCCGGTAACCGTGCCAACCAAGCGACCGAATCCAATTCAATGCCTAGAAATGTGAGACAACAGCTGGGCCCAGCTGTCTTTTCCGGAGCTAAAGGGACCCCAAATTCCAGGGCCAGTACTTGGAACTGACTAAGGGCCCACTCGCACTCCCCAAACCGCGCTCTCCCGACGAACAGAAAATCATCCAAATAGTGAGACACCATCCGATGACCGCACCTGCACGTAAATGCCCACTACAGAAAGGAACTGAACGTCTCAAACAAAGCACAGGAAACCGCACAACCCATGGGCAGGACCTTGTCAACAAAGATGGCCCCATCGAACTGCATCCCCAGCAGGGAGAAATCTGCAGAGTGAATGGGAAGGAGGTGAAAAGCCGACTTTATGTCACATTTAGCCAATTCAGCCCCCTGCCCACACACCCGCACCAGCCTGATCGCATCGTCAACTGAAGCGTACAAAACTCTGGAATCCTCCTCAGCAATGAAATCGTTCACAGATCTCCCTTCCGGCCAGGACAAATGATGAATCAGCCTGAACTCCCCGGGCTCGTTCTTGGGCACCACTCCCAAAGGTGAGATAATGAGGTCTGAGACTGGCCAATGATCAAATGGGCCCACAATCCTGCCTTCTAGTACTTCCTTCCGCAACTTAGCTGCAACCACACTCGGCAATTCCTTCGCTGACTTCAAATTCTCCGCCCATCTCTGTTCCCGGGGGCCCTGATAACCCACCCGAAAACCCTCCGTAAAACCCCAATGAATCTTCAATGCGGCCTCTCTATCGGGGTACCTAGAGAGCCATGGACCCACGGCCCCAACGTCAACCGGTGTAGGAGCCCTTGGGCCCAGCTTGCCCCCGCCCCTTTGTAGCCCGCCACTGCTCGGATGGCGTGGCCAAAGTGAAACATTGCGTGGGAGGGTGGCGTCCGCCACACTTGGAACACTCATGCTTGAATTTGCAGGGGTGTCGCGTGCAGAAACCCTTGTTAAAGTTCCAGCAGGCACCTGTGTTAGCCCCTGTGGGCTTGGGCGACTGACCCGTTGACCCAGTGTAAGTGCTCTGTCCTCCCGTTCCAGTGGAAGCGCCCTGCCCTCCCGCCCCAGACTGGGCGGGACGTGACTGAAAAGGCCGGTATGTGACCGGGAGGCCACTGGCCGTGTGTGTAGATGCCGACGACTGAGAAGAGGCCATCCACTGCAGCCAGAGTTCCTGGTCTACCTCCCCCCATGGCTTATCCGGATTGACGCTAATCCTAGCCCTAAACTCATCATCGTAGCTGAGCCACGCGAAACCACCGAAATGCATCTGGGCTTTCCGGATAATATCCATATACTTAAGCAACGCTATAGCCCTGTCTAAATGCTTCTCGCAATATATACTCGCGTAGATCAGAAACGCCGACGTCCAATTCTCCATATTCACCGGCACCCTCGGCCGCCTAGTCAATTCCCACTCCTCCTCCTTAGAACCCTCCTTGGCCTGTATCTCTCTGTGCAAGAGCTTGAAAACATCTACATACTCGTGTTTCCATATTCTGGACCTAGTCTTTTCAGATAAATGCGACCCCAGCGGCATCGCCAAACCCATGTACGGTAACTTCTTATGATGCTTATCGTCCCCCTTCCCATCCTTCCCATCTTGGTCATCTGTCTTGTCAGTCTGGACGCTTGCTCCCACCAGTTGTTTAACCCCCCCCCACTGGCTCCACTGCCACTTTGGCAGGCAATCCCGGGTCCCTCACAGACCCGTCCCCCACACCCACCGACCGGCAGGCCTTCTTCCGCCCCCCTTTAGGGCCATCATCCCAAGCGACCCACCAGGCACTCTCACCTGATAAATTCGTAGGTACCTCCCGGTCTTTCCCTCTGGCGTCCGCCGTCTTCTGGCTCGCCTTTCTGCCCCCACTGGTGCTGGCCTGTGGCGTCTGCAAAACACCAAACTTTCCTGTTGCCGTCTTGGCCCTCCCCCAATCCACACAGTCCCGCACCTTGCCTTCCTCCAACTCATCGCTGTCATCATCATAATCCAGTTGTTCCTCAATCGCAACCTCAACAGGCGCCCCCAGCACTTCACGCGCTGCCCTTTTCAGCCCCTTCCCTTTCACACCAGGCACAACCTCACAATCCGGCGCCGTTGATGCCCGCTCCCTCGGTGGAGGGCAGGCCGCCGCGGACCCCCCTACTGCTTTCGCCCGGCGTCTAGAGGCCGTCTTGCGCCCCGCCGGCCCACCCAGGCCTCTGCCAGCCTCCACCGCTGGCTTGCGCCCCCCCCCCCCAAGACCGTCTAAGCCTGAGGGGGCCCCAGCGCCATCAGGTCTCTGTGCCGTCATGGCAGTCCCTGCCTCTTCCACCCAGACCCACTTGCCTCGGGGCCCAGCCCCATTCCTCTCCTCAACAAAGTGCGCCGGAGGCCCGTCCCCCTTGCGCACCCCCAACCTGTCTCCCTGGCTGCGCTCAATAACTGCCACTTCCCTTCGGTCTCTTGGATAATGCGACGCTGGTCGCGAATCTTCTCTTCTAATGACATGCCTGCCCACCTATCTGCCAATGGCCCTGGGTTCAAAGTACCTGAACTTGGCCCCCGGGAAGGGCCGGGAGCACTGCCACCTAGGGGTTCTGAAGGACATTGTGGCGTGGTGACCTTGATGGGCCCTTTCCTTTGCCCCTCTTGAAGCAACCCCCCCTCACCGGCCTGCAAGATAAATCAACTGGGAAATCCCCCAGTCTCCCTCCTCCCCCCAGCAGACTCACTGCCTGACAACACGAGGGCAAAATCCTCTGTTGCGGGGTCATCCCAATCTCCCTCCTCCTCACTGGCGTCACTCAGTTCCCAAGATGGGGCCCCCGCTCCCTGCTCGCCAGCAGTCGGCGCCTGTGACACTCCGGGGGCATTCCTGGCAGCCTCTTCCCCAGACACATGCTGCTCCGCCAACATGGTCCCGACCCTCCTCCCCCCCGGCCCTGCCGTCGATGCTGGTGCAGCCAGAGCACCCTGCAACCGCGCGTGGAGGCTCTTACGCCGTCCCCCGCGCTTACCCTGTTCACTGTGCCCCATGCCTCGCCCCCGCCCAGACGTACCTCTTTTAGGCGGTGGTGGCTCTTCCAGACATGCCACCACCGCCGCGGCCACACCCGCCGACGCGGACCGAGGCGTGCGGGTCATCCCGACCCACGCCTGGTCCAGCACTCCGGGCCGCAGGAGATCCGCTCTCCCGGCCCGGCCCAGCACCAGTAATGCGGCGCGAACCGCCGCCGCGTCAGGCTCCGCCATCGCGTGTACGCGGTTGCGCGCAACGTCGTCTGGGGGCCTCACTCCAGCTGCTGCGGCGCTCTCCCAGGAATCGGGGCACTATACTACAAGAAAAGAAGAACGCCCCACCAGGTCAACCGGTGGCGCGACACTCCTGCCTCAATCGGCAGATTGGGCCTACAAAATTAACCTACACTGGCCTAGTAACTAACTGCCTAAACTCCTCAAAACTTTCTTTAACCCTTCCCTAACGGCGCTGGGGACAGGAAGAGGATGAACTTCCTCCCCTGCCCCCTATAAACCCTATCTTAACCCCACCCCCTAAACTACCTCACAACCTGTCCTCACTATCGCGCGAACACCCCAGGGGAAGACTGGTCTGCCGACCTCACTTCCCCTGGGGGCCGCAGTCTGCACACGTGCAGGCTGAGGAGACTAACAGACTCAGCGCCACTCGACAGTAATTCATTTTCCGTCCAGCCCGCATTCACTTTCAGTTTGCATGTCGATAAAGCGCTGAACAAAAGCCGAAGAAAATAAATAAATACAGCAGCCTATTTGACTCGGGGAAATTCATTTCCCCTCCGCGCAGGCTCGAGTGGCGGCGTCGGATTTAATGTTCTGCGAGGAGTGAATTGCTGCCTCTGCATTTCACCCCCCCTCTCCGGCCCAGAGGGGTGAATCTGCGGCCCCTCAGGAATCTTTTTTCTAAATAGACAGTCTGATAGATTCTGTGGGCTCGCAGGGTCAGGAGAATGCTTGATGGAAATCGGTTTAATGGCTTCCGAGCGGCTCTATTCGCTCGAGTGTCAGGAGGGTTTCATCTGCGGCGGAAAAAAATGTGGGATGAAGATAAAAAGCTTCTCATTTACATCTGCAAAATGTTCTTGCGGGCAGGACAATATGTCAACCCGTTCAAGAAGCTGCAAGAGGAAGGCCTTTATATCACCCGCCGCTGATGGGAACCCGGGCAGATCAGGGCTCCTATGTTTCATCAGTGGCGTAACGAAACTTGTGCCTCCCGCCCCCTGCAAAGCGCATGGGGGGGCCCGCCTCGGAACTCACTCAGGAGCTCTCAGGCCAGGGTACTTTGCTGAGTGGCTCCCTGGAGGATCTCGGACCCCTTTCTCCCCCTGCACTGCAGGGGCCTTTGTTACGCCACTTTACATGTGTTTTTATTTTGCACTGTCATTTCTCGGCTCCCGAAGCATGTGGGATAAACAGCTCTGGAGAACTGAGTTCCTGTATTAGTTATGGTGGTGCGCGTTTTACATAGTGCGTTGAGGGAGTTGTCTTTTTTGCACATTAAACACATCATAAATTGAGCTTAGGCTAACCTAGGTTGTGTTTACATCTTGCATCATCACTTACTGTCATATGTTAACTGTTGCTGTTTTTCGTGTTCCAAATAAAGAACTGCAAAACTCACACTAATAAACTGAGAGATGTTCCTAGAGACCTTTTCGCTTTCTAGCTAACCAAGGACATTTCAACTGTCCCAGGCTATTGCCACACAATGTATCAATTGGATTTCCAAACTAACTGAGAATGTTAATGTTTGCAAATTCAATGTAGTACCACGATGGGAGAATCTTAGAATGCATTTTGTAGTGAATTGTTTCCTATTGCTCGATTCCTATTGGTGCATTTCCTGGGAATCGTGCACATGAAGAATGTATTAATCTAATCCAATCCAAGATCCAATAAAAGGATGTGAAGATTTCTATGTGAGAGAGACCCTCCCCTCTTTAGAGGTGAATCTATACCGGATTTCGCTCAGAACTGTACTGCGTTCTACTTATATGTACGCTTTGCCACTAAATGATTCTCTATAGTATACTCTATGTAATCTGCCTGTTAATTTTTATACTAAGCATTAAAATGACAAACCTTGCCTGTCCTTCTTACAAGAATGTTATCACCTGCTACTTTATTAAATTGACTTAATTGAAGTGATAACTCCAGTCGGGGAGCACCAAAGTCTGTATCGGGACTACACTGCTTCCGGTCCTAGTTGCTGGCACCCAATATGAGTCGGATTTAAGGTAGTGTGGTCGGCGTTGATAGTTCTGGTAGCAGAAGTGATGGTTCCGATTGGAGCCGACCCAAATTGACAAACTAATTGACAGTAGAACCGAGTGCTGCACCTTCATGGTCCAGATGGTTTGCCACAAGATCAAAACTTGGCCCGGTTCCAACTCGATCCTGGTTCCAGAAAGATGAGGTGACTGAAGAAGAGCAAAGACATGAGTATCAATAGTGAATGTGTGCAAAATGCAAGAATGAAGTAGTTGCGGAGTAGTCCATGTTGGGAGTTGTAGGCATATAATGACGAATGCAGTGGACTGATTTTGAAAGCAATTATTATGTGGCTTTGATTGTATGATTCGTGGGAGCAATAATTATGGTGTTTTTGATCATGTTCTTGGATTCTTGAAGAGCGGTACCTCAAGTCAGAACAATGAACTGTTGAACTTGCCTGCTAGGTGAGGTGTACTGTGATGCGCTATCATACCCACCAAATTAGAGATGTAATCTTTTCTTCCACTGATGTATTAATGAAGCTCGGTGGTAGTTTGTTCCCTAGTGCATAGGGATTGGACGCACCAAGTATAGTGGCTTTCGCAGGTCGAAGGCTCACTATTGTATGGAAGTAGGTAACTTTATTATCGGTATTGAAACCTTTGTGTAGTTGAAACAGGCAAATGATGAAAACGTTGTAAAAGTGGCTCAGAAGCAGTCTGGTGGTATCAAAGTGTTGCCTCACTAAGGTGCTACTCAGGGATTGGCTGGCAAATACCCTAGCCATGCTGTGATAGGGTGATCTTTGACAGAGACACACTGGTGTTGGTGGATGGATTGTGTGCTCGTTAGTGTGGGCAGAGTGAGAGGTTAAAGTGGGGGTTGAACGAGACATTTCTGTAATGGGGAATCCCTTGTCAAAGAAAGAGAAAGACTTAAATAAGGAGGAAAAGTTCTCTCCCGAAGGCACTCCAGCCAGGAAAATGGCAGCGAAGAAAGTGTTACATACATGCATGTGGATTAACCAATAACACAAATATACATCAAAAGTTGGAGGACTTCGATTCCCATTCAGTGGTACCTTTCACCTCCCTCGGATAGAGAATTTGAGAAAAAGAATGTACAAATTAAAACCACAGCTGAGGCCCACGCAATTTGAAGCCTTAAACCTTTGGGAACAGATAGCAAGCAAAAAGAAAGAAGTTTGAACTAAAAATCCTCAGCAGGGCTCATTCCTAGAGAAGCGTGCAGGACGAGGAAAAGTAGAAAAAGTGGAGAGAGGAAGTTATAGAGACCGTTCCTCTGCTAAAAAATGAAGTGAAGAGAAGGCAAAGGAAGAACCAAAGAGGGAAATAAAAACAGAGAGTGAGAGGAAGATTCCTTCATAGATGACCTCCTTAGCATAAGACCGCCCCGTATAACGCAGTAGCTGCTTCATCAAGTGCCACTGCCCCACTATCGAGTGAGACGGGAAGGGTTGCGAGATCCCCTACAGAGGTCTGCACACCCCCAACTTATTGAGAAACAACTGTTCCATCCCTTGGTCAGACACCTGCACCCGTTGAAATAGGTACCATGTCTTTGACAGATGCCCTCATCAATCCCCCAGCTGAAACATCTGTTAGAACCATCCCAAGGAAACCTACCCCATATATACCTCAGGACTCAGCACTGAGGTCAGGAGGGGTGGCATTAGTTCCCCTACAAGGAAGGAACTCAGTTGGTGGTGGATAGGGGGCCGAATACTTGCACAGACGTTTCAGGTAAATCGCCAGGTGCAGGGCCGACCACACAGCGTGTAAATCTTGCGCTGCTGAAAACTGAATTTGAAGAAATTGTAAAGGAAATGTGGGAATGATTTTCTAGGATATTTTGGGGAGGATGAGGTGCTTCACTTGAGCAAGGAAGCTGCGAGAGTGACATGAGAGGCGCTGAAGGAAGTGACCCGCTTGGGGCCACCCGGGTCGCTAATAGACCACCTCTCAGCCTTCCATACTAAATGAAGAGTCGGAGGGACAGTGTAGAATATACACCAATAACTGTTTATTTGTATACACTCAGAGCGGAGCCCCTTCTGCACAGTCTCCAGGAGTGGTACAGAGGGAACTGAAGATCAGCAAGCATAGAGATACATTATGTACATTTCATGATTAGTTAAAAACACGCCCATAGTGGAATTTTCCAGGCAGATGCAGCTGGACAGTAAAATACAAAAAAAGGTTTCTGCTCTCGAAACCCAGTACAGTCCAAGGCCGTTGCACCCGGTACTACGATAAGGCTACCAGACAAGTGGGAGAGGGCCTCTATCTAGTGGGAAAACTATGCGCTGGCATTAACAGTTCTTCATTGCAGAAACAAAACTCAGCAAAGGGCATTTCTCAGAAATAACAAAGATTAGTTTGGCGTCTAACCATAAAATGGTGCAGCGAATGCTAACTTATACAAGGCACTGCGTAAGCATTAACGGGCCTAATCTAACAGACCCTCCTTTTAGCATGAGCTAAAAACATTTTCAAATGAGCAAAAATAAAAATGGAGCAGACAGCATCATCATAACAGTATCAATACGTCAGCAATTGATAGAGCATCAAAATTCGAAACATGATTAAGATAAAATTATGGGCACCCCTTATAATCAACATTAGGAAATGGTACAGCAAGAAGGGAAGAATCCTCAAATATCCCCTCATCAATATTCATCAGATCATCAATATCAGCCTGAATCATCATGGCGGCATTTGTAACATGGGCTGATATCTTTTCTTTGGGCATGAAAACAGTAGCACAATAAAAACAACAAGAAGGGAGACATTGTGTGAGGACACAACAGAGTACTAATACCACAATAAGGTAAATCAGTTGTTGAAGTATCCAACCCCAACTGCCAAAAAGAGACCAATTTCCACTTTTCATCCCCTGTACATTGTCGATTATATCCATAGTATGTTGCATTATATTTTTCTCCAAATTGTTTATGCCGACCACTGCGCATACACCACCACTCTTTGCCAAGATAAAATCCACTGCATATCTAGTCTGTTCTGAATACACCCACATGCTTTCTAACTGGGTAGTGATATCGAGCAAAGCTGCTACTGTGATATTGTTTCGAATTTGTAGCTTACATCCAAAATATTCCCTAGCTTTCTCGCCCCTGGCCATGGCAGTGCCACCCAATGTAAATATGGAGGAAAGGATGTATCCAAATGTAATTCCATTACTATAGCTAATTACTTCTAGATCTGTAACTCCTTCACAAAATTCTTTCGTTAAGGTCCTTTTCACCCATCTTGTTCTGGGTCGAGCATATTTACTTGGAACACCCAATGGCAACACCATCCCAAGAGCTACATCATCAGTACCATTGTGGACATTGGAATAAGACCCATTAGACAAAAAGTAAAACCCTGGATGTGCCTATATCGGTCCCTCATAATTCACTGCGGAGTATCTAGAGGTCATTTCCAAAGTGCTCAAATCATCTTTATTCACCAAGGGAACTGTATGTCTGAACAATATTATCCCGGAACAATTGATGTACAATGAAGTGTCCATGCTATTCACTATGGGGCAACAAGCAGGATAATAACCAGCCTCCCGGGGTACCGTCAACTCTTTGTAATGTCAACCCACCAATGTTATATTCTGCGCTTCCATATAGAAATTATCACAATATGTATTGTTATCGCAACCTGGGTAACCCATTCCCTGTGGCTTTTTATGATACAGACATGGTCCAGGATAACCAAATCCAAACAGCCCAGCCCAGCCCAGCCCCCGTTGTGAAAAGCTTGGGCATTAAGATCGACTCTGAGCTCTCTATGACCAACCAAGTCAATTCTGTGGTCGGAACATGTATAGGTCTTCTAAGACAGCTGAGGAAACTGGTTCCTCTTCTCTCAGTCTCGTCATTGAAAACTATTGTATCAGCAACTATTGTCTCGAGACTTGACTACGGCAACGCGCTTTATGTCGGGCTCCCCCAGAAACTCACTAACAAATTGCAGGTGGTACTGAACGACGCAGCCAGGCTGATCTTCAGGCTGCCCAGAAGAACTCACGCCACTTCCTTGCTGCGCAAGTTGCACTGGCTGCCTATCAAGCAAAGAGCGAAGTTTAAGGGACTGTGCATCACCCACAAAGCTCTACACGGACACGCCCCAGGGTACATAAAAGAACGCCTACTCAAATATGTGCCAGGGCGCGCGCTGCTCTCAGCAGAAGCCGGCCGGCTGACCTGCCCACGATGTAACACCACATCCAAAGGGGGACGAGCGTTCTCGGTCCTTCTGCCACAACTTTGCAACCAGTTGCCCGTTACTCTCCATAAAGAACCCGGTCTTCTTCCCTTTTGGAAACAGCTAAAAACTATTCTTTTTAGGGAAGCATTAGATACGGCCTAAGACCTTTCAGTACCATGGAGACAATGCCGCCTTTGACTGTGTTTTACTTCTTCCAAAGCGCTAAGAGACCTGTCGGTGTACACGCGCTATACAAGAGCAAATTAACATAACATAACACTCTCCTTACTTCTGCAAACTGGAGCGGTCAGGTATACGTATAATTCACAAGTGACAAGGTATATGCCTTCCAAAGGCTAGTGACAGATCGAGTGGGATAACAAGCGGTCCCTTTCCCAAAGAACCTCTTATGCGTCTCTACAAACACATTACTCGGGACAGCCCTTTTATTGCGTCTCGGGAAAATTGTTTTGCCTGTACTACGTGTGGGTACACTATATGCATCCTCCAAAAACCACGACACCCCACATAGTATTATTATCACCAGTATCAAGAGAGCAACACATGTTGTTTTACTCCGCTTTGACCAAATCACATTACGTTGTACAATGACAATTGGCTGCTCCTCCTCGGTAACCTTCCTGCCAAAAGGATGCATAGTGAATTTAAAAGAGAAAAATGCAAGAAAATATAAAAGTTCCCAGTGTCCATCAGAGCCTCACTGGCACAGGCTCCTATTGTCCATCAATCAGTTGGCGCTTTTGAGCACCGGCGGTGGATCTTGCTCTGTCCTAAGCTCTTCTCCTAATCTATCCCACGTCGATAAAGATGGTATACTCTCAGAGTATACTTTTTTTCCCTAACTAATGTTTAAACAACAAAAACAAGGCAAATGCAGATTTTTCACTTGTTCCAATTCCTCGTTGGTACTGCTACTCAGTACTGCCTATTTTGTACAGTACATCCCTAATCTTTTTCTCCTTAGATTCAGTAGCCCTCGGCCGAGGACGCAAATTGTACCTGGCAGCCCCAGGCACTGTGTGATCACTGAACAGAGGCTCCTGGATAGCTCGTATTTCTGGTGGGACAGCCTCGTTCAGAACATCGTCGTTCTCCTTCTCTGTTTGTGTCCAGATTAGTTGCGCATCACTGAAGGGGACAAATCTGGGCACTTGCTCACATTCAACATCTCCTATTCCCTCCTTGACCCACAGGTCGTATGGCAGTGGCAAAGGTACCCTCCGGCAGTGGGTAGCGTGCACCCAGCTCTTTCGACCAGCAACCTTCACAGCCATCTGCGTCACCCACAGAACTTGCTCAGGACCTTTCCATCAGAGCTCCAAACTTTTCTTCCTCTGAAAATTCCTTACTAAGACGTAATCACCAGGCTGGGTGTTGTGGCTAGGTCCCTCTGGTTTAGGAGGTAGGGACTCTTGCACCTGTTGGTGAATAGAACGCAAACTTTCTGTCAATTGCCCAAGATAATCAAGCAGTACAGGATATTCAGTGTCAGAAAATCGCTTCGGACGAGGGACACCCCAGACATTTGTTGGGCGCCCGAAGACAATTTCGAAAGGAGATAAACCAGTTCTAGAATGTGCTGTAGTTCTAGTTGACAAAAGAGCTAGCGGGAGAGCATCTGGCCATTTCAACCCTGTCGTCTCTTGAATGTTTGCCAATTTCAGTTTGAGAGTACCATTGTACTTCTCAACCAAACCTGCTGACTGTGGATAATTGCAGCATGAAATTTCTGTTTAATGTGCAAGCCTTCACACACTAATCTAATCACTTTCCCATTAAAATGAGATCCGTTATCACTCCAGATAATTTGAGGCATACCAAAACGAGGAAAATACTCTTTAAGGAGTACCTTTGCCGTTGTGGTGGCTGTATTGTCTTTAGTAGGGTACGCCTCAACCCATTTACTGAAAGTGCATAAGTGCATAACCACTAGGACATACTTGAGATTATTGCAACGTTCCAACTCAATAAAGTCCATTTGGAGGACTTCAAAGGGGAATGTAGGTGGTGCAAAATGCCGGTTGGTGTAGGGGTACCCTTCCCTGGATTGTGCATCATACAAATCATACAATTCTTCACTAAATGTGTAGCTGTTCTAGAAATGTTATCATTGCACCAAAACGGAGCCAATAATTTACAAATGCCTTTTGCACTAATATGAGCTGAGCCATGAGCCACAGGAAGCACATATGCATCATGTAACAGCCATTTCTGTTCTCCAGACTTGTCAATCTAACACCCTTCATCATTTAATTGTGCCGTACTTTCCTGCCATGTCGCTAGTTCTTCTACTGTTGCCTCACTTTGTATCTCTTTCACACTCTCAACCGTATTTTCAAACATGGCGTTCTATGGAACCCATCTAGCTGGACCTGCAACAAACATTCTCTTCATCTTGCTTCGAGCAGTTTCCTTAGCTGTCTGATCTGCAAACGCATTTCCTCTACCTACATCATCTGTTACTTTCCTATGTGCGCTGCACTTAATGATCGCCATCTTCTTGGGGAGTGTTAATGCAGATAATAACTGCAGTATAAGATTGCCATGCTGTGTCTTGGTGCCATGAGAAGTAAGGAACCCTCTCTCTGCCCACAACTGCCCAAAATTATGTGTGACCCCGAATGCGTACTGGCTGTCTGTGTAGATATTGACAACCAAACCCTCACTTAATTCGCAGGCTCGTATAAGAGGCAAGAGTTCTGCCGCCTGGACGGACTGATATGGGACTCGTGATGTTTCCACCACCGTGTGCAAAGTAGTGATAGTATAAGCTGCAGTAGTCGTGCCATCTGGCAATTTAAAATGAGCCATCAACATATAGTTCTCCTTGGGGATCAGACAAGGGAACATCAGTCAAGTGTACCCGTCCTCTCGTCTCTAGCCGACCACCTCTCAGCCTTCCATACTAAATGAAGAGTCGGAGGGACAGTGGAGAATATACACCAATAACTGTTTATTCGTATACACTCAGAGCGGAGCCCCGTCTGCACAGTCTCTAGGAGTGATACAGAGGGATTTGAAGACCAGCAACCATAGAGATACATTATGTACATTTCATGATTAGTTAAAAACACGCCCATAGTGGAATATTCCAGGCAGATGCAGCTGGACAGTAAAATACAAAAAAAGGTTTCTGTTCTCGAAACCCAGTACAGTCCAAGGCTTTTGCACCCGGTACTGCGATAAGGCTACCAGACAAGTGAGAGAGGGCCTCTATCTAGTGGGAAAGCTATGCGCTGGCATTAACAGTTCTTCATTGCAGAAACGAAACTCAGCAAAGGACATTTCTCAGAAATAACAAAGATTAGTTTAGATTGTCTTTAAAATGGCGTCTAACCATAAAATGGTGCAGCGAATGCTAACTTATACAAGGCACTGCGTAAGCATTAATGGGCCTAATCTAACAGCGCATGCGAGGATGGAGAAGGTGGCTGATGAATGTGGAATTGATAGAACTAAGTGAAATAAGCTACGGAAGAATGCTAGGATGGCAATTGCTGAGAGAGCTGCAGGTGCTGAAGTTGAGAGGGTTGAGGATACATATGAGGGAACTGCTCGAAAATATCCAGGAATGGAGCGATATTGAGAAATTTAGAGAATTATGGTCAAAGAAAGAGAAGGTTAAGGTAAAACAAAAAGGAGCAGGGACAAAGGAATAAGAGGAAGGAAATACAGGGAAAATGGCAAAGGAGTTTCCCGTGCGTGAAGTACAGGGAGGAGGCAATGTACATGTCCCATGGTCACAATCAGACCTTTTCCATTTTACGAACACACTTCCAAAGCTTAGAGAGAATCCTGATAAATGGTACTTTAGGATTGAACAGTATGTGACTATTTCAAAGATTTTGTGGGAAGACTTGGACGTGGAGTGTAAAAGATCAGTCGATTGGCCTATACAAGAACTGCCTCGGGTGGCGGGGAAAAATGTCGCTTCACCACATTGTTAAAACCAAAGAGGATGAGATCATAAAGCACCTGAAGACAAAGGTTCCCCAAAAGGAGATGAATCGGCCTGAAATGTTCCCAACCTCTCGAGTAAAAAAAAAAATCAGTACATGCTTATTTCAAGAGAATGGTACAGGTGTATAGGGAGCACAGCAGGATGAATGAGCAGAAGGGAGACAACATGGGAGCGTTTCTGGCATCCTTTGTGTATGGACTAAGGCCAGAGAGTAGCAATAAAATCGCCCAAGGGGGTCCTTTGTTGGCAAAGCAAGCCTGTTGATGAGATCTTACAATACGCAAAATATTGCAATGACACATTAGAAGCAAAATGAAAAGAGCTTAAAGTGAAGTTTATGATAAACACAGCTAGTTCAGAATGGAGGGCTTAAGGGACTAAAAGTTCAGTTCCAGTGACCCTAGCTAGACCCAGGTTTCAGAGCAGTGATTTACGAGTCTACTCGCACTACAGTGGGACTGTCCGAGGAATGGGGAGAGGTCGGGGGAATACAACAGGGACAAGCATAAGTGCCTTAAAGAAGATTACACAGTGTCACAGTTGCAATAGGGTATTGTGACCAATTCCCAGAGGATGAGTTTGGCAGGTCAGGGACAGATTCCCCCTATACTCTGACCCCCTATAGCTGCCCCAAAAGCTCTAAATTCTGAAGTTCTGCCAAATTCCTTCAACCCAATGCAGATGCAAGGAGGTATTTACCATCCTCACCCAAACCCCCAGGGTACCCCTAAAACGATGATCTCACAAGGAAGCCTAGTTCCTATGATGTGCGAGACCTCCATGGATCTTAATCAGGGCCAATGACGGTGCCTGAGGGGGGAAGGAGGAGTGAGTACTTGGCACAGTCCTGGAAGTGGATCATATGTGGATGGAGAGCTCAACGGACATCCTGAATCTTTCCTAATAGACTTAGGAGCCACTTGTTCAACAGTTAGAACAGTTGAGGTCCCTAACCTACCCCTACTGGGAAAAGGAGTCCAAGTTGTAGGCATTAAAAACCAACAGTGTACAAATCCAATCACAGCCCCTGAAAAAATAGGAGCCTTCAGAGAACAGCATCAGTTTGTAATTTGTGACTCTAGTCCTATAAACTTGTTAAGACAAGATCTTCTCGGTAAACTCAACTGTGTCATCTATTTCACACAGGATGTGGGTCGGAAATGAAAAAAGAGGCAGCTGACGCTGAGTTTAAGTTGCAGTCTCCGGAACCTGCATTACAACAGAGGATTTACCAGGAGATCTGAGAGAAACAGTTAAGGAGGAAGTCTGGAATTTTACGGGAAAAGAAATTGGGTTGATTAAAGGTGCCAAGTCACTTAAAATCACCCTCCATCCTAATGCTGCTTTCCCACAGACTGGCCCTTATAAAATGACCACAGAGGCCATTGCAGGGATCACCCCCGTTATTGAGAGCATTGATAGAACAAGGCATTTCGAAGGAATGTATTGGGAGTCCCCAATCTTGGCCTTACAGAAAGTAAATAAAAAGTGGAAGATCGTATATGACCGCCGAAAGATTAACCAAATTGTCGTTCCATGCTATCCTGAGGTAACAAATCCTGCTGTGATCCTGTTCCAAATTCCCCAGAGGGCGAATGGTTCACGGTCATGGCCCTTTGTCAAGCCTTCTTCTTGGTCCCGTTACAAGAAGAGAGACTGGTTTTATTCATGCTCCGGTTCCAAGGAAGACCCTCGTGTGGTGTTGCGCCCACATAAGGGTATACTGAAAGTCCATCCTATTTCAATCAGATACTTAAAAAGAACTTGAATTCTCTGCAATAAACATGCAGTTCAGCGTTAATTCAATACATCAACGATCTCCTTATCGCTTCGATGACCAAAGAAGCTTGCAAGCAAGACACAATTGCTCTATTCGGTCACTTGACTGAAAATGAGCATACGGTCCGACCTGAGAAATTACAATACAGCCTGAGAGAAATCATGTACTTGGGACATCAGATAGAGAAGGGAGTGAGAAGAGTTTCCCATGAGAGCAAAGAGACAGTCCTTAAGATGAAGTTCCCAACCACCCAGAGGGAGGTGAGGATGTTTCTGAGCATGTTTAGCTACTGCCGACAATGGATCCCAAACTTTTCCTTTGTGGCGAAGCCTTTGATAAGGCTGATGCACACTGATGTCAATGACCTGGTACCAAAGAATGATTAAAGCATGGAAGCCTTTCATGAGCTCAAAAATCTGCTTTGTAGTGCACCTGCTCTTGGAATGCCAGACTATACGAAATAATTTGTGCTCTTTTGTCACAAAAGAGATGGGTGTGCATTGTCTGTACTAACACAAGCCCGTGGTGGGACTAAGCGCCCCATCGGCTATTTCTCAGCTACACTTGATCCAGTGGCTGCAGCATTGCCTGGTTGTCTCAAAGCGGTTGCAGTGCCAGCAAACTGAAGGGATAGTGATGGGTTACCCCTTTAATTGTAATGGTGTCCCATTCCATAGAGATCCTCATGACACGTACCAGAACTCAGCATTTAACAACAGGGGCGGCTGGCACAGATCGAGGGTGGGGGAGAGTTGGGGGTAAAGAAAAAAAAAATAAACTTACCTCCTCCCCATGTCTTTCCACCGTCTTCTCTCCCGGCACAGAAACAGAGCACCCAGGCTCCCCTAAGCCAATCACAACGCTGCAATGTGATTGGTCTGAGTGGCGTGGTTCGGTGCTCAGGTGGGAACCGGCGGCCAAACATTTATGCGCACTTGCATATTGCCTACCACTCCTTCCCCTGCTCTGAGAGCAGAGCAACCCCTTCCTGCCCCGCAAAGCTGCCACAGCAGGAAAAATAAAATGATAATACTGAGTTATTATCATTTTATTTTTCCTTTATTCACACTGCTGAAAAGCAGTGGGGTGACGATCCTCCGCCTTAGCAGAGGAACCGCCACTGTTTGACAAATAGCCGCATAACCCATTATGAGAGAATCATTTAAGCATCAGAAAATGTTTCTATCCGGCAATGTAGCATAATAAACCCTGCTTCTCTGTTGCCAACCCCAGAGGGAGATGATGAGGGGGATTTCGACTGTGTCAGCGTCACCGAGTTGTGCACAAAGCCAAGACCCTATATACTGGATGTTCCTCTTCCTGAGTCCAATCATAGCCTCTTTGTTGATGGGTCCTGCCTGAGGGATCGACGTGCATTTCAAGAGCCGCTTATGCTGTGCATTCCCTGAGAGGAGTCGTAGAAGCATCCTACTTGTGCCATGTAACGTCCACATAAGTGGCTGAACTGATTGTACTTACCCAAGCCTGCTGTACCTCTGAGTGCTCGCAGGTCACTATTTATACTGTCAGCAAGTATGGGTTCGGAGTTGTGCATGACTTCGGCCAGTTGTGGTCAGGAACGGGCTGTATTTTCAAACTTGTTAGAAGCTCTGCAAATGCCAAGAGTGAGTGCTGTGGTGAAGTGAGCTGGACACAAGCTGTAATGTTTTTGTCACCAGAGGCAACCGTTATGCAGATGAGATTGCCCTATACTGCGCTCTTGAGTCCAGTACCTTCCATTTGGACAGACCATGTAATGTGGAAGGAGAGACTGTATCCAATATATTGCTGAATATTGTGCATACCGTTAATGAGCTTATAACATACTGCCCCTGAGTTACATATGGCCAAATGGGAAAAGATGGGATGTGTAAGGGACACCGGTAACATTTGGGTATCTGTAGAGGGAATACCTGTTCTCCCTGATTCCCTCCTGCCTGCGATGGTGTGACACATGATTGGTCCAGCTCATTTGGGGAGAGATGGGATGGTGTTCACCTTCCGATCTTATTGGTACAATCCTCATTTCAGATCAATGGCAAACAGTTTTTGCCAGCGTTGTATCATATGTCAGAAACAGAATGTGGGCAAGATATTTGCTGTGGACATGAGTCATATTGGAAAGTCTGATGGCCCTTTAAATCATTTTCAAATCGACTTTGTGGAGATGCCCAGATGTAACCAATTAAGGCATATCCTTGTCATCGTATGCATGTTCTCACGATGGGTTGAGGCATATCCCCATGGCATATGTGACCGCCTAACATTCGCAGAATTATTGCTGCGGGAATTGATACCACGCATCAGGGTGTCAGTTCATCTTGAATCGGATCAAGGAGCACACTTTAAGGGCGAGATAATCCATTTATTTTGTATAGCCTTAGGAATTTACCAGAGATTTCACTGTAGTTACAGACCCGAGGTGTCCGGTATTGTCGAAAGATTGAACAGAATGATCAAAGCTAAATTGGCCAAAGCTTGTGCCTCCATGTCACTGATATGGCTTGACGCTCTTCCTTTGGTGCTCATGAGTCTCCGTAGTACCCCCGGTAAAAGAACTGGATTGCCACTGCATGAGATGGTGATAGGGAGAACCATGCGAATACCCTCTGTCCCGGCAGCTGCCTTTGTGAATATCACAGATGACCTGGTCCTAGAGTACTGCAAGGAATTGTCTGACGTGGTGCGTTCTATCCCTAATCAGGTCGATGCTGCTACTCCAGCTGTTTGTGGGTTCCCAGGGCATGACCTGAACCCTGGTGATTGGATCCACATTAAGAAGCATGTGCGAAAGTCTCGTTTGGAGGAGCACTGGAGAGAACCCTACCAGATGATCCTAGTTACTGACATTGTCATCAAGTGCGCTGGTCTGCTGAACTGGATTCACGTCTCCCATACTAAAAAGGGAAGGCAAGAAGAGGAAGAAGAGGAGCCAACATCCACTAATTCCTTGAGTCGCACCAGGTTTGAAGTTTCTGAGATGTCGGAAGAAGAGGAAGTCCAGGCTGAGGGTCCAGGTCTCCACTGGACGAACATCACACAGAGCAAGAGGGCGATGAGTGTTGTCGTCCCAATGGCCACTGTGATACCGACCACTGGATTGAGAATTTGCATCCACCGTGATGATGGAAATTCGTGGAAGGCTTAAACTAACCTGCCGCAGCAAATCTCATAAGGAGTAGAGTCGGGGCAGGGAAGCTTGACCTCAGAGAGTGAGTCTGCCTCATCAGAGCTAGAGATTTCAAGCACCTCGAACGGTCGAGGCCCAGCTGAAGACAGCTGGCCAAAAACTGCAGCTCCCAGAAGGAGAATGTTGACACCCAAGAAGAGACCAGAGACGATTAGGGAAGACAGTTAGTTCGACGAATACGAACAAATTGACCAGATTGACATTGTGGATGAAAGCCTAGACTTGGTGTATACCAAGCGACCCAAATGAGAAAGAAAGATCAATTGGAAGTATTCAGGTCCAGACTGGACGTACCTTGCCAACATCAAGTTTGACTGATGACTGTCCAATGGACGTTTACGAGCCTTCCTGAGACGAAAAGATACCACGACAGGAGTCTATTGACGCTTACTATTTACAAGAGATGAAAGAACGGATCAAGCGTTGGGTAACGGTCAGAGGACAGTAGCTCCTTTAGGCCTCTGTTTGACACAGAATAAAAATCCCAGTAGCTTTCGAGATAGGGTAGAGACAATAGCATTATAAGTAGAGAACTGACAGCTCCACTAAATACTTCCTTGATCTGATTTAGGTTAACATGGTGCAGCAACACTGTTTTCCAGTTGCCACTTCTGTTTCCATGCTTGGATGACTGTTGGATTATCTATTTGTTGGGAGGGGATATCCCTCATGCCAATGCACTCTACCTTTGAACCTATAGTTAGACATTCCCCTCTGAGTAAAGTGTCTCCCCTTACCAAGCATGAGAGTGTGCATAGTTATAATGTATATTGTCAAATGCCAGCAGAATATGTGAAGGTCACGGAGGTGGAGGTTGTTTTGTCTGTTCTCATCTCCCAGCCTCTGTAGCCATAGGTGCACCGTATTTCCACTTAACCCTGTCCTATTTTTCCTGTTCAGTCTTCTTAAATCTTTTCTATCGTCAGGACTCTCAAACTGTTGTATTCTGATTTTGATGATCCACAAGAGGAAGTACAAATCGTCCATGGTGAAAATTTGTATTTGTGAAGCTACAAACATATTTCTAGCTCTTATCAAAGGTATAAGTCAAGGGATCAGCGTGTATATGATGAAATTATTTTCCCCATTGAATTAACGTAAGTACTACCAACCAGAGCATGCATAATGTAAATTGTAAGATTAACCAAGATGAGCGGGTATTCATAGATGAATTGAATGAGAGGATACTGATAGATGAAGAAAGAGAAGGAATGACTAGTGCTTAATATGTCATTGGGAAAGGCAAAGAGACACTAAAGGAACCACCTCCTAGATTGAATGTTGAGGTTACCAAGAAGGGATCTTTATGCATCCTGCGACAGCCAAAGGGAAACAAAACTGTTGAAAACCTAGGATGGAGCAAATGCGAACCTAACTATTTGGTGAAAGAAAAGACCCACAATTGATGGACGGAATGCAGAACAAATCAAAACATTCTCCCCCAGTCAAGAGATCTGGGTTAAATCCATCATTCTTTTGCTCACCATGCCACCCCAGTTTGGACATGGCCATATGCAAATCAGTCTTGACCCTGTGCCTCATGGGAACAGTCCAGCCCGAACTGCCAAGTCAGGTCCTCCCTGGACCGGAAACAAGCATCCTAGGACCGGTTTCGGGGTTTCACCCCTCTTCAGCCAGGATAGCTTGATTCCAGTGGCACAGTGAGCCCAGGACCCACGTCTGGGCAAACCTGGCGCACTTAGGGCGAGAAAGCAAAAGACACACAATTGATGGACGGAATGCAGAACAAATCAAAACATTCTCCCCCAGTCAAGACTGATTTGCATATGGCTGGGTTCAAACTGGAATGGCATGGTGAGCAAAAAAACGATGGATTTAGGCCCAGATCTCTGTACTGGGGTGAATGTATGACATTGTTCTGCATTCTGTCCATCAACTGTTGTTTTTGCATTTGTCACCCCGAGTGGGACGGGTATGCCCAGACGTGGGTCCCGTGCTCTCCATCCACTGGAATCAAGCTATCCTGGCTGAAGAGGGTGAAACCCTGAAACCGGTCCTAGGATGCTTGTTTCCAGTCCAGGGAGGACCTGGCTTGGCAGTTCGGGCTGGACTGTTCCCATGAGGCACAGGGTCAAGACTGATTTGCATATGGCTGGGTTCAAACTGGAATGGCATGGTGAGCAAAAAAGCGATGGATTTAGGCCCAGATCTCTGTACTGGGGTGAATGTATGACATTGTTCTGCATTCTGTCCATCAATTTTTGTTTTTGCATTTGTCACCCCGAGTGGGACGGGTATGCCCAGACGTGGGTCCCGTGCTCTCCATGCCACTGGAATCAAGCTATCCTGGCTGAAGAGGGGTGAAACCCCGAAACCGGTCCTATGATGCTTGTTTCCAGTCCAGGGAGGACCTGGCTTGGCAGTTCGGGCTGGACTGTTCCCATGAGGCACAGGGTCAAGACTGATTTGCATATGGCTGGGTTCAAACTGGAATGGCCTGGTGAGCAAAAAAACGATGGATTTAGGCCCAGATCTCTGTACTGGGGTGAATGTATGACATTGTTCTGCATTCTGTCCATGAATTTTTGTTTTTGCGTTTGTGAAAGAAAAGACCTTCTTAAATTTAGATACAAGTATAAAGGGGATCTATTATGTGTGTGGTAAGTCAGCTAATTTTCAGCTACCACATAACTGGACAGATAGTTGTTATACAGCCTTAGTTTTCCCCAGAATATATTGATCTAACAAGTTAGACTTTCCTCTTGAACAATAGATAAGGAGAGGTAAGCGTAGCTTTAAACAGATCCTTGGTGACAACTTTAGAGCGTTCATCCCATCTATAGGAGACTCAAGGAATGATGAAAGATTAGAAAATGATCTACTTTAGTTGACCCGCATGCCATTGATACAGTGGGAGCTTTGGCAGTAATAAACAAGCATTTGCAATGCACTAGGTCTTGCATTTGCTAGAGTTTGCGCTATTGGCATTGTAAATTACAATGGCTTTCTTTAAAAAAAAAAAAACAATTATTGAGCAGAAAGTAACATAAATACATTGCGCAGTAGTTTAAAGTGAGACAAAAAGAAAGAAAAGAGAACCTATTCCAATTCATTTCAATCTGATCCAAATCGATTAGCCATGATGTATATAAAAATTCTCCTTATTGGATTAGGACAGTACAAAGTGCAATCGTATTCAAAGTACAAAGTGCTATATTATCGGTAGAACCTGGTTGGGAACATGTGTTCTACTCCAGAAACAAATACTATTACAATCTTTAGAAACACATGTGCAGTTAGCAATTTAAATACAAACGTACTACTCAAAAATATCGATTACTAAACATGCTTACTCGAAGTGCAAAGTGTGATATTAAGGTAAAACCAGGTTTGAAACCTCTGTTCTGTTCCATAAGTATACACTATTAGATCTTTAGAAAAACATGTGCAAATAGCAATTAAAGTGCAAACGTGCTGCTCCAAAATACCGATGACTAATCATGTTAACCTTACATTATTTTTCCTTCCCTTCCTGTCCGTCCTTCCTTTCCCCTTCTTTGTCCTTCTCTTCACTCCTTATCCCCTTCTCGTCGTACTATACAACATATTTTGGATTAACAAGTATTTTCTTCATAAATAACATTAATTCTTGACGATAAGTGCCTTATGAATAAAGTGCATTAGCGTACAGAAACTACACAATGGAGTGCAGAGCTAAGGTACAATGATAACGATTAGTGCCTTGTGAATAAAGTGCATTAGTGTACAGAAACTGGGCAATGGAGTTCAGAGCTTAGATAGAACCGGATTCGGAATTCTTGAATATAGTGCTACCCACTAATTCTCAAGCCTCTTATCGAATACTTTTCCCATTAGTGGTCTAAGCTAGGAGCCCAATTCGCCATGTTTATGAGGGGAGCCATATAGCATTTTAACCCAAATCGGGATCTTCTCTGAAATATTGCCAAATAGCATTAAACCTTTTAAGTCTCCCCACACGCTTTGCAGATGGTTCCTCAAATTTCATGGTATGACACATTTTATCCTTCCAGCTCTGGATTGTCGGGACCTTAGCAGTCCTCCAATACTGGAGGATAAAAGAATGTGCAATCGTCAAAGCTATTGAAATAAAATATTGTTGGCCTTTTACAAATTAACGGCTCCTTTTTGAAGCACCAAATAGTGCGAGGGTGGGCTCTGAGACTATTTGACTGATTGCCTCAAACAACTTCTGCCAGAAATCAACAAGATGAGGGCAAGAATAAAACGTATGGAGCCAACCTCCTTCCCCTTGTTTACAGCGAAAGCAATTATTCGAGACCACTGGATACATTTTATGTAAAATTTCCGTGGTATAATATGCCATACATCTAGACAGGAATGGCGTTCTCTTAAAATTTGCTGCCTGAAGAGATTTATCTCCTATCTCAGCAATAGCATGCCAATCTCTCTCTGATAGATAACATTGAGTTCTCTCTTCTACCCTGGAAAAAACCTAATTAAATCAAACGGTAAGGAGAGATCTAGCAGCACTCTGTACCAATTTCCTATACCAAGCAATCTGCTCTTCACCAGAGCTCTGCTGATTGCATGGAGGTCGTAGCTTTCACTTTTTATTGTAACCTGCAAAAAGTGTTTAATCTGGTGAAAACTTAAAAAATGTGGTGTGCATTGCTGATTGCTCCTCAGTATTAATTCTTCCCAGGAGATATATTTGCCTCGAGCTAAAAAATGGACATATGTCTTAAAACCTATGCGAGAGTTTGAGTTATTTATGTGTTTTGAAAACCTGCAAGCGGTGCGTAAACGCGCCAGGTTTTCTTAACACATAAATGAAAGCCGTTGTCTTGGTTTTAAGACAATGGCTTTCCTTTATGTTTTAAGAAAACCTGCATGTTTACGCACCGCTTGCAGGTTTTCAAAACACATAAATAACTCAAACTCTTACAAATGCGAGACCTATTACATTGCAAACGCGTGGCTTTTGTTTGCAGTTTTTATATAGCGCGAACTTGACCCGAAGGTACTGGAGGTTACACAAGGACACATTCATTTTGTGGGAGGCAAGGGGAGATTGAGTGATTGAGCCGACGCCAAGACTCGAACTTGGTTCCTCAGCTCCAAAGTCAGCAGCTCTGACATTAAGGCCACAATCTCTCCCCATTTTTGCATCATACATAATGTTTTACTAAAAGACCGCCGATTTTGTTTGTATAAAAGCAAGCCAGCTTTCTGAAAAAAAATTATATGCAACACTGGCGTGATTAAATGTCATCTAGGTCTATTAGATGAAGAGCTCTGCCACTAACAAAACTGGAGCTGGCTATAAAAAAAATGTATAGAACCAAACGAATTCATCGTAAGTGCAACACCCACATCGTTTTATTAAAGTCAAACTACTGGTTTTGTCAATCCGTGTTTTTATGTAGCTCTGTGACAGGTTTTGCGGTTTTAAATTACTGGACATAACATGCTTTGGTATTTAACAAACTCGTCGGCATTTAAACATGCTTGGCTGCGCCTCATAACTACTCTGTGACCCGAAAGTGAAACAGATTCCAGCAATGAACTGTTCTGCGCTGCAATGTGGACCTTTTCGTTAAAGGGCGCGAATGGCGGTTGTTGAGATGTCATGATCACCAGGGTTAAGGATTCAGCCCCACTGATCGATGAAATGTTAACAAGGATATCCCAAAAGTTTCTCTAAATATATAAGTGGTACCCACACAATTTTTAAAGTTCCTGTTGATGTGCTTTAACCAGTAACCCAGGGGGAACTACTAACGAGATCCTGGAGCAGAGTTGGATTTAAGCTAAGTTTCCACAATAAACAGATCATCAGAATTTTAGTACTTCATTAAGTCAGAGAACAGGCACTTTATAAAAGCACAGTTCAATTTTTTCATACAGTCTGAAGAAAAGTCATTGGAAGTTTAGGGGTGTGTATTGACTTGTTGAACCTCAAGGCATGGCATGGTTTTAAAAATGGATACTGAGAAAAAGTTTTAGTGAGGTCTGGGTGGGGCATGAGACAAGGGAGGGCATAGCCGAAAGATAGTGAATAGTATCTACTGACCTGGGATAGGAAACCAACACGGTCCCTGGCCCTGAGTGCGGTCCAGGCATGGATGGGCACAGACAGGCTTGCCGTTTGAGGTGCCCACTGTGCGAATGCGCTGCGAGTGTGCTTTTATTTCCTGATGACAGTCATAAGGCTAGAAAGTAACAAGACAGAAGCATTCCTGCTAGTCACAAGATGGCCCAGCAGCTGAGTAACCCCTGACAAGACTAGGGAAAAAAGAAACACGACTGGCCTTGTAAAGTGCCAGAGTGCAAGATGCTTAGTAAAAAATTGTGCAAAGAAAGTCAAATATGTTTAAAAACCCACAATGGAATATAAAAAGAAAACCAATATCAAATCCAAACTCATACAAAGATCCCACTCACATGTCTCTAAAGTGCAAATAGGTTTCTAGAAAGAGCCTAAGATTCTGTTAGCACCTCTGATGTCTTGTCTTTATACAGGCTATTGACTCAACTAAAGGACATTAAATCCTCAATGGCAGCCATTGAGAAATCAATGGTTTATACAATAAAGATATAAAACTTGTGCAGACAGAATTGACCAACATGAATCTAAAAATGAAGCAAACAAATGCACGCTTGAACGATCTAGAATACTGATGGCAAGTGTCACCTGAATGGAACTTGCAGTGTAAGGTGACTGACCTCAAAGAACACAATAGGTGGGATACCATACACATCTGTGGCCTTCAGGAAAAAGGAGACAATATGATATACTTCCTGATATCTTTCCTTCCAACTCTACTACACATTGACTTCCAACGGCCACTTTAATTTAATCATGCTCATAAACTGCGTTTCCGACAGCCCAGTGCTCCGAGACCTATGGTTGTCTGTCTATTAACTTAAATACAAGAGTGTGCAGTTCCTTAGAAACAGTTAGGAGACATGACAAATTGAAAGAGAGTAGGTTTTCAAGTCAGTGGAATAAGCTCCATTAGGAGCAAGTGCCCTCACACACCCCGAAAGGTGTCATGCTTCATTATCTGGGCATGCTCCTCGTCGGGCCGGCGCTGCAATGCCAATGAAGGGGCTCTTTGCCGGAGATCTTTTAATTTTGCCGCATGATGAGGTGTGGGTGTGTGCGTCGTGAAGAATGTGTAGGGTGGTAGGAGGTGATTTAAAATAGGTCTAGTGATGCTGATTTGTGGAAGAAGTTCCTTGCTCTAAGACCCATCCTGATAAAATGGGACATTAAGTTTGGCCTCCTTGAACCAGCTACAGTGATTATCACCATAGATGGGCGCACCCAGGGGTACGACAATCCTGAGGAGTTGGACGGCTTCTTGTTCACTTTAAAGGTGTCACCAGTGGATACTGGACCTGTGACATTTACATCCGATACATCAGTATGAGATGACCAAATTATTGAGGTGGAACCTTTACTTCATGAAAAGCTTCGCTCTTATACTCACATTTCCATTGGTTCCAGAAGGTACTCCTACACGCTCCCCAAGAATGACTACCAAGAAACCGTAAGAACAGCATGTGTTAGATCTAGCTCCCCCTTAAAGAAGTGCTAGAGACTTATGCACCGATGTTGGAGCACCTGCTATCCCTGATTTGTAGAAAGAGAATGTGTTTGCCGACCATAACATAGCACACGTGTATATATCGGCGAAGACTTGAATGCTAAGGGTTTTTACTCGCCTAGCTAAAGTTTTGAGATCCAGTTGGAGTAGATCATTCTTTTATTTATTACTTTTACTTTTACTTTTTTACTATACTGACATCCACTGAGACTATGTTGTTGCTCCCTCATATCATGTCTACGATGACTGATATACGAATCTTCCGTAAATGTGAATGGTACTACCTACATCAAACAGGAGAAAGTCCTTACTTGCATGGCTTGAAAAAAACACTCATTGGTCTATTGCAAGAGACCCAGTATTCACCCCTAGAGGCTGGTAAACTAAGAGGAGACTGGATGGGTAAAGTTATTGCAGCATTTGAGCCCACTTACAGAAAAGGTGAAGTAGCCTTACTTATTCATCAAAACTTACCTGTGTGGCTTCTGAACACCTGGGATGACAAAACTGGTCACTTAGCATTTACCAAACTATCCTTACAAGTCTCTCACTTTGTGATTGCATCTGTATATGCCCCCAACACAGGCAAATCTAGATTCTGTGTAGTAAACAGAACCCTGACTGAGACTGACCGTTCCAAATTATTGGTCAGAGGTAACTGGAACGTCACACCTGATTCAGCGTGTGAACAGATCTGGTCCCCGAAACAAAACATGCAAACCAGACAAAGTGCTCCTCAAAGATCTGATGGTAGACTATGCCCTAGTGGAACCTTGGCGGATCATTCACTCCACCAACTTTTCTGTTGTGCGTGCATGACACAGAAACAAGGATTGACTATTTCTTACTCACTGCTCCTCTGTTATGAGCTGTATCTCACTATTCAATTATTTATAATGGAATTTAAGATCACTCCTTAATTAAGATTGACCTTGATGTGAAATTACAAGCACCAACATGACATTGATGGAGAATGCCGGTCTTGAAATATAGCAAAGACAACAAGATGATGCACGGAGTGCTGAAACTTTTCAACCACTCACTTCCAGTCACAGATCTGGGTTTAATCAATCGTTCTTTTGCTAACTATGCCACCCCAGTTTGAACCCATCCATATGCAAATCAGTCTTGACTCTGCTCCTCATGGGAGCAGTCCAGCCCGAACTGCCAGGCCAGGTCCTCCCTGGACCAGAAACATGTATCCTGGGACCGGTTTCAGAGTTTCACGCCTCATCAGCCAGGCTAGCTTGAATCCAGGGGCACAATGAGCAAGGGACCCACTTCTGGGCATACCCTTGGCCACTTAGGGCGAACATAGCAAACATAACAAGATGATGGAAGGAGTGGTGAAACTTTTCAACCACTCACCTCCAGTCACAGATATGGGTTTAATCCATTGTTCTTTTGCTCACTATGCCACCCCAGTTTGGACCCACCATATGCAAATTAGTCTTGACCCTGCTCCTCATGGGAACAGTCCAGCCCAAACTGCCAGGCCAGGTCCTCCCTGGACCGGAAACAAGCATCCTGGGACTGGTTTTGGAGTTTCACCCCTCATCAGCCAGGCTAGCTTGAATCCAGGGGCACAGTGAGCACGGGACCCACGACTGGGCATGCTTTGGCCACTTAGAGCAAACATAGCAAACACAACAAGATGATGGACGGAATGCTGAAACTTTTCAACCACTCACCCCCAGTCACCCCAGTTTGGACCCAGCCATATGAAAATCAGTCTTGACCCTGCTCCTCATGGGAACAGTCCAGCCCGAACTGCCAGGCCAGATCCTCCAAGGATGCTTGTTTCCGGTCCAGGAGGACCCGACTGATTTGCATATGGCTGGGTCCAAACTGGGGTGGCGTACTGAGCAAAAGAACGATGGATTTAACCCACATCTCTTGACTGGGGGTGAATGTTTGATTCATTCAGCATTCCATCCATCATTTGTTGCTTCTGGCCTTGAAATATAGGAATCATGCCAATAAAGAACAAATGCACACTTACCTGAGTGATTTATAAACTTGAAATAAGGCTCTGTCACCTACCCCCTACTGCTTTTGGCAGCCGGCAAATCCTATGTCCAAGGCCAAATAGTCAAAGATATGGCTATAGTGAAGTGCCAAACTTTACGACATCCGACTTACCAAACAGAATAACAAAGGCAAAATTTGAGCTCAACTCTGTTTTTATATCAAAAGTGGAATGACATGACTTAAGCACAAGACCTATGAACAAGGGAAGAAGGCATGTTGATTATTAGTGTTTCTATTTAGACATGACATGGCTTCCAGAGTAATCCCGACAGTACGAACCTACTCATGAGTGTCAGCAATTTTGGAGACAGACATCACGTAGGGAGAAATTTGTGAGTCCATCAAGGCAATGGCCATCCTGGAAAGATGGCCTTCCTCTTGAGTTTTGTAAAACTACTGCCACTATAATGATACATATTACACAAGGTCTATGGCGAGGCAATCTCTTTTCAAGACCTGCACCCTGACTTCAGTAAAGTGTTTATTTCCCTAATGCTGAAACCAAATAAAGATCCATAATTATACTCTAGCTATGTACCCTTTTCACTTCTCAGTACGGATATGAAGGTATAGGCCAAGGTCTTGATCATCTGCTGTGGTGATGTTTGTCCTTTGCAACACTTACTATTTTTTTGTCTTTTCTGTAGCTTGTGGCCACTTAATGTATTATTATATATTTTATATAATTCCAGATCTGTATTAGCTTCAGTGTTCATCTCCCTACTTGTCCATTAGTCCTGTCTATGGCCCTTCAACAGGGATTGTCTTCTTGGCTGAACTTCCTTATATTATGCGATCAACCTGGGCCACTAAGATCATGTGTCCTCCAAAGCCCTCAGTCGAAGTGTGCTCACCCCTGGTTTTGCACCATTCTTAGAAATCACTGATTGTGAGCCAGTCCCTCCTCCTACAGCCTTTGGCATTGCATTACTGGGTGCTTGTTTGTCCAGTCCAAAGAAGTCACGGACAACTAACAGTAGTTGGCACACATACATCTTGGGTACATTGTTGAACTCTATGAAAAACGTCTATTTATTCCTCATTCACTGGCTACCAAGCTCTCATTCACTACTACCTAAGATGGATGGAGGCATGGTGCAGTCGACTTAGACTTTTAAAAATCCTCGCGCTGACTTCCCACTGGCAATCTTCTATATTAAGGCAACACGTTTCGGGTGAAATTGATGTGGTGTGTTTGAAACAGTGAAACAACACATCAGCCTTTCACTAAGTATTCCTGATACATGAGGGAGGACATCCTTGTGCACCATGTATGGCTACCCCTTCTCTTTTTCAAGTTTACTATTTCACCGCTCTTTGCTCTCTGTTCCACCCTAGCACTGAAGCCACCACCCATATTGTTTACTCGTGCCACCCTCTCATCATTGTTTCCCTTCCAGTCTCACTACCATTTCCTAGAACCCCCCCATACCCTGCTCCTCTTCTCTGAATCCTCCCAATTCTGGTCTCTAAATGAGATGAAGGATATAGTGAAACACTGCCTAGGGGATGCCTGGTAATAGAGATACAACAGCAGAAGCACAACAATGTTAACATGGTTGTTGATTTGCCTGGTGGTAGACTCTTGAGAGAATATAAGTCTTCATGCGTCTCTGAATTTGATTCTTGAATTTATGGGGAGCAAGCAAAGCCCGGGGCTTTTGTGCACAGGGCAACCTGGCCCGTGCCTGTGTCTGCTTGAAGGCTACACACTCTTCTTTGTGGTAGTCATGGAAGCCGAATGGCCATGCTCAACACGCAATGCATGTTTAGTCACACCAAAGGCTGACACTTCAGATCCTTTCTCCTACCTAAACTTCCTTTTCGTCTAATTCTGAGCACTTTTACTCCAGGTCCTGATTGTCCAGATGAACTCCTAGTGTATCTTTTGTCAGCCTTAACCCAGCCTCTGAACATAGCCACGTGTTGATTCTCTGTCTTCACTGTGTTACGGGTGGAAAGGCATCTAGAGATGATTTAACTCGTAGACGGTGCTGCATAAATGTCATCTGTCATGCAGCAAGCAGCCAGAGCGGGCTCTGGAGCAGTATTGCTGCACAATGTAGCATTGTTTTATTTCTTAACCTCAGGTGGATATATATGTCTGTGACATACCTGTGGGTAGGGCAAAAGGTGTTGGTGGTGCTGAAATGAGAATGATGTTCTGGCTTTAGCACTGTTGGCGCCCGGTGCGACAATCATTCTTGGCGCCCCCCCCCATGATCTCCGCCTCAGATTCCCTCATGATCACCGGGCAAAATTGACCCTCATCTCTCCATAGCCCCTCTCACATACATTTAATTTGTTTTAAAGCACCGGTAAAGGCTGACTTTACTAATAAGAATGTATAATCTACCCAAACAAACCCTTTTCAGCAACATTAGGAAGAGATAAAGAAAGACTGGGAGAAAAAACATAACGTCCTAACCTATTTTATGCAGCTTGCTTGCAACTCTTTGATAACAGTTCTTAACAGTCACTGTTCTATATTAGGGTTGTATCTTATGAACTGCGGTGGCAAAAAGTTATCTGTCACAAAAGCAGTAATCCACTCAGCTATCCACATAAAATTCAGATCTATGATCTGCACGGTACCCTCCACAGATCCGCACCAGTTACACTGCCCTAAAGCCGGCCTTGGCAACCACAGCAGCACCTGATACTTCCCACTTGAGAAAGTTCACCAGGTCTATACTTGCTGACTCCCTCTGCAGCTTGCGAGCAGTTCCTCCCTTTTGCCAGTGCCGATGCCTGCTTCACTCCTGTTACTTGAAAACTATACTATTGAAGCCTACAATAATGTGTGTCTCCTATCAATCACCAACTCAGAGATGCCCTGTGGCTCCCAAGCAGTTGGAGTGTACTCTGTAGAGAGTGTATCAGACCAGTGGAGGTCAGCAGTTACTGATCCTTTGTTCTACCATTGTATCGTCGCTCACCAGGCTGGGCATTGATGTTTGGATGTTGGTCTATCATTCCAAGTTCTGGAGTGACCCCGAGAATACAAGATTGAATGAGAGAGATCACAGTTACTTCTGCTTCCAGACTGCTGTGCCTGCCTCTTGTGTATCGTCTGCTCAGACTCTCCCCACAGGGACTCCAGCTAGGTACAGCCTGATAAATTTCAGCATTCACATCTCCAAGATACACAAACACCTGAACGTGGGAAGCTAACTTTATAATTAGCGGTTTGTTTACTTTTTCCCCAGGTACATTGAGATCCTAACGGAGCAGAAGCCGAAGATTGTGTGGGAGGAGCAGATTGCGGAGCATTATTTTGAGTACAAAAAGTAAGTTTTCTTTTCCACTCCTCGCCTCTTCTTTGCCTCCGCACTTTAGTCATGCTACATGTGGCCTTACTTAACTGCCAGGGGGTTATTGAGAGAGGTCTATGCACAGGAGCCTTTACCAACTCTTCTTCCCCAGACACACACAGCCTCCATCCATACTTCTTATGAACATCACAGGCGCGCTCTCCTCTTCGTAACCAGGCTTCTTCTTTCCCCCCTTCCCAGAACTTCTCCTCACTGTCCAATTCCTTCTTTACTGCATGTGCCCTCCACCTCTACTACGCCTCTTTTCCAGGCACCCTTATCTTATTCTACTCCTTCCAAAATGTGTGTTCCTCTGCAGGCTCCAGATATCCCTGCGTCCACTCTCCCTAACCCTTTCCTCCAGTCACCGCGCACCCCCTCTGCAGTTTTGTTCCATTTTCATTGCCCAGCCTTCTCCATCTCTTATTTTCGAGCTCTATATTAGTTATACTGACCAAACTTGTCTTCGCCCCAAACAGCCTTGCCCCCTACCTTCTCCAGGGGTTCCATTTAAATGCCACCCCATTCCCCTCCGCAGCCTCGCCACTAATGCAGGTCTGGCCTCCCATCCATTACTTTTTCCCCTCGGCTCCCATCTCGCCCCCATCCTGGATTCAGCTTTCTCTTCTTCACCTCTCTCTTCTCTCAGGTTTCATTTCCTTTCCTCCCTCTGTCCCCCACCACCCTTAGCTCTTACATCTCTCCTGCTGTTTCTCTGCCTCGTTTTTTGATGGTTCTTTTTCACCCAGGATTCTTCGTTTCTTTTTCTCTCGACATTGTTATTACTCTTCTAATTGACTAGGATTCCTCCGTCTGCCCTAATTTTTCTCTTTACATTCCCTCCATGGGGTTCTCTTCAGTTCTCCACTCCTCCACTTAACAAGACGTATGCTTTCCCTCTAGGCGCTAACCACCCTGCCGTTTCACTTGCCTATGCACTCTTCTAATTGACTCTCAAAGCCCCTTCCTCTTATCCGCGCACCGCCCGCCATCTTACTCCGCAGGACATTGTTCCCCTGCTACTTGTACTTGAACACGAGAAGCCGCATCGATGAAGGAAAAACACGTGTATCGTGCAGTGGAGAACCCCCTGCCACCCTAAAATAACCTGCACGCATCCAGCCAGGACTTTCTTCTGCGCCATGCAGCGCCTGCCCAGCTTTTGGGGGGTTTGTGGATAGATAGTAACGTTGGATGTCGTCCCAGGGCGGCGCGCGCGCCCGTGAATCCTCGAATTACCTGCAGTCAGGAACCAAGAGCAGAGTCCCCTGGCGGGACGGTGTACTCGCGCATTCGCCAAAGCAGCACTCCTGGGTGCGCAGACCCAGAACAAATCAGATGAAAGCATTTTAAAATAGCTCCGGCCTATGAACTTCCTACTGCGGCAGCACATCAGCGGCCAGAGAGCTCCGCGAAGATGTGCTGAAGCCTGCTCCTCAAGCAGATGCGCGCCGCGCGCACATTAACCCACGGCAAGCCAGCGTCCTAGCTTGTGCACATCTGTAAAGCATGGAAGAGAGAGCTTGTGTCCCCATCTTTAAAAGGGAGTGAACCACTTGAGGACATTCAATGCCGGAGTGAATTCTGAGGCATTAGTTAGCCCTGAGCCAAAGGAGAAAGTTTAGTCTGGAGGCGGCAGGCCCCGATAAACCACTGCCCCAAGAGAAGTTGGAATATTAATTAGAAGACCCCGAGCGCCAGACGCCGGAGAGTTGAAGGCACGTTGTGCCACTGACCTTTAAACCACTAGCTGATAAGGAGAGCTGCTTTTATTTCAGGTCAAATACTTATTTTGTACAAGCTGCCGTGCTGTCAATACCATTAAATCTGGTATCAAGGTGGAACCTTATTTAAGGCCACACACAGACTCTATATATAGTCCTGAAGAAGACCCCCCTCAGACGATCACACTATCGCGTACATGTCCAGGGGTCGAAACGTCGACGCATAATTATCAAGTGTTAATGTTCACCCAGAACAATCAGGAATAACTAGACCATTTCTAGTTGGGTTGAAACATATTTTCACTTACCTCACACTGTGTTTAAATGTATGTCTTGAATATATGTTCATTTGTGATGTATATACTGTGCTGTGATTTGTAAATATATTTCTTTGTTTTCACTTCTCGTCACCAATTTGTTGATAAGTGTAATTGTATATCGTATATCTGTGTGTGCATATATATGTTTTGTTCTCATTTATGAGTACACAACTATCACCTAATTTGTTATAAAATCATATATTGATTCAGAATTGCATGAGTTTCTTTTGTTTGGACTTAAAATTGGACATATTTCATCAAATGATAGTCTCATCTTAGTAGAGGGACCAAGTATACAAATAATTTAGACGCTCCTTAAAGCTAATAGGTAGCAGAACCACTGTTCACTTAATGTCAGATTAAACCCAGCTAAATGCAAATCAGCCTTGAGCCTGCTCCATGAGGAACAGTCCTACCCGAACGTCAAGTCTAGTTCTCTCCGAACTGGAACACAAGCAACCCAAGACTGATTTCAGCCTGTTTGGGCCTCTTCTGTCAGTGTAGATTGGGTTCGGTAGGTTAGTGATCACGCAGCCCACATCTGGGCATACCCACAGCACTTGGTACGTCGCAATGAAGAATACAAAAAATGATGGATGGAATGCTTGATATAATCTTAATCACTGCTTATTACTCTGGGACACATCTGCGTGCATCTTTTTTTGCCCATTCATATTAAACTCAACCAAATGCAAATCAGCTTTGATCCTGTTCCACTAGGAACAGTCCAGTCCGAACTGCCAAGGCAGGTATTGTCTGAACCTCAAGCAGCCCAAGAATGGTTTTGATCTATTTGGGCCTCTTCAGTTGGATTCAGCTTGGTTCCAACTACACTGTTAGCATGGGATCCACGTAAAGGCATACCCTCCGCACTTAGGGTTGAACAGTGAAGAATACAAAATAGAGATGGCTGAAATGCTTGAATTAATCTCAGCCACTGGCAGTTTCTCGGCCCTGTAGCCCAGTCTATCATTTTTTTTGCCCACCATGCCACTTCAGATTAGGCCCTACCTTATGTGAATCAGCTTTGATCCTGCTGAAGTGACACTCCAGCCCGAACTGCCAGGCCCTCTCCGAATTGGAACACAAGTAACCAAGACTGGTTACGGCCTATATGGGCCTCTTCAGTCAGGTGCAGCTTGGTTCCAGTGGCACAGTGAGCACAGAACCCAGATCTGCTCATACTTGTTACACTTGGGGTGCCACAACGAAGAATAAAAAAAAAAAAATGAATCTCAGCTGTTAGTAATAACTTGGGCCAATATCTCACTGCATTGTTGTTTTTTGCCATCCATGCCACCTCAGAATAGATCCAGCCGTAATCAAATCAGCATTGATCCTGCTCCTAGAGGGCCTGTTTTACTGTCGCATAACTCCTTCACTTCCTACGTCCTTTCACTGACTCACTGGCGATCACCGTTCCAGCTACTGACAGACAACAAGGGGAGGCCATTGCCAGGCCCTCTGTTTCACCTTCTATACTAGCCCCATGTCTTCCCATGATTTCCTTTTAACTAAGTGTTGTCCTCCAGCCATCAATGCTGGGCGAAGCAACTTATGAAGCTTCTGACCTTCCCAGTACACTGACTGCCTGCCTTTTGACCATGAGAGTCACTTATGCATCCACATGGCTGACCCGCAGCAGAATCTTCTCGAAGCACCTTATTTCTAAGCTGCATTTGTTTGTTTACCTGACAGTAACTGGCCTAGCACTCAAAACAAAATTGTTGTAACACATTCAGTTTTTGGAGAATTGTTAGCAAAAGCGTTACATAGTAATTAACAATGCATTATAATTGGCAGACACTTCAGTTCAAGGTTGCAGATGTGTGACTATTTCTTTCTTGTGTATTTTAGGAATAAAAGTGGGAAACATGCTGTGTTCTACCCAACATTAAAGGTAAGGCCTGATTGTGCTTGCTGCCCACCATCTATCAGCTGTAAAAAGAAGCAGGAACCTTTACGTGTTGATTGTCTGTTTTTCTTCTTGGGGAGACCACAGTGTTCAATCTATTCCCGAGCAACAGCCCCACTAGCTATAGACATCCTGTCTGGTACCGTCAGGGTCGGACTGGCCTATGGGGCAACCAGGCAGTGCCCAGTAGCTGGCCTGACAGGTCAGTGTGTCGTCTGTTTTGGACTCCATAGTCTGTTTTGGACTTCCACTCCATAGCGCAGGTGCGGCACGCGCATGCTGATGACTGCCCTGTGCTGAATGGTTCGGAGCATGTCATAACAAGCATTGGCATAGCCAATAGGTCTCAGACGCCTTTGGGACCTTATAAGTGTTTAGCCATGCAACAGTTGATGTTGTTGCACCAAGGATATTATGCTGCTTAACTAAATACTTATAAGGTCCCAAAAGCGAGACCTATTGGCTATGCCAATGCTTGTTATACTTTTACTGCCGTGGCTGCAAAATAATCGTTACTACAACCCAGTACCCAACCGAACACTGTTGGATTACTACAGGCGAAATGACAAAGACATTCTGAGACGCCTCGACGCACGCAGCGTGCCCTCAGTTTAGCGTCATGAGTAGGGCCATACTGCGCAATGCACGCTCCGCTGACTGCATACCTCTCTATTTATGAACCCATTGGTTGTTTACTTGTCTTTCTGTATGTAGTTTATTGTGTCTAAAATCACGCTGTGTGGAAAGGATTACGTGAGTGATGTGTAGTGCTAATGATGGGGACGGTAGAGGTGAGAATAACGCCATAATAACGGCAATTAAAATATTATTATTTTTATTATTGTTACTTCTATCACTGCGCTACTAATAATATTTGTAAACTAGGTTAACAATTATGATAATAAAACTATACTAATACTAAAACTAATAAAAACTAAAAATAGGCGACCATTTTTATAATGATAATCATATGAATATATGATTATCCGAGAACACCCCAACCCCACCTCTGCATCCACCAGCCACTGTGACTGGCACCGTCTAGTCACAAAAGCGGAAACTTCATAATTTCCAGGGGAAGAGCTTACTTACCAGCTTGCCTCACTCCACGACCTTTTTTATTACTTCGAAATATAATCAGTGCCACCAGACAGGCATAAAGGCTACCAAAACTGTTAAACTGGCACAATTCGCTTTTAATATCTACACAGAGGTGGTGACCGTGACACAGCAGCCCGTGTGAAATCTTTGCTCGCCCAAATTTTGAGTTGATTCGAAGTTCAAGGAACCCTCAAACATGTAAGAAGTTGGACCTTTGGAGTTCGCGGCGGTACATGGCCACGTTTTACTAAACGGGTTGAAAGGTCACAGCAGTTCCTGCTTGTAGCTCTTCACATGGAGCTGGCAGATTCATGTTGGGCTGAAAATGAAATGATGCAACGTTCAAGGAAGGAAATACGAGGCAAGACCAGCAAGTGTTTGTTTTCCGCAGGCAAAGACGAAATACTTGTGCTAGCTCAGTGGGATAAGTACCCGCTCCGGAGGTCAGAGCGTGGCGGTTTTAAACTTTACTCGAAGGTCCAATGTTAATTAGTCACACAATTAAGGTTGCTCATATTACTGTGACGTGCAGGTCACACATAGATCAGTGAAGCTCATGGCTTGATTTATTGAGCTGTTTTAAGTGAATTGAGAATGTAGGTACGACACGGACTACTCTGCCACAGCACTTAAATTAATTTATTTTGCTGACAGTAAAAACCACTTGCCGGGTGTGATGGGCAATAATAAAGAGAGATGGCCAGGAGTACGCAGAATTAAATCACGAGTTGAGGGATGCGGAGATCTATATGTGATTTCGTATTCTCCCTCAAAGCCCAGACCTCCGTGGAATGAAGGCTTCCAGTGCTCACCTCTGACATAAACTTTGATCGCGTGTCTGGCAAAGTGAAAGTGACCGCGAGCAGGCAAATGTAAACAAGCACGCGCGGCCACGCTAATTGAAAACAGATGACCCCTGCGCGCCGCTGCTCGCTCCCGCAAGGTGGATGCCGCCACAAGCACGAGTGTTTGAAAAGTGCAGACCGATTCCAAAAGGTCATCTCCTAGAGCAGCGCTGGCGCGCTGCGCTAGGCTCGACCTAAAAAAAAGACTGGATTGTGATCGGTGTCCAGAACGATGTTGAAAGTGATCCAGGAGCGTAGCGTGCGCTGTGGGCAACAATCGCCGCGTGTCATGTGTCATAAAAAAAAAAAAATGGATTAGAATGTGTGCAGCTTCAAAAGAAATAGCAGCGTGTATTTCATGCAACATGTCTGCAGCATTGTTGCAGCAGTAGCCTTGTCGACAAAGCAGGGAGTCAGACCTTGTGGATGCGGCTGTAAAAAGGGAGAATCAGAGTAGCGCGACATGACACGCGTGAGAGTGGCGCATCTGTTTGTATTTTATTAGTTTCTTTCTTATGTTTTCTGTTTGTATTTTATTATTTCTAAGAGAAGGAGATGTGTTGTAATCTGCTATGCTTGTCATGCATTCTGTGCACACTTCTATTGTTCTCTGCTCTGCTCAGCCAGTGTGTGATGTCATGGAATGTTGGTGTGGGACGGGAGGTGGGTTGGCAGTTAGATAGAGAAGGGCTGAGAAAAGAGGATGCTGCTCCTGGTCGGGTACATTACTATATAACGTGCAACCTCTTCAATAAACCTACAACCTGTTGTTCTACATGAACTGGTTACCTGACTCCTGCTTACCAAGAGGGTATATTTCAATTACAAAAGAATTATACCCTTCTTAGGCATGACTTTCATCTCCCCTATGCGTTTTTGAGCATCTGGGCTCCAAACAATTCATTGTATGCCTTATCTTTCTCATGCACCAAAAAGATGAATCACTGGCAGTGGGAAGAAGCACAGACTGTCTTCTGAGCCATAATGCAAAATATCCTTTTTTCATGTGATCCTGAACCATGGAGCCAGGGAAGAAACCATGATGCCTGATCATTTCCCCGTGCAGACACACTTCTGGCTTTCTGTGCTCATTCCCGTCTCTTGCAAAACCTCTGCCTCACTTTAAGATACGATACAAAAGGGGATGATGGACGGAACGTTTGAGCCAATCAAACACTCACCCCCAGTCAACTGATCTGGGTTTAATCCATCATCATTCTTTAGCTCACTCCACCACCCCAGTTCAGACATGGCCATATGCAAATCAGTCTGACCCTGTGCCTCATGGGAACAGTCCAGCCCGAACTGCCAAGCCATGTCTTCCCTGGACCGGAAACAAGCATCCTAGGACCGGTTTCTGGCATTTCAGCCGTCATCAGCCAGGCTTGCTTGAATCCAGTGGCAAAGTGAGCAAGGGACCCACGTCTGGGCATACCCCCGCCAACTTAGGGCGACCAAAGCGATACAAAAGGGGATGATGGACGGAACGTTTGAGCCAATCAAACACTCACCCCAGTCAACTGATCTGGGTTTAATCCATCATCATTCTTTAGCTCACTCCACCACCCCAGTTCAGACATGGCCATATGCAAATCAGTCTGACCCTGTGCCTCATGGGAACAGTCCAGCCCGAACTGCCAAGCCATGTCTTCCCTGGACCGGAAACAAGCATCCTAGGACCGGTTTCTGGCATTTCAGCCGTCATCAGCCAGGCTTGCTTGAATCCAGTGGCAAAATGAGCAAGGGACCCACGTCTGGGCATACCCCGCCAACTTAGGGCGACCAAAGCGATACAAAAGGGGATGATGGACGGAACGTTTGAGCCAATCAAACACTCACCCCCAGTCAACTGATCTGGGTTTAATCCATCATCATTCTTTAGCTCACTCCACCACCCCAGTTCAGACATGGCCATATGCAAATCAGTCTGACCCTGTGCCTCATGGGAACAGTCCAGCCCGAACTGCCAAGCCATGTCTTCCCTGGACCGGAAACAAGCATCCTAGGACCGGTTTCTGGCATTTCAGCCGTCATCAGCCAGGCTTGCTTGAATCCAGTGGCAAAGTGAGCAAGGGACCCACGTCTGGGCATACCCCCGCCAACTTAGGGCGACCAAAGCGATACAAAAGGGGATGATGGACGGAACGTTTGAGCCAATCAAACACTCACCCCCAGTCAACTGATCTGGGTTTAATCCATCATCATTCTTTAGCTCACTCCACCACCCCAGTTCAGACATGGCCATATGCAAATCAGTCTGACCCTGTGCCTCATGGGAACAGTCCAGCCCGAACTGCCAAGCCATGTCTTCCCTGGACCGGAAACAAGCATCCTAGGACCGGTTTCTGGCATTGCAGCCGTCATCAGCCAGGCTTGCTTGAATCCAGTGGCAAAGTGAGCAAGGGACCCACGTCTGGCATACCCCCGCCAACTTAGGGCGACCAAAGCGATACAAAAGGGGATGATGGACGGAACGTTTGAGCCAATCAAACACTCACCCCCAGTCAACTGATCTGGGTTTAATCCATCATCATTCTTTAGCTCACTCCACCACCCCAGTTCAGACATGGCCATATGCAAATCAGTCTGACCCTGTGCCTCATGGGAACAGTCCAGCCCGAACTGCCAAGCCATGTCTTCCCTGGACCGGAAACAAGCATCCTAGGACCGGTTTCTGGCATTTCAGCCGTCATCAGCCAGGCTTGCTTGAATCCAGTGGCAAAGTGAGCAAGGGACCCACGTCTGGGCATACCCCCGCCAACTTAGGGCGACCAAAGCGATACAAAAGGGGATGATGGACGGAACGTTTGAGCCAATCAAACACTCACCCCCAGTCAACTGATCTGGGTTTAATCCATCATCATTCTTTAGCTCACTCCACCACCCCAGTTCAGACATGGCCATATGCAAATCAGTCTGACCCTGTGCCTCATGGGAACAGTCCAGCCCGAACTGCCAAGCCATGTCTTCCCTGGACCGGAAACAAGCATCCTAGGACCGGTTTCTGGCATTTCAGCCGTCATCAGCCAGGCTTGCTTGAATCCAGTGGCAAAGTGAGCAAGGGACCCACGTCTGGGCATACCCCCGCCAACTTAGGGCGACCAAAGCGATACAAAAGGGGATGATGGACGGAACGTTTGAGCCAATCAAACACTCACCCAACTGATCTGGGTTTAATCCATCATCATTCTTTAGCTCACTCCACCACCCCAGTTCAGACATGGCCATATGCAAATCAGTCTGACCCTGTGCCTCATGGGAACAGTCCAGCCCGAACTGCCAAGCCATGTCTTCCCTGGACCGGAAACAAGCATCCTAGGACCGGTTTCTGGCATTTCAGCCGTCATCAGCCAGGCTTGCTTGAATCCAGTGGCAAAGTGAGCAAGGGACCCACGTCTGGGCATACCCCCGCCAACTTAGGGCGACCAAAGCGATACAAAAGGGGATGATGGACGGAACGTTTGAGCCAATCAAACACTCACCCCCAGTCAACTGATCTGGGTTTAATCCATCATCATTCTTTAGCTCACTCCACCACCCCAGTTCAGACATGGCCATATGCAAATCAGTCTGACCCTGTGCCTCATGGGAACAGTCCAGCCCGAACTGCCAAGCCATGTCTTCCCTGGACCGGAAACAAGCATCCTAGGACCGGTTTCTGGCATTTCAGCCGTCATCAGCCAGGCTTGCTTGAATCCAGTGGCAAAGTGAGCAAGGGACCCACGTCTGGGCATACCCCGCCAACTTAGGGCGACCAAAGCGATACAAAAGGGGATGATGGACGGAACGTTTGAGCCAATCAAACACTCACCCCCAGTCAACTGATCTGGGTTTAATCCATCATCATTCTTTAGCTCACTCCACCACCCCAGTTCAGACATGGCCATATGCAAATCAGTCTGACCCTGTGCCTCATGGGAACAGTCCAGCCCGAACTGCCAAGCCATGTCTTCCCTGGACCGGAAACAAGCATCCTAGGACCGGTTTCTGGCATTTCAGCCGTCATCAGCCAGGCTTGCTTGAATCCAGTGGCAAAATGAGCAAGGGACCCACGTCTGGGCATACCCCCGCCAACTTAGGGCGACCAAAGCGATACAAAAGGGGATGATGGACGGAACGTTTGAGCCAATCAAACACTCACCCCCAGTCAACTGATCTGGGTTTAATCCATCATCATTCTTTAGCTCACTCCACCACCCCAGTTCAGACATGGCCGTATGCAAATCAGTCTGACCCTGTGCCTCATGGGAACAGTCCAGCCCGAACTGCCAAGCCATGTCTTCCTGGACCGGAAACAAGCATCCTAGGACCGGTTTCTGGCATTTCAGCCGTCATCAGCCAGGCTTGCTTGAATCCAGTGGCAAAGTGAGCAAGGGACCCACGTCTGGGCATACCCCCGCCAACTTAGGGCGACCAAAGCGATACAAAAGGGGATGATGGACGGAACGTTTGAGCCAATCAAACACTCACCCCCAGTCAACTGATCTGGGTTTAATCCATCATCATTCTTTAGCTCACTCCACCCCCAGTTCAGACATGGCCATATGCAAATCAGTCTGACCCTGTGCCTCATGGGAACAGTCCAGCCCGAACTGCCAAGCCATGTCTTCCCTGGACCGGAAACAAGCATCCTAGGACCGGTTTCTGGCATTTCAGCCGTCATCAGCCAGGCTTGCTTGAATCCAGTGGCAAAGTGAGCAAGGGACCCACGTCTGGGCATACCCCCGCCAACTTAGGGCGACCAAAGCGATACAAAAGGGGATGATGGACGGAACGTTTGAGCCAATCAAACACTCACTCCCAGTCAACTGATCTGGGTTTAATCCATCATCATTCTTTAGCTCACTCCACCACCCCAGTTCAGACATGGCCATATGCAAATCAGTCTGACCCTGTGCCTCATGGGAACAGTCCAGCCCGAACTGCCAAGCCATGTCTTCCCTGGACCGGAAACAAGCATCCTAGGACCGGTTTCTGGCATTTCAGCCGTCATCAGCCAGGCTTGCTTGAATCCAGTGGCAAAGTGAGCAAGGAACCCACGTCTGGGCATACCCCCGCCAACTTAGGGCGACCAAAGCGATACAAAGGGGATGATGGACGGAACGTTTGAGCCAATCAAACACTCACCCCCAGTCAACTGATCTGGGTTTAATCCATCATCATTCTTTAGCTCACTCCACCACCCCAGTTCAGACATGGCCATATGCAAATCAGTCTGACCCTGTGCCTCATGGGAACAGTCCAGCCCGAACTGCCAAGCCATGTCTTCCCTGGACCGGAAACAAGCATCCTAGGACCGGTTTCTGGCATTTCAGCCGTCATCAGCCAGGCTTGCTTGAATCCAGTGGCAAAGTGAGCAAGGGACCCACGTCTGGGCATACCCCGCCAACTTAGGGCAACCAAAGCGATACAAAAGGGGATGATGGACGGAACGTTTGAGCCAATCAAACACTCACCCCCAGTCAACTGATCTGGGATTAATCCATCATCATTCTTTAGCTCACTCCACCACCCCAGTTCAGACATGGCCATATGCAAATCAGTCTGACCCTGTGCCTCATGGGAACAGTCCAGCCCGAACTGCCAAGCCATGTCTTCCCTGGACCGGAAACAAGCATCCTAGGACCGGTTTCTGGCATTTCAGCCGTCATCAGCCAGGCTTGCTTGAATCCAGTGGCAAAGTGAGCAAGGGACCCACGTCTGGGCATACCCCCGCCAACTTAGGGCGACCAAAGCGATACAAAAGGGGATGATGGACGGAACGTTTGAGCCAATCAAACACTCACCCCCAGTCAACTGATCTGGGTTTAATCCATCATCATTCTTTAGCTCACTCCACCACCCCAGTTCAGACATGGCCATATGCAAATCAGTCTGACCCTGTGCCTCATGGGAACAGTCCGTCCATCATCTTGTGTGTTTTGCAATTTGCCCCAAGTGGGAAGGGTATGCCCAGAAGTTGCTTGTTTCCGGTCCAGGGAGGACCTGGCTTGGCAGTTTGGGCTGCACTGTTCCCATGAGGCACAGGGTCAAGACTGATTTGCATATGGCCGGGTCTAAACTGGGGTGGCATGGTGAGCAAAAGAATGATGGATTTAACCCAGATCTCTTGACTGGGGGTGAATGTTTTGATTTGTTCTGCATTCCGTCCATCAATTGTGTGTCTTTTGCTTTCTCGCCTAAGTGCGCCGGGTATGCCCAGACGTGGGTCCCGGGCTCACTGTGCCACTGGATTCAAGCTATCCTGGCTGAGGAGGGGTGAAACCCCGAAACCGGTCCTTGGATGCTTGTTTCCGGTCCAGGGAGGACCTGGCTTGGCAGTTCGGGCTGGACTGTTCCCATGAGGCACAGGGTCAAGACTGATTTGCATATGGCCGGGTCTAAACTGGGGTGGCATTGTGAGCAAAAGAATGATGGATTTAACCCAGATCTCTTGATTGGGGGTGAATGTTTTGATTTGTTCTGCATTCCGTCCATCAATTGTGTGTCTTTTTCATTTTGCTAATATGAGCCTGCAATTAAAACTATGGCGGAATCCTAAATCACATGACAATTCCACAGAAGTCCATACTCTCATATCTGCCTAAAGCAACACTAAGCCATTGCATATTGGTAAAGAAACAATAGCACAAGTGGAATTTAGTCAGTGAGGTTTTCACAGCATAGCACTGAGTAATGGGCATCGTGAGCAAAAGCGATACAGATGGGCCATACAATCCGGACGGGATACACAGCCAGAAGTCTGGAATTGTGGACTACGGTGTCACATTGGCCAATGAGGTTGGACGAAAATCAATGAGCAAATCAAAAACAAAAAAATCAAATTTGGATTTTGAATAGATGACATTTTTGTGGTTAACGTGGCATTAAACTAGGAACGCTTGTACTGTAGGCAGGCATGGTTCAGAGATATGACTAGCTGGAGAGTTACCTAGTGCTCAAAGTTAAATGTTATTTTAAAAAATCTGAAAGTTAGAACATAAATGGAAATGTTAACACCATAGTCATTGTCACAGTTACAGCCATATTACTGTATAGTACCAGGAGCGGCCGGCACGGATCAGGGGTGGCATGGGGCTGAGGTGGGGTTGGGATGGGCGAAAGGTGGTGTAAAAAGAAAAAAACGTACCCCCTTCCGTCATTCCGCTGTCATCTCTCCCGGCCGGTGTTCCAGGAACAGGAAGCACCCAGGCTGAGGCTCCCCTGAGCCAATCACAACGCTGCAATGCAGCGTTGAGATTGTTCTTAGTGCCGTGGTTCGGCGCCCAGCCAGAGAATGGGAGCCTGGGCATTTGCTCCATGCAGGCTGGGTGGAGAAAATGCAAAGTGTGCATGACTGTTTGGCTGGCCCGAGACTGCCGGCCAAACATTCATGCGCACTTAGGGAGTGTAAACCGCTTCTCCACTGCTCTGTAAGCAGAGCAGCCCGCCCCACCCGCTAAGCTGCTGCAGCAGGGAAAAAATAAAAGTAAAAAGTAAAATGATAATAACCTCGAGTTATTATCATTTTATTTTTTCTTTATTTCACTGCTACAAAGCAGTGGGGCGACGCTCCTCCTCTGTAGCGGCGGAGCCGCCACTGTAAAGCACCAATAACCCAAACAGTATCCAGGCGCTCATATGTATTTCTTGTTAGACTATCCAATAGCCACGTCTTGGCATTCTTTTTTAAAAACAGCAGCATTTTCTAGTTTCCAAATTTCTTCTGATAACCCATTTTGCAACTTTGCCCCTTCAACGTATTCTGCATTGTTGGCTTTCACTGCAGGGGCCCATACGCCACACCGTCCTTAAAACGTAAGCAATTTATAAGTTCTAATTGCCCTTACATATACTGGAGCTTCTATTGGAGTCCATACGAAAGTGATTAGTAGTGTTCTATACACAGTCTTTAAGTGCTTCAGGATTAATGTTTAGTTTTTTTATCAATTGAAAAAAATCAAATACATTCTAGAAATTATTCCTACAAATGGAATGGAAGCTTGAGTACACGTCCCCTAATAAAAAATGTAATAATTGCATCATCAATTCTATTAATCAGTACAGAAGACAGAGATTTTCAAACTTAGTGTAGAATAAATCTGAGCATGTTGTAAAGACAGGAAGCGGATATCGTCTGTATTTCCAGAGTTTCTTGCTCCTTTTTCTGGGCTTCCTTCATCCTTTTCTTTGTGGTGGCCATCCTCTCCTGGGTTGCATTGCCTAGACAACCAGTGACAGCTGATTCTCTCTGCAATGCTACTCTGTATCGTTGCCTCTTGCAGGTGTACCAGTGTCAATCCGGACGGGATACGCAGCCAGAAGTCTGGAATTGTGGACAGTGTCATTGCTTTGTCTCAGTGGCTCATTCCTTATAACAATAAGCATTTGCAATGCAATAGGTCTCGCATTTACGAGAGTTTGAGCTATTGGCATTGTAAATGACAATGCCTTTTATTTATGTGTTGTTTTTGAAACAGATAAATACAAGGCTTTGTCATTTACAATGCCAATAGCTTAAACTCTTGCAAATGTGAGACCTATTGCATTGCAAATGCGTTCAGCGCCCGTGCTATAAACATTTTTAAAAAGCATTAGGCGAGAGCATGTCCTTCCTGTAACAGCAGGCAGGACAAAGCTATTGGAGAAAATAGTGCTCGGAGGCCGTAATTAAAGCCTACCGAGTAACCACACACGTAACGGGGTGTCCCCATGGGAGGTTACAAAATGAGACAAGGCTGTACTAAGGAGGGACTACTAAGCCTTTTGACCAATGAACAGCCACAGTTTACAGTGGACAATGACACAAGCCAATGAAGAATATAGGCAGAGAGTGGGCGGAGCTTAAAGTCCCTACCTGAATACAGCTCGACCTAAAAGTGGACCAGAGCCGGACAGACCATTAAGTAACTGTGGCTTTTTCCTAGTAAGGTGCAGGCTACTTTCAGAGCTGCTTGGGCTGCCATGACCAACCCCGACGCCCAACCCCGTTTTTTGCTGCAGCGTCTGCGAAGTGAGAGAGGTCTGGACATTTTTACCCTACCAGGGCTGACTTTGGTTTCCATTTCCGCAGTAAATGGACAAGAGCAGTAGCTGCGAGGCCGTTAAGGGCCGGTCAGCTTTTATGTGATGGTAGGTCAGACTGATGTTTATAAACAACTGCACGAGCAGGCCTGCACTTTTTAATAAACAAATCTCGAAATACCAACTATTATTTTGCTTCATGCTGGATCAATAAAGCTGTCCGTGCAAAGCCCGCCGTCAGAATGATTTTGAAATGGGGACCTAAACAGGGTATCATGGTAATGTTACCTACATATGCAATGTAGGCCCATTTGCAGTATAAGCTCTATTTCCATTTAACATTTGCAGTTGAAAGTTTGAATGTTCGACCTGCGTTCCACCCAGCTCATTTCAGAGACATTCAAGAAATGTTTCCTCCTACGAGATTCATACATTTCCACATTTTAGAGGAGCTGCAAAAATCTACAGGCCTATGCGTAGAAATCTACATAAATCCGATTTCCATGCATGGGATATGCATGGAGATCGGATTTATGTAGCACACTTACCCTTGTGAGCACAGGGGGGAGCACAGATGTAAGTATTGCTGGATTAAATATCACATGCAACGTGCCTATGTAAAGAAATCACATCACTGAAAGCTAAAATCTAGACTATGTTTGCACACTTACTCCAACTTTATTTAAAAGCACATCTATGTTTGCACACACATACAAAGAGACACACATACACAGACACAAACGCACACACAGACATGCAGACATTTGGAAACACAGCTACCTGCAGCCGCATACACAGATAGGTGCAACCACACAAGCTTACATACAGACACACACATAGACATGCAGGCACAAGCACATACAAACACAGACACGCACGCGCACATAGACATGCACATAAGCAAGCATGCACATACATATACAGCATTACCAAGAGGAGATACGCTTACACACTCGCACGCATGCACATATACAAGCGCACACACAGGCACTTCTACATATTTATTTATTTATTTAGTTGATGAGTTTTATATAGCGCTGGCTAGACCCGGAGGTATCAGAGCGCTTTACATGAGGTTCCACAATGTTACAAAATTACATCAGTTAAGGTTGGATAATGAACCCTTTTCAAGGGAAAACACTTTGCTACTAACATATCCGGCTTTGAATCTGTGGCTTGAATGGGTAAGAATCTTTGCATATATTGCAATAGAAATATAAATGTAATTGAAAATAAAGGCACACATACCTTTAACATACCAGAGCAATTTGTGTGCTACAATGAGATAAAAAGTATCGAGAGATGTATCATGTTTGGGGAAAGGAGGCTTAAACTTACTTTTCCTTACCAGCTGGGTAGGGTGCCTCCTGATATTTAGCTTTAGTATCCCCACGCATATTTCACACGAAAAATTGAGGGACATTAACTTTTACTGCCAAAGGAGGGCCACAGTGAACATTTTCAGCAACGGTTCCTCCAGTTGGGGTAGCATTAAATGTAGTAACTACACATATATGCACACTGAGACACACATGCATGCAGGCATGCATGCGCACATAAACTAATTGGTGCATTGCAATTTTATCGATGCAGTTCTCTGGTGGGAGTTCCCACCCTTGTAGAAGGACTCTCACGTATCATTCCATGCACCCAGAATACAATTAACAGTACATACAAACACACACCAACAAGATACACACCACTCCCAGCACAAATGCAAGCGCAGTCAGGCATCACATGCCACACGCAGATGCGCGCCCAGACAAACAGACAGAGGCGCACTCGCATAAACCAAAAATACACACTGGCTGAAGGAAATAATATATGCGCTCACACAGAGAAGGTAATAAATATGTACATACAAAGAGACGCACACGCGCCGATTGTTTTGCAAAGGTGAGAAAGGCATACACACCAAGGGGGTGGAGTGGAAGTGACGAAAGACACCCTAGGAAGCTAGCCCATTGTGTACCTTGGAAGCTATAATATTTTCGTAGGCATTGCAAGAGCGACTCCAGGAAGCACATCACAATGTGAGGGAAGCAGGGGGAAAGAGGGTGAGCGGAGGAAGAGGGGGCGGGCGGTGAGCAGAGGAGGAGGTATGAATAGTTAAGTAATAAAGATCAAACATTGGGACCCATGACCTAAACTAAGAAGTCCCTACTAAAATAGAAACTTAGAAAGCATACTAGCAACCCCTCCGTTCCCTGAGACTTCTAAGCTTTTCTTGTTTACCTTTTAGCGCCCTAGAGGCGGAGAAGAGCACGCTGCAGCCGCCATCTCTGCCGTCCCCTGGGCCGAGGAGGAAGCATTGGTGGTAGGCCCGTCTCATCTGTTACTGAAACGGAAAAGGGCAGCTAAAGGCCTGCGGCCGCCATTACCTTGTACTCCAATAAAAAGAAAGGCAAGATAGGCACGCTACCGCTATAGCTGCGCTGCCAAAAAAAAAGAATTGAAAGCGCGCGCTGACTATAGTTAAAGCGTGCCGTGCTACCAAAAATAACAAAATAATAATGTTCCCGAAAAGTTGCAAGTTGGACGAGCCGCACATTTGTAAAATATCACGCGTGGCTGCCATTACTAATAAAACAAGTAAATAAACCAAGCGCGGCCGCTAAAGTCAGCGGACCGCGCTCCAAATTAATTAAATAAATAAACAAGCGCGGCCGCAAAAGTGAAAGCAGCCCGCGCGGCAAATCAATTAAATAAACAAGCGCGGTCCCTAAAGTGAAAGAGGACCGCGCTGCAAATAACAAAAAAAAGAGTGCTTACCGACTTATGGAGACCGTGTAACGCCACAAGAAAAAGATCCAGTCCTGATGGGCGGTCCCAAAAGGAGACAGGGCGGTAACAAGGAGGGACTATGAAGCCTCATATTGAATCGGAAGCCAGCATTTACCATGGGCGATGACGCCAGCCAATGAAAAATATGGGCGGGGCTTCCACTCCACTTCTAAAACATACCCTAATACAATATGCTTCGCAAAGCGAGCAGCGCATGCGCTCCAACGCTAGGCTCGACCTAAAAAAGGGTGCAATTTAAGATTTGTATTCTTAATTCCAGGTGTCCTTTTATCGAGTATTAGATACGTTTATGGGTGTTACCCGACTGTGGTAGCAGGCACTCTAGTGCTCCCTTCTATTGCTCAAGATAAGTGGTTAATTTGTAAAATAAATAAATAAGTACCGGGGCTCTCGTCAAGAGGCAGCTTGCACCAGCCCGTTTCACCTGTTAGCGCCGCCTAATCCAGAACCAACTACTAAACATGAAAGTGGGGAAAGGATGTGGCGTAATGGCCAGAGCCGCCGACTTCGGCACTGGGAAACCAGGTTCGAATCTGGGCGTTGGCTCAACATCCTGTGATTCTGAGCAAATCACCTAATCTCCCCAAAAATGAATGTGTTCTTCACTGGTGCTCATGGAAAGCGCCAGTGTTGGCGATTAAGTGCCGGTGCTGAGTACCGGAAACCACCAGCTCGAATTAAGCACTGCTCAAGATACATTATTTGAAAATATAGTTCCTTCACGGTATGAGTATTTCTATAGCACTTTCTATTCATTACGTGCTGCTGAAGGATTTTCCAGGCAAGTGGCATACTTCTCCATGGGAATCCAGTGTTAGTTATATATATACACACACATAAAGACAATACACTTTCAGGCTTAGAGGGATGCCGAAATTATGCAAAAAGGAAGCCGGGAGCTCCTGGTAGTTGTGTACAAAAAACAAGAGGGGGGACTAGGAGCTGGTTGTGGTCCAGTACCCATGCTCCTTATGCTAATCACGAACCAAACAGGGGGTAACTGTGCCAGGTGTGGGCGCAAATAGTCACCCGCAAGCAAGAGAAGGAAGGAAAAAAGGGGAAGAGAGAAAGATGCTAGGTCTAAATCTCACATACTAGAGGCAAGCACAAGTCTTGTCTCTTGATGCCCTCACACAACCCGAAGGATGTCATGCTTCATCATCGGGCGTTTGCTCCTCGTCGGGCCGGCGCTGCAATGCCGTACGGGTCCCCCAAAGGGTCACTTTAGCGGAGATCTTTTGTTTGTACTGCCGTATGATGAGTGTGGGTGTGAGAGAGAGGGTTCTAAGAGAACGGTGAGTGGGTGAGTGCTTGATAAAACTGGCTAAGGGATACCAGAGTGAGTACATTTTAATGTGTAGGTTCCCTTGCCAGGTTTAAAAAACCCGTAGGTTGTGAGTTACTGACAGGGCGTAATGTGCCTTAGTAACTAGAGGTCGGTCGACGTGTTTCGCGCCGTCTAGGTGGTCAGAACGATCCCTGGCGCTTCTTCAGGACCAAATAGCGTGAGTAAAAAAGTGAGTGGAGGTGGTTGGGTCTAGAACCCTATTCGATACAAGCGGTCCAGCCCTGTGTGCAACTACAAGGGGGCAATAACTAAATTGTATGGCCGCTCCAATCGCAACCTAGTCTATAATAGTAGGTTGCTCCATAGGCTAGCGCGTGTGGAAGCCCGCACCGTAACGGGAGTTTTCCGCCGGGTGCACTGTCTGTCAGCACCTACCCCTTACACGCCTGCCTGGACCGCTCGTATCGAATAGGGTTCTAGACCCAACCACCTCCACTCACTTTTTTACACACCTGGAACAGTTACCCCCTGTTTGGTTCGCGGAACTCTGGATAGTTCCCAATTTTAGGTGGAGAGCCGCTCCTTTATACTGAGCACTCTGAATCTCCTCACCTCAAATGTCTGTTTCTCTAGCAGAGTTTTTAAGCATAGGCTTGAGAACTACCCAGAGTTCCCTGCTTCCTTTGTTGTGTGTGTGTGTGTGCATTTTTATTCATGATAAGGCGCTGAAGCTCTTTGCTGAAAAACAGCATGCTACTCTGTGTGATCCTTACACTATTAGACATATTTCTCCTGCAAATTGAGTTAACATTTGTTGTGGTTTTTATCTCCCATTTGCAACACATTTTACAAGTAGTTTATCATGCAATTTGTCATGCATTCTGTTATATTAGGAAATGGCAAACTGTCATGCAATCTGTCATGCCGTATGTCCTTAAGATGTTACGCAATCTGTCATGCAAGTGTATAGCTACCATATGGCAGTAGAGGTACCACTGAAATATTTATTTATTGTGTTTTATAAAGTGCGAACAAGACCACCAAGGTATCAGTGTTGTACAGAGAGCTAATGAGGGTTGCAGTACAGTAAAGCACCTATTTTTAGTGATACGCTGTACACAGTGGTCGAAGATCAAGGTACTAAAACAATAGGATACAATATTAACATCAATAATATAAAACACAAAACTGAGTGAATGACAGTTTAAAGGAGTTATTTTATGCAGCAGGTTTCTCTAGTAGTAGGGCTTTCACTTCATTCTTGAAGATCCTGAAGGAGGTAATTGCTCTCGTTGAAGGTGGTAGACAGTTCCATATTTGTGTAGCAGATCCGGCGAAAGTGTGAACTTGTGTCTTCCTTTGTTTGAAACTGGCTGGTTCTAGTATGAGGGATTTAGTACTTTTAGAAGCCCTTCCTCCTCCTGATAGTTTGATCCTATTCGCCAAGTATTTAGGACCTGAATTGTGTAGAGCTTTGTGTGTAATGGATGCAACCTTCAATTGGATCCTAGCTTCGACTGGGAGCCAGTTGAGGGTTCTGAGTGAAGGGGAAATGTGATCATATCGCCGTTTGCCTGTTAAAAGTCTTGCTGCTGCATTTATTGTTGCTTTCATTGGGGGCAAGGCTGGCTTTCGGTAGACCTATAAATGTGGCATTCCCATAGTCCAGTCTTGAGAGCACTAGCAATTGAACCGCTGTTTTGAGGTCTCCAATCAGTATAAAGGGTTTAATTTTTCTTAGAAGGTGCAGATGTAGGTTAGCGCTTCTGGTTGCAGCCTGTATGTGAGCTCGTAATTTTAGCTTTGAGTCTAGTATGATACCTAGTGATGTTACATAGTCGCAGATGGTTGGGGTGCAGTTTAGCGATTTGAGGTTATAGGACCATGATTGTGATTGTTGGTGTCGAATGGGTGGGGAGAAAAGAATTAATTCGGTTTTCATCGGATTTCGTTTTAGATGGTTGAGTGCCAGCCAGTCCTGTGTTTTCATTAGGGTGTCATCCAGTCTCCGGATATCCTCTTGAGTTGAGAGTCTGATGTAGAGTTGCGTATCATCAGCGTGCATGTGGTACGAGATTTTTAATTGTTTAAGAATTTCTGTGAGTGGTTCCATGTATAGATTGAAGAGATTTGGTGAGATTGTAGATGCTTGCAGAACACCCCTGTCGATGTCTGATACATCAGATAGGGTGTTGCAGATTTTTACTCATTGTTGTCGGTTCTTCGAGAAGGAGGTGAACCAGTTGAGAATGGCTCCTGACAGGGCAATTCTAGATTCAAGAGTTTCTCGGAGGCATTTGTGGCTGATCATGTCGAATACCACTGTTAAATCCAGAAGTATTAGGAGAAAGGATTCGTTTTGGTCTAGTGACGTTTGTATATCATCAAGGATGCTTAGAATGGTGACCTCGGTGTTGTGTCCATGGCCTAAAGCCTGATTGGGGTTTGTCTAATAGGGCAGAATTCTTGATGTGTTTGCATAGTTGCTTATGGGTGCATTTTTCAAGCAATTTATCCAGGAAAGGTAGATTGGATACAGGTCCAAATTATTTAGGTCAGTGTGGTCAGTGCCTGTGTTTTTTAGTGGGAACAAAGTTGCCTCATTTTCTGGCATTCCGGAAGGGATCCTTGTTGGAAAGATGCGTTCACAATTTGTGTCTATAGGGAGTGACGGATTGATGGTTCTCTTTCAGTATGTAGAAGGGAATGGGATCATCGATGTGTGTGGTGGGTTTCATTGACTGAATGGTTTTCTGGTTTTCCACAGAGATCTGAAACTGTTGCAGAAGGCTCCATTTTTTCTCGGGACCGCTGGGCAGAGTTGGTCAGTGTTCTTGCTGTGAACGTTGAGAGTGGGGTAGGTGGAAACCCTAGGTTAGGCACTAGCTTGGCTGGGAATAGATTTGCTAATGGTTGCAATTTTCTCTTTAAAGAAAGTTGAGACGGTGTTACAGATGTCCGCTGAACCGTTTGTAATTGTGGGTTCTGCAGGATTTCCTGACTGTTTTTTTATTATGTCGAAGAGTTTTCTGGGCTCTGTCCAGTTCTGATCGCTGTTTTTTGGCTTTCCAGATAGTCTTTTTGTATGAGGTTCTATATATATTCTCAGCTTTTCGAGATGGTGATGTTTGGGTCCTTCCTCCATATTCATTCCAGATGTATTCGTTGTCTTCTTTCATTGTTTATGTTTTAGTTGAACCATGGAACTGGAGGTTTATTCTTTTGTCTCTTTAGACGTATTGGGGAAGCTTCTGAATTATGTCGGTCATACTGCTGTTGTAGAGATGGGCACAGACCCACCAGATCATTTCTGTTTAAGCGGCTGTAATCACTTCTCCAAGTTTTTTTCCTTCTCGTTTGATCCTTGATTTTTATTTCTTGTGGGAGTATTTGGAACAGACTTAGAAGATGATCTGACCAGTCTGTCAGGGTGATGTCTAGCATGTCTACTGCTCCCGGTTTTGCGATGATGAGGTTGAGTGTAGCACCTTTGTTGTCGGCTGGACCCTTGCATACTTGAATCATGTTGACGTCCTGAAGCATGTTACTGAGTGTAGTCACTGTTGGGTCTTTGGCATTGTTCCAATGCAGGTTGAAATCTCCTAAAAGTATTGTATTAGAGGGTGAAGTAGCATTGATCATGATTGTTTCCATTAGTTGCTCTGGGAAGATTGTTTTGTTACCAGGTGGATGGTATAAAAGGAGTGTTTTTTGCTAGCAGTTTCTTTTCAAGCTTGATTTCAGCTCCCATGAGTTCAAACGATGATGTCTTTTCTAGAGAGAGTGGGTTTAAGGTTAGGGAGTTTCTATAGATTATAGCAAGCCCTCCCCCCGCTTCAAAGTGCAGTCTAGACATAAAATGGTAAATTCCAGGGGAATGAGAATGTCTAGTATTGGAGCTGCTCTTGGGTTGAGCCAGGATTCAGTCAGGAAGAGAATGTCCAGATCATGTGCAAGGATCACATCTGCTATGTCTGTAGCGTGCTTTGCAGCTGATCTGCAATTGTGCAGCATGCATTTCAGGTTCGTAACTTTTTTCTGCGTTGCTGTGGTGGAGAATGTGTTTGTTGCAATTGGGATCAGGTTGTTGTAATGGACTTGTAAGGGGTTGTATCTACGGTTTGTATAGCTGGAGGCCTTGACGATTGATAGGTTGGATGTTGTGTCAGGAGAGGTTTCTGAGTGCCCTGGTAGAACATTAGCAGAGAATTTACCTCTTCTTCAGAGAGGTGATTGCTCGTTCCTTTCAGCCGGTGAAGCTTGTTGTCTTGGGGAGTTTTGAGTCTGCTGTTGTAGATATGATTTCTGCTGGATGGGGAGTCAGTGGACTTGTTAGCAGGTGTGTGCATCTTCTCAAGGGTGAAAATCATTGTGGGGACCTTCTTCTTGACCCATTCTATGTCTTCCCCGAGTAGTTGCAAGTTGTCGTTGATTTGGATTACGGGAAGTTTTTGTGTTGGGCACTAACCGCATTCATTAGCTTTCTGGGTGACTGTTTGCTGACTCTGGTGATTGCCCACATTAGCATTCTGTGTGAATGTTTGTGGACTCTGGTAACTGGTCTTCGTTTTTGCTTTCGTGGTATGCTTCCCTGTGGGGAGCTTGCCAGTCCTGTGTCCAGCATTTTCAGTTAAGGCTGTCTTGTGGGATCTGCACGGCAGCTGCTCTATCATTGGTGTCTGGGCGGGTTGGGAGTTGTTTGGGAGACTGTTCTGTGATTGGCTGAGTGAAGGGAAGGTCTCTTCCCAGGGTTTGGGGGAGCCCTGCCTTCCTCTTAGTGCTGTGGTGTAGTCGTCTGTGTCGGTGCCCCTGATTGTAGGTCCCCTGGTTGAAGTTTTGGGTTTCTCCATGTGGGAGAGTGTTTTTTCCTTCTCCGTAATTGTGGGTGTTTCCGAGATCCTGGTCTCCCTGTTAGTTGTTGACTTGGAGAGGCTTTACTTTAGGTTTTGTGTACCTCAACTGGGTTATTATCACCAGCTCATTGTCTGGGGGGTGTTTCTTGGGCACTGACCCGCTTCCTGTTATTGGATTACAGCTACTTGGGCTGATAGCTGTGATTGTAGAAGGGTCTAGTTGGATTCTCTGAGAGGCTGTGTATTCTGCAGGGCTGTTTGTAGAAGGGTCTAGTTGGTGTCTCTGAGAAGCTATGGAGGCTGCCGGGCTATGAATGCCATTGGATGTAGTTCTGTGGGCGGTGTTATTAGGTGTAAGGTGATGAATAGGAGTTGATTTATGAGACGGGTAACTAGGAGCTTCTGCTGGGGCTGCTACTTTCCTTTTCAGGTCACTAAATATCGAGTCAAGAGCTTGTAGGTCATTGTCCGCTGCTCGGATCAGCATGTTGCCATTTAAAACAATTGAGACGGTAGCTTTCGCTTTTAGTAAGGGGGACGGTGTTATTGGTAGTTTGAGACCATAGGGGAATTTCTGCGTGGCGTTGACTGCATTGAGGGAGTAAAATGCATTCCTCCATTTAGCAGTGCGTCCCGTGTGGAAGATCAAATCTGTCTTAATGGCTCCTTTTAAGAGTCAAAAATAGGAGTCAGATATCCTTAGGATATTGTGTTTGAATTTCTTTGCCCCATATTTGGATAAGTCAGGTGGGTAGTTGATTCTGAGCGAGTTAATTCCTGAGGGGGACAGAGTGGGAACATTCACACTATTGAGGCCCACCATCTTTCTTTGTTAATGAGTCCAAAGTTTGTTCCCTTCAATTTGAAAAAGAACTAGAACTTTGCCTTTGTTACTCGACGTACAGCAACTATGTTAGTGGTGCCACTGTCGCCACCAGTAGCATCACTTCTATTCTCTGGAAATCATGTGTCTTTAATCTGCAGATGGTCGATAAGTGGGATGAGCTATTGTGGGATAACAAATGTTGTGCAGTTTCAGGTAGTGTAGAGGCTTCAATATATATTTTTTCCCCAGCGGCTATTGCAGATGCAAGGTGCTTCTCCGTATATGCTTATTGCAATGTGGCAGCCTCGTCTGTAACATTAAGATGATTGGATGCTTTGACCCAGTGCTCTCACAGTTTTTTTTCTTTTATGCCGGGGTAAGTAAAAAAAAACACCAGTCAGAGATGGCCGCCTAAAAATGTACAGCAAAAGAACAAACGGCTGACCAGGGTCAAGCACATCAAATCCTTATGTACAATCTATTAGTAGATGGTGCAATCACTTCCTGCACCCGCCGTCCAGAGATGCAAATAGTAGCCAAATGTTCAGGAAAAATGGAAGGTGCACTCGTTGCGGAGTCAATCAATCAGGCCAAATTTGTTCCAAAAATACTTCTTTATTTAGTTAATCTTAAAACTGGCACACAGCCAACGTGTTTCGTTCCCAATTTGCCAGAGGGAACTTCGTCAGGGCTCTTAAATATCCAACTGATTAGTTGGTATGATTTGTATGGTAAGTAAGTATGAACCTCGGAAGACACAGTCCGCCTCAAGGAAGAAATCGGCATATATAGCAGGATCTAGCACCCATGCCGGTTATCATGCCGTTACGTGAGACTACGATGGTGTACAGGCCGCACATCAGGAACCTTTAATCAATAAGTCCCTTGAAGTGAAAGCGGTTACTTGGACCTTGGTTTATTTCAAATTAATTCTGGATATTTGGAACCCTCCAATTCTTGGGTGCTAGATCCTACTATATATGCCGATTTCTTCCTTGAGGCTGACTGTGTCTTCCGAGGTTCATACTTACCTACCATACAAATCATACCGACTTATCAGTTGGATATTTAAGAGCCCTGACGAAGTTCCCTCTGGCAAATTGGGAACGAAACGCGTTGGCTGTCCGCCTAAAAATGTACTCGGCAGTCCTCTTTCTATCACAATTCTTTTTTGGTGTCAGCCATTTTGGTGGACAAGGTGTAAATCTGAGAAGGCAAAGAGCACCAGTCAAATATGTTGCCAAAGTTTACTCTTAAGTCCTCTTTCTATCACAAGTTCTTTAAGTGTCGGCCATATTGGTGGACAGGGTGTAGAGCTGGTGGGCTGGCCATAAGGGAGGGTTAGGTTAAAATGGCTTCAAATAGTCTTACCCTTGATATCTTGTTTTGTAAAGAAGTTAATCACCCTTCTTCAGTCTGGATCAACGAGCCTCTGCTGCATTCAGTGTAAATCTCCCCTGAGCTCTGCTCACCACCGCACATGGCACCTTCTTGTTCACGTTGGCACTCTCCTACAGTCTGGTAGGTCGTGCTTTGTACTCTGGGCAGAAGGGAGCGGGAATCAGGTGTCCAGGGCGATTAGTGGGCACAGCGAGCTCTAACCGTACAGTTGAGAGTCCTGGGTCCTTTTCCGGCTCCACACCGTGAGCTCTCTCTCCATCCTTAAAATTACTCTGGTACTCCACCCTTAAAAATAGGGGCATAAAGGGGCAGGAATTAGATGCCCAGGGTGCATTGGGACACAGCGTGCGAGCTCAATACGCCCACAAAAGGAGTTCCTGGAGCACTTTGAAGCTTGCATCCAGTACCTTTCTGTGCTCCAAATGCAGTGGAATGTCTATCCTTTGTTGCTATGTAGGTTTTCTTCTTTGTCATCATTGCTGCTGTAGAGTTACTGATTCCCGTTTCATAATCCTGTTTCCAGATGGGGCAACACACAGTCATCTTGTCACAGAAGCCAAGCCCCTAGTGGTATTGTTTGACCACCAGGAAGTACAATCTAAAGCCAATAAAGGAGCAACAAAAAACTAGTGATTGGTGCTGAGCTAAGCAACCATGGTAGATAATTCATGGTATAACCCAAGAAGTATTGAATTGCTAGGTAGACAGTAAATGGCTGAGGTGAAAGGTAGTATTTGTCAGAAGAATGTCTTACGTTAAGAAGGATTCTGGGAGTGGGAGGTGAAAAGACGGAAACCGTGGCAAAAGAGCAATTGAGGCTGTAGCCTAATTCTTAGACTGTAAAATAAATTTACTTCTTGGTCATCCTGAGTTGGCAGTGCCAGGCAGATTTGAGACTTTGCTAGCTAGTGGCCACCCAGGAGCAACAGAGAAGTCATCGGTGGCATGCACTGGTTACAGGTAGCCAAGATATATGCCAAATACAACCTTCAGGAGCAAGAGAGAAGCAGCACATTATGTGCACTCGATACAGGCAGCCAAGTAAATGCCCATTGGGTCCACCCGAATGTGACGGTTGAGTTGCCCATGACATGCACTGACTACAGGATAAATGCCAAATATACTCTCATAAGGTCATGGAACTCCAATGTGACTTTAAATATGGTTTTCACATATCACAGTGTGTTGGGACGAGAAAAGCCCCTCGTGGTGACAGGCGTGTACCCCTGCCCTGAGTGCCCCAGCTGATATGGTATCTGGATCCCTGGTGCTGATTTTTGTTGTCATGGGGAACACAGATCATGCCTGTGCGCCTTGACATAGACTTATCTCACGACTTACGGTCTTGTTGGACTGGAAGGGGCACCCGGAGCGCTACCCTCATAGTGGTGAAAGGCTACTGCGTTTGCTGGGAGTTACGCAGCATGAGTGCAGTGTTGACAGCATACCGTGTAGTGATTAGTAGAAGTGAACAGGCCTTTTTACCTGTGTTACTGAAATGAGGCCTACAGGCTAACTCATGTAAAGTTCCGCTGCTGTGTGCTCAACTCACCTTTGGCCTACATCAAGTTAGTATGTAGCGCTGTTCAGCGCGTGTGTTGTGCTGTGTGTATGTGTGCCTGTGAATGGTGCAATATATGAAAGACTCTCGGTTCCATTTAGAGAGACCCAGGCCTGACTGGAGGAGCATGTGGAGGTAGAGAAATCCCCCCAGACATACTTATGTATTGCTGTATTCCTGTGAGCTGGCTGGGACGCACACACTGGAGAAAGAAGATCCAGGCTCTTCAGTACACTTCTAAAGGCTGCTTTTTGATACAGGGAATGGTCACTGAAAAGGGGCTTGGGCGCATCTCAGTAAAGAGAAGGAGCTGATAAGAGAATCATACAGAGTAGGGCTGTGTCCCTGCAGTAACCGTTTGAGGCACGTATCACTGTGGCTGACACCCAAGCGTGAACTTCTGTTCACTCCCATGGCCTGTATTGTGGGACTATCAGATTTGGAGTCGCTCCTGCTGTGACAGAGTGCTTTCTGGAGGAAAGGCAGGGCAGAGGAGTGGGCACTTCAAAGGGAAGCAGACCCCCAACACAACGTCATAGACTCAGACCCTAAATCACATTTGGTGTCTGGAAATGGACTATAAGAAGAGGAGCTTGAGGCTCCCAAAATTGTCAACTATCAAGCAGCTAGCTGGGCTTTGCGAAAAGGCAAAGCCCTGCAACACTTCTGCTTGTGACCAGGGCTGGGTGCTAAGGCCTGGCAGTTTCCCAGTTGGGTAAGGTGACATCCAAGACCACCTGACCCTGGAGCACCAGTTCCTGCCTGCTTGGCAAGATCAGTCTGCCCTGTGAGGAAGAGGAGAGCGCTTAGAGGGAACAAGGTCCGGGGGGGGGGGACCTGGCAAGTGGGTCCTTTTAGCAAGGTGTGAGGAGATGGCTACTGTACCGAGTGGGTCAGTGGGTAGATTCAAGTCGGCAACCTATAAGCCAGAGGTGGTCACCATGAAGTTAGCCATGGTTGCACTGATTAGGCTGTTGCCCTTGTGCAGACTGAAGTTGGCAACTCCATGTGACAGGAGGCCGCCGTGAAGATTACTGCTGTACCGATTGGGCCGCAGCCCATGTGCTGAGTGAAGTTGGCAGCCCCGTATGCCAGAGGTGGCCACCATGAAGACTACTGCTGTGCCAATTGACTCGTAGTCTCTGTGCAGGGAAGTCGGCGACTCCATCTGCCAGAGGGGGCTGCCATAATGATTACTGCCATGCCAATTGGGCCATAGCCCGTGTATGGAGTGAAGTCAGCTACCCCATAAACCAGAGAGAGGGTGGAGTACTGTGAAGATGAAATTACTGCTGTGCTGATAGGGCTGTCGCCCCTGTGTTGAGTAAGGTTGGTGACCCCGTATGCCAGTGGGGGACCCAAGAGAGGACAAGGGACATTGCCTGGTGCCAGCCATCTTCGAGAGGAGAGGCCGCCTTGGTGAGTCATGCAGGCCCAAGCCCCAGACAGAGGGGCGGAACAGGATCAAACTACCCCTCCACCTGTGGAGTGGATCAGAGGAATTTACTGTCTCACCAGAGGAAGCGCCTAGGCCCCTGTAGAGCCGTCAGTGCTACTCACCAACAGAAGCCACTGCAACTCTCCGCAACATCTGTGAGTGAAATGCTTCCAGAAACTCAGGTCGCACAATCCCTGGAGGAGTGGGTAAGACTGATCGTAGGGCTGGAAGTCCCTTCAGGAACTTGTCTTGAAGGCATAGCGCTTCGGGCACTGGAACTCTTTTGATGTTTGGAAGAGTTGGAGTGGGGCTCCTGAGACTTGAACTCCTATTAGTGCTCAACATGAATGTCGCCTATACTGAATGGGAAATAACCTCTACCATTAGTGAGAAGAAAGTGGAATCAGTGACATACCTATCGAACACTAGAGCTCTGACCTCAGGGGACTGTGTGTATTGTTTTTGTATGCTGTATTTCATTTAATTTCGTATATAAATACTCCTTTTTTCATATAATCAAGTATTTGTCTGGACAATCATTTATTGCTGCTATTGAATGTATTTTGAGTTGTGATCACTCCACTGCATATACCTCCCCTACAACAAGCCTTGGACTGCTCGACCCACGCTACTAGTGAGAGTCAAGTGCTGAAGGAGAACATGGCCCAATTGCTCGGGACACTCAGCAAGACCCCAGACATCGGGAATAAAAGGCCTCAACCCCCACGGTTTGGCCCAATAATTCCTACTTGCCCCGTAGCCCGCTCAAATCGGTTCTGACAATTGGCGGCAAGCGGTGGGACATCTAACATTTAAGAGTCCTGGATGCAGGTGTGGCTTTGTTTGGTAGTGCAGGTGTCCAGTAAGATGAATCCCATCACCTTCCTCACCACCCCACCTTATCATGAGTCTTAGAGAATAGAGACATTTGGCAAGCGTATCTTTTCCTCCACAAGCCTTGCTCTGCGATCAGTAAACACAAGCAGTTTTGCGCTCAGTAAACATCAACTGTCTTCTAGGCTACTATTCCCATTTCCTGTGGAATACGGTCGGCCAAGTTTTACTGTCAGTTCCATGTGACCTCTGGGCGTCCCAGACCCAAGCTGTCCAGGATAGCTGCAATGTAGCCAAGTTTATTTGCTCTGGCTTGGAAACGACTGACTGCTTAGGTCAGGTGTTGAGTACAAGTGTGGCACTTTGGGGCCATACATGGATGTGCAAGCAACCCTGATGGATATGCCATTTGATGGCTCTCACTTTTTTGGTGAGAAAGCAGACTTCGTCGTAGAACGTTTTAAAGAAATCAGGGCCATGGCACATTTCTTGGGCCTGTCTGTCCCACCCAGACAGTTTCCTTCAGCAATTTATTCTCTTTTGAGGCTTCTGTAGCAGTTTCCAATACTGCCAGTGTGAAACTCGTCACCAGCCCAACAGGCCCTATTTCAAAGGCAACGCCCTGGGCATCAGGGACAATGGCCAGCTCAGTCCCCACCACCCCCCAGGCTACTGCAGCCACAAAACCTCTTTAGTATGTCTTTCGTGGCACACAGCCACCCTGTTGGGGGCAGCATCAGCATTTCCTCCACGGGTGGCAAGCAATTACATCAGACAAGGGGGTTCTCCAAATTGTCAATCGGAGCTATGCCCTCCCATTTTCTTTCTACCCCACCTCACCTTCCACCACCATCAGGACGGAGGATGGCATGTCCGTCTTGCAGCAGGAAGTGAAAGCCCTTCTGGTTAAAGGGACAACTTGAGGGTTCCAGCCTCAAAAGTAGGAACTCTGTGTTAATTCAGCACCTTCCTTGTACTACTGGAGGACAGAGGCCTTTGTCCTATTTTAGATCTTTGCCTTCTCAGTGCCTTCCTGTGGAAGGATAAATTCAAACTTCTCACTCTAGCTAAAGTCCTGTCTGCCCTAGACCCCGGAGACTGGATAGTGGTGTTGGATCTGAAGGATGCTCATTTCCTATCTCTGTCATGCAGGCTTACAGGCACTACCTGCGGTTCACAGGTTGCAGTGCTCCCTTTTGACCTAACCAGTGCAGCACAACTTCGGAGGTCAGGGAACCAGTCTTCCTCGACCTCAACGACTATCTGTTAAAGGCAGTCTCGCCCCAGGCAATCGTCAACCACCTCTAGATGACAGCAAAATTCCTAACAACATTGGGGTTCACTATCAACATGCTGAAGTCACACCCAATTCCTAGGCAGATAGTATCATTAATTCAAGCCATTTTGGATATAGTATTGTTTTGTGCCTTCCCCCCGCAATGGAGAGTCCAGGACATTTGGTCTATGATCCCGATGTTTCAGCCTCTGTCGTGGATCTCAGTGTGGCTGAATCTGAGGCTGTTGAGATTGTTGGCCTCCTGCATCATGCTGGTGAAGCATGCCAGATGGCATATGCAGGCTCTGCAGTGGCACCTGAAGTCTCAGAGGGTACAGCAGCAGTTGAATCTGACCGATTGCATCTAGATTTCAGAGGAGACTGCAAAAGACTTGCAGTAATGGCTGCTGTTCCGGGACTGGGTCCGTGGTAAACATCTCATCTTACCCCACCCATATATGATAGTAGTGATGGGTTCATCACTTTTAGGTTGGGGAGGCCATCTGGGAGCGGTGGGATTAGAGGCCTCTGGTCTTCAGCAAAATCTCGACTCCACATCAGTGATTTGCTTGACTTTGAAGGCCTTCCTGTCCACCATCAGGAGAAGGCAGATTCATGTGCTCATAGACAACACCTCTGTCATGTGGTTCTGCAACAGGCAGGGTGGTATGGTGTCTTGAATCCTGTGCTGGCAGGCTCTATGCTTCTTGAAGTGGCTGGCCTGCGATGGAAAATTGTTTGGTGGTGAACTACCTGGCGGTATCTCTAAATGCCAGGGTGAACAAACTCAGCCACCAACACTTAGCGGACTACAAATGGCAGTTACACCTAAAGGTGGTTCAGAGCAATTTCTATCAGTGGAAAGAACTCAGGCTGGATTTTATTTCTCCACCACTAAGAACATGCAATGTGAGCTCTTTTGTGATCTTAAAGTTCTCAAGAAGGTTTTCTCTCTGAGTCGCATCCTGCCTAGAGTGGAGCTTGGAACTCCATGCTTTTATCTCTTGCGTAGAATTCTGAAGAAGACTGGGAATGACCAGGCCCAGGTTATCCTATTGGCAACGGATTGAGCCAGGAGAGTGTGGTACTCGTAACTCCTGGGCATGAGCATCTGTCCTCTAATCAATCTATCCCTTTGAAAGGATCTTTTGTTTCAGCACTGTGGCTGGGTGCTGCACCCGGGCCTGTGCAATCTCCAACCCCATAATTGGAGATTGAACAGCGAGAGTTGACCCATTAAACCTGCTTCCTGAAGTTGTTGATGTAATGTTGGTGGCGAGGCATTCCTCTACAAAATCGGTGTACGGCAGTTGGGAAAAATGTGTGGTTTGGTGTGGCACTTGCCAATCGACCCACTGCATCCACATTGTCTGAAGTTTTGTTGTTGGTTTTGTCCCTGGCCTAGTAAGGACTTGCTTTAGGCACTGTTACAGGCTTCTTGTTGCTTCCATCATCTTTTTGCTTTTTCCAGATCAGCCTTCATTGGGTTGAGATTTCTGAAAGGCATGCTTTGCAACGTTTATTTCCACTGAAGGCATGTGTGATGCCACAGTGGGATTTAAATTTGCTTCTTACTTTTTTTATGTGCTCTCCCTTTGAGCCAATGCACAGTTGTCCATTGCGTCTCCTGACCCTCAAAACGGTTTGCCTCATTGCCATAATGGCAGCTTGACGTGTGAGTGAGCTTCAGCCTCTTTCTGTCCAACCACCTTGTACCACGTTCTTTCCCGATAAGCCGATGTTGAGGACCCAAGCTTTTTTTCTGCCAAAAGTGGTCTCACCATTTCACATCGGGCAGGCTATCACCCTTAAGGCATTCTTTACTCCGCCTCATCCCTAAAAAAGGAAGTGATACTCCATTGTTTGGACCCAAGAGAGTCATAAGTTTTTACATTGATCACACAAAAGAACATCGAGTGGATGATCAGCTCATTGTGGGGTTTGCTGCTTCAAAGAAGGGCAAGGCAGTGTAGAAGTGTACCACCTGTCGATGGATTGTGCACTGCATCATGATCTGCTACGCCGTGGCTAGGAAACAACCTCCGGAAGAACTACCGGCTCATTCCACCAAAACTGCCATCACTACATTGGCACAAGGAGTGCCCTTTCTGGAGATTTGTCAGGCATTTACGTGGGCATTGGTAAACGTGTTCATGAAGCACCACTTCCTTAGTAGTCAAGTCCGTCGTGGCAGGCATTTTGCTCACTCAATCCTTCAGCACATTTTGGTATTAGCCAATTCACTGACCCACCACCTGGGGAGGTTCTGCCATGGTATCTCACAAGGTGCAGAATCTGCGGGTAGAAGTATCCATCAGAAGAACAAATTACTTACCTGCGGTAATGCTCTTTCTGGTGGATACTCTATCTGACTGCAGATTCCAGACCGATCCTCCCACCTCCATGTCCCATGAACTGGACTGGACTGAACTGGACTGTTTTCCATCTTAAAAAGCACCAATGTAAGGATCTGCTCATTTGTCTGGCCAATCTGCATCTGGGCTCTACATCTGAGGGCACGAAGAACCTAAGAAAGCAACTGATGTCAGTGCGCATGGGTTGAGCTTATATGTTGCTCCACTCGTCACTTCTGGAGTGAAACTTCGTCGGCGGAGCCACACGATACCACTCACCGGCGCTCAGGTGTACTGCTCTAAAAGTTTCCAGATCCAGTCTGACACCTGGGGGAATATTCACAAGGTGAGGAAAAGGCAGTTAGATAGAGTATCCACCAGAAAGAGCATTACCGATGGCAAATAACTTGTTCATTACAACCACCCTATGTATCAAAATAGAATTTAATGCCAGAAGATTAGGCTGGGGTACGAATATATAAATGAACAATTAATCAAAAGTACAATAATTCCATCATTAATTCTATAAATTTATATTGAAAATGTACTTTATAACAGATGATACAGTTCAATATTACTGTACAGTACTAATCCCTAGCTAAGTATTGGTAGGTGTCGCAGCAAACTTTACTATGGGGCTGATCACTAGAGGCCTGGGAACAAGGTGCAATAATATCGCACCTGGTATTACAGTACTAGGACTCGGGTGAGATTTAACATCAGGAATGGAAACGAAGTTGATACACTGCTTTCTGCATGTTTTCCTAAATTACAGCCTTTTTTCCAGGCTTGTTACCACTGTCTTTTTGCAGGTGACCAAGTATCTGAAAATACCAGGAAACTTGTAATCCTGTTTTGGCTTAAAACTAGAGATGTTTGCTATAAAGTGGCTCACCGGACCACCTGGAATAAGCCCCTATGTATGCACATCGAGACATTCCCTGGGAGATCTTCCCATGTAATCAAACATTTTCTGCAGTCACAGTTTATTTCATCATTTTAGTCTAATTTGTAATTAGATTAGAAAACCAAATAGAATTTTTTTTCTATCAAAATCTAATTATGGAAAATCTGTCTACCAAATTAAAACCCCAAGATGCTATGGAAGCGATATATACACTCCTTGTTCGCTGCTTTTTCTGTACGTGTTTATAATGCTGTATTTGCTCGATGCACACAATTAAAAACACCATTATAATTCCTAACCTTCCACTGAAGAAGGTCTGAGATTAATGATTTCAGGAAGTGCAAGGCCACTGCATTATTGTCCGGGCAGGAGTGACATGTTTTTGTTGTCAAATAAGGCCCTTCAGTTTTCCCTGCACACATGACACATGAGTTTGAGGACACGAACTAGTGAACCAGGAATGGGCTCCATTAAACAGGCTAATCTCTGAGCCTTAGTCACTGTAAATATATCCTCAGCAGTGAGGAGGCGTAGAGGTAAGAACATTTGGGTATTTGATCACTACAACACCGAATGCAGTACACAGCTAAGCAGAATAGACTGTAAGAACGAGCATTGGCAAATCAGTGTGCCTTCTAATGCGTGCACGTTAAAGCCAGACAAGAAAATAATGTCGGTCTGTATTGATTTGTTTCTATTTCAAATAAAATGGGCTATGATTGTAAAGTAGTTCCACAAGCAGTTAAATGCAACATGTAAGTGGAAACCGAAGGATACATCCAAATAGCCAGTAGCATGGCAGATGAATACTTCACTGAGCTGAGCCAAGACGTAATTGACAAAGTTTTAAGCCAATGGCAAATAGAAGCTGGTCAAGCGAAGCCAAGGGGTTAAAGAAGTAGACCCAAATCCCATTCTATGTATATTGAAAGCTGCACTGTCATCCCAGTCCTAACATGATATAACTGACAATGAGTGAAACGGCATCGCAGGATGCAGACGGGAATCACAAAATCAAAGGTACAGTGTAAGTGCTCACACCAGGTCACCCTCGTCCACCTCTTCTTTGCTCAAGGCCTTGCTTTCTTCTGTGACTGCCCTCTTAGTTGTCTCCGCCTGCCTGCCTTGGAGGATGACTATTGTGTCCAACATGCGTCTCATGACCACCTGACATTTCTTTTAGGTACAGCCCTCAAGATTGATTTTTTTTCTTTATTGTTTTTTTTTTTCAGTATCCTCTAGCTAGGTTATAATTAACCGCTATCCCAAAAGGAATTTAATGCTTCATTTCTGACAAATTAGGATATGAGTTGAGTTGCAATGACGTGGAAACATCTGTACGTTCAAGTCTGTCAGTTTTTGCGCTGCAGTCATCCCCAAAGGTATGACTGGGAAGAATCCCTACGGACTTATTTCTCTGGGAAGATTGAAAAGTGCCACTAAGAGACCTCTGTTGTGATTAAGCAGTTATCGCTGGGGATGCAATGCCAGTCCTTACAGTTAGCTGCATTGTCTCTTTCTTCTTGCACTTAGCATCTTTATATCTTGTATGAATTTACAATAATGATCTAGCTAAATCCCCATAACACAATCTGTATTTTTTCCTTCTAGTCCATCCAGCTCCGATTGGAACTTGCAGCGGAGCTTGGGACGGGAATATCGATCTGGGAGCTAGGACAAGGCCTGGATTACTTTTACGACCTGCTGTGAAGTGACCGAACAACTGGAGCTCATAATAAAGGACTGTCCTGGCACATTGTTCAGGTTGAGTCATGGGACCTTAAGGGTGGTCTCTGTGATAGTCAGGAGAGGATTGATATTTGTATTGCAGTCTTTTTGTATCTGATGCCTTACTTAGTAAAATCCACCACTTCTGCCCACTTCTGTCTCAAGTGTTCCTTTCAAACCAATGCAGATGCATGAAATGGCTGAAATAATGTGGGATGTCTTTTATTTTAATTGAGATACGTGTAAAATGCTCCCTTTACTGCTGAAGTATCCACAACCCACTAATATCACATACATAGTACATACATTATACACAGCGTCGGATTGGCAGGGCGGGCAATCGGGCATTGCCCGAGGGGCCTGAGGCCAAGGACAGCTGGTGGGCCGGTTTTTCACATGGAGATAACTCCACATTTGCCTGCCCGCCGGCTGCTGCAGCCTTAGAGGGAAGATCGGAGCCCATTACAACTAAGTGCAGATAAAGTCTGGCTCATTGTCTTGTGCAGCAGGACAATGAGCCAAACTGAGCCGCCACAGCATGTGGTGGGTCTCCTCCCGTCCCCATTCTCTCAGCGTGACACTGAGTGAGGCCACTGGGAGGGGCTGTGCTCTTTTTGAGCATCACAGCTAGCAGTAATGTTACCTGGGGGTGGGGTGAAAGGGGCTGTACAGGGAGACAGATTACATAACTATGAGGGGACTCCTGTTCACCACTGAACGAGACAAAAAACAACACAAACAACCAAAAAGAAAAATGTTTTTGACAGTACAAAACTTTTTTTGTTTTTAAACATACTGCGAAAAACGTTAATTCTGGGCCAAAATGACAAAGGGAAGGGAACATAGACATGAGAGGACAGTAACAAAATGGATTGAGCAGGGAGAGCAATGTGGAGACAGACAAAAGGAGAAGTGAGACAGCAGAGTGGAGAAGAATGACAAACTATGTGAAGAGGAAAAGGAAATCAAGTGAGGAAGAAAGGAAAGGTAGAGGAGGGAGGATAAGAGTGCCAGAGAGGCAGACAGATGGCGAGAGGGAGGGGAAGGGATTAGGGAGAAGTGATGGAAGACATTGGAGAGAATGGCAGGAATTGTTAAAGATAGAGAGAAAGCTGGAAAGAGAAAGTGGAGAAGAGGGAGACAGGAAAGTAGTAGAGGATGTGGCGTAACAGCCAGGGCTGACGACTTGGGAACCAGGTTTGAGTCTCAGCATTGGCTCAACAACCTGCGATTCTAGTGTCCATGTAAAGCACTCCAATACCACTGGGTAGAGCTTGCTTTTTATAAAACTCCAAAAATAAAAGTGAATGACAAAGGAAATAATGGAGAGGAGAAGAAGGCAGACGAGGGTGTCAAACATTTTCTGGACTATGAAAAAAAGAAGGATGGTTACTACCTCACATGCTCTATCCTAAGTCTCTCCCTCAGTCTAGGGCTTAGTTTAGAGGTTGCTGGCATTCCAAGAGGTAGTGCTAAATGTAGATTAAAATTTACCAGTGGAATTTCCTTCATCAGAGGGATGGAATGGTAAAGGAAATTCCACCTGTGGATTCTCCTTTGGTTTAAACGCTGCCTCCAGGCACAGGAGGACTTTCCGTTACTGTCTGCAGCAAGGCAATAAAGGGGACACATAATAAGATAACTTTAGGTATAGTACACATAAATTCAAGGGGCAAAGGGTTGTGAAAGAGACTGACAGGAGAAAAAGGGAAGTTTTGCAATACAGAGACATGAAATAAACCTTAAAGGAGAGATACAAAATAACAAGGGAATAAAGGCATAAGAGATCGTCAAATAACTGAAGAAATTGCCCACATCGGGACAAGAGTGGGAGAGAGAGGGGGATTTGTAGACAGAGAGAAAGATAGGAAAAGAGAGAGGGGAAAAGTGAGAGACAGAGTGAAGGACCAAGGTAGAATGAGAGACACCAAGGAGAGGAAAAGAAGTAGAGTATGAGAGAAAAAGGAAGAACTAGGAGAGGGGCAAAAAGTGATGGGGAGAACGAGAGAACACAGCAAGTGAGAAAGGGGTATAGAGACAGAGAGAATGAAAGGCATTCGGAGTGAATTACTGCAGCTTTTCCAGAGTCAAAACAATTTTCTACTTAACATACAAAAAATATCAAGTACGAAGTTGTATGCAATCCCCAAAGAGATGCTTGTAGAGAGGCCCCTGAGTGAAAACCAAAAGAGGAAGACCTCTGGTTCTTGAGGGTGAACAGAAGCCTCCAGACACAATGGATGTAGATGATTCTCTGACTCATGGCCTGATATAATACAGGATATTCAGGGATCTTTGGGGGCAGGGGAGCGCAAACTAAAGGACCAATAGGTGACTAACACATTCAGGCACCCAAAGTAGAAAAAAATGTATAGGCCTGAAGATCAGGTGAGGAGACCTGTGTGTGAGTTGCAGTGGAATAATGGTGTGTCTAATGGTGTGTCTAGTGGTTCGTCTAGTCTTGGCCAATGCTACTGACCCCACGAGTTTAGAACACTTAATTTATCACAGATTACTCCAGATACTAAGCAACGGTTCATGAAACGTCATTATCCACAAATGTGGGCCACTTTTTCCTTCGGTGCCTGGGCCTAATTTTGTTCCCAATCCGGCCCTGATTATACACATACATTATAGTGTAAATCTGAATTTCTTCAGGTGAGAATTTGACAACCTGCATCCAGGTTAAGGGATGCACAACTTCTTAGGTAGGTAAGCCTTCAGACTATGATAGCATTGTGCGCAAGTGAGCAGCATTGGGACGCTCACATGCATTACAAAAGGGCAGTCTGGCGCTGACGCGCAGCGGACAGGCAGCCCAAGGCACCACACTCTGGGTACTTATATTGGCCTTACCTTGAATGTTTTTTTAAACCTTTTAGTATTTTCTAGTTTGCCACTGCTACAAAAACGCTGGTAGCATTTGGTATCGGGTAACAGACTGGGGGATTAACTGGGAAATACTCAGCAATACCAAGCATTCCTTGTTCTGTGATTTTAAAGATAACACAACTGTCGTCACTCGCCGCATTTTAATTTCAGGCTCACCTACTAGCTCTTTTACTCCCAGCTCCTCGGTCTGCCACGGGTTTCCGATTGAGCAGAGGGAGCTGGGATGCGTCACTCTGTTTACTTTGACTGTACCCGGACGGCCGCCATCTTGGACAACTTGTGCGCAGCTCAGCAGCATTGGGACGCTCACCTGCATTACAAATGGGCAGCTTGGCGCTGACGCACAGCAGAAATGCACAGCGGGCACGCCAAAGGCAAGCCCATTTGCGCCTGTCTGCGCCCAGCTGCCACCAGGGGCGAGGACCCCTGCCCCTTGCATGACTCTCAGAAATATATATTCCCTGCATCAGCTTATAGCATTCCGCCCAAGATGTGCAGAAGCTTGTCGCTCCATCCCTCAGCTTATAATGCTAGCTGTAAATACTGTGGCTTTTCCTGTAATTCCAAAAATTCCACCATAATCTCTGATAAAACATCCAATGTCACTTTTTTGGTGGCTAAGTGTAGGAATGCCTCGGCAAGCAATGTCCTGACTAGAAAAAGTTTCTGCAGCATAAATTGTCCTTCTGAGCTGTCACCAACAGCACATACATGGCTTTCTCGTAGATAATGCCCCTAATGCCATACCATGTTCCTGACAGAAACCTGGTTGCATGAAGCATCTATGCCAGATGCCATAGCTGTTCTACCACATAATTATTGTATTGCGAGAAGGGACCACAAGGATAAGATAGGTGGCGGTATTGCCATTATCTACAGAGACGTCTTTCAGTGTAAAACTTGGAGCTTCCCTCTTCAGTTTGTGCAGCTCTTCTCTTCACTCTGTCTTACGCTCAAATCCACATTCTCTTGCATCCTAATTTATCGGCCTCCGGGCCACGCCGGAAACTGGTGCTCTACAATATCCGACTTAATTTCTCCATGCACACTTAGATACGCAAATTGTTCGCTATTAAGACATTTGAACATGCATATAGAAGATGCCACCTTTAAACTAAGTCAGGCTCTCATCCTCAATCTGATTTACTCTTCTCCCACTCACAAAGCGGGTCACTTGCCGGACCCCATTTTCTCTAACATTACTGGTCTCACCTCGGACCCACCTCTTCCACTACTCTGATCAGACTATTTTACAGTTCCCTTAACATACCCTCCTGTTCCTCATTCACCCCTGCAGCAACCAGGCCTAAGGTTATGGCCAGAAATGTGATTAAACTTGACTTCACTGCCCTCAACATATGTTTATTGTATACTCTCCCTGAATTAGTACATGAAGTCGCCTTAGATCTCCCCGTGGTCGACAACTGTCTTTGAAGCTCTCTTGACTCAACCTTGCCAGTTAAACTCAAATCTGTGTCCAGGCAGAATCCCCTTGCCCCCTGGTTTAACGAGACCTTACAGGAAGAAAAGAAACTCTGTAAGAGACCTGAAAGAGTCTGGAGAAAGCAATATGATAATGATTCAAAATCAAAATATAAGACGGCTCTGAATATTTATCACACACACTGCAGAAACGCTAGAGCTACTCTGAAAAAATATCAAAAGCACAAAACTGTATTTATGGGGGAACTCGGGGAACATAAGATCACCAAGATTTATCGAACACTAGTGACAAATAGCCCCACTACACTTAGCAAAACACGCGCGGCCTGGCAGGAAGATATGGTCCCCCTAGACGACGAAGATTTGGCGGAGGCATTGGAGTCCCCACGCAGCGCGGCCATTGCAGCAAAACTACGATTCATACAATTCAAATACCTTCACAGGGTCTACTACACTAGATATAGGCTTTGGCGTGCAGGGCTAATTGAATCTCCCATTTGCTACGCTGCCAAGCTATAGAGGGCACCCTTATACATACCGTATGGCAGTGCACTGCACTCTCTAGGTTCTGGCGGGGAGTAATCACATGTCTGTCTGAAGTTTTGGGCTGGGACATCCCTTATTCTCCGCTAACCCTGGTCCACAATACTGATGGTATTGGGGGCAACATATATAAGCGACACTTATTGCTCCTGGGCCTTACGCTGGCAAAACAAGACATAGCAAAAGCATGGAAAGATGCCTCCCCACCTTGGGTACGAATATGGAAAAAGGGCCTAGACTTTTTCATGGGGCTGGAACTACCAATATATAAAGCGAGAGGATGCCCCCAGAAACATCCCAAGATATGGAAGAGGTGAGCAGATTATCGGGGTCTGTATTTGGAGCCTATTCCAGCTGTATCACTGGATTAGTGACAGGGGGGGAAAAAGGTGGTGTTGGGGGAACAACATGGCTGTAACTGTATAATTTAGCGATTTGGGTGGCTGGAAATGACATGCATTGTATTATATTTCAGATATATGACACTGCTGTTCACTGTTGGAGGAATGTGTTTGATGGTATTTCATTTTCAATTGTTATTCTGTAATCAAAAAAGTCGACATCATTATGCTACTCTATACACTGTGCTACTGGATGACCAGCCTAAGCCAGGCTTGTTACGTCTGTTGACAATAAGTTTTGTTGTGAAAAAAAAAGCACAAAACTGTCATAAAACCCTCTTCAAAGTGGTCCAAGCCTTGTCTGACCCCAGTAATATTACTCCCCCTCCCTCACTCTCACAGGCTCAATGTGAAGAGCTAGCAGATTTTTTTGTCGACAAAGTGACGAACATCCACCTCACTTTAGCTACAGCAGCAACTGGGACTACCCAGCCTGGAAATGCCAGCTCACATCTTAACCCTATCTCTATCTCTTCTCCTCCCAAGGAAGCAATTCACTTGGACATGACTCTGTCATCGGTCCGACTACAATCCTTTCTTCCCTTAGACTCTGCTTGTCTGTTGGACCTACTGTGGTCTATTAAATCTGGTTCCCCACTCGATCCTCTCCCCCAACTAATCTCAGCACCCTGAGCCCACATCTATTGCCCTTACCAGTCGATCTCCTGAAATCCTCTCTAAGTGAAGGTCACCTACCCAAAGCCTGGAAGCATGCCATGGTGCTCCCTTGCTGAAAAAAACCCATCTGGACCCTTCTAACTGGGCCAACTAAAGACTTATTTCTTTGTTGCCTATTCACTCCAAGATTCTAGAAAAGCATGTTAACACTGAACTTAACACCTATGTGGAAGTCCAGAATGTCCTTCAACCCTCCCAGTCAGGACTCAGAGCTGAGCACAGCACAGAAGCTGCCCTTCTAGGAGAAACAGAGGATCTACGCTGACCCCTAGACTGAGGTGGCACAGCCGTGCTGATCCTATTAGATCTAAGCGCGGCTTTTGACACTGTCTCATGACCTTCTTGTCGAGAGACTAGCTCAACTAGACCTCCAAAACACGTCTCTTGTTTGGTTAAACTTATTTTTTGACGGACCATACCTTCCAGGTCTTTTCCACTAACACAGTGTCAAGTCCCCACTCACTAACCATGGGAGTCCTGCGGGGATCCACCCACAGCCCCATGCTTTTCAATATTTATGTCCACCCTTTGGCGGACGTAGTGGAAAGCTGCCGCCTGACCCTATACTCATACGCCAACGACACCCAGATCATTTTCTCTTTGTCGTACAAGCAGGAAGCAAGCCCATAAGATCTTAACTCTTGCCTCAACTGTGTCTCCATTTGGATGAGTACCAAATCCCTCAAATTAAATGGAGACAAGACCAAGGTTCTGATACTAAGTAAGAACCACCCAGATCTGGGGTCCCCAACATTGGCCTGCCACTCTGGGAATACTCCCTGAACCTGTCAACAAGGTAAAGAACCTTTGCTTCTGGTTGGACTCCATCTTGTCCATGAAGCCACAAGTAGCCAAGGTTGCATCTTCCTGCTTTGCCATTACGAAATGGCTTAAAAAGATCTTATGGATACTTCCCTTCTCTGCTCAGAGAACCATTATCCAGGCCATGATACTATCCAGGCTGGATTACGTTAATAACTTATACCTGGGGGCTGACAAGACAGTGATTAGACGTCTTCAGATGGTTCAAAACGCTGCAGCTAGGCTCCTATTCTGGCTTCTCAAATATTCCCCTATTTCTGCTCTGTTCCACTGCCTCCACTGGCTTACAGTGGACAAGCGCATCAACTTCAAGGCACTCCGCTTCATGTACAAAATATAGCTACACTCAGGACCGTGGTTCCTACAAAATCTGCTCTACCACCCTCTAAGCACGCTGCGCTCAAGTAATCAGGCCCTCTCATAGGGCCCAAAGTTAGACTCTCCTGAATGGGTGGCTGCTCCTTTTCCTTCCTGGTCCCCAAGATGTGGAACGCCCTGCCCTCCCTTACTCTCTTAGAGGCTGTACTTCCCTATCCTTTTTCCGCAAGAAGCTAAAAACCTGGCTATTTTAGGTTGTGTTCCTAGGCTGCTGATACCTGTCCTCAAGCACTGGGAAACCCTACAGGTATCTATGCGCTACATAAGAACTCAATGATAATAATAATAGCATTCTAGGCATGCTTCAATGATGAACGCGGGATGAAGACTGCTCGCATCACTCACTGCACTCTGTTCTCGTTCAGTGACTTGCTATTGTTCTTAATTCAGTCCTGGATCTCAATATCCATTAATAGCGGACTGATCGTAATTCTCTTTTAGCAAATTGAGCGATGTTCCACTCCATTAACAATGGGCGACACTTGTGCACCTTCAATTCCAGCCCTGATGAGATATCGTTTACACGTTTGTCCATTGCTAGGAAACTTAGAAGAACAGCACTTAGAGATCACTTCTGTGTTGGCCCGGGGAACTGTGCCTAGGTCTTTGGCCTCGTTTTTATAGAGTATTGGTATTTTTTTAGCATTCATTATTTATTTGGCCTTATTCTTGTGTATTGCATACGTACAGTGGCACATGAGGCTTATTATCACCCTTGTGATGTTAAGAAATTAATATTCCGAGTATGACAGACACTGTTTCCAGTTCTGAACTTTTGTGTGATAGCCTAATGCATTCAAGGTTTTGTAGTCTTGTTTTGCTTCAGTTGAACTAATTTAACTAACACACCTGAACTCAATGATTTGTAGCAGAAAAGAGCAGGACTGGAAACCGTGTCCTTATGATCTGGAATGAGGCGGCCACAGATGATTAAATTATGCCTGTATTTCCATTGAAATAATTGTTTAGGGGTCTGTAAGACGGCTTCATATGAAACTGTGATTGTAGTTTATTACTACAGTGTAGTTATTGAAATATCACATGTGAATATATGCGTGAAGAATGGGGCCTGTTCTTGCCTCGGATATCTTTTCCTGGTGGAAATTATTAGTGCTTCAAATGTCTCTATCCCTTTCTGCAAGCTTGAGTTTGCTCTTCACATAGTTGGCCATTTCGAGTTTTAGGGTTTTGACGTTAACTCATGGAGACCTGAAGGTACCTCAAGCATTAAGATGGTGTCATTCTAGTTATCACAGAAGTGATGTAGCCACACTTCCTGATACTCATGATTATTCTGACTGCAGCATGATGGCCCACTTCTAAAAGGGCTGTTTGAATCTCAGAGAGGCCAGTGAGAATGGATATCCCTTATTGTAAGTGGGAAATGATTCCTGCCATGACAGCTTACCAAAGGTTCTCACAAGAGAGGATTTTTTTGATGAATTTAATGTCTTAGTTGATATGTAGCAGTCCTCATTATGCATTTGATATGAGAAACTAAGTTAAGTTTATTGACTGGAATGAAACAGTGGTTCAGTGCCGTTCAATAACTCTGTGCCTAAGACATCGCTACAGTACCTTCAAGGTTGGAGCCAATGACAAGGAATTATGATCCTTATGTACTAATGCGTTTTCCCATTGACACAGAATGGGTTGAACCCTTTGAGACATTAGGCCCTAAGTTTTATTCAGTTGTTTCACCTTCAGAACTATATTGAGTGAGGCAATGGTTGAAGTAATCAAAGGTTACGTCTTGGTTTATTCACAAATAGATTTAAGCATTGTTGATATATTAGAGGTGAAAGACTCCAGGCATACTTAAGAGTTCCCCAACAGTTTGAAGGTATAAGTTAAAGAGGATCGGAGCAAATATCAGTCCTTTTGGAACACTAATTTGTGCGCTGTGAAGTGTGACAATGAATTTTCATTTTTTTTTTTTAGTTTAGAATGCTTTATTTAGGCATTAAACAAAGTAAAACATCAGTACAGAGACATGTAGCGAGAGGATACGGGTAAAAAGGAAAGCATATTATGAAAAATAAAAAACAATATCCTCATGAGATAATAACTGTACAAAGAACAAATGCATTTGTAGAAGATTTTTAAGGAGAGAAAAGGAGAAAAGAAGAACGGGAGAGCAGAGAGAAAGAGAGGAAGAGAAGAAGAGAGAGAGTAAGAGAAGAGAAGTGTCCAATAAGTAATGCAAACAGAATCAGTATTCAAATGGGATAAGGTACATAGTAAAAAACATTATGGTATACACCATGTGGAATCAGCTCTGCACTCTGGAAAGAAAAGAAGTTAGTGGCATCCATAGTAGATCTTTTTAATCAACAAAGCAGTAGAGGTAGCATAGGCTCGGTCTAGTCTATGATGATGGCACAATAAATTCCACCAGGCTTGGTGCGAAATTTTTGAAGTGTCCTTCCAATTGGTGGTAATGATCTGAAGCGAAATGGCTAAAAATAAGTCAATAAAATTACCTGCACAACTGTGAGGTTCCCAGAGAGGAGAAAAACTGCCCCAAAAAACATGTGTAATATGGAAGGGGACATTGGAAGATAAAATGTCGTTTAATCTCAACCAGATACGAGACCAATAGGATTTAACCAAAGGACAGTGAAAGAACATGTGAAGAAAATCCCCATTTTCATTGGGACATGACCAACATTTGGGGGAATCCAGTAGTTTAAATCTATAAAGGTCACTGGGAGTGAAAAATAGTCTATTATAAAAATAATATAAGGTCTGTGTAGTACTTGCAGAGCGAGAGGTGGTATGAATCTTTGACCAAAGGGAATCCCAGAGGTGAAGGGGGAGATCAAGGGATAAGTCTCTTTCCCATAGGAGTTCCAAACTGGATTTGGTTCTAGGCATGGGGGGGTGAGATAATAACTTATAAATGATGGCAGCTTTAAATTGGGTGGAAAAATCAATAGAAAGAGGGGATGGTTGTGCGGCTGTAACAGTAGGGCTTTCCGGAAAATAGAAACTGGTAAGAGCTTGTTTGAGCAGGGAGTAATGAGAAGCGTGTAGAGAAGAGATACCATAAGAGGTTTGAAGATCAGAGAATTGCATAAAAGACCCATCCTTCATCAGATGTTGAGGGTGATAATGCCTTTATCTATCCATTCCTTCCAAAATAAAGCACGATTGTTTATTTTAAAATGTTTGTTATACCAAATCGGAATGCACAAGGACCGATTATTCGGAGAAAGACGAGAGCCGACAGTGAAATAGTAAGAGCTTTGGAGTGAATAAGGATGGGAGAGGAAAAACGTTTCGGGGTAAAGTAATACGGGTAGCAGAAAGGAAGGAAAAAGGAGAATATTGGGCCTGTTCTAAAGGACTCCAAGCTGTACTTGGCGGAACACTGGAGTCAGACAAAAAGTCCAGATTTGTTTCAGAGTAAATGCCGAATGATATCGTCTGAGATTAGGAAAGTTAACTCCACCTAATGCCTTAGAAAGTTGAAGACGCGCCAATGAGATCCTAGGTTTGCGATTATTCCAAAGGAACTTAATCAAGGAGCTGTTGATGGCACGAAAAAAGGTATTAGGGAGAAAAACAGGGAGCATAGAAAGATAAAAATTGATGATTGGAAGAAGCATCATCTTGATAGTGGCTAATCTACCCCACCAAGAAAGGAAAAGTGGAGAGCAACCGTCTATGAGAGCAGAGAGTTTCTTAAGAATATCAGCATGATTAATTCTAATAGTCTCTTTGATATTGTTAGAATATAGAATACCAAGGCATTTGATATGTGCAGAATTCCATTCAAAACCAGAATCAAGGATCATAGAGGGAAGGCAGAATTTGTTTAAAGGTAAGATTTCAGATTTGTCAATGTTCAATTTGTAACCTGAAACATTAGAGTAAGCCTTTAAAAGAGGAAAAAAAGGCCGGCAAAGAAACAGATGGATTAGAAATGAATAACAAAATATCATCTGCATAAGCAGTAAATTTGATATCAAGATTATGAAATTGGAACCCCGTGTAATGTGGTGAACGTCTAAGAGTCTCCATAAATGGCTCAAGGGCAAGGATGAAAAGAAGGGGGAAAGAGGGCAGCCCTGTCTAGTCCCCTGAGAAGAGGAAAGTAACGAGATTGGCAGCCATTTACCCAAACTGAAGTAGCTGGTGCAGAGTATAAAAGCTGAATAAATTTTATAATAGGGGGGCTGAAACCGTGCCATCTTAAAGCACCGAATATAAAATCCCAGTTAACCCTGTCAAATGCTTTTTCAGCATCCAGGGTGATAGCAGCCACAGGAGAGTCAAGCTTGGAGGCCAGGTGTATAATATTAAGAAAGGTACGGGAGTTATCTGCAATGGAGCGTCCTTTAACAAAGCCGGATTGGTATATGTTAATTAAAGTAGGAATAACTTTGTTGATTCGAAGGGCAAGGAATTTAGCATAAATTTTACAGTCAGTGGTTATTAAGGAAATGGGCCTATAGTTTTTACATATGGAGGGATCTTTATCTTTCTTAGGTATTAAACAAAGCATCGCTTGTGTAAAGGAACCTTGCGATGCACCGGTGAGTAGAAAATAATTAATCAATGAAAGGAGGTGAGGTACCAAAAGTGCTTTGAAATGTAAAAAGAATCGAACAGTAAAGCCATCTGGGCCCGGTGTCTTATCTTTGGGCAAAAGAGCGAGGCCTCAATAATCTCTGGTTCAGAAATAGGGACATTCAGAGATGTAAGATCATGGCAACTATCAGGGGTTTAGGAATATTTTGAAAAAAAGAGTCAATAAGCTCTTGAGAGGGATGGGTTTTGGGAGTATAAAGAGAGGTGTAATAATCAGTGAAACATTCGAGTATTTTAGCATCTGAAAGATGAAGAGTGCCAGAGTTATCCTTAATGGAGACAATTTTAAATTTTTGCTTTTTAATTTTGAGATAATTTGCTAGGGATTTTCCTGCCTTATTCCGACCACCATACATCTTTGCATTAAACTTGAGGATAATATTACAAGCAGAATCCCAAGATAGCTTATTATATTGCATTTTTTGCTTTAATAAGAAGCGGTAGGGTATCAGGGCAATTGGTAGTGAAGTACTTATGCTCCAAGGTTTTAATTTGTTTTAGAAGCAATGCTGAGTTCAAGAGGGCTTTCTTTTTTTTTTCTGGGAAACATAATCTATAATGAAGCCCCTAGCAGATGCTTTGAAGGCATCCCAAACGAGATGAAATTGAGAGACGGAGGAGAGATTATGAAGAAAAAACTCTTGAGCAAATATGGTGAACTGTTCAGAGAATTGAGATTCCAAAAGAAGAGAATTATTAAAACGCCACCGCCTAGAGGTGGGAGAAGAAGAAGGATAATCCATGTCAAGGATGACGGGGGCATGGTCAGAGATGAGAATCGAACCAATTTCAACCTTATTCATGAATTGTAGCATAGGTTGTGTGAGAAAAATTTAATCAATGCGTGAATGGGATTTGTGGACCGGTGAAAAAAGGAAAATTCTAAAACCTCTGGGTGAGATGTGCGCCAAGCATCAATCAATCCCCTTGTGTTAATAGCCTTAAGGAATCCCTTTTGCATCTTATTTGGAAGGTATCTGGTTTGAGATTTCCGATCAAGGAAAGGATCCATAAGCTGGTTGCAATCCCCACCCACAATCAAATTTTCAGCAGAATGAGAGGAAAGGAATATAGAAAAGTTGCTCCAAAAAGAAAAATCAACGCCATTCGGACCATAAACATTACAAAGAGAGAGTTGGGTATTATTGACTTTGACATTTAAATATAACCATCTACCATTTGTATCAGTAAATTCGTTTTGTAAGAGAACATTCAAAGATTTATGAAATAAAATTAACACACCATTCTTGTTATTAACAGCTGGAGAGCAAAAATTTCGCCCACCCAGTGTTTACGTAACGAAGGTAAATCTTGTATTTTAAGGTGTGATTCCTGTAACATCGCTACATGACAATTCAATTTAGCAAGATGAGATAAAACACGTTGTTTCTTAACGGGATTGCGCATGCCCTTAACATTCCATGAAATGATGCGAAGACCTTTCATGAGTAAAAAGGAAGGAAAAAAGAGTGTGGAAGAGTAATGGGAAAATGGGAATTTAAAACCAACAAGAGTGTGAAAAATTGATGCAGAAAAACAGGAAAGCATATAGGAAAAAAAGCAGGAGAGAGCCAATAAATCTTAGAAAGAAAAATATAGCAAGAGGAAAAGAGAATAGAAGGTTTGACTGAAAGAAAACAGAGTAAAAGGCAAAGGAGAGAACAGAGAAAACGTGTCATGAAAAAATACATAAACCCAAAAATAAGAAGAGCATGAGTGGACCCAGAAACGAGTAAGAAGAGAAAGAGAGAGAGAGAAAGAGGAAAGAAAGGAACAAAAGGAGGAGAGCAAAATCCCTCCAAAGGAGATATCAAAAAGTAGATGACGAAAAGCCCGAAGGCTTTAGTCATAAAAAACATTAAAAAAAGGACATTGATGAGTGAGGGGGGGTGGCGAAGAACAAGACAGCCACACAAGAGAGGGATACCGAGAAAAAACAAGTTACCTGACAAGATAAATAAGAGTATGGATAAAAACCACAAATAAGGAGGTAAACTAATGAGACAAGATGAAGAGAATTTACCAAACGACAGGAAAAAATGCAGCGGGGTAAGTTGTAGGTTACATACATGAGGGCAACATGGATAGGGAACTACATCGTCAGAACTGGGAAGAGAAGACCTAAGAAACATGAAAGAGAACAAACAGAGAAGCATTAAACATTTATAAACTTCATACTAAACACCTAACAAAATCAGTCCGAGAAACAATAACGAAACAGTTAAGATGTGCTCAGTTCCATAAGTTCTCCTTTGTGAGTATGAATAAACTTCCGGAGATCAGCTGGATCCTCAAAGCTCAAAGTTCTGTCTTTGTAAGTAACTTTAAAGAAACATGGATGGATTAAGCCATAACGAGCATTCATGGATCTCAAGGCAGGTCGAAGGTCGAGGAATTCTTTCCGCCGGTTAGCAGTTGATTTAGAGACATCTTGACTGAAGAAGATTCTGTGACCGGACCATAGCATCTGCTTATGTTGCTTAGCAGCGTTGAGGATTGCCATAAGATCCGAGTATAGAAGAAAGTAAGCAATTATGCCTCTTGGTTTTAAAGAAGAAGATGCATTCTGTGAGCTCTTTGAATATTGAAATCCATAGATTTAGGGAGACCAACGATCTGAAGGACTTGGGTTTTCAAGAAGGTGATCATATCCGAGCCTTCGGAACCTTCCGGAATACCATAGATGCGCAGGTTGTTGCGCCTATTACGATTTTCCAAATCCTCTGTGATCTTTTTGAGTTGGTTAACTTCCTTGGTGAGAGTGTCAACTCTAGCTACTACATCCTGAGCATCACTGACTTTTTGCTCGACATCAGACAGTCTGGAATCAAGACCAGACTATTTCTCCTCCATCCTCTGAAGAGTGGCAGCGGTGTCAGTCATAAACGGCCGAATGAGGCGCAACTCCTCCATAATATCTTCCAACGTGAGAGGAGACGGTGACTTTGAAGGGGAGGGCGGGTCTTTCTTGGTACGCTTACCAGAGTTAGCGGTTAAATCCTTACGACCTCCAGAAGAGGCCCCCTGGGGTTTATGTGGATGATCCATGTTGACGCAACAATTGAAGTTCTCTAGATGAAGTGCAGCTGTGAGGACTGAAGAGATATGAGCAAATGCAGCACAAGTATAGAGGAGGAGACACCAAAGGTCATCAGTGAGATGCTAGCCACACAACACCCCGGCGTGGTCTAAGGTGAGTGAACTGAGCAGAATGAGGGAAGAAAAAGACCAAAAGCGTCCCAGAAGGCAAAAATCAGGCTGCGCTGGGGAAAGAAAGAAGCCCCAGTGCCAATTGAACGAATGACTGCATGGCTTCCTTAGGGATTGCTGCGCAGAGGAAAATGGCGGCCGCAATGAGGAGAAAGCGTCGGAGGCATATAAAAGATTAACCAGACCATATCATGGCCTGAAAACTTGCCAAATCAGCCTCTGCTACCTCCGACGCTGAAAACCATCGTCGCGGCGAGGGAGCACTGCTTCCAAAAGGTCCCTTCGTAATCGAGCGCAGCTCGATATCGCGGAGCTCCTCAGGTGGCGGCCATCTTGCGCCGCCGCTGCCGCGCGCCTCTATGAATTTTCATTTTAACATGCTAGCAGTGCTCTGCTAGATATGGTTTGTGCCACTTTGAACCCCTAACAGTAAGTTAAAATCTTGTTGTTAGAGTGTTGAGTGTGATGGCATGGTCCACTGTAAATGACACAGGTAGGTCTAAAAGGAAAGAGACACAATGTTCACCTTTTTCAGGCATCCGGTATGCATCACCCATGAGCTGATTATGACAGTCTTTATACCATAGCAAAACCAAAGGGGATGATGGACGGAGTGTTGAACATTGCAAGCACTCACCCCCAGTCAACTGATCTGGGTTTAATCCATCATCATTCTTTAGCTCACTCCGCCACCCCAGTTCAGACATGGCCATATGCAAATCAGTCTGACCCTGTGCCTCATGGGAACAGTCCAGCCCGAACTGCCAAGCCATGTCTTCCCTGGACCGGAAACAAGCATCCTGGGACCGGTTTCTGACTTACAGCCGTCATCAGCCAGGCTATCTTGAATCCAGTGGCAAAGTGAGCAAGGGACCCACGTCTGGGCATACCCTGCCAACTTAGGGCGAACATAGCAAAACCAAAGGGGATGATGGACGGAGTGTTGAACATTGCAAGCACTCACCCCCAGTCAACTGATCTGGGTTTAATCCATCATCATTCTTTAGCTCACTCCGCCACCCCAGTTCAGACATGGCCATATGCAAATCAGTCTGACCCTGTGCCTCATGGGAACAGTCCAGCCCGAACTGCCAAGCCATGTCTTCCCTGGACCGGAAACAAGCATCCTGGGACCGGTTTCTGGCTTACAGCCGTCATCAGCCAGGCTATCTTGAATCCAGTGGCAAAGTGAGCAAGGGACCCACGTCTGGGCATACCCTGCCAACTTAGGGCGAACATAGCAAAACCAAAGGGGATGATGGACGGAGTGTTGAACATTGCAAGCACTCACCCCCAGTCAAGTGATCTGGGTTTAATCCATCATCATTCTTTAGCTCACTCCGCCACCCCAGTTCAGACATGGCCATATGCAAATCAGTCTGACCCTGTGCCTCATGGGAACAGTCCAGCCCGAACTGCCAAGCCATGTCTTCCCTGGACCGGAAACAAGCATCCTGGGACCGGTTTCTGGCTTACAGCCGTCATCAGCCAGGCTATCTTGAATCCAGTGGCAAAGTGAGCAAGGGACCCACGTCTGGGCATACCCTGCCAACTTAGGGCGAACATAGCAAAACCAAAGGGGATGATGGACGGAGTGTTGAACATTGCAAGCACTCACCCCCAGTCAAGTGATCTGGGTTTAATCCATCATCATTCTTTAGCTCACTCCGCCACCCCAGTTCAGACATGGCCATATGCAAATCAGTCTGACCCTGTGCCTCATGGGAACAGTCCAGCCCGAACTGCCAAGCCATGTCTTCCCTGGACCGGAATCAAGCATCCTGGGACCGGTTTCTGGCTTACAGCCGTCATCAGCCAGGCTATCTTGAATCCAGTGGCAAAGTGAGCAAGGGACCCACGTCTGGGCATACCCTGCCAACTTAGGGCGAACATAGCAAAACCAAAGGGGATCAGTTGACTGGGGGTGAGTGTTTGATTTGCTCAAGCACTCCGTCCATCATCCCCTTTGGTATCGCTTTGTTCGCCCTAAGTTGGCCTTGGGAAAAATGAATGTAAACCTGGAAGAACCTTTAGTTCTTGTGTGAAGAGATCAAAGATCCATACAAATTGTGTTAGATATCATTAGCCATGAACAAATGTTAGTTGGTGGTTGCATGCATACTTTATCCCATTAGATGTTTCACACCTGCCCATGGGTCCACCATCGATCTTTAACCTTTTCTCAGGATCTGTCAATATGTGACAATTAATTTACTACCCTCTGACCTCCTCATCGAATCCTTGGAACAGGACACAGCCGGGCGGCTGTGTGAGGCAAGATGGCTGCTGTGTGACTGCTGCGGGAGCCGCTCACCTCACTACTGGAAAACAAACTGACTTTGAGATGAATTGAACCCACAAAAAAAAAGTATTAAAAACAGCAAGAAGACAAGAATCTTGGATGAGGTTGGAACAGTGGATTGGAGCGTTACTTGCTCGTGCTGTGACGGAATGTGTTATCGGCATTAGCAAAATGAAGAGCAAAGCGTACCTGTAGACTCGGGACACTTTTCTGCTGCTGGCTTCATCGTGGACGGGCGGGACGGCCTCGTGGTTTGCTAAAATCCACTGCTGAAGGAGAGCGGGATCACCGGAGGATCGAAGGGGCTTCTGTCTACTCGTAAGACGCTCACAGAGGGGATGAGCGCAGATGCAGACGCTAGTCGCACCATCGGCCGCGAGGAGGAGGAGATCAGCGGCAGGACGCACAGCAGTGAGCAGCATCCTGTCAACCCGGCAACCCGACCCAAACAACCTGCAGTGCCCAGGATGTTCCCTGGCCGGGGGATTGGAGCAATAGTAAATCAAACAGCAAAGACGGAGGTAGTGCTAAGGCCCCCAAAACAACTAAGGATCCGGTGAGTGCAGGACGGCAAGTTGGGAGAAATGTTACCAATGATTCCAGTGAAGATAGGCTCCCCCTGAAGCTATACAAGGGGAAAATACCAACTCTAATGACACCATCATTAGCTTAAACAGCGGGGCTGAGAGGGAGGAAGAAGCAAGCCGGAGTGCGCAAGATAACTCTGTATTGCAGGGAGTGCTGGTTGCTCAGAACTCCCATGTCTCTGATATTCCCCACGTACCTGGTAAATTCAGTGGGTCTCCAGAGGGGGATACATTTTATTCTCTCACCGATGAGTCTGAGATCTGTAACACCAGTGATGGCACAGACGTGGAAATCACAGAAGAGGACAGCGGGAGCACTCTTACAAAACCTGACACACAGAAACGAGTATCCAACCGGAAGAAGAGAAAATGCACCAGGGGAAAAGGCAGGACCTTTGACTCAGATCACAATCAGACGAGCCAGCTAAAATTGGATTATTCCACTACGCACTTTGGGATTGAGGCTGATGAGACAGAAGGGATTGGAGTACAGCCTGAAGCTGCAAAATGGCTTACAGAACCAGAAACTAATATAGAAACTCTTCCATCTATGGGACTAATCTTTTTGACACATAAGCAGATGCAAACGGAAGCTCGTCAAGAACATAAAAGGGCTCATATGGCGACGAAGAAACTTCAAGGGGCCATTCGTAAGGTCAGTAAAGCTTGCTCTGAAATTTCCGAACGCACTACAGCATTGGAGGAACGAATTGTGGTTCTTGAGGGTGGGGCCGATGATATGGGACAACAAACTACGGCAAATGAAACCAGAATGACGGACGTACTATGGAAGCTGGAAGACTTTGAAAATCGTCAGCGAAGGAACAATCTGAGACTCCTAGGCATTGAAGAGAATGTAGAGGGTGATGACATTCACGGATTTCTCCTACGGTTACTCAAGGGGGCATTCCCAAAACTGGCGCATTGGAATTGGGAGGCGGAGGTGCAGAGGGTACACCGATTCCCTCTGAAGCTAAAAAAGAGAGGGGTGCCAAATGAAAAACCTAGGGCTATCCTTATATTTTTTGGTAATTTTCTTTTACGTCAGGCAGTTTTTGAAAAAGCTAGACCCGATGCTAGGCGGTTGGCTGAGGGGCACTCCTTCTTTGTGAGGCCGGACTTTTGTCACACTACGGTGGAAAGGAGATGGAGGCTCCGTCAGTTAATCACCCCCTTCCAGAAACTGGGTTGTGAGGTTTTTTTAATGAGTCCTGCGAGCCTCAAGGTCATTTTTAGAGGAACACCCAGGGTGTTCACCTCGGAGATACAAGCCCAGGAGTATCTGCAGGAAATCTCATGAAGATAGTGCAGTAACACACTGGTAGTGTTTTGCTCTCGCTCTTTAAGAGGTCGGGGGAAGTCATAAGGTTGTATCTTATAGCTTGAGATTAGCAGAGATCTACTTCCTACTTCTGGTGGGCTCCCTTGTTCAGGGATTATGGCTTTATTGTTTAATTTTGGGGGTTCTTCTCTCGTTTTTAGGGCTCGCGCCTGCGTTGCAGTGCACAGCACTGCTCGCGCAGCGAGAGCCCTTTTGTATGGGGTTCTGAAAGCTGCTCACACGCTCGTGCGTGTGGTTTTGCTTTCCGCGGCTGCCATTGGCTTTCGCGTGCTTTTTTAAAAAAAAGCCAGCACGCAATTGGGCAAAGGCGGGCGCATGTCCCGCCTTTGCTCCGCCCATTCCCGTCGGTGGCCAGAACGCGCAGCAGCGCGCGTTCACTTCGCTGCCGCGCTCCCTAGCCCCCGCTCCTCTGTGGTGCGCGCGCACCACTGGTTTTTAATACTTAGTTGTTGAACCGGATTTAACGCTGACGTGTTTGTAAACCAGCTGGGTTTAAATGTGTGCAATATGAATGCACACACTGTTGTGGAAGAGGCCTCGCGCTGTTTATGACTCAGGCTGCGTTAGCAAATAGCGGAACCCAGTCAAGGCTTGCTCAAGTTCACACACATGAACGGGTGGAGAAGCCGGGAGTACAAGTCGGATCTCCTGGTCATAAAGTGAACAAGGTCAGCCGTAGTCTGAAAGAATAAATGGGAGGGGGCTTTCACAGTCCATCGACTAGGGGAATAGGGTAAGAGGGATGACAGGCTGACGTACACATCGATTGGCTTCAAACACTCAGGAGACCTGGGACTCTGCAGGAATACAGAAGGATGAAGACGCAAACAGGAGTGGGAGGTGTGTGGGAAGAAAGAAAGTGAAGACGGCTGGGAAACAGCCCTAATTTGAAAGGGTAATCCAGTGATTTGTGCCACAATGTGTCTCAGCAGCACCCAGATGCCATCAAACACTGGAACGTCTTGGAATCCTATTAAAAGTGTGTGTTGGTGTGTGTTGGTGTTTGTCGGTGATTCAGACGTGAATAGGGAGACCTGTTGTATTTTATTTTCTCTTCATAGCCAGTTAAGCCTGCACGAAAGCTCAGCGAGTTAACCGCTGACCCATAACATCTGTTATTTTGAAGCCTCGAAAGACCCACCATCTCTGTCTTGGCGACAGTAAATATAGTCCCTTTGTATTAGGTACGCTTGTTTATTTACACCTCTCAGGAACCTCGAAAGTACAATTTAAGGCGCTAAATAAAGCACGTTACTGTGTGCAATACAGCAAATCCACACATTCATTTGTATCCAAACCATGGAAAAGACTTTGTATGTTCATCATGTGTTGGTCATATAAAGAAAATAATGTACACATTACATGGCTGATGTGATAACGTATAATGTCTGATAATTTACGAGTTAGCAAACTTCAAATCCCCATTCATTTTACACATGGAATATATAGTATATACATCCGTTCTTACACAAAAACACTTCAGGCATTTTTGAAACATGTAGCTCCGTATTTAAAATAAGCCCCAGACGCTAGGTCGGCTCAGGCGCTCGCATTAACCCACTGTGTAACACGGCCCTGAAAAGGTGGATTGTAAATCACGACTCGGGCACACGCAAATAACACGTTTATTGTTCACTGCAGGGGGTTTACTGTCGGGGTACATTTTATTTTAGGAGTCCGCGGTTTTCCTCTTTCCACCCCTTTTCCTGATCCTCCTTTCAACTCTCAGCCTCTAAAGCCCATTTCCTATAAAGTGCATTTACATTTACAAGGCGTGTATGTTACAACTGCACCCTGGTGTGTGTTTGTGTAGATTTAATATGCGTGCCGCTGAAGGAAGAATTAATTGTTTAGGTCCTGACACCAGTGACATTAAATGCGCTTTTCAGGTCAGAGGAAAAATGAAATGTTTTTTTTCTTCTAAACAAAACTAACGCGGAAATAACGAAGAAACCGCCACAGTTTTAGGCGATGCACATTTTTCTGCGCATTGAATCCTTCACGTGGGTTTACAACAAAAGAGGAGAAAGATAATTGAAATAATTCCGTTATTACTGGCAGGGCATTGGCACCGTTTTATGTCGGCTTCAGTTACTGCCCCTCGCCAAGGAGATGCCAGTTCGCCTCGGCCCTTCACGAACCCTGACCAACCTCCCGCTTTAAAGCCCCCCGAAGCACCGCTCGCCTTCACCCTGGAGCGCTCCTTAAGAAATAGCCCTTGTAATAAAACGGTTTAATTTGCTCATCGAGTCCCAGTTATGGGGTAACGGTTATGTTATGTTAGGCTAATTTGATCTTGATATAGCGCAACGACTCGACCCTGAAGGGACATCTCGGCGCTCTGACACGCAGGAGTTGAAAGAGGCAACTAGTTAAACAGCCTCGTTTAAGATGTATTTAAAACCAGAAATAAGGGGCCATGCACGAATAAAGTTGCTTTCTATCGCCGGCTCATTAGGTAATAACCCTCCCAGCCAAGCTCAGTGCATTTATCTGTATAACTTGTGTTTCACTCAGACACACTTTTAGGATTTGAGCCCTTCGACCTTTCAAAAGGAGGTCGGACACATTTGGGGTTCTGTTCGGGTGCACTTTCGAGATACCGGCTACTTGGAGAAGTGTCCAATAGTAATTGTTGTGACTGGCGAAATATATTTTCATGACAAAGAAGTAATACTTTTCCTCCTCTTTAACATTGAAGCGAAATATTTCGGCTTTAATTTGCTGGTCTAGCCGCCGCCCCTTCCCCGCACCCACCAGTCCATCAAAGGTGATGCTTACAATATCATGAACCGGCCACCTCTTTGACCGCCAGTGTACAGTAAACAGTAGCCGAGAGTTGACTGGTTTACTTTTGCACCGTCATGTCCGGCACTGCACCCATGTTCCATGACTCAGGCATTTTGAATCAAAAAGTTTTTTTTGCTAAATCTGCAGGCGTATTTTTTTATCAATATCTGCAGATGCACCCTTTGCAGAACACGCTGCAGTATAGCATTTAATAGGCATGACTATTGCTTCATAACTTGTTTTATATGGCTTTTCGAACTGCTCTTATTGAATTTGTAAGCGCTCTAAGTAACTTTATTGTTACCCAATGTAATGGGTCTGAATTTACCAACCTGGGAAGGCTGGAAGACTAAGTAGGCGTGGCAAAGATTCGAGCTTCCAACCTGTAGATCACCCCTTGTTTCGAGGCGAACATTCACCCCACTCGGCCATCCTGCCAGCCCTCCCGCATTTAAACCAGGATCAGTTTTGGTCACTTCAGAAGGATGAGAGCCAAGTCAGCCCTATAAGTGTCTGAACCCGAGACTTGGAGGTCACTGCAAAAGGAACACACAGACACGTGGGCATCTCACTTCCTTGGCACTGACCAACAAACTGAGTCGAATGCCTGTCAATATTACAAATGGCATGTCCTAGCAAGGAGAGACACTCAATGCTGTCGCCACAACAGCAAATACATTTACATACCACAGAGAACTTAAGGAAAGGGGACCCGAGTAATACACGGTCTTGATGATTACAAGTAGAAAAGACAAAAAGGTTCAAATGGTTACTCATCAACAAGACACCCGCGAAAGGGCATTACAACGTTCCAACTCTGTTGCTGCTCTACGCACCCACCGTTCTGCCCTCCGTAGACCCCAATTCTAACCGCCATCTATCCCTCCAGTTTCACTTCCACCCGCGCCCCAATTCTCACTAGCATGGCCTCCAGGGTCGCCGTCGTCCGCGCCAGCGTTGACACCACCTCGCATTCCCCCACGCAGCCTTCTCACCTTCACACACCCCAATGCCACCCTTACCGGCATCTGCCATCCAGTACCAGCTGCACCCATGCGCCATTGTCACTCAGACAGGTCCCTGTGGAAAGTGCGGCCTGCCCTTATGGCAATGACGCACTCCAGCCACATGTAACTGCGAACACATCTCGGGGAGCACAGTCACTGATGGGCGGGGCGCGGGTACACAAAAGTTGTGATAAATACATTCATCCCTTGGGGACTCTGAAAAAAAGATTTTCAGGACTTTCCTGAAGATCAAGGAAGGTAGTTATGCTCACATGATTCTGGGTAAGAAATCCAATGTCTGAGGCATTATTAAAGTTTGAGCTATTGGCATTGCTAAATAATGCAACACCAATAGCTCAAACTTTAATAATGCGAGACCTATTGCATTGCAAATGCTTGTTTTTTCTCTTTTGGTTGAAATTTAGAGGTGAGCGGCTAGGGGCACAGCAGGATACAGGAGGCACCACAAGGGCATATGGGCCTTTTCTGCCTAATTGAGAGGGTGGGGGCGGGAGGGGGGGGGATGATCCAAAGAGTTTTTCAGGGGCAATCTTGGCAATGAGCAAAGGGATTGGGGTATGTTGGAAATCGATCTTTTTGAAAATGGGTAAGCTCAGAATAGCTTCTATTAACATCTGTGGCTTAAATAATCCACAAAAAAAACGCAGGGTCAGTGTGGATGTCCAGTTTCTGAAGGCCGACATCGTATGCCTTCAGGAGACACATATTGAAGCAGGTAGATGGGGGGGGGTGTCAGAGCTCGCCGGGTATCAGTTGATCTCCAGTACTTCACAAGGAACAAGGACAAGAGGGGTGGCAGTTATGGCACGGAAAGGGATAGCTAGGTTCCCACGGGCTAGCTCGGATAAACTGGGGAAATGGGTGATCACCCAATGTGGCCTCGAAAACTACATGTTTACCTTTTTTATTTATTTATTTGAAAAGGTTTATAGAGCTCAAACAAGATCCAAAAAGGGTATCAGAGCGCTGTACAGAGTTAGCACCAGCAAGTATACAAAATATAAACTAGTAAGCAAAGTTACAACCTGTGGGAAAGCATTAAAAATTAAAGAGTATAGTGTTACTGAGGTGCCATAGAGCGCTCCTAGTCAAAACCTCATACAATAGAACGAACCAAGATGTGCGATGTGCCACAAAGAATTTTAACAGAAGGAAGGAACTAGCACAACCAACAGTCAATGCAGTTAAAATAGTTATCTAGGACTTGGACAACAAGAGGGCAAAAACATATAATGGAATATCAGTGAAAATAATTCACGGTTTTTGTTCTTGACAAAACACACAAGTATGATCAACGTGTTAACGTTCGTTCATTAGTAGCCTTTTGACCAGTTTTTTAAAGGAAGTGGAGGGATTGGATCTGATCTCGGATGGCAAGGAGTTCCAGATTCTCGGAGCAAGACCGGTGAACGCACGGTTGTATGATTTTTTCTTTTTGAATCTTGGAGGTCTCAAGAGAAGGGTGGATGAATTTCTGAGGTTCCGACTGGAGCCCGATAGCTCAAGTTTATTTGCAAGGTAGTATGGGGTGTTGTGGTGAATGGCTTTATGCGTCAGACAAGCTATCTTGAGTCGGATTCTCGCTTCAATGGATAACCAATTTAGCTGCAGTAAGTCGGGTGAAATGTGATCAAATTTCCTCGAGTCCGTTAAAAGTCTGGCTGATGCATTCAAGGTACCTCTGAGTGGGGCCAAGCTAGCTTTGGGAAGTCCTGCTAGAGTCACCAGCCCATATTCCAATCTAGGGATAATCAGAGATTGAACCGCCGGCCTGAGATCTTCAGGGGGTAGAAATGGTTTGATTTTCTTCAGTGTGTTGAGTTGGAAATTAGCACCCCTAGTAGTAGCACTGATATGTGTGCTTGCATGTTTAGGTGTTTATCCAAGGTGATACCTAAAGATTTGGCAGAGTCTACAACGTGAGGTGTAGTTAGGTGTTTAATCCAGTCAAGGGTAGGAGCTGAGTGATTAGGTGGGGTGATCAAAAGAAATTCCGTTTTGAGCGTATTTAGTAGGAGATGGTTCTGAGCTAACCATTGTTGAGTTTGGGCAAGAGCAGCATTTAGAGTTTTTATGTCCTTTTGCGAGGAGATCTTAAGGTACAATTGCGTGTCATCCGCATACATGTGGTATTGAATGTTCGCTCTGTTAAGAATGACTGCAAGAGGCTCCATAAATAGGTTAAAGAGAGTGGGTGATAGCGTAGAACCTTGGGGGACTCCAATCAGGACAGGGGTATTGGAAGCGAGGGCATGATTAACTTTGACCCTTTGCGTGCGGTTGTGAAGGAAGGAGGCAAACCAGTTTAGGACCGGGCCCGATAATCCCATCCTATGTTGTAGGAGATCGATCAGGTTTTCATGTTTGATGGTATTGAAGGCTGAGGACAAGTCTAAGAGGATCAGGAGACATGGGACATTTTGGTCAAGGGCTCTCACGGCGTCATCAACAATGTGAGTTAGTGCCGTTTCAGTGCTGTGCCCTGCTCTGAATCCTGATTGATGAGGATCCAGGAGTTGATATTTCTCAATGTGTTTGCAGAGCTGCGAATGTACGCATTTTTCAAGCACTTTAGCTAGAGTCATACTGCTGGTGATAGGTCGAAAATTGTTTGGGTCGGATAGGTCCACGTTGGGCTTTTTATGAATGGGAGTAACTTGCCCAACTTTTAGGCAGTCCGGAATCTTTCCCTGTAAGAGGGATTCATGAATGATCCTGGACCAAAAGAGGAAGAAAGGCTGGGATTAGATCTTTATAGAGCTTGCAGGGTAGAGGATCACCAAAGTGGTTAGAGGGTTTGATGGATGCCATGTTGCGCAGAATCTCAGAGCAGTCTGGTAGGAGAAAACTGCTCCAAGAGGTGTTGTTTTTGAGAGAGCTGCCCAAAGGCGAATATATTGTCGTAGATTCTGCCACCTTCCTTGTTTTGTCAGCGAAGTGAGCTGTAAAACCATCACCACTAGGGAGCAGGGGTAGCGGAGTAGAGCTCTGGTTAGAAGATTGGTTAGATTGTTCCTTAATGATTTCGAAAAGTCTTTTTGGTCTATTTTTGGCTTCATCCAGCTAAGTTCTGAAGTGTTCGATTTTAGCCAAGCGAATGTGTTTGTTGTAGACGCTTCTCACTTTCCTCGATTGAGATAGCTTGGAGGTGGAAGGTGAGTTTCTCCAGAGTCTCTCGGAGAGTCTTAGATTGCGCCGTTCATCATTCAGGGCACCATTAAACCATGGTTTAGAATGTTTGACTGGGATCCTTTTGAGCTGGGTCGGAGCAATAGAGTCAAGAGTGTTAGGGAAAGTATTAATGTAATGTTCAGAATGATTGTCAAGGTTGGTCAAATTTGGGGGGGGTTGAAGTCTATTTTTGGTGATAGAAGTTATCATGTTAATGTCGAGGTCTCTCATGTTGAGAGTCAGTTTTAGGGGTTGACCCTGTCGAGCCGGTCCCTTGTCTGGGATTAGGAAGGGAATTTGAAAATGATCAGACCAGTCACAAGGTAGTATTTCACCTATTTTTATGAGGTTGTCTTTGGCAATGATGAGGTCGAGAGTGGCACCTTTTTTTGTGAGTAGGGCCTTTACAGAGCTGTGAGAAATTGAGGTCAGAGAGGAAAGTCTTAAAAGAGCAGACAATTGGATCATTTGTGTCATTCCAATGAAGGTTGAAGTCTCCGAGGAATATGTGGCAGAGTTGATCGGAGCTCGAGCTAATGACCTCCATGATTTGCTCAATGAAGACTAGATTGTCACCAGGAGGGTGATAGATTGAATGCAGCACGCAAATCTTCTTGCCTTTGTTCCAGATTTCAGAGACTAGCTGTTCACAGGAGGATAAAACAGTACATGAGGATTGTTATACTGTGAGGTTGGAATGATGAATGCAGGCAATACCCCCTCCTATTTTATCCAGTCGATCACTTCTGATAATGGCGTAGTCGGGAGGGATTAAGATGTCAAGAATAGGGGAGGAAGTATCATTGAGCCAGGTTTCAGTGATGATCAGAAGGTCCAGGTTATGCGCAATGATGAGATCAGAAATATCAGCTGCATGTTTCACAGCTGATCTACAATTGAGTAGCATCGAGTTGATGTGCATGTTGGAAGTGACCACTTCTTGAGAGGAGGTGTTTATGTGCAGTAGGTTCTCAGTGTTCACATTACTGAATTTAGGGCTCGGTTCCCTGTCAGGGTCTGCAATGATTGCGGGGATGTTGAGAGTGGAGTTGGGTTGAGAGACCGTCTTTGAGTCAGTGTAGGTGCCGAGCAGGGCGAGAATATCTTTATCCGATAGCTGAGGTAAGGGTCTGTGGGGCCGAGAGTGGTGGTTAGGTAGAGGCCTAGAGCTCCAGCTGGAGCTAAGATAAGGGCAGAAGGCGGTGAGGTCTTTAGTTGCGTGCAGTTTCTGTGAATTGAAGATATCGTTCCTCTGCGCGGTGGTACCTTGTGTTCAGTTTATGGCTCGGTCCTGGATGACCCGGTATTGTTTGTTTGGCTAAAATTTGAATTGGTGGGCTGGCCGCTTCCTCTTATAATATGTGGAGACTTCAATATTAATATGAATCGTCACAAAGATGAACACGGGGGGCTGGAGTATCAAGGCAGCAAATCCAAAGTTTTTAGCTCTCTATCACAGCTATGCGCACTACATGGGTTGTCCGATGTTTGGGCTATGCAAGAACCTAACGACCCGGGATACACGTATTTCTCAGTGCCGCATTTAGTACACATCAAGCTGGATTATTTTTTTGTTTCGCAGGAGCTAACGCAGTGCTGCAAAATTTTTAAATATCCTAGAGTCATGTCCGACCACAACCCTCTGGTACTGGAAGTGAATATGCACACTAAACCCTCCCCCGTGGCTCGATGAACGTTTGACAGGGCCTTGCTTAGCAATGAGGGCTTTTGTCAACATATGGAGATCTGGATCCCAAGGTTCATCGAAGAGAATTTAGGGAGCACTAACATTCATATAGTCTGGGATGCCCTCAACGCTGGTATAAGGGGAGAGACATCTAAGTATGGTTGGGCAAGCCAAAGGAAGGAGAAGAAACTTCTGCAAGAGTTATATGGGGAATTGGCAACTGCTGAAACACACCTGATAGCAACAATAGCTGAAGGGGGAGACATTGAGGCAGCACAATCAAGAGTATTGATCGGGAAGTTGGTAATCATAGAAATTTCAGCCAAGAAATCTGCAGGAAGATTTATGGCTTGGCTTAGCAAAGTATATGAGAGCAATGAAAGGGTAGGTCATGTTTTGGCAGTACGTACCAGGGAAAAAACAGTCCAGAGGGGAATCGCGGAAATTAGAGACCCGACTAATGGTCTAGTCATGGAACCTGCGGCTGTTCGTTCTGCGTTTCAAAGGTTCTATCAGAGGTTATATACAGAAGATACCCATACTGAGGATACAGTAATAAAAGAATATATAACGGGTTTGCCTGGGGAATGGCTCTCTCCTGTTATGTTATTCGGGATTTATAGAGCGCACGGCTACTCAATTGAGTGTCCTGGCGCTAAAACAACCTGGTCGTGGCTGACGAACAGGCACTAAGCTTGCTGAGATGTGAATACTATTGCTGAAATAACCATGTTTTCAATGACTTCCTAAAGGACAGAAGGTCCTGTATCAGTCTAAGTGCCGGAGGGAGACTGTTCCAGAGGTGCGCTGCATGCACCTGAACGGAGCGACCCACTATACGTGCCCAATGGAATTTAGGAATACGCGCGAGATGCAGCGCAGAAGATCTCAGAGCACGAGGTGGGCGGTAAAATTGGACTCTATTCCTGAGATATGGGGCCCCCGAGCCGTGGAGTGCCTTGAAGGCCAAAACCATTGCTTTAAAAGTTACCCTCTTGCGGATCGGGAGCCAGTGCATAGCATTCAGGTAGGAGGATATCCGAGTCCTGGGGCCGAGCATGAGTATCGCCCTAGCTGCTGCGTTCTGTACTACCTGTAGTCGATTTAGCAGGTATTCAGGGATACCCAAGTACAGAACATTGACGTAGTCCAGCCTAGAAGTAACTAGCACCTGGACCACAAATTTCCTGTGTGCTACTGACAACAGAGGAAGGAACTGCTTGAGCATCTTAAGTATTCCAAAACAGGCGCCCACTACAGATTGAATTTGGGAGTTCATAGATAGATTATCTACAAGCCTGACCCCCTAAGTTTTTTACCGCTTTCACTGAGGAGGTTGGGGGAGACATATCCTGAGGCCACCAGTTACGCCAGATATTATCAGTAGGGAGGCCAAAAAACATAATCTCCGATTTCTCAGAGTTACATTTTAATTGATGTGATTGGAGCCAAGAGAATACCTCAGTGAGGCAGGTGTTTATCACTTCTCCTCTAAAGACTGCCTCCTTGTCGCAGGTAAAAAGAAGTTGTGTATCGTCAGCGTACGATACTATCTTGGCTCCATGGACTTCAGCTAGGTAAGCCAGGGGGGTCATATAAAGGTTAAAGAGGGTGGGGCTCAGAATCGAGCCCTGCGGGACCCCCACCTTTAGAACGGGGATGGATGCTGCAAAGGGCGGAGCCCAGACCGTTTGTTGACGGTCTTTCAAAAAGGAGGAGAACCACCGAAGTACTGTGCCCCCACAGCCACACTCTTGAAGTCTCAGGAGGAGCTGATCATGGGGCACGGTATCGAAAGCCACGGATAGGTCCAGTAATATCAATATGGCCTTCCCACCTTTATCTAGAGTCTCCTTGATGGTCTCCGAGACTTCTAGAAGCGCGGTTTCCGTGCTAAAGTTTGACCTGAAACCGGACTGGCTCTGATGGAAGATTTGATTAGTTTCAGCATATGATGTGATAACACTGTTGACATATTTTTCCAGGACTTTAGAGAAGGCAGGAAGCAGAGATATTGACCTATAGTTGGCTGCTGATTCAGGGTCTAACCGAGGTTTTTTTAACAGGGGGAGAATTTTGGCCTTCTTCCACCTGTCAGGAACAGTTCCCAGCTCCAAGGAGGCATTTAGGATCCGGTTTAACGCAGGGTTAATTACCTCTGCTATAGATGCCAGCACTTTGGCTGGACAAGGGTCAGACGGTGAACCTGATTTAAGGGTCTTCATGATATCCAGTGATTTCTCCAGGGGTATAAGGGGGAACTGCAAAAGCTGAGGGCCTTCTGGCCAAGTGGGCAGGGAGGCGACAGCTTGGTTAGCACCATCGGCCAGAAGAGAGAGAGAGCCTAGAGGCACCTATCAAGGAGGAAGAGGTAAGAAGGGCTATCGACTCATTACCAACAGGGAAAGCGGTCGGAACGGATTCAATCCCAGGAGAATTTTATAAAAAGTTTGCTCCATATTTAATTAAACTTATGTGGGAGATATTTCTAAGGGCACAATCAGGGGGGGAGGCTCCGGAATAATGGAAATTGGCTAATATAGTAGTGTTTCTGAAAAAGGGGAAACCCATCAATGAGCTGGGATCATATCGGCCAATTACGCTGATAAACAGTGATATTAAAATATATGTTAAAATTTTAGCTAGTAGACTGGCTAAAGTTATTAAGAAGCTGGTTTCTCCTGCCCAACATGGATTTGTCCCGGGACGCAGTACGATTGATCATATACGAAGGACTATTACTCTATTCGACTCTGCCAAGGTTACCGGAGACCCTATGGCTTTAATATTGCTGGATGCAGAAAAAGCCTTCGATAGGGTCTCCTGGCCCTTTTTATGGGCAATAATGGAGAGGAAAGGTCTGGGCAAAGGGTTTATTAGTGCTATACAGATCATGTACCGGGAGCCTATTGCTAGAGTAGCTGTGATGAGTAGCATGTCTGATATAATTAGGATCTCGCGCGGTACACAACAGGGATGTCCCTGTTCCCCCCTGTTCGCTTTGTATATCGATCCATTGAATAGGAGAATCGAGGGGAATGGAGAGATTCGGGCCATGCATAGCACGGGAGGGAATACCAAGATTTTAGCTTATGCAGACGACCTGGCCATAACTACTCCTAGCCCGGGGGACACTATCGCACAAATTGAAAGGGAGGCGAGCTACTTTGGCGGCATCTCGGGGTACCTGCTTAACCAGAGTAAAACGCAAATAGTGATTAATGATAAGGTACAACTGGATGATGAACGAGTAACCCCGCATGCTAGATATCTGGGTGTTGAGGTTACGGCAAGTGTAGAGAAAATTGATGAATTAAATCTGGGACCACTACTCCGGAAATTTAAAACAGATTTCATTAGATTAAATAATTTAAAACTTACATTAATGGGCAGGAGTAATGTCTTCAAAATGGTATTTTTACCAAAAATATTATACCTATTTAGAGCCATCCCTGTCGAGATTGGTAAATCCTGGTTCCAAGCTCTAAATCAGCTGATTTCCAGATTTTTGTGGGCCGGTCAACGCCCTCGTAGAGCTTTAAAATTCATGACTCTCCCAAGAGACAGCAGGGGGTGGTCGGTCCCAAATTTCCAATTGTACTATTGGGCAGCAACTATTCAACAGATGGCTGGACTTTTGGGAAAGGACAAGGATGAATCGGAAGAGGGGCCGACGGTCTCCATATACGACTTAATATTGGGAACGGAAGCTAATGGCTGTCTTATGCGTCACATTGATTTTGCTTACTTTAAGAGGGTCAAATTTAAGATTTTAATTGGGGCTTTCAAAGTCTGGACTGCAATTCGAAAGAAACTCGGTCTCAATAGGATCCACAGATACACCCCCTTGTTTAATAATAATTTCCTCCCAGCCATATTTCACGATGGCTATATGAAGTGCTGGGATGAGAGTGGAGTAAAGAAAATTGAGGACTTAGTTGAGGAGGGGGTGATATACCCGTTTGATATCATTAAAGAAAGATACGGGTTGGGGAACAGCCATTTTTTTAAAGTATTTACAGATACAGGACTTCCTGGGTAAAAAATCAGGAGGAACAGCTGGCTTCTCCAGGGTCCCTTTGCTGGATACACTGTTGAGATCCCAGCCAACATTAGCTTCGATATACAAGTTGCTAAATAAGGAAATGGGAGATGATCTGATCAAACACACGAACCACTGGCAGGACCTCCTACAAGCAGGGACCAGGGAATGCGAGGACTCGCTCCTTTTGGGTCAGTCAGCATTTATCTCGGTCGTCCCAGATGTTTGTGTTCACAGCCATGACCGTACTAATACTCTGCCTGGCTATTATCTGGTTAGATCACGAACCTCCTTCTGTATATCATTGGCTGGGCAGACTCTTAGCAGTTTACCGCTGGGAGATGGCGGTGTATGAACGAAGGGGGCATAGGGCCTGGAAAAAAGGTTCTGAGATTTGGACCCCTTTAAGTAGATGGATTGACGGGGTTGAAGGATCCATGGAATACAGCAGGGGGCAATAGAGTCGATACCCAAATAATGTGATGTATATTTAAACATATGACTTTTTTTTCTTTTTCGCTTTTCTTCTTCTTTCTCTTTTTTTTTGTTTTTACCTTAGGATTTTTCCTTTCGGATTTTTCCTTTCGGATCTTTTTTCCTAAATTTCGTTGCTCTACAAAATCTGCCAATTTCTAATTTCTACCTGTCTTGGATCAGGGGTGGAGGGGAGGGAATCTGAAGGAAGGTTCTAGTATGTTCTTTTGCGGAATACATGTTTGAAAATACTTGAATAAAGACTTTATAAAAAGAAAAAAAAATGAGGCCGATTCTGCCTGACTTCATTCCATTTTTGTGGAGGTGGTGGGGATAAAGAAATTTAGAGAGAATTTGGTTAGAACTAACTGCTATGAATCCTTATCATTACATAAGAGATCCCATTGAGATGCTAGAGTACAGGAGGTTCATCTTCAATTTTAAAAATATGCTGGCCTTGGGAAAAATGAATGTAAACTTGGAAGAACCTTTAGTTCTTGTGTGAAGAGATCAAAGATCCATACAAATTGTGTTAGATATCATTAGCCATGAACAAATGTTAGTTTGTGGTTGCATGCATACTTTATCCCATTAGATGTTTCACACCTGCCCATGGGTCCACCATCGATCTTTAACCTTTTCTCAGGATCTGTCAATATGTGACAATTTACTACCCTCTGACCTCCTCATCGCATCCTTGCCACTGAAATGTCTCTCTCGCTCTTTTATTTGTCAGCGTTTGGTCCAATTGACCATCATGTGCTAACCTAATTTAGCACACACTCCTAGAGATAAAACAGCACCCCCCTTATCACATTTTCAATTTCTTCAACTCTCAACTCATTCTTTAATTTACAGAAAATACTGTCTGTTGCCAATCACAATGTGTTTTAACAGACCAGATGACATTTTGTTTAGTTAATAACCAAGTGACCAGGACCGCCTCACCTAAAAATCTTGCGTTTTGTTAGCTGTCACCTTTGCTTGAAAGAGTAGCAAACTACAGGCTGGTTACGAAAGAGACAAATGTTTGCTGCAACAACATCTAAGTGGTCTTATGGACAATTCCATCTATTCTATTCTATGTTGGTATTTGTAAAGCACAAGCATACAACCTCCGGAGAAGATCTAGTGGTGATATCGAAGGCACAGCTAGAGAAGCTGAAAGCAAAAGTAATTGGAGCCAGGATCAAATAAAAACAAGTTTCATTTTTTCCTAAAACTGACGAGGTAGATCACAAGAGGAAGGGTTAGAGAATTTCAAAGAGTCTGGCAAGATGGGAAAAAGAGTGACCAAGTGATCTGGTCTTATGGACGCGCAGGGTCTAAAAGAGGGCAATAGTGGAAAATCTGACAATATGGTATGGGGAATAGTGACAGAAGCCGTTAGCCATAAAAGACTGGGTAAAAAAGTAAAATATCTTAAACAGTAGGACTTACTGACTTGAACAATTTGTTTTTTAGATTTAACGAGTCAGTCTAGGGGAATGGATCTCGTCACAGACATGGTCATATTTTCTAAATTTGAAAACCAGTCAAGCAGCATCCCTCATAACTGACGTCCTGACAGTGAATCATCCAAACCAAGGCAGATGTCTTACTTTTGTCCATCTTAGATCACGGGAGAATGCAAAGCTGATAGGGGGATGTTGAAATCATGTATCCATCTCTTGTAGTCAATGGTACTGGAACAATTTTCAGAGGGGGGGGTGCTGCTGATCCAGCAGAAGCATTATAATAGTTTTAATTTTATTTGCTACTTGCTCATTTCTTCCTCTAACCATACTGGGCCCTCTACAGTTAGACTGATCACAGCATTACCCTTACCGCAGGGGTGAATGGTCCTCTGATGGATCTTCCTCTGCCTATAGGAGGGATGGGAATTAGGGTGTCCCAAACACAACGTTAGTCACCCAACGAGGACCAATAATTGGTGACTAACTCACAAGTTCGAGATCAGGTTCAAATACTTCAGTCTCAGGACCATGCTATAGAAATAAAGTATTGCAATGGGTAAACTCAACCTCCTAAAGAAGTTACGTCCAACTAAAATTATGCACACTAGGAACTCAGCACAGGATAATAGAATCAGAACTTGATACTCTGAAAAGATTCACTGATTCTCCCTACAATGCATTTAAAATTAAATGGAAAATAGCACAGCTCAATGGAAGAACATCAGGACACAACAATAGTCTCAGACAATTTAGATAGTTTGGTTATTATATTAATGATCCGAAATCAATACAGAACAGCAATCTCTTAAGCATTTCAGTCAGGAATATCACAGCATGTTGTACAAGACTACACATTTAGTCAAAGATGGTTATTATATTAATGATCCAAAATCATTACAGATAAGCAATCTCTTAAGCATTTCACTCATGAATATTACAACATGCAGTACACGATTACACATTTAGTCAAAGATACAAATCCAAAGAGGATGGTTTAAAACAGTTATCAGATACAAGGTTACAGATTCCAACCACCATTAAAGGCAGAAGGATGGTTCATTTCTCTAACACCATCCAAAGGTTCTAAAGCAAAAAGGAATCAAATTAAAGTCCACTAAGGATGAGTCCATAAGCATGGGCAAAAAGAGGAAATAAGGCAAAATCAGTAGTTCAGCAAATAAGGATTTCAGCTCAACTACTTAAGGCAGTAGTGTTAGCAAAAGGCAGTCCTAAATACGAGATCAAGGATGGTTTATAAAATTATAGGAAAGAGTTCACTCCTTTCGCATAGAAAAATTATATCATCTGTAGCTCTTGCAAATGGAGGAAAAAGCATGGCGTAGTGTGTCTTCCAAGGAAAATAATGGTGTTGCCTCGCAAAGAAAAAGTATGGCCTTGCCCCTCCTTTTGGGTCTCTTATTTTATAGTCTTTGTGACACTTTAGTGATGTAATATCACTCCACTAGCCAGTCCATTGCATAATTAGTTCAAGTATGAAATCACTAAATACAATCTAGTTATTCCGGCATACTTTCCCATGCTGATCATTTAAAAGAACTGGCTTTCCAGGCATCACAGGTTTGTCAACGGTAAGAGGTTTACATTGTATCAATCCATGACATCGAGTTGATCGGGTTGACTTTCCCACCTGACTATTTCACAGTGAAATCTAAAAGAATGTCCTTTAAACGTAAGATGATACATGTGCAGAACAAATAAGGCAACATTTGCAGAAATGCCAAGGGACCATTGTATTTGGCTAAGGGAAAAATGCTGCTTCGAAAAGAACACATTTAAAAGGTCTTAAAATGCATATGTCCTCCTCAAATGAATTTAACTCAATTAGAATCAAGTACAATGCATTAAATCGAACACTTCATAATAAGAGAAAAATAGTAATGCTACACGAATGTATTATTACACGAAATTGATTAACGCTAACTATGGCCTACTGCCACAAATTTCAATGTCCATATATGTAAATTATTCTTACAAAATCATTTAACTAAAATTGTTTCTTGTTTTCTATGATTATTATGGCCTCTACTATCACAGTTGTAAATTCCAGCTTCCTAACTAATTTTATCGCATAATTGCACCACAATCTATTCATGATGTATTTTATTTTAAGGCAATAGAAATGCTAAGCCACACCATTACACCCATTAGTTTCATCAGTATACGAATAATGAAACATCATTTTCATAAGTAATCTTGTTATGGAAACCTATTAATAAGCATCATAATCAGTTAGCAATTCATTTCTCTTTTTCAAACACTTTCAAACACGATTTAAGGTGCTGTTACTTCACTTGTCTCAACTGCTGTGTCACTTCATTTAACACGTGCAAAGTGCATGTTCAGTTTCTATGTCTAAAAGCAGTGAATGTGTTGTGTAATGTGTTTTTAAATATTTAGCGTTATCAGGCCCCCTCTGATGCCTAATCAAGCCATCACAATATCTACTTATCAGATCTCATCACAGATTATGGGTTTGTTTACCCTTTAAACTCTTTCTTCTGCTCTCTTCTAAAGTGTTCATTTCTTCAAAATATTCACATTGTTCATCCTCTATTTCAGGATCAGTCCTCATTCTTTTCACTTGTCGTTTGTCCTTTTTGTATCTGCAGAACTTAATAGATAATATCAGCATTATGCACAAAGATATCGCCACTAAAGGTCTCAAGATGGAAATCACTAATTATTTTTCTAAGCTAACTAACAATTTAACAGTTGACAATCTTACCTATCGTCTCCCAGGCACCATCTGCTTCCAAATTGTTTCAGTCCTTATTTAAGTCAGTTGTTTGGTATGTAGGTGCAACAGTGTTGGACCTTTGACAAACGACAGACTCCGCCCTCCTTCTCGAGAAGGATATCAAGGGCAAGTCAATTTTGAATCTTCATCGATCTTATTGAAATCATTTCTACATCTATTACAAAAAATCCCTCAGCTGTGCTTGTGGCTAATTTATCAGCTATAGTAGAAAGTTGTCAAATTTTATGTGGGTTTAATGCTACTCCTACAGAAGGTTTTAAAAATCTCAAAATATCACCTACTATTTCACTTGCACTCACACTCCTCTATCATTCTTCTGTTCTCATCTTTTTTTCTCTTCTGAAATCTTTAACATGATAAATGTTTGAAAAAACTATTCCCTTATTACAACTTCCATACCAGCCTTTCGGTAATTTATAATAAGCATTCTTTCCACAAATATAATACACTCCAGGAAAGAGGGGATCAACACCCTCTAAGTATCTTCCCCAGTTCTCATTCATTTCAATAGTGTGTTCGCATTCACTAGAACCCACAAAATTTGTATTAATAATTTATCTTTTTCTATATATACACAAAGTGTTGCCAGTCTAAAGCTATTGAAGTCATTCCTTTTAATATTTTCTTTTCTTCTTGCTGTAGTTTCCAAGGAGTTAATTTAAGCAATGTATTAGTATTTATTGTCAAATTATCTCGTCTACTTTCCACTAAATTTATAAAATTCTTTTCAGCTCTGACTAATTTACATGTTAGGTTATTTCTAAGTGCATAAGCCATATCCAAAGATTGAGTTGGTCTAAATACATAGCCCATAGTGTTAGCATTTGAAGCTTCAGAATGTGGATTTAAGCATTTTGAAACAAGTACAGAAAAGATCCGATCTTGATTTGAATAGTAATACTGTAATGGATCAGTACAATAGAATAAGCTAGTTATTACACTGCATGAAATTCTATATGTTAAAGGCAAACTGTGATAGGTTACGCCCTCAGCAACTAATGTAGTTCTTTGCATACCTACGTAGCAATTACCAACATCCATGGTATTAATGTATTCACTCAGTAATCTAGTATATACATCTGCTGACAACCTAGTTATTGCAACATCATGATATAAAGCTTTAGCATTCAAAGTAATAGAATCAGTGTCATTAATCTTTGATGTTTCAGAAGAAATTGTAAGTTTAGAATCTTTTGCAAGAACATAGTGTGGTAAATTTAAAACTATAAGCAAAGCAAGTAATATCAAAGAAATAATAGAGAAGATTCCAGTAGATACACGTTTGCATCTAGGAGAGGTTTCAGTGTTGAACTCTGACTTCTCAAAATTCAGATCGTTAAACTAGAAAAATTCAAAAATAGCAACAGCGGTTTGAGCAATTTTGGCAAAGTTCAGCACAAAAATATCAAGGCACGGTTCAACAGTTTATTTTAATACAGAATATTTCTCATACCAGCTTCGTTGATGAGTATCTTTAAGAAAACGTGTCAGTCCTTCAATTGGTACACCAGGGTTCAAATTCAGATCTACAACAAAGTTTGTTTCAAGGAGGTTCAGCTGGAGACGTATTGTTAAAACAATGTGATCAACTCACGTTCCCATTCATTTGCTGCCAGAGAAATCCATTCAGGAGATGAGTACTTTTGACTGGGTACTCTTGCTCTTTTCAGCCTCCTCACAGCAGTTTGCTCATCATCTGTATCACTTTGATCAGACTGCTCAGAGGTTTCAGGAACAGTTGGTGGTACTCGTCCTGTTTTCAAGCAACTTCTCAGAATCTCACCTCTTCTGGGCCAACAGTCTCTGGGTACCACTCGCATTTTTGCTGCACTAGGCCCTTCGTTAGGATCAGTTCCTCTTGCAGGCAACTTAGTTTGCTTAGACCCTTCGATACCTATAGTTGACTCTCTCTGACCACCCTCAGGCCAAACGATTGCTATCCCAGAAGCCTGCTGGTCCCCAACAGCTTGACTAACCTGATCCCTCTTTCTCACTGTAACCATCAGTACATCAGGAGCAGGTGCTGTTGTATCATCAAGTGGACATGGGATTGTGCGTGTGTGACTGGCATGTACCCAATGCGGGAGACATCTGTACTTCAGAGTGGTGTTGGTGACTAATATCACCTAGGAAGCCCCTCTCCAGCGCAATTCCAAACACGTTTTGTGCATGTGTTTCTTCACCATTACCCTGTCACCTGGACTGAGGTTATGGTACTGCTCCTTTTGAACCGCAAAAGCAGCTTCGCCAGCCAGTGGAGACACAGAACGTACGACATCAGCTACACCCTTGCAGTAGTCCAGTATACGGTCGTCTGTTATATTTACAATAGCGTTAGTAGGAACAGCTGGCAGTCTCATCACTCGGCCATAAAAACTTTGTGTGCCGAAAATCCTGTCCTCCTGAACTTCCCAAACTCATCAACACAAGAGGCACTGCATCAGGCCACTTCAAAGATGTTCAGGAGCACACCTTCGCCTATCTGGATTTCAATGTGCCATTCACTTCTCCACCAATCCAGAAGCCTCTGGATGGTAACTGCAATGAAGCTTCTGCTCAACCTGTAGTGCATCACATAACATTTTCAGGACCTCATTATTAAAATGAGTTCCTCGATCTGACTCAAGAGAAGTCGGAAATCCAAAATGTGGAATCAACTCTCTTTTTATTTCCCTTTTTTTCAGTCCTCATTCACCAATAAGTAATTTCTTTTTTACGAGGTGAGGGTTCAAAAGCGGCTCCGCGGGAGCGGGACTCATCGAGATAAGATTTGCTGGCCCTTTCGATGGTCCCCCTAGAGCCAACCTCAAGACAACCAGACGGGCAGAGGGGAGAGCAGTGGCCTGGGATTACCTCCTCCAACCAGTTGAGGTATTACTTATTACAAAATCATTGGACCGTGTTGTAACTAAATGCTTTCTCCGGCCCACTCCTCCCAAGCCTCCCAAAATCAAGCTCTTTTTTTCTGAAAGACATCTACGATCCAGCTTGTTAACTCTTTTAACAGAGTTAACCCAGTCCATGAGAACTGGGGGCAAAGGGGAGACCCATTTTAAACAGATCTCTCTTCTTGCCATTAAAATTAGAACAAATAACAATTGTACTCGCTGTTTTGTCAATTTAAGTCGTGGCCCCTCCCCAGACTGGATCTCAAAAATGACTAAAGCTAGGTTTAGCTCGATCTCTCTTCCCAAGATTTCGAAAATCGCCTTACCGACATCATCCCAGAAGTCCTGGATCTGAGGACACTGCCAAAACATACATATGTCATCGGCATTCGCCGCAGCACACTTTAGCAAGCGTTTGGTTCCTTCGCCTCTCAATTGTGACAGCCTTTTTGGAGTCCAGTATGCTCTGTGGACTGTAAACAGATGATTTCATCTTAAAGGAGCAGCTTTGACAACTGACCATAAAATGAGCATCGATACTTGCCGTAAGTGTGTGATATCAGATGATGGCAGGTCACTCCTTCAGGATTCTTTCAAAGACAATTATGGCGTCCACTCTCCTAACAATAATTTTGCCACAGTCAAGCTGTCATTTCTGCATGTTGGGTAAGCTTCAACCCATTTTGAGAAAATGCATACAAAGACCAAAACATACCTCTGACCATTGCAAAGGGGCATCTCGATGAAGTCCATTTGCATTCAGTTGGAAGGACCTGCAGATTTACCAATGTGACTCATGACAACCTGCGTTTTTCTTCCAGGGTTCTATTGTTGATATACGCATCTATGGCACAGTGCCTCTGCTTTCACTCTGAATCTGGGATTGAATCACACCTGTTGGAAGAGGCGCATCATTGCATCTCTCCCCACATGTGCAGGACCATGACAGTGTCTCGCCATATGTGACAATAAGCTATCAGGTAATACAGATATGCCATCAGTGTAAACCCAAACATCATCCTCACTTTTGTTAAAACCTGCTCGCCCCTAACCGTGCTGTTTAGCTTCGGTCACTTCCTCCTGTAACTTACTCACCTCGTCCCAGGTATCTACTACTGACAGCAATAAATTGCAATCTGTGATGTCTGATGTTTCTTTCAGTATATTCCTCATTAAATGTATGCACATTTAATGGGCAATACTTCGCCATTTCATCTGCATATCGATTACTAACTGTTACATAGTCAGTGCCCTGCCAATGAGCAACATACTTGACAACTGCAATTTGGGCAGGCAATTGTAGGGACCGCAAAAGGTTTTTCATGCACTCTCCATTTCGTATTGGGGAACCAGAAGATGTCATGAACCCATGCTGTGGCCACAATTGCCTGAAGTCATGCATGACTCCGAAGCCATACTGACTATCAGTGTAAATTGTAACTCTGAGTTGCTCTGAAGCGCTGCAAACTCTTGTTAAAGCAACAAGCTCGACGACTTGCGCAGAGTACACTCCTTGCAATTATGATGCTTCCGCAACGCCTCCAACTATACACACAGCATATGCAGCTTTCAGATTTACTTCATTATCTCTCAAGCAGGATCCATCAACAAACAACACATGATCGGATTCAGGCAACGGTTCATCCAAAATATCAGGACGTGGCTTTGCACACATTTCAGTCACATCCAATCAATCATGTTCAACTTCATCAGTCACATTCTCATTTCCAGGCGTTGGCATCAAAGTAGCCAGGCTTAAAATCATGCATCTTTTAAGGGTCACATTTTCTGCACCAAGCAGAATCTGCTCATACTTAGTCAAACGACTGACAGATACTGTGTACGAGTACGTGTCAACAGTATGTCCACAGAATGAGGTACAAATACAGTCAATGGGTGTCCCATAACAATAATTTCACACTGCTCAAGGCTCACACATGCAGATGCAACTGCTTTCAGATATCCAGGTAAAGCAGCCGCAACAGGGTCAAGAATCGCCAAAAAGTAGGCGATCGGTCTGCAATTGCTTCCATGCATATGTGTCGGCACTGAAAGAGAGCAGCCTTCTCTTTCACTACAAAACAACACAAAGCATTTATTATAATGAGGCATTCCCAATGCTGGTGCCCTGTCTTTCTCGCAGCACAGTGAAGGCTGTCATACAACTGCCATCCCAAGGTACCGGATCAGACACGTTTTTGTGTGTCAACCTCTGAAGAGGATTTGCTGTCAAAGAAAAATGTGGAATCCCCTGCCTACAGTATTGCACCATTCCTAAGAACATGTGGACTTCCTTTTGGGTTGTTGGAGGATTCATGTTAAGAATCGCTGAGATTCTTTCCTGTGTTACTTTCCTCGCTCCTTTCTCAATGTGATGTCTTAAGTACAGGACTTCTGTTTTGCAAAACTGTAACTTAGTCGGGATACTTTATGTGCATTCTCTAAGTGATTCAGCAGTGCTAGAGTATCAATTCTGCAAGCTTCTTCCATATTTGATGTCACCAGTGGGTCATCAGTTTACTGTACTAACCCTGAATGATTTGTCCAGAGACTCGAGATTCTTTTTAAGTATCTGGTTAAAAATTGAGAGGCTCTCCATATACCCTTGTGGGACTCTGCACCATGCCAAAACACTACTGCGAAACTGAAAGAAAAAAGATATTGGCTATCCTCATGCAATGGTATTGAGTAAAGGGGCTGGCATAAATCGATAACAGAAATCCATTCGGCTTTGCACAGAATTTGAAACAATATCACATTTGGATTTGGTACCTCAAGACAACATGGAACAACAATTGAGTTTACCCTGCATAAATCCTGCACAATACGATACTTGCCATTCGGCTTCTGTTAGTCCATAATGGGAGAGTTACATGGGCTTCCCATTATCTCCTTTAAGGTCCCTTGCTGAACCATTGAGTCAATCACAGGAGTAACTCTGGCAATGGTATCTGGAGTCAAATTGTATTGTGGGATTCTCGGAAATTCTGCATTTGGTTTAATAGTGATTTAGACTGGTTCTACACCTTTGATTAGTCCGATATCTTTACCTGTAAAGTCCCAGACTTTATGTAACATGGTGTCTCTCAATTCAATGGCAAATTCTCACTCGTCAGGAGAGGATACATTCCCACATCAGATTTCTGTCGGACAAGTTTAAAAACATCGTCCTCATCATTTGTGTGAAACTCGATACAACTTGCTGTGCAGTAAATGGAGCAATTTAACTTGCACAATAAGTCACGTCCAAGCAGATTGGCTGGACTTGTATCACACACAACAAATCAATGTCGATCCTCAAAGGACCCTATTTCAACTGTGACAGGTTCTGAAATTGGGGTGAACAACATTTTGTTCATAACTCCTACAACTTGGATACTTTCTCCCTGGAGGGGTAGGTTGGGAACCTCTGCTGTTCTCACAGTAGAGCGGTTAGTACCAGTCTCGAAAAGGAATGAGACATGATTCCCATCCACTTCTCCATCCACCTAGGAACTACTGTGTTCTACCTCTTGGATGTGCCAAGTACGCAGTCCTCCTCCACTCTCAGGCAACGTCAGGCTGACGGTTTCTGGTCAAAATCGTCTAACTGAATCAAATACTGTTGCACTACATTCTGGTTATTAAAAAAGTTTCCGTTCAATTGCTGATTCTGGTTTACATTGTACCTTTGCACTTGTATATTCTGTTGAGGCATCGGAGCTTGGAGCATTTGCATTGACTGAGATACATTTGGATTTTGCATTCTCTGACCTTGTACCTGCTGAGTCTGTACCATGTTATTTTCTTGAGACTGTGCATATTCTACATTCTGCATCTGATTTGCTGCATTATTCACAATTGACTTACACTTGCGTTTTCAATGCCCAAATTTTCCGCAAGCATTACACGGATTCATTTTCTTCAAAAGCGACAGACCAACACCAGTACATGAATCTACTGGATTGCCACGGCCTCTACCTTGTGACTGAAAATTCTGTTGCTGTAAACTATTTTCACTCTGCATCATCAGAACTTGATTAATATGATTATATCCTCCCTGTACCGGAGTTGTGTTTTCAAAACTCATTTGATTCTGAGGTTTCTGCATCGCTCTTATCTGGGCAGCCATCAATTTTCCCTTAAGCTTCTTGTGCTGCATTTCAATCTCGTCCCCACAATATTTTGCATTACTCAAAATCTCATCTAATGGTTTGCTTTGCCAACAAACCAATTGTTGTTGAATCATAGAAGAAATCACAGGTCTCAATCGAAACACAAATCTGTATACAAAATGTCTCATATCTTTTTCAGCAATATTATCCAGTTCACTATATTGTTTGAAAGCCTGTACCAATCTCTCATAATAGGCATGTACTGTCTCCTATAGATTCTGTACCCAATCAATCTCTTTAGGGGAAATCTTAGTCTTCAAGTGATTGATTTCCTGCTGGTATTTCTTCAGTACCACTGGAGATGGTGCTCCTGTTCTAGGATCCCTTTCTGGTTCTGTCTCAGGCCAATCCACAGAAACTTTACATTCAGCCCATAAATCTCCTAGAACCACAATGTCAACCAGAGTATTCAAATCGATCCACAAAACCTTCGAAATCTTCACAAATCTTTCAATCTGTTTGTACCATTTCACTGTATTTTCTCTCAATGTAGGGAAATCATTTGTAAATGACAAAATATCAGGTCTTGTCCATGGCACATGGACATAACCTCCACCAGGTACTTCTCTCATCTGGAGCATCTATATTTCTCCTACACTTATATTCAAAACATCAGGTGATGACTGCACCCTGTAAACACAACATGATGGACGATTGGTTAAACTTTTTCAACCACTCACCCCTAGTCACAGATCTGGGTTTAATCCATCGCTCTTTTGTCCACTATGCCACCCCAGTTTAGTGCCAGCCATATGCAAATCAGTCTTGACCCTGCTCCTCATGGGAACAGTCCAGCCCGAACTGCCAGGCCAGGTCCTCCCTGGAACAGAAACAAGCATCCTGGGACCGGTATCAGGGTTTCACCCCTCATCAGCCAGGCTAGCTTGAATCCAGTGGCACAGCAAGCAAGGAACCCATGTCAGGGCATACCCTTGGCCACTTAGACAAACAAAAGCAAAAAGTACAAACGATGGACGGAATTCTCAGCAATGCAAACATTTACCCCCAGTCACAAAGATCCATCAATCTTCTCTTTGCCGAACAAAACTTTTGAACCCTTTGGACTTGGACAAGGAAGCAGTTTTTGGCACCCCAAAAACCTCAATTCTCTAGGCAAAACCATAGCTTCTACCAAAGATTTGATCCAGCAAAAGCGTTATAATAGTTTTAATTTGATCTCTTACTTCCGCTACTTACTCTTTTACCCTCTAACCGTACTGGGCCCTCTACAGTTAGACAGATCACAACATTACCCTTTTGTCTGGGTCGAATGGTCCTCTGATGGATCTTTCTCTGATGATAGGAGGGGTGGGAATTAGGGTGTCCAAAACACAACGTTAGCCACCAAATGAAGGCCATTAATTGGTGACTAACTCACAAGTTTGAGTTCCGGTTCAAATACACCATTCTCAGGGCCGTTCTATAGAAATAAAGTATTGCAATGGGAAAACCCAACCTCCTAAAGAAGTTAGGTCTAATTAAAATTATGCAACCTAGGAGCTCTGCTACCGCAACACAGAATAAAAGAAACAAAACCTCGATACTCTGAAAAGATTAGCTGATTCTCCCTCAATGGAAGAACATCAGGACACAATAATGGACTCAGACAATTTAGTGAGTTCGGTTACTGAATTAATGATCCAAAATCAATACAGATAAGCAATCTCTTAAGCATTTTGGTCATGAATATTACAGCATGTAGTACAAGACTACACATTTAGTCAAATAGGCAAAACCAAAGAGGATGGTTAAAAACAGTCATCAGATACAAGGTTACAGATTGCTAACACCATTAAAGGCAGAAAGATGGTACATTCCTCTAACAGCATCTAAAGGTTCTAAAGCTGAAAGGATTCAAATTAAAGTCCACTTATGGCGAGTCCATAAGCATGGGCAAAAACGGCAAATTAGGCTAAATCATGTAGTTTGGCAAAGAAGGATTTCAGCTCAACTGCTTAAGGCAGCAGTGTTAGCAAAAGGCAGTCCTAAATACGAGATCAAGGATTGTTTATAAAATCATGGGAAAGCTTCGAGTCCTTTCACATAGAAAATAATATATATAGCTCTTGCAAAGGGAAGAAAAAGCATGGCGTAGAGTATGTCCTCCAAGGAAAATAATGGTATTGCCTCACAAAGAAAAGAAAAAGTATGGCCTTGCCCCTCTTTTGGGGTCTCTTCGTTTATAGTCTTTATGATGCTTTAGTAATATATTATCACTCCACTAGTCAGTCCATTGCATAATTAGTTGATGTATGAAATCACTAAATACAATTTAGTTATTCTGGCATACTTTTCCATGCTGATTGTGAGAAAGAACTGGCTTTCCAGGCCTCACAGGTTTGTCATCAGTATGCAGTTTGTTATGTTATGCCAAGGGACCATTGTACTTGGCTAAGGGGAAAAATGCTGCTTAGAAAAGAACACATTTGAAAGGTCTTAAAATGCATATGTCAGCTTCAAATGAATTTAACTCCATTAGAACCAAGTACAATGCATTAAATCAAACACTTCATAATAAGAGAAAAATAGTAATGCTTCACCAATGTATTAAACTAAATTGATTAACGTTAACTATGGCCTACTGCCACCATTTTCAACATCCATATATGTAAATTATTCTTACAAAATCATTTTACTAAAATTGTTTCTTGTTTTCTATGATCATTATGGTCTCTACTATCACATTAGTAAGTTTCAGCTTGCTAACTAATTTTATCGCATAATTGCACCACAATCTATTCATGATGTATTTCAATTTAAGGTAATAGAAATGCTAAGCCTCTCTATTAGAACAATTAGTTTCATCAGTAAATGAAAAATAAATTATCATTTTCATAAGTAATCTTGTTATGGAAACCCATTAATAAACATTATAATTAGTTAGCAATTAATTTCTCTTTTTTTTAAACACTTTCAAACACTCTTTTACGGTGCTGTTACTTCACTTATCTGAACTGCTGTGTCCCTTTATTTAACACGTGCAATGTGCACGTTCAGGTTTCTATGTCTAAAATTGGTAAGTGTCATACAATGTGTTTTGAAATATTTAGCGTCATCACTGACATTAATGTTATATCACAGAAATCATAAGGATTGTGAAAAATCCAAGAGACACACAAAAAGCAACTGTAGCAAATGAGCCATGCCCATTCAGTAGGAGAGTGGTACAGGTGTGGAATGTAGCCAGTCGTGCGTTTGGGAACACTGCTGAGATAGCACACTCTATTTTTTTTACAGACATTACATTTTCAGTTGAAAGGGCCACTAAATGTGCACAGACATGGAGTTTTACTGGTAAAACTTTATAGCGCACAAATGATAATGTTTGGAAATTGTGTTTCATAAAATATTTATTATTTGCACATCACAAAGTAAAGCGTCTTGATAGTCTTTGTTTAATCACACTTCAGAATTACAAAACAAATGTGCTTCATTTGTTCTTAAATGGATGCTGATATATTCTGAAATATGTTAATTTACAGGTATTGAAATTAGAAAAAAACTTCCTACAGGACTTTCCTTTCAATTCCTGCTCCCCAGTAAGATTATCAACTAGGTCACTTTTACAACGTCCTCTCACTTTGTAGTCAGAGAAATAAAAGTAAACACCAGTTTTCAAATTAGCTGCAATTTGTCAGAAGACATAGCCTGACATTTGACCCATGTCTTTGAGCACACTGCAAATGTGCCAAAATAAACACCAAATGTAAGGGCATCTTTATTGCACATTCACCTTTTGAAGCCCATCATGGTTATTTTTGGCTTCCAGCACCTATGCTTGTAGTAGACTTAAAGCTGAAAAATAAAATGATGGTAAACGGTTTTGCCAGATGAACAAGTTTTCGCTACCCAAATGTTTTCAGGTTCATAAACGTTACAATCCTCCATAAAATCGAAGCATATGTACTACAGAAAGGCAGCATAGCAGATGCAGCATTGTGTAACAACGTGTTCCGTTTCACTTACTTTTTGTATGTTTTGCTCTATTGCTACATGATTCATAAAGGATGTGTTGTTTGTCCTGCCAGTTCTAAGCAACCAATTTTCCTGAAGCCTCAACAGCACGTGCTATCTTCCCATCTCAGTGCTGTTTGGTTATTTTTTTGTAAAACGTTTTATTTGATTTTCATCACATACATATAAGTTACAATAAGGCAGGATAAATGATTTGGTATCATCATATATAGCAGTCTCAGGCATTAGTACATACAGTAAATAACATAACGGTGACATGTCCAGCGTTAGAAAGTATTGGTTCTAGGTGCCTTATACAAGGCCTACGGTTCTAGGTGCCTTATACAAGGCCTATCATTCATATGTTGCGTCCCTGTGTCTGAATCCTGGCAGTGAACTAATAGATGGTGGTGCACGGTCAGTGCAGAACTGTGTGGGGGGATTAACTTTCATTAAACCTGGGTCGGTGGATATGAACTGGGGGGGTACGCTGTACGGGAGGTATCCATGGAGATGACGTAGATGGTGGAGCAGGGTGCAGATTAGAGGTATTAGTAGAGAGCTGTAGGAGGACCAGTGTCTGGTGGGGAGTGGCATAAGATATGGCCACAGTGGGGGGGTGCTATACATTGGTTCTAGAGGTGTGGGTGGCGGTGTGGTATTAGTGGCGGTGTGCTTGAATTCGTGCAGGAGCATGGGTCATTTATGGATTCCCCTAGCCTCTTCGTATCGGAGGGTGTCTTCCTCGGAGGCTCCCCATTTGATGACTGCTCCTATCCAGGCAGCTAACGGGGGGCCCGCAGGTGCCCGCCAGTGCATGGCTATCCCGCGTTTGGCCAGGAGGAGAATTAAGGATGCAATTCTCATTAGAACTTTATGATATTTACGGCGTCGGGTTATACCGAGGCCACAGACGTCCCATGTGTTCATGTCTGTGAGGCCGGTTACGTCACGCAGTGTGGTATGGATTGTGTCCCAGTATGATCGTAGTGTTGGACAGTTCCAGAACATGTGATAAAAAGTCGCATTAGAGGTATGACATCTGGGGCATGCAAATTGTGTGTTTGGGTAATAGCATTGGAGGCGGTCAGGTGTGAGGTAGGCGCGATGCAGTATATAGAATTGAATATTTTTTAAACAAGCATTACGGGAGAACTTTTTCGGGAATTCCAATGCTTGTTCCCATTCTTTATCATGTAATGGTCTTTGGAATTCTTCCTCCGATTGGTGGCTTAGGTGGGTGAGGGAGGCAGCTGTGAGCTCGCATATGGCTTTATACAGCCAGGTAATGATATGATGTCCGGGCCCCATTTGCAGGATAGCATGTATGACCGGGTGTGTCCCTGGTTCGTTTACCGCTATATGCCAGATGCGGCGACAGTCAGAGACCATCTGCCTATGCAGGAGAAATTGTCCCAGAGGGAGTTCATATTCTTCTGCTAGGTCCTCAAAGGGGATAAGCTGGCCGTCTGTGAACAGGGACCCCACCTCTATGAGTGAGTGATCAGTCCAGGACTTGAGGGCACGTGAAGTGTAGTGTTCTTGGCCTTTGAGTAGGCCCACTAGGGGCAGTAGGGGGGTATATGATGGGGTTCCTCGAGAGAGTCGATGGATACGGGACATACAGTACTGTGCTACTTTTACTTGTATTGGGTGGGCTGTCGCAGGGTGGAGGCCTGGCAGCAGCATGGGTCGGATTACCGCTATGGACAGTGGTCCAGCATCTGTGGTAGTTTCCTCCAGTGCGTGCCCCGCAGTCCAGAGCGACGCCATTGAAGCTGGGCTGCCAGGAAATATGCTTCGAACGAGGGGGCCCTTAATCCGCCTTGGTCTATTGGCCACTGCATTTTGGCTAGGGCTACCCGTTGACGCCCGTTCCCCCATATGAGTGTGCATAGTTGGGTGTTTAGTTCCTGAAAAAATGAGCGGGGGGAATGACTGGGAGGTTTGCAAAATACTATAGAAGGCGGGGGACGAGAACCATTTTAGCTAGTGCAATCTTCCCTAGTGATGTTCGGATGCCTGCTAGTACTTTATGGTGATTGCCGTCGTATTTATCCTCCGGAGTGTAATACAGTCGGACACCGAGATATCGGGGTGCGTGCATATTCCAAGCAAGGTTAATATTTCCTATTTGAATTGATTGTGGGGGGAAGTCGCCATTGAGTGGGTATATAGAGTGTTTCGCCCAGTTGACTTTAAGGCCTGCTATTGTTGCGAAATCTTGGAGGGTGGTGAAAATGGGTGTGAGGTCCATTGTAATGTCGCGTACATATAGTAGCAGGTCATCAGCGTAAAGAGATACGCTGTGGGTGGTACCCGATAATGGGATAGCACAGTCTAGACCTTCCCTGCAAAGGCAATTCGCTAGTGGCTCTATGGCCAGGGCAAAAAGGAGAGGGGAAAGGGGGCAGCCCTGCCGAGTTCCCCTGGATTTCCGAAAAGAGGGGGAGATGTGGCGTCCGATTCGGACTCTGGAGGTGGGGTTCGTGTATATGAGTTGCGTATATGCCTGTAGTGCTGGGTCTACTCTCAGGTGTCTGAGCACAGCAAAGAGATATGACCAAGATAAAGTGTCAAAGGCTTTTTCCAGGTCCAGGATCAGGCACGCAGCGCGGGGGAAATATCCCCGTACCTGGACATGGAGCAGCCGACGAATATTCTGGGACGTGCTCCTGCCTGGGACAAATCCAGACTGATCTGGGTGTATCAATGCTGGAAGAGCTGTGGCGTAGCGGTCAGCCAATATCTTACCGAAGATTTTGTAATCTGCTGTGAGTAGTGCAATTGGTCGGTAGGATCCCAGGAGTTGCGGGTCTTGGTCTGGTTTTAGGAAAGAAACTATGACGGATTCGCACAGTGATTTCGGTAGTTTGTTGCCTTCTAGCGCTGCGTTATACATGTCTGCGAGCCTAGGAGCTAGATGCATGGAAAAAGGGTGGTAATACTCCATCTGTAGGCCATCAAGGCCTGGGGCTTTGTTTTTTGCTAAGTCTCGTATTGCCTGTTTCACATCTGTAGCTGTGATGGTGGTATCAAGAGAGATTCTGTCAGGGGAGGGGTTATGCGGTTGAGGGAAGGCGGTGAGAAATTGTTGTATTAGTGTAGGATCTACTTGTGTGGGGGCTTTGTAGACTTCTTTGTAAAAATTGAAGAAAGATTGAATAATGTCTGCTTGGGAGCTGACCAGTGTGCCTGTGGGGGAGATTATTTCGGTGATTGGGCATGTGCTAACGTTTTGTCGAATGAGCCAAGCCAGCAGTGTTCCTGCTCTGTCACCCTCTCTATGCATTTGGGTTGCGTGCCCCCTGAAGTTATAGCGTCGTAGGTTGGCGAGAGCTTTAGGATATGCGGTTTTGGTGTTCGTGATGTGTGCCAGCGGTATCTCGCCTTTGTCGGCCGCTTGAGTGAGTACTGCTAACTTGCGCTCTGCCTCTTGTATTCGATGATCTAGCGTTGCACGTGTCCCTGATATTTGCTGTATGCAAGCTCCCTTTATGACTACTTTAAATGTGTCCCGCTCGAGCTTTCTTGTAGTGGCAGTATTAGTATTGTCTGAAAAGTAATCGGTAATTGCGTTGTCGTGCTCGTGCTGAAATACCTGGTCCTCTAAACACTCGCGTGGTAGTCGCCAGGTAGGGACTGGAGGAGGGGGAGATTGCCACGTCAGGGTGAGTGTGTGTGAGTCGTGATCGGAAACGGTGCGCCCCAGGTAGTCTACGTTGTGAATTTTAGGGACAATGGCGGTTGAGCAGAGAAATCGATCAAGGCGTACCCTAAGATCATGGGGGATTGAGTGAAAAGAGTAGATTTTTGTTGTCTGGTGTCTGCTACGCCAAGCGTCTATTAGGGACCAATGGTGCGTCCATTTGTTAAATCATTTTGCCTGTGCGGCTGCCATAGAGGTTGGGTGTGGAGCGTGCGATCTGTCTAAGGAAAGGTCCATGACACAGTTATAGTCCCCCCTAGTATCCATGGCGTTGTGGTGAATTGGACTAATACAGTGGAGAGGGTTTCCCAGAACCGTCCTTGTTCTGAGTTTGGGCCGTAAATGCTGCCCATGAGGAGTGGCTGCCCTTCCAGAAGCCCCTCTAGCAGGGCAAATCGCCCTTCCAGTCAGTTACTCTGTGTTTCCTGAAAAGGAACTCCTTGTCGGACCCAGATCAGCGCCCCACTTGCATAGGCAGAGTACGTGGTAGTGCAGAAGGTACCTCGCCATCGTTTGCTTAGTTTATCTAGTTCCCCTGCCGTCATGTGCGTTTCTTGCAGTACTGCTATCTGTGTGTGTTGACGTTTTATGTATGAGTAGACTGCGTATCTTTTGCGAGCAGTGTGCATACCCCGCACGTTTAGACTAAGGATGGTAAGGTCCTTGGAGTGGTGTATATTGCGATGTGGGTGTGCCATTTGGGGGGGTGAGTGGGTTTGGTGTAAGTTATGCTGGTCCTGTCCCGCCTGCTCCCTGTATGTGTCATCCTGTGGCTCTTGACCATCTTTGGGCATGTGCTCAGCGTATGTGTAGAGGGGGGGTGTAGGAATGCAAACTGGAGTGGGGAAAAAGGAACTCCCCAATACAAAAGACCTGCCGCAACAGGCGGCACGTCCAAACTGTGTATACTACTAATTCTCTAGTGTTATGTGGGGGCAGGGTGGTGTTGCGACGGCCTGTGCAGGATTTGTGTGGTGGGTGGGATCCTGAGTATACTTGTGCTATCATTGGGGCTGTTGCCTATTAAACTGTAGAACGGTCCACTCTGGGCATGAGATACAGCGTATATAGACACTTTTTCTTAGTTAAAAAGTTCAAATGAGAGTTTGTGGGGTCACGATGGGAGGGGTCGCTGACCCTGCTCGCGACGTGTTCGTGTCCCTGCCTTCTTCCTCCGAGGTAAATATGTGTGGGCCTTTTTAGGTCTCGCCTGAGCCAGCGCGCATGCGTTGCTCTGTGAGGCTTCTAGTAAGGACTTCCAACTCGGACCACACGCTTGTGCGTGTGTTTTTTTTTTTACTCACACGCTATTGGCCTTTGCATGCGTCTTTCTAAGAAAGACAGCACGCAATTGGCCAAAGGCGGGTGCATGTCCCGCCTTCTCTCTCCCCTGGCCTAGGGAGCTCGCGAGCGAGCAGCAGCACCGCACTGTGCCTGCTGCATTCCTTAAATTCTTTGCAGTGTGCGCGCGCGCACCACTTGCGGGCTCACTTGAGGCTTCGGTGACGGCGTGTCTCCTCTCTAGCATAAGAGCATATCAAATGTGAGGGTGGCATTCCGTCATGAGGAACTGAACCACCCCACATGGGGGCGGAGGCACACTGAGGCATAAAAGCAGCAGGGGTCTGATTGTGAACTACGTGTTATAAGGGCACCTGGACCTCACAGGAGGTGGGGGCTCCTGGGATATCGGCACAAACAGCCTCGTTAGCCCTGATTTCACCTGAGCCTCGCGGGTAGGCCGTCAGTCCAGAGCTCCGTCTTCCTGAACTCTCATGAGTCTCACTGCTTGGCAGAAAGATCCCTGTCTCTCTCCCCGATTGGCACACACAGTCCAGGTCTCTTGAATTGGACAGTCCGTCCAGATCGGTACACCGTCCTCCTGACTTTTCCCCCCTTTTTGCAGATTTATATAGCGCGAACTCTACTCGAAGGTATTGGGGCGCTTTATATGAGCATCAGTTACGATTACACAAGGACACATTCATTTTGGTAGGCACGGGGAGATTAGGTGATTTGCCCTGAATCACAGGATGCTGAGCGGACACCGAGGCTCGAACCTGGTTCCCCAGCTCCAAAGTCGGCAGCTCTGACCGTAAGGGCTCATCCTCTCCCCTTGATTACCACAGACATCCTTGATCTCCCATAATGCCAACGAGTCTACCTGCTGGTACAGAAAACCTAGGTTTCCTCACTGACTGACATAGCAGCCCAGGTCCATCTGAGTTGATAAGTTACTATTTCCCAAACCTCAATGGATAGACGTCTTCAGGATGAAATGCGGAGTTGCGGGATGAGCCTGTGGCAGCAGGTAGCAGACAGATTTCAACAGCGATTGTTCAATTCACAATGTTTCCTCAAATACCATGTTGACGTCGATTAACTCGATTTTCTGCAGAACATTTGAATGTGGCGCTGTTTTTAAACAACAAGCGTGGTCCACCATAATGATTTCTGTATCTTTTTACCATAGCAGAAGTTATCGCGATAGAAGAACAAGTTACTATTAATATGTGTCTTTCCTTGCGTGTCTTGTTAAACGGGGTCGAATTCTGTTGTGCATTTATTTACATTTTTTTTGTTTATATTTCACTGTGGTTGTTTTTAAATCTGTCTTTAAATTGAAAATAAGTAGCATTAAGATGTAAATGCATATAAGCCTAATTAACCCCCTGCGCTGCTTATCAGGCTTGGCAAACGGAACCGCAGGAGTTACTGACTGCTAATCTCCCGACCCCGGGGGGAGGGGGGGCAGGGGAGGGCAGCAGGGAGGGGCTTGCATGAGTGTGTATATTGATTGCACTGTTTGAGTGTACGATCAATGTCTTTATCCACACTGGCGGGGGGGGGCTGCAGATGAGCACACGGACCCGGGCTACAAGAGCAACACAGGCCCAGCCGGTACAGAGCTATAAGCTCAAAGGGCGAGCCTAAGAAATGGGGCTTTAAATGCCCCCCTCCCCCAAGCTCCCCAATACGCCATGGGCTCCACCAAGCCTTCGCGTCCAACATTTCTGTGCAGCCCCCCCTGCAGCGATGGCAAACCCGCACATCGCATGTCTCTGCAGCCGTAGCATCTGTTGAAAGCATGTCCCCTGACCCCCCCCCCCCCTCCCCTCCGGGGGCTGTCCAGCCTTTCAGGATCGCCAGAAAGGACACGACCCCTCTACTGGGACCTTATTCTTTGAATCCCATTGAAACGACTGACTGACTACCTCTCTCACTGACTGACTGACTCTCTCTCACTCTCTCTCTCACTGACTGACTCTCACTGACTGACTGACTGACTGACTCTCTCACTGACTCACTCACTGACTCTCTCTCTCACTGACTGACTCTCTCTCTCACTGACTGACTCTCTCACTCTCTCTCACTGACTGACTCTCTCACTCTCTCTCACTGACTGACTGACTCACTTTCTCAATATCTCTCTCACTGACTGACTCTCTCTCTCACTGACTGACTGACTGACTCTCTCTCTCACTGACTGACTGACTCTCTCACTGTTTCACTGACTGACTGACTGACTCTCACTGACTCTGACTGACGGACTCTCTCACTCTCTCTCACTGACTGACTGACTCTCTCACTGACTGACTGACTCACTGACTATCTCTCCCACTGACTGACTGACTCTCTCTCTCTCTCACTGACTCTCTCTCACTCTCTCTCACTGACTGACTCTCTCACTGACTGACTGACTACCTCTCTCATTGACTGACTGACTACCTCTCTCACTGACTCACTGACCGACTCTCACTGACTGACTCTCTCACTGACTGACTGACTCACTGACTATCTCTCCCACTGACTGACTGACTCTCTCTCTCTCTCACTGACTCTCTCTCACTCTCTCTCACTGACTGACTCTCTCACTGACTGACTGACTACCTCTCTCATTGACTGACTGACTACCTCTCTCACTGACTCACTGACCGACTCTCACTGACTGACTCTCTCACTGACTGAATGACTCACTCACTGACTAACTGACTCTCTCACTGACTAACTGACTGACTCTCTCTCTCACTGACCGACTGACTCTCACTGACTGACTCTCTCACTGACTGACTGACTCTCTCACTCTCTCTCACTGACTGACTCTCTGACTCTCTCTCTCACAGACTCTGACTCTCTCTCTCTCACTGATTGACTCTCTCTCACTGACTGACTCTAACTCTCTCTCTCACTGACTGACTGACTCTCTCTCACTCTCTCTCACTGACTGACTGACTCTCACTCTCTCTCTCACTGACTCTCTCGCTGACTGACTGACTCTCACTGACTGACTGACTCACTCACTGACTAACTGACTCTCTCACTCTCACTGACTGACTGACTCTCTCTTTCACTGACTGACTCTCTTACTGACTGACTGACTCTCTCTCACTGACTGACTGACTCTCTCACTCTCTCTCTCATTGACTGACTCTCTCACTGACTGACTCTCTGACTCTCTCTCTCTCACTGACTGACTGACTCTTTCTCACTGACTGACTCTCTGACTCTCTCTCTCTCACTGACTGACTCTCTCTCTCTCTCACTGACTGACTCTCACTCACTGACTGACTCTCTCACTCTCTCTCACTGACTGACTGACTCTCTCACTGACTGACTGACATTCTCACTCTCTCTCTCACTGACCGACTGACTCTCTCTCTCACTGACTGACTGACTCTCTCACTCTCTCTCTCTCACTAACTGACTGACTCTCTCACTCTCTCACTGACTGACTGACTCTCTCACTGACTGACTGACATTCTCACTCTCTCTCTCACTGACCGACTGACTCTCTCTCTCACTGACTGACTGACTCACTCACTGACTAACTGACTCTCTCACTCTCACTGACTGACTGACTCTCTCTTTCACTGACTGACTCTCTCACTGACTGACTGACTCTCTCTCACTGACTGACTGACTCTCTCACTCTCTCTCTCATTGACTGACTCTCTCACTGACTGACTCTCTGACTCTCTCTCTCTCACTGACTGACTGACTCTTTCTCACTGACTGACTCTCTGACTCTCTCTCTCTCACTGACTGACTCTCTCTCTCTCTCTCTCTCTCACTGACTGACTCTCACTCTCTCACTCACTGACTGACTCTCTCACTCTCTCTCACTGACTGACTGACTCTCTCACTGACTGACTGACATTCTCACTCTCTCTCTCACTGACCGACTGACTCTCTCTCTCACTGACTGACTGACTCTCTCACTCTCTCTCTCTCTCACTAACTGACTGACTCTCTCACTCTCTCACTGACTGACTGACTCTCTCACTGACTGACTGACTAACTCTCTCACTCTCTCTCTCAATGACTAACTAACTGACTCTCTCACTGACTGACTGACTAACTAACTGACTCTCTCACTGACTGTTACACATGTACTATTTCCCAACCTTCACCCTCCTGTTATTTATGCCCCCCATTACAAAAAAAAAACCATAACAAGCAACCATTGGGACAGGCAGATAGAAGTTGCCAGCATTGAAAGGACAAAAAAATTTCAAGACATTATTTATTGTTTATACTTTTTTAATATGGTCGTTAAGTTGTACATAATGCTTTCTTGGTCATATATAAGGTAACAAAAATGCTTCTGACACTTCTTTATTATAACTTTTCAGCATGCTACAGACTTCTGTACAGCACAGCTCAAAGACATAGGCAAAGTCAATATCTCTGGCTAAACACTTATAAGGTCCCAAAGGCGAGACCTATTGGCTATGCCAATGCTTGTTTGTCATCTGTGTCCACAGAGGGTGGACCAATGTCCGCTGCTGCTTGTAGAGCTTTTCTGCATTCTGCGATGATTTGTTCCAGGTCGGAGATCCCATTAGAGAGCTGCGGTGTAGAGGGTCTGAACGCTGTTTGTTGTTCTTGCCGGAACGGCGTTTGCCTCAGTATTCATGTAGCGAGTCCATGCGCTTTGGGGCTGTTCGCTAGAGGCCTTGGTGATGTTGCTCCAGCCATTCGCTGGCTTCAGCCGGGTTGGTGAAGAATGTGGTGGCTCCATTGTGAATAATCTTGAGACGTGCTGGAAACAGCAGAGAGTATTGGAGGCTATGCTGTCGCAGGCGGTGTTTTACATCCAGGAATGTGGAGCATTGGCTTTTGTACGGCACGTGAATAGTCGGGGAAGAGCATTACGTGTTTGTCCTCTATTCTTATGGGGCTGTGTTGTCGGGCTGGATGGAGCACTGCATCTCTGTCACTGAAATGAAGGAATTTCATGAGCAAAGGACGTGCATGGGAACCTGGTGGTGGGCGCCGGGCCGGGACCCTGTGTGCCCGTTCCACAGAGAAATAAGTGGTGAGTTCCGTCTTGGGTGTAAAGGATCGTATCCAGGCTTCCACGTAGCTTATGGGGTCGGTTCCTTCGATTCCTTCCGGCAGGCCTAGGACGCGGATGTTGCTCCTACGGGAGCGTCCTTCCAAGTCCTCACTTCGTTCCTCCAGTGTCTTCACTCGTTCCAGCAGTTCGCGCAGGGCTTCTTGCTGAGACTTTGCTATAGGCTGTAGGGTGGCAAGTGTCTTTTCTCCATCCGTAACTTTATCGGCCAGTTTGCGGTGGTCATCACGGAGGAGGTTGAGGTCTGTGGCCAGGGTTCCAAATCTGTTCTCCATGGTGGTTCTGGAGTTAAATGGCTGCTAGTACTTTGTCCAGCTTGTCAGACATGGCTAGGGTTGACGACGATTCTGGTTCCTCTTCTTGTGATTTGGTGGCTGTAGAGTGAGTTTGCGCCGAGGTTGGACCTGATGTCGCTGGTGTAGATGCAGCTGGGTGCAGCAGGGCATACGTGCTACTGAGATGCCTTTAGTGATTTAGGTGCTGCTTTATCTGCGTTTGCTGATATTGCCACTGTGCCCTTATCAGTGTGAGGAGCACTCAATGAGAGAGCTTCTGTGGTAGCGTCCACTTTGCGGTCTGGCGCTTGCGGATTCGGGCGGTGTTATAGGTCTCATCTGACTCGTGCAGTGCGTGTTGTCGTTATTTGGAGCTGTTCGCCTGCCCAATTGCAAGGGGCTTATGTTCAGTGGTGAGGCCTCAGTTGTTTTGGCACTGGTGCTGTGTGAAGCGTGCTGGGCCACTTCTTGCAGCTAGCGGTGTAGTAGCAGGTGGGTAGGTGTAGAATACCTTTAAATCCCCCCCCCCCTTCAGATGAGATTACCGATCTGCAGCTGCGGGTCGGGGTGGGGGGAGGCTGCGTTACCTCTGGTGTGCTGGTGTGGCGTGAGCTGGGATCGCACGGTTATCCAACTAGAGGGCGCTCGAGAGGGCCTGCCCAGGTCCTGAAATGCTGCTACTGGGGGCCTGCGTCTGGCCTTTGTAGCGGCATAGCCATGACCATGGGGGCACAGTGCTGCTATTATAGTAGTTTTAAGGTCGGTATTGTCCCTTCGCCATAGTGGGGTTGCCGCTGCATGAGTATGGGCCGCGCAGGTCCAAACTTCCTGCACGGGGTCCTCTACTGGGCTTGCGCGGGGCCTGGTATGCCGCCACTCACTGTGAGATCGCTTGAGTGTGAGGTACTGACCCCGCTGTTTGTTACAGCTCCGCTATGTCGTCACTATGCGGGGGCCGGGTTCCGCTCCGGTGATGTTTTCCTGAGGGCTCACAGCGTGCACTAGGCCTCGGCTTCAGCAAGGATTACAGGTCTCTGTGCTGCGGTGGGGGGCTACCGCTCCGCAGGTGATGGTCACGCCAAGTTGGTCCCCACAGACTGAGCCCTCCGCTGTGCCCGTACTCGATCCACTAGGCCGTCGCTCACCATGGGGTCACTCGTGGGTATGAGATGAGCACCAGTGCCTTCCGCTTCTTCCCCTCTGCATGCTGGCCGGACTCCGTACTCGTGGGGCTCGCCCGGGTGCCCGCTGCGGCTGCTGGTAGTCCCGCCGGTTGTGGGGCTTCAGGGCGGAGGGGGAGGGTTTGCGCCGCTCTCCGGAGTGCTACAAAAGGGGATGATGGACGGAACGTTTGAGCCAATCAAACACTCACCCCCAGTCAACTGATCTGGGTTTAATCCATCATAATTCTTTAGCTCACTCCACCACCCCAGTTCAGACATGGCCATATGCAAATCAGTCTGACCCTGTGCCTCATGGGAACAGTCCAGCCCGAACTGCCAAGCCATGTCTTCCCTGGACCGGAAACAAGGATCCTAGGACCGGTTTCTGGCATTCCAGCCGTCATCAGCCAGGCTTGCTTGAATCCAGTGGCAAAGTGAGCAAGGGACCCACGTCTGGGCATACCCCCGCCAACTTAGGGCGAACAAAGCGATACAAAAGGGGATGATGGACGGAACGTTTGAGCCAATCAAACACTCACCCCCAGTCAACTGATCTGGGTTTAATCCATCATAATTCTTTAGCTCACTCCACCACCCCAGTTCAGACATGGCCATATGCAAATCAGTCTGACCCTGTGCCTCATGGGAACAGTCCAGCCCGAACTGCCAAGCCATGTCTTCCCTGGACCGGAAACAAGGATCCTAGGACCGGTTTCTGGCATTCCAGCCGTCATCAGCCAGGCTTGCTTGAATCCAGTGGCAAAGTGAGCAAGGGACCCACGTCTGGGCATACCCCCGCCAACTTAGGGCGAACAAAGCGATACAAAAGGGGATGATGGACGGAACGTTTGAGCCAATCAAACACTCACCCCCAGTCAACTGATCTGGGTTTAATCCATCATAATTCTTTAGCTCACTCCACCACCCCAGTTCAGACATGGCCATATGCAAATCAGTCTGACCCTGTGCCTCATGGGAACAGTCCAGCCCGAACTGCCAAGCCATGTCTTCCCTGGACCGGAAACAAGGATCCTAGGACCGGTTTCTGGCATTCCAGCCGTCATCAGCCAGGCTTGCTTGAATCCAGTGGCAAAGTGAGCAAGGGACCCACGTCTGGGCATACCCCCGCCAACTTAGGGCGAACAAAGCTCTCCGGAGTGCGGCAATGTCACTTGCCGGTGCCGTGCGGGGGTCTAGTCGGTGGGCACTCAAGGTGTGGGGGCCTCCCCGGTTCCTCTGGAGCAAGGGCACAGCGCCACGAAGTCTTGATCCCAGAACTGCTGGTATTGCCCGGGTACTGGTGCTCACTGGGCCTTCCATGTGTCGTTTTTGGCCGCCATGTTGCGGCGGGCGGGAGGCACCGCTCACAGGTTGTCCAGCATTATTTCCCCCCGGACTCGGGGCGAAGCAGTGGTCAGGCGGGAACATTAGTGACGGGGCATGGGCTTATGGCATTGTTTGGGGCTCCCACCTGTTCGGATTGCCACCGATGTTCAGGCCGGGGTGCGGAGCTCTAAGCGAGCACGTCCAGCATCTTGGCTGGCAGCCATGCCCCAGTGCTGTTTGGTTATAGCACCCCCACCGAACCACTCGTCAGACCATAAGTCAACTGTACTTTTTTCAATATGATGGACACACTCGATGGAATGGTTTTTGAGTGATGGCTAGCGGTCAGGTTCTGGGCATGAGAAATAACAACTCGCACTCGGGAGCCACTAGACTTCTTTAAAAAAGTATCATTTTTTTGTGCAAAATTTACTATTTGTTCCTGCAACTACATGTAGTCCCAACTAACTGTGAAGGAGGAATACACGGTAATGAATTCTGAGACCACCGAGAAAATATTTTTCCTTGGAATACCATGTACTATACTACAAATCCTTCAGACGATCAACAGGTTTGTGAAGAAAGCTATAAGCTTTGTTAATATTGATAGAAGGTCAGACTATTACAGAGGTGGCGAGAGCGACTCTGTAGTTATGGTTACGTTTTTTTGCTTTTCTAATAGCTGTGGCATTATATGAAGCATCTGAACAAAATTTGGAGCACAATTAGCAAGTTCATCTACGTGGTGGTATGTCGCGTTTCATCATCATAATACTTTATTTTGGTTACAAACCATAAAAGTACAGAAGATTATTTCATCCGTATAAAACATTAAAAAAATTGTGTCACGTTTCACAAATATCTGTCCAGGTGGAAAATGTTTTTTTTTTAAAGTGGATGAGGACGTAAAAAAGTGTTTCCCATTTTTGGTACTTCAGTAGTTTTGTCTCTACGCTATGAACCGAATTAAACCAAACCTAGCGCCATACTAAAAACTTTCCAAGGATAGATTTGTTTTTGTGATTTGGTGTTAGAAAATGTGTTAGTTGGACTTACAGGCGTTTATCAGCTCTATAAATTGACGGCTTATCCTCTAATTGTGAATGGATCCAGATCCAAGTAAGATGAAAATGAAATGAAAAATGAATTTATAGAGCGCAGCACTTGCTCAGAAAAGACCTTCAAGATCGAAGCATGAAATGAAAATTTAAAAATTTCCGATTGGACAATGAGGATTTTTTTTCTGCTTTGCCCAATGTGGGATCCTTGAAGAAACTGCAGATACTTATAAAATTATTGGTAGGCTGTGACTGAAAAAAATTGTTTCAATCACCATTGTGCAATGTGAGGGAACCTTGTATGCCCATGTATCTGGCATTGCAGAAAAATATGTGAATTCGAAATAAGCAGCGGGAGCGTTCCCTGATCCCCGAGAAGATGTAGTATGGGTAGATACTATCCCCCAAAAGTGAACCGCGTTTGCCTGGGGACTCGCAGCTCTGTGCACAAGTTTGCCAATCCTTGTTGCCGCCTTTTTGTATGTATGCACTTTGCGCATCTGACTCTGAATTGAGGAGCAAATGGAGCCAACCATAGCAATGAATCCAGAGTGCCATTTTGGATGTGCAGTTCTGTGTCCAAAAACCCCAGAGCAAAAGCTAAATTTAGGAGGTAGTTACAGTGGCAGGAAGAGCCTCCCATGACTCTAGCGAGGATATTAATGGTCCCAGAGTGATAGATATTGCTCCCAAAAAATGAAAATATACCCCGTTTTTCCTGCAGGGTTTGCACATGTTCATTTTAGCGAATGCCCTGAGCCATTATTATGCATGTATGCGCTGCAAATAAGCCTCAGATTGGCAGAACAAGAGACTATAGTTGCATTTTCATATCCCCGGCACCTTTTTGGTTTCACTGACCTAGATCTTGAGCCACAGATTTTGTAACAACTTTTTTTTTTTTTTAAAAAGGACATCCCACAGAGCATAAGTGCATGGCCAAAGTCCATCAACAAGCGACCTTTATGGATAAGTGAACTGGGTGCAGTGCCTGGACATAGGCTAGGCTCTGTGCCCAAGCGCATCTGTCCACTGCCTTTGATGGAGCATAGTGCATAATGGCCACCCAGGGTTTCACCAGATGTTCTCTCCTTTGGCTAGGGCCTTTACTCATCCCCCACTGTCTTGTGGCTTATCTCTTTGTGGGGGCTGGGCACTGGCCATCTCCTCAGCAAGTGCTTTACACAGCCAAAGGTTGTGTGCTGCCGGTGATGTTCTTACAGTGGCTCAGCGCAGTGTTTTTGCTGTGCGTGGCCGAACTCCATGCGCCTTGGGTTATATACACTAGGGTTCTGGGCTTACTGCCTTTTCCCCTCCTGCCACTCTACTCTGTACACAGCGGTTATTTACTTTATCAATGTGTAATGTATTTCATTTCAAAACGCCAGATGTATGTAGAATCCAGATTTTGTCTTCAAGTGTGTAGGAATTGAAATTATACTAAATGCTGAGAATACCTGAGCAAATGGACATTATTCGTAAAATTAGGGTACAAGCTGCGAAAACAAACTTAAAATCTGTTTGTATCATGTTCATATACTCCTATGTAACGCAGCGTTAGTAACTGCATATGTAGGCCTGAACGCATCAACTATTTAATCAAATATGGATGCCTTTTTATATGGGTTTGAAGCTTCTGGTATCTAAATAGATTTGCAAACTTCATTGGTTCTTGCAGGCCCAGAAACCACAGTGCTAAGGGTTGTACCTTGCACATTTCATAGCAGCATAACCTTGTTTTCAAACCTGGTAAGGGAAGCGGGAGAGTTATGTACATGAATGGTTTACGAGCGTCCACCCGACATCATAATGTGTCACACCAAGCTGCCCCTATGGTAAGAAAGGAGCCACTGACAAACTTTTCACAAACGACACCCGAAGCCATAAGGAGAAAGTCAAAAGTAGTACCCCCACATAGATGCTTGCAGACGTGGACCATCCATGTGTCAGGAGCATTCAGTATGTTTGCAAGATCATTCCCTGCCTGAATTCGATCTAAAAGAGATTCTAGTGCTGTTCTTGTTTGTCTGTAACCTGAAAGATGTGCCTCAGGTAGTACATTGTACAGTACTTGCAGGTTCTTGAATCACATAACTTGTGTCTCCCATACTAGACGGCTAAGACACTCTGTCTGTCTTCTCATCCGTCGCTCCACAGCATCAAGCTGCTGTGATGGGGGTACATGCCCTAGTAACCTTGTTGAATTGTAATGGACATGTTACTCAGACATTTGTCTGTATACGGGGCAAGCCCACAGGCCTTTGCGCGTGTGACCCCCACCATCTTGTGTTCTCTCTAAGCCCCAGTGTGCCCTGAATCATAATTCCACCTCTTCCAAGCCGGCATTATATATAGCAGCTGGTACTGTTCAGGGACATCCGCGACCTGAATTTACTGTGGTCATGACAAATGCGCGGCCGACATCTCATCAGGGTCGGATTGGTAAGGTGGGCACTTGGGCAGTGGCCATGGGGCCGGTATCGAAGTTCCAGCTGTGGGCTGCTTTTTTGGCAGCCTGGCGGGCGATATGGGCTGTGTCTGGTGTGTTCAGATGTCGCCAGCGGCCCAGTGGGTGCCTGAGTGGCCTTTCTGGAGGCAGATGGGCGTCCATTACCTCCCTTTTATCAACGGGCAGAGGTGTCACTCCCTTTCTCACGCTGGGCTGGCCAATTAATGTGTGCATATTGAGCGGGGACAGGGGGCCTGAGCAGAAGTGGCCTCTCTTATTTTCAGGTGTTTATAAAACTTTGCCGAAGCAGTGTTTTGAGGAAAGGCAATATGAAAATGTGGGCCACTTTTTTTTAGCATGCCCGGGCCGATTTCTAATCCCAATCCAACCCTGCATCTCTTCACAGTCCAACCTGCCTTGTTCCTCTAGGGGCCCATTTTACCTCACACGACCGCCATGTTTTCCACCCACATGAATACCACTAACTCCTGTAACGCACCGACTGCCCAGGAAGGAGGAGGCGGTGACGTATCTGCTCTGGGAGGCTGCTGCGTGTGACCAGACTGCTGAGGGAAAGGGCAATCCATCGAGCTCGCACACTCTAGGAGTTTGAGCCTCTGGCCTTTGATTTCACGCCTTTGGACTGGGCAGAGAAGCAAACTGACAGCAGGAAAGGTGAGGTAGATTCCCTTTAGCTCCCACAAAAGCGAGGTCTGACTGAACTCTGTGAAGAAGAGATCTGCGGCTGCTAGGTCTGACTGAACTCTGTGAAGAAGAGATCTGCGGCTGCTAGGTCTGACTGAACTCTGTGAAGAAGAGATCTGCGGCTGCTAGGTCTGACAGAACTCTGTGAAGAAGAGATCTGGAGATCTGCGGCTGTTAGGTCTGACTGAACACTGTGTAGAAGAGATCTGCGGCTGCTAGGTCTGACTGAACTCTGAAGAAGAGATCTGGAGATCTGCGGCTGCTGGTCTGACTGAACTCTGTGAAGAAGAGATCTGCGGCTGCTAGGTGTGACTGAACACTGTGAAGAAGAGATCTGTGGCTGCTAGGTCTGACTGAACTCTGTGAAGAAGAGATCTGCGGCTACTAGGTCTGACTGAACTCTGTGAAGAAGAGATCTGCGGCTGCTAGGTCTGACTGAACACTGAAGAAGAGATCTGCGGCTGCTAGGTCTGACTGAACTCTGTGAAGAAGAGATCTGCGGCTGCTAGGTCTGACTGAACTCTGTGAAGAAGAGATCTGCGGCTGCTAGGTCTGACTGAACTCTGTGAAGAAGAGATCTGCGGCTGCTAGGTCTGACTGAACACTGTGAAGAAGAGATCTGCGGCTGCTAGGTCTGACTGAACTCTGTGAAGAAGAGATCTGCGGCTGCTAGGTCTGACTGAACTCTGTGAAGAAGAGATCTGCGGCTGCTAGGTCTGACTGAACTCTGTGAAGAAGAGATCTGCGGCTGCTAGGTCTGACTGAACACTGTGAAGAAGAGATCTGTGGCTGCTAGGTCTGACTGAACTCTGTGAAGAAGAGATCTGCGGCTGCTAGGTCTGACTGAACTCTGTGAAGAAGAGATCTGGGCTGCTAGGTCTGACTGAACACTGTGAAGAAGAGATCTGCGGCTGCTAGGTCTGACTGAACTCTGTGAAGAAGAGATCTGCGGCTGCTAGGTCTGACTGAACTCTGTGAAGAAGAGATCTGCGGCTGCTAGGTCTGTCTGAACTCTGTGAAGAAGAGATCTGCTGCTGCTAGGTCTGACTGAACACTGTGAAGAAGAGATCTGCGGCTGCTAGGTCTGACTGAACTCTGTGAAGAAGAGATCTGCGGCTGCTAGGCCTGACTGAACTCTGTGAAGAAGAGATCTGCGGCTGCTAGGTCTGACTGAACTCTGTGAAGAAGAGATCTGGAGATCTGCGGCTGCTAGGTCTGATTGAACTCTGTGAAGAAGAGATCTGCGGCTGCTAGGTCTGACTGAACTCTGTGAAGAAGAGATCTGCGGCTGCTAGGTCTGACTGAACTCTGTGAAGAAGAGATCTGCGGCTGCTAGGTCTGACTGAACACTGTGAAGAAGAGATCTGCGGCTGCTAGGTCTGACTGAACTCTGTGAAGAAGAGATCTGCGGCTGCTAGGTCTAACTGAACTCTGTGAAGAAGAGATCTGCGGCTGCTAAGTCTAACTGAACTTTGTGAAGAAGAGATCTGCGGCTGCTAGGTCTGACTGAACTCTGTGAAGAAGAGATCCGCGGCTGGTAGGTCTGACTGAACTCTGTGAAGAAGAGATCCGCGGCTGCTAGGTCTGACTGAACTCTGTGAAGAAGAGATCTGCGGCTGCTAGGTCTGACTGAACTCTTTGAAGAAGAGATCTGCGACTGCTAGGTCTGACTGAACTCTGTGAAGAAGAGATCTGGAGATCTGCGGCTGCTAGGTCTGACTGAACTCTGTGAAGAAGAGATCTGGAGATCTGCGGCTGCTAGGTCTGACTGAACTCTGTGAAGAAGAGATCTGGAGATCTGCGGCTGTTAGGTCTGACTGAACACTGTGTAGAAGAGATCTGCGGCTGCTAGGTCTGACTGAACTCTGTGAAGAAGAGATCTGGAGATCTGCGGCTGCTAGGTCTGACTGAACACTGTGAAGAAGAGATCTGCGGCTGCTAGGTCTGACTGAACTCTGTGAAGAAGAGATCTGCGGCTGCTAGGTCTGACTGAACTCTGTGAAGAAGAGATCTGCGGCTGCTAGGTCTGACTGAACACTGTGAAGAAGAGATCTGCGGCTGCTAGGTCTGACTGAACTCTGTGAAGAAGAGATCTGCGGCTGCTAGGTCTGACTGAACTCTGTGAAGAAGAGATCTGCGGCTGCTAGGTCTGACTGAACACTGTGAAGAAGAGATCTGCGGCTGCTAGGTCTGACTGAACTCTGTGAAGAAGAGATCTGCTGCTGCTAGGTCTGACTGAACACTGTGAAGAAGAGATCTGCGGCTGCTAGGTCTGACTGAACTCTGTGAAGAAGAGATCTGCGGCTGCTAGGTCTGACTGAACTCTGTGAAGAAGAGATCTGCGGCTGCTAGGTCTGACTGAACTCTGTGAAGAAGAGATCTGCTGCTGCTAGGTCTGACTGAACACTGTGAAGAAGAGATCTGCGGCTGCTAGGTCTGACTGAACTCTGTGAAGAAGAGATCTGCGGCTGCTAGGTCTGACTGAACTCAGTGAAGAAGAGATCTGCGGCTGCTAGGTCTGACTGAACTCTGTGAAGAAGAGATCTGCGGCGGCTAGGTCTGACTGAACTCTGTGAAGAAGAGATCTGGAGATCTGCGGCTGCTAGGTCTGACTGAACTCTGTGAAGAAGAGATCTGCGGCTGCTAGGTCTGACTGAACTCTGTGAAGAAGAGATCTGCGGCTGCTAGGTCTGACTGAACTCTGTGAAGAAGAGATCTGCGGCTGCTAGGTCTGACTGAACACTGTGAAGAAGAGATCTGCGGCTGCTAGGTCTGACTGAACTTTGTGAAGAAGAGATCTGCGGCTGCTAGGTCTGACTGAACTCTGTGAAGAAGAGATCTGCGGCTGCTAGGTCTGACTGAACTCTGTGAAGAAGAGATCTGCGGCTGCTAGGTCTGACTGAACTCTGTGAAGAAGAGATCTGCGGCTGCTAGGTCTGACTGAACTCTTTGAAGAAGAGATCTGCGGCTGCTAGGTCTGACTGAACTCTGTGAAGAAGAGATCTGCGGCTGCTAGGTCTGACTGAACTCTGTGAAGAAGAGATCTGGAGATCTGCGGCTGCTAGGTCTGACAACTCTGTGAAGAAGAGATCTGGGGCTGCTAGGTCTGACTGAACTCTGTGAAGAAGAGATCTGCGGCTGCTAGGTCTGACTGAACTCTGTGAAGAAGAGATCTGCGGCTGCTAGGTCTATCTGAAAGAGGCACGTTAGTGACAGATTCCTTACCTTAGAATATCCCCAGGCGTCAGGCTGGATCCGGAAAGTTTTGCGTAGCAGTACCCTTGCACGTCGGTAGGCGGCGTCGTGCGGCTCCACGTCCATCGTCGGCATCGAGATCGCCGGGATGACGTCGCGGCCAGTACTTAGACGCCGCCCATGCGCGCTGACGTCAGTTCTTTCTTTTTCCGCGCCAGTAAGCGCAGATCCGGAGAGAGCAGTGCCCCAGTAATTTTTTGACTGAACTTTTTGTGACTTTTTGTCACTGTTTTCTCGAGTCGTTCGACTCCAACGGTGTCAGTAGGGATGCCCGGCTTCAAGCCATGCGACACCTGTGGTCGAATGATGTCGATCACGGACCCGCATCGAGACTGTCTCTACTGCCTCGGGCGCGACCACGACTCCAAGTCGTGCCCTGACTGTCGGGCCTTGCATCCGAAGGCTTTGCGAGAGCGGTCTCGAAAGCTCCTCGAGGTCCGGCAGTCGGCTCCGCGCCAATCCAAGCCCCGGTCACGAGAGAGGTCGGGGGCCGGTCGCGGAGTCCTCATCGTTCTTCGGGGTCAAAGTCTTCGCACTCCTCCGGTAAGTCGAAGCGCAAGAAGTCGAAGAAGCGTCATCGCTCGACGACTTCCCCTCGCCGGTCACGCGACTCGGCTGAGGGTCCCGACGGCACCGTCCCCGCGGCTCCGGGAGTGCCTGTGGAGCCGCCGTCGCATTACCCGCCCTTCCCGGGTTCGGCGGCGACTCCGGCCGAAATACAGGAGTTCCTGTCGGCCATGGCCCGCCTCTTCGGGCCTAAAGGTCCCCCCGGTGCGGCTTCGGGCCCTAGTGGGGTTCCTCCTGCGGCTCCGCCGGCAGCTCCGGCCCCGGCTCCGCCAGCGACTCCGGTCCCGGCGCCGCCAGCAACACCAGCCCCGGCCCCGGCTCCGGTGCTGCCACAACCCCCGTCGACGCCCGTTGACCTAACGACACCACCACCGGCGTCGCTTTCACCGGTGCCGTTCACGACGACGCCTCCCGGGGCTCCGGGCGGCGTCGTCCCCAGGTTCTCTCCGGATCCGGACTCGGCGCCGGACCGACGTCGATCGACGCCGGTTCCGGCGCCGATGAGACCTTGGGTCCCTCCTCCTTACATTGACCCTGATTTGGAGGACGAAGAGAACTGGGAGGGGTCTGAGGACCCTCTCACTGCCCAATGTGAGTATGATCAGGACTGGGCTGAGGAACTTGGGGATGCCAGTGGTCTGGACACCTCTCCTGACATTGGCATGCTGTCTCCTCCTTCCGTGGCAATGGAGGAGGGAGCAAACTTTGCTACGATGTTGCGTAGGGCAGCTGAGGCCCTGCACCTCCAGTTACCTACAGTGGCTGTCAGGACTAACATCCTGACGGAAGTGCTTCAGCCGGCGGCTGCCTCCTCGGAGCCACTGCTGCCGTTCAACGATGCACTTTCGGACGTTCTTTTGGGCACCTGGTCCAAGCCCACCACAGGGGCTCCTGTGGATAGGAACGTAGCCCGACGGCATCGCCCTGCTCCGGGCGACCCCTGTTCCTTTCCCAACACCCCACCCCTGAGAGCTTGGTTGTCCAAGCCTCTGCCTCTCAAAGCGCCTTCCCTACCGCTCCCCTGGATAGGGAATCCAAAAACTGGACCAATTTGGGAAGAAGGTTTTTCTTCCGCCAGTGCTGGCTGGAGGTCTGTCAACACCACTTGCCTCTTGGGCCGATATACCCACTCCTTGTGGGATTCGGTGGCGCAGATCCTGCCCCAGTGTCCTGAGGAGGCCCAGGCACTGCTTTCCCGCGCCATTGCGGAAGGAAGAGATGCGGCAAAATATACCATCCGATGTGGCCTAGATACCGCCGACTCGCTAGGCAGATCGCTTGCGACGACAGTGGCGCTGCGCCGTCACGCCTGGCTGAGGACCACTGGTTTCTCGGGCGATGTCCAGAACACACTTATGGACATGCCCTTTGATGGTGTCGGCCTTTTCGGCAACAAAGCAGACCACGCGCTGGAGCGCTTTAAGGACTCGCGGGCTACAGCCAAGTCCCTGGGCCTTTCTGTTGTGCGCCCTCCGCCTCCGTCTGCTTTTCGACCTTTTCGTGGCCACGGAAGGGGCGCCCAGTCACGTCCGCTGCCCAGCCACCGGCCCGCGCAGCAAACGTCTTCCCGCGGCCGAGGATGTGGCTCCCGCCGTGGCGGGTTGGGCAACCAGCGAGCGGGTCAGGCCACCACCTCCGCCACGTCCATGGCCTCCAAACCCTCCTAGTCCTTCCTTTCCAGTCCACAGCACGCCAGTGGGGGGCAGGGTCCGCCATCACCTTCCCCACTGGCGCACCATCACATCGGACAGGTGGGTTTTGGACATTGTCCGAAGGGGCTACTCCCTCCCCTTCGAGACTACCCCCCCAGCCATGCCACCTCAATACCACCGCATGTCAGGGGATCACTTGGTGCTTCTTCAGCAGGAAGTTGCGGCCCTCTTGGCCAAGGGGGCCATCGAGCGCGTTCCGACCCCAGAAGTAGGGCGTGGTTGCTATTCCCACTACTTTCTGGTGCCCAAAAAGGACAAGGAGGACATGCGTCCTATCTTGGACCTCCGGAACGTAAATCGCTTCCTCCGGAATGAGAAGTTCAAGATGCTCACCCTAGCTCAGGTCTTGACTGCCCTCGACCCTGGAGACTGGATGGTAGCGTTGGACTTGCAGGACGCATATTTTCACATCCCCGTCCTGCCGGCCCACTGGCGTTACCTGCGGTTCACGGTAGGCCTCGGGCACTTTCAGTTCACCGTGCTTCCCTTTGGCCTTACCAGCGCCCCTCGGGTGTTAACGAAAGTGTTGGCGGTGGTCGCAGCTCATCTGCGCCGGGCAGGGGTTCCAGTCTTCCCCTACCTTGACGACTGGCTGCTGAAGGCGGGCTCGTCCCAGGCAGTCGTCTCCCACCTCCAGACTACGGCCGAACTCCTGCACTCGCTGGGGTTCTCCATCAACGTGCCGAAGTCGCACCTGATTCCTTCTCCACAGCTCCTTTTCATCGGAGCAGTTCTGGACACAACGCAGTTTCGGGCCTATCCTCCCGAACGGCGAGTCCAGGATATTCAGGCTATGATTCCGATCTTTCAGCCTCTATCCTGGGTTTCGGTACGGATGACCCTGAGGCTGCTGGGCCTCATGGCCTCCTGCATCCTGCTGGTCGATCATGCCAGATGACATATGCGGGCTCTGCAGTGGGACCTGAAGTTCCAGTGGGCGCAGCATCAGGGGAACCTGTCCGATTACGTCCAGATCTCGGAGGGGACTGCACGACAGTTGCAGTGGTGGCTTTCGAACCGGCAATGGGTCACGGGCAGATCTCTCTCCCTTCCCCAGCCAGAGCACACAGTTGTGACGGATGCGTCCCTTCTGGGATGGGGCGGTCACATGGGAGAGGCGGAGATCAGAGGCCTCTGGTCTCCGGTGGAGTCCCGGCTCCATATCAACCTTCTGGAGCTCCGGGCGATCCGACTTGCACTAAAGGCATTCCTTCCCTCTGTCAAGGGGAAGGTAGTGCAGGTGTTCACAGACAACACCACCGCCATGTGGTACTGCAACAAACAAGACGGGGTGGGGTCGTGGACCCTATGTCAGGAGGCTCTGCGTCTCTGGACATGGCTGGAACATCAGGGCATTTTCCTGATGGTTCAACACCTGGCAGGTTCCCTGAACGCCAGGGCGGACGAACTCAGCCGCAGGTGCATGATGGATCACGAATGGCGTCTTCACTCGGAGGTGGCGCAAGGACTCTTTCTACAGTGGGGAGAGCCTTGGTTAGATCTATTCGCCACAGAAGAGAACGTGCAATGTCATCAGTTCTGCGCGTTGGAATTTCCAAGGCGGCACTCGCTCGGCTACGCTTTTCGTCGCGAGTGGAGTTGCGGTCTGTTGTACGCCTTTCCGCCTATACCACTTCTACCCAGAGTGTTGAAGAAGATTCGGCACGACCGGGCCCAAGTCATTCTTGTGGCTCCGGACTGGGCTCGAAGAGTTTGGTATCCCGAGCTACTCAGTATGAGCATCGATCCCCCGATCCGTCTGCCTCTTCGGGAGGATCTTCTGTCGCAGCAGCAGGGGACGGTCTTCCACCCGAACCTGTCCAGTCTCCACCTCCTTGCGTGGAGATTGAGCGACGGCAGTTGATTCCTTTCGACTTGCCTCCCGAAGTTTGTGATGTGATTCTGGCAGCCAGGCGTCCCTCCACTAAGGTGGTATACGCCTGCAGGTGGAACAAGTTTGTGGCATGGTGCGCAGCAAAGGCTGTGAATCCCCTTTCTGCCCCTCTTTCTGAGGTTCTTCTGTTCCTTCTGTCTCTGGCCCAACAGGGTTCTGCCCTGGGTACCATCAAGGGCTACCTTTGTGCAATCTCGGCCTTTCTCAGGCTTCCTGATCAGCCCTCCCTTTTCAAGTCCCCTGTTGTTAACAGGTTTCTTAAAGGCATTACACACCTTTTCCCTCCTGTTCCGTTTGTGATGCCTCAGTGGGACTTGAACTTGGTTCTTACCTTTTTAATGTGCGCTCCCTTTGAGCCTCTCCATAACTGTCCTCTTCGTCTTCTCACTCTGAAGACAGCCTTTCTGGTGGCTATCGCCTCCGCTCGGCGGGTGAGTGAGCTCCAGGCTCTTTCTTGCAAGCTCCCCTTTCTGTCTGTTCATCCAGACAAGGTTGTTCTTAGGACGCGTCCGTCCTTCTTGCCAAAGGTGGTTACTGCCTTCCACATTGGGCAGGCCATCACTTTGCCCACCTTCTTTCCGCATCCTTCCAGAGAGGAAGAGAGGCTCCACCGTCTGGACCCAAAACGTGCGCTTTCCTTTTACCTCAACCGCACACAACAGTTCCGGGTGGATGACCAGCTCTTTGTTGGCTACGTGGGCGCCAAAAAAGGTCGGGCGGTACACAAGAGGACCATCTCCCGCTGGGTAATCTTGTGTATCAAAGCCTGCTATTCTTTGGCTAAGAAGGAGCCCCCTGTTGGGCTACGTGCCCATTCTACCAGGGCAACAGCTGCTACCACTGCTTTAGGCCGCGGTGTTCCGCTACAGGATATATGTCAGGCAGCTACGTGGGCCTCGCTGCACACGTTTACCAAGCATTACTGCCTTGACAGCCAGGTCCGGAGGGACGGCTTCTTTGGCCGCTCTGTCCTCCGGGACTTCCTTGTCTGAATCTGTTCGCAGTCCCACCACCGGGGTTGGTATTGCTGGGGTATCTATTCTAAGGTAAGGAATCTGTCACTAACGTGTCTCTTTCAGATGCACAAGTTACTAACTTGTGTAACGATATATCTGTAAGAGACAGTAGTTAGTGACAGATTCCTACCGCCCCACCCATTCTCCCCGTTCTGCGAACTTATTTCTAAGGTTAAGGACATCCCTTTCAGGGCCCTAGTATTTTTTCAGACACCAATGTCAGCTTCTTGCATGGCTCTGCGTTCCTGGCGCGGAAAGTCGTGTACAGAACTGACGTCAGCGCGCATGGGCGGCGTCTAAGTACTGGCCGCGACGTCATCCCGGCGATCTCGACGACGACGACGGACGCGGAGCCGCACTATGCCGCCTACCGACGCGCAAGGGTACTGCTACGCAAAACTTTCTGGATCCAGCCTGACGCCTGGGGATATTCTAAGGTACGGAATCTGTCACTAACTACTGTCTCTTACAGATATATCGTTAGACAAGTTAGTAACTTGTGCGACTGAACTCTGTGAAGAAGAGATCTGCGGCTGCTAGGTCTGACTGAACTCTGTGAAGAAGAGATCTGCGGCTGCTAGGTCTGACTGAACTCTGTGAAGAAGAGATCTGCGGCTGCTAGGTCTGACTGAACTCTGAAGAAGAGATCTGCGGCTGCTGGGTCTGACTGAACTCTGTGAAGAAGAGATCTGGATATCTGCGGCTGCTAGGTCTGACTGAACACTGTGAAGAACAGATCTGCGGCTGCTAGGTCTGACTGAACTCTGTGAAGAAGAGATCTGCGGCTGCTGGGTCTGACTGAACTCTGTGAAGAAGAGATCTGGAGATCTGCGGCTGCTAGGTCTGACTGAACTCTGTGAAGAAGAGATCTGCGGCTGCTAGGTCTGACTGAACTCTATGAAGAAGAGATCTGCAGCTGCTAGGTCTGACTGAACTCTGTGAAGAAGAGATCTGCGGCTGCTACAGAGATCTGTGGCTGCTAGGTCTGACTGAACTCTGTGAAGAAGAGATCTGCGGCTGCTAGGTCTGACTGAACTCTGTGAAGAAGAGATCTGGAGATCTGCGGCTGCTAGGTCTGGCTGAACACTGTGAAGAAGAGATCTGCGGTTGCTAGGTGTGACTGAACTCTGTGAAGAAGAGATCTGCGGCTGCTAGGTGTGACTGAACTCTGTGAAGAAGAGATCTGCGGCTGCTAGGTCTGACTGAACTCTGTGAAGAAGAGATCTGCGGCTGCTAGGTCTGACTGAACACTGTGAAGAAGAGATCTGCGGCTGCTAGGTCTGACTGAACTCTGTGAAGAAGAGATCTGCGGCTGCTAGGTCTGACTGAACTCTGTGAAGAAGAGATCTGCGGCTGCTAGGTCTGACTGAACACTGTGAAGAAGAGATCTGCGGCTGCTAGGTCTGACTGAACTCTGTGAAGAAGAGATCTGCGGCTGCTAGGTCTGACTGAACTCTGTGAAGAAGAGATCTGCGGCTGCTAGGTCTGACTGAACTCTGTGAAGAAGAGATCTGCGGCTGCTAGGTCTGACTGAACTCTGTGAAGAAGAGATCTGCGGCTGCTAGGTGTGACTGAACTCTGTGAAGACAAGATCTGCGGCTGCTAGGTGTGACTGAACTCTGTGAAGAAGAGATCTGCGGCTGCTAGGTCTGACTGAACACTGTGAAGAAGAGATCTGCGGCTGCTAGGTCTGACTGAACTCTGTGAAGAAGAGATCTGCGGCTGCTAGGTCTGACTGAACTCTGTGAAGAAGAGATCTGCGGCTGCTAGGTCTGACTGAACACTGTGAAGAAGAGATCTGCGGCTGCTAGGTGTGACTGAACTCTGTGAAGAAGAGATCTGCGGCTGCTAGGTGTGACTGAACTCTGTGACGAAGAGATCTGCGGCTGCTAGGTCTGACTGAACTCTGTGAAGAAGAGATCTGCGGCTGCTAGGTCTGACTGAACTCTGTGAAGAAGAGATCTGCGGCTGCTAGGTCTGACTGAACACAGTGAAGAAGAGATCTGCGGCTGCTAGGTGTGACTGAACTCTGTGAAGAAGAGATCTGCGGCTGCTAGGTGTGACTGAACTCTGTGACGAAGAGATCTGCGGCTGCTAGGTCTGACTGAACACTGTGAAGAAGAGATCTGCGGCTGCTAGGTGTGACTGAACTCTGTGAAGAAGAGATCTGCGGCTGCTAGGTCTGACTGAACTCTGTGAAGAAGAGATCTGCGGCTGCTAGGTCTGACTGAACACTGTGAAGTAGAGATCTGCGGCTGCTAGGTGTGACTGAACTCTGTGAAGAAGAGATCTGCGGCTGCTAGGTCTGACTGAACTCTGTGAAGAAGAGATCTGCGGCTGCTAGGTCTGACTGAACTCTGTGAAGAAGAGATCTGCGGCTGCTAGGTGTGACTGAACTCTGTGAAGAAGAGATCTGCGGCTGCTAGGTCTGACTGAACTCTGTGAAGAAGAGATCTGCGGCTGCTAGGTCTGACTGAACACTGTGAAGAAGAGATCTGCGGCTGCTAGGTGTGACTGAACTCTGTGAAGAAGAGATCTGCGGCTGCTAGGTGTGACTGAACTCTGTGAAGAAGAGATCTGCGGCTGCTAGGTCTGACTGAACTCTGTGAAGAAGAGATCTGCGGCTGCTAGGTCTGACTGAACTCTGTGAAGAAGAGATCTGCGGCTGCCTATACTTAGGCTTGCAAGGTCCCATTTAGTAAGATGTTAAGAATGCCAAGATGATTGGGATTGAATCCTCTTTGTATTTATGAAACGGTACAGAGTCTATATTGCATTGTAACAAATGAATGAGTGTTTAAGGCAGTAGGTTTGCTGAGGGGATCCACAAAGCAGGAATCCTGTCCAGTGGCTAGCATCCTGATGGTACTGGTGCCAAACCCGTGTCATTCATATAATGAAAATCCCAGGGGCGTAGCTTGGTCAGTAAGATTGGGGGGTGTGAGCTACAGATTTTCCGAGAATCAAGCTGGCAAATAATGCTTAAATACATTATACCACAAGCAGGGTGCATAAGAGGGACCTATGAGGCAGTGGAAAGGGAGAGGAATGGGGATTGGTAGAGGTACAAGAGAGAAAACACACTATTTTGTAAAATAACCAATATTTTTGAGGACTTTCAAAACAGCGAGGAGTGTGTGTGTTTTTGTCTGTGTATATGTAAAAATCCTGGTGAAATCCGACTAACATCGCACAATACCCAACTGAAACCACCTGTACCCAAATATTTATCAGAAAATACATTTATTAGTGGGTTGTAACATCCCAAAAACCTCCTCCTGAAGTTACGCCCCTGGAAAAGCCAGAGGGCAAGAATTAACCGCGCCAAGGCGGCAGTAAATCCCACCTGAGCACAGTTACATGTTTTGTCCCAGTGAGCCAAAGCACGGGTCTTCGACGAGTCCCGCAGTGGCAGGCAAGTGTATGTTGAATAACAGAGTGCATAGCAGGAAGGGGGTTGGCCCTAATCGGCAGATCGGGGCCTTAATATTAGACTAGAAGACGAATTTGTCCTCACCCTCGTATTCGTGTGCTGATAAAGCAATTGACCAGACTTGAGCCCATAAACTTAATTGAAAATGAAGTTTATGGGCTCAAGTCTGGTCAATTGCTTTATCAGCACACGAATACGACGGTTAGGACAAATTCTTCTTCTAGTCGAATAACAGAGTGCAGCATAGCACAGAGACCTATGCTGCATTTAGCAAGGCCTTATTTAGCTTTTCGCCATAGACAGACATAGTTTAACATTACGCGTTCTGCTAAAAACGTATCATGTTTCCCGTCACTGCACAAATTGAATTTCACTGAGTGTAAGGCATGCGATCAAATACCATAATTAAAGCATCATAATGGAGTGTCAGGATAGTCCTTCGAGGGCAGTAGTGCTGCAGCATAATCCTCTCCCACAGTGGCGGCTCGCATAGGGCGTGCTGCGAGGCGGGGGCGGGGCAGGTTGGGGGGGGGGGGGGTAGTAAACTCGGGCATACGACGGAACGGAGGAAAGTAATTATTACGTTCCTCCGTTCCGTCGTATGTCCGAGTTTACTACCCCCTCTCCCCCGCCCCGCCCCGCAGCACGCCCTATGCGAGCCGCCACTGCCCACATCTGGGACTTTTTGGTAACTTCATAGAAAAGGAACATCAGCTATATCTAAAGCTGCATCTTACCCTATGTTCTTCAGTTACAATTTGCAGCCTTCTTTTATGGCGAATGGAAACCAGTGTTTCTAACTTGTGTGAAATAAATGTGGATTGATGTCCGGTTTTCTTAGATCATGACCAAAACCTATTTTGCATCTGTCACTACTCGCAACAGAAAAAGTCTCCTGTCAGCTGCCTGATCCACCTTTAGAGTTAGTTTCTTGCTCTTTAATAACCCAACCTAACTATTGAGACAGATGGGTAGGCCTTCCTCTTCGTCCCCACATCTTCCCACCACCTGTTTACTGCTTTCAACCATACTTATGTGTCTGTCAGTAGTGCGAAGGTCAGCAGGAAGAATGGGAGGGTGGAGAGGCACGGTTCCGTCAAGTCCAAGGGTTACTCCGTCACTTCTTACAGAGGTTTTGGAGCACGGTAACATGGAAGTGAGGGCCATTTTAATGACAATATCCAATTTTTTCTCTGTACATGGTTTTGTGAACTAAACGCTCACCGCTGACATCTACTGTAGACTGTTTGAACCCAGTGAACTAAATCTTAAGGAAATAAAGTGTTTTACCCAGGATTATGCACTGTAGGTAAGTGTGCAAGTTGAAATTGGATATCAGGTTTGGCTTGACAGTTATCAGTGAAGCTACTAGTCCATACCTCCTAGTTGCAGACTCCCTCGACTTCAGTCCTCTACTGGCTGGGCTTGCCCCTGGGACGCAGGCAAAAGAGAGAAACTCTTTGCATGTGTCAGACTACCAGCTTGAGAGTTGAGACGCCGCCAGGTGTCTTGAAAATGGCTTTTTGCCTTCATCGCCAATGACCGACTAGTGAAAATATCAAAAGCGGAGTTCGCCCTGCTTCGTTAATAATAATAATTCTTTCATTGCAGCGGGAACCTGATTATACGTCGCAGAGCTACAGTAATAAACAAATTGCAGGGTCCATATGTAGCTGTCAGATTACAGAGCAGTGATTGCTTTCTGTTGTGTGCCGTCGTGCGCTCGCCTCGCTGCTGCTGTGTCATATTCTGGGAGGTGATTGCCGGATCTGCTGTTTTGTTCTCATTAGCGGCTCTGCGGCTGGCTGTTGACCTCCAGAGATGGACTCGGCACCATCTAGTTTGGAATAACTGCCCAGTTTGCCATCTACTTCTCGGATATATTTCATGTTTAAAAGGTCAGTCTTGGTTAATTATTTCAAATTAAAGTGTGCTGCGTTTTGATTGCTGACTCCCTTACTGTTCTTTTAATGATATCCTATGCAGCTTCTTTTTTAGTACATTTACAACATATGGTTACATTTTTATAGGAGTTTTCTCTAGGCCCTGGGTTCATGAAGATCACTAGCTGTGTCAATGCCTGGGACGGTGGTTTCTTCCTGGTGTCCCAGGGTCCTGGATACTGTTCCCTCTGAAGGTTACTGACTCAGGACTCGGTGAACTTGGATCTCTTGTGGTCACTGTGGTGGGGAGCTCCAGGTTTCTGGGCACATAGATAGTCTGTTGTTATTGCTCTTAATGAAGATGGACGCCTAGCCACAGCTATTTCACTGAAAAGGAGTATGTCTGCAAGAGAGCAGACGAAGTGGAACACGGCGGGGAACACCTGAAGTCCTAGCACTAACCGCTGGAGGCAAATAACCCTAAATTTAATCCTATGTTATTTTGTGGTCCCAACGTTCACTGAGCATTTTCCAGATCTGTTGGGCTCTTGGGACTACTACTGTGTTTGTGTTTTGTCAGCCATTGGGGGATATTGAGTTGCAGAAGCTGGTATCCTAACCTAGTGCAACAATGCACGTAGATAGTTTAGCAGATCTGACTGACAGCAGTGAGCTCAGTAAAGAGTCCAAGTAGCCCCCAGTCAACATATACGAAGGAGGTACTGGGGCCCCTGATTTACCAAAGATCCACTGGGGCCCCTGATTTACCAAAGATCCACTGGGGCCCTTAATCTTTCCCTGGGTCATTGGTCAGTATCTTGCACTTGGCCTTCAGGGGTAACATTTTGGGTGCCCTCGTGGTGGGACTGTGACTTCGTGCTCCTTCTTGTATCTGAGGGTGGAGGCCGGGCGTCCTCCTGTACTTTGAGTGAAGGAACAACCAGACAACTAAAGAAGAGACAAGTAACTCTCTCAGCCTCTACTTGTCAGGGCTCCTACTTTCTTAAAGAATTTGTGAAATGGCATGATTAGCAAAGCTAAGAGTGCCATGGCCCTATCCTGCCTCAACTGACTGCAGTTGATGCAATCTCCCACTCTTACGTCAGCAATACTCTTTAAAAGGGCAGATGAAAAATGAAGCTTACTCACTAGGTGCAGCCCTTTATTTGTGCTAACTAAGTGTACTTTATCTTTGTTTTAGATTTCTGTAATTCTGAAGAAATATTAAGCCCACTCACTCATTTATGCGAATAGACGATGCATGTGATTTACAATAGGTAAAACACATGTAAATGTGCCTTTCACATTAGTATCTGTGACAATATACAGTTTATTTGTTACTTTTGTACAGTGCTCCATCAGTAAGGATTCTGCTTCAGAACACTAATAAACACAATTCCAGACCCATTAAACCCCTGGATGTAAACATTCACTCATGTCATGACATATTAGATTTAATGTATCATGTAATTAATACATCGTAACTGTTATTTGTTGAGTTATAAAAACATAGGGTAAAAAGCACAGAAGCTCTAACCTCCTTAAAGCAATCTTTGCATTCCTTGGGGCCAATTCACAAATGTAAATATATGTGCGAAGATTTTAGAGCATGTAGAGTTAAACCTTCATCTGGCCGTCAGTCTCTGTCCAGATACAATTCTCTAATAGCTGGCAGAGATTTATGTCTAGAAGTAGGAGTAGGTGTTCCCTCCCCCCTTTAAGAGGGTGTACGGATTCATATGAGTCAAAATAGGCCATAAAGTTACTACTGCTATAACAAGCAACTTTGCAGCTGTGTTTTAGGTGTAAACCTGCTAAACTTAGTTCTGCATAGAGTAGCAGATCTCCATCTACAGCACGTAGAACTAAGAGTTGAAAAGAATAAAGAAAAAGGCATCACCGTAGAAAGATGTCACACACCTGAAAAACATTAGATGTGGAATCACACAAATGAATCCTACTCTTTGGGCCCCGCCCACTTTCAATTCTGCAGCAAGACGTGGAGCCAGATCCCTCCTACATCCCCGTGGTGCAGACTATTCTACTCAAGATGAAGAGGAACATCACTGATCAGGAAACTGATATTGAGGTGAACTAGATAGTGGATCTCTACAGGGAACGCCATGGTCTGCCTCCACACATCCTCAGTGGAGCAGAGATGGTGGCCATAATGCAAGAAGTCACAACTTGGGGGTGGGGTAGAGGGACGCAATGTGGGGCAGCAAGAAGAAATGGGTGGATGAGAGGAGACAGCTGATGGATAAGGTTGCCAAGATAGAGGTGGTAAAGGCTATTTCTGGGCGACCAGTATCCTGCCTTCAAAATCCAAACATCAGGTCAGGTAAGATCAACACACCTCTTGTCTAGAAGACCGTTCACAAAGGTATTTTTTGCCTCCTTTTACATCCGCGACTAAACCACTCGATTGCCGGGTACCTCAGGGCTCAGGGCTCAGCCCCTGAGCCCAACGTTTTTTAACATCTACCTTTCCCCTTTGGCTCAGTTTGTGGAGGCCTGGGGCATAAGAATGATCTCTTATGCAGATGATACACAGCTGCTGCTTTTATTCCAGGAGATGGAGGTGGGGGCATTGGCGGCGTTTAAGGAATGCCTGAGGGCTGTAGGCGAATGGATAAAGCCAAGTTGCCGCAAGTTAAACTCTGATAAAACAGAGATTCTCCTTTCTGGCACTAACTGTCAGCCTGATGCCCTCAACTGATGGTCCCCAGAACTTGGTGCCCTGCCTCTCCTGCAGCGGTGGTAAGAAACCTGGGGGTCAAATTTGATTCTTACTTTTCGTTTGAACCTCAGGTCAGATCTGTGTCTGCCAGCTGTTTCCTGATGTTAAAATCAGTTAGGAAAATTATTTGTTTGATCCTAGAGGAGAGTGCAAATCTGTTATCCACACACTGGTGACGTTAAAACTTGACTATGCAAACAGCCTGTATCTGGGTTTGCCAGCTTACCTGCTCCACCGCTTACAGATCATCCAGAATGTGGCAGCCCGGTTGATGCTGAAGTTACCTGCCCGTGCCTCTGTCACGGCCTCCTTACACAAACTTCATTGGCTGCCCATTGCTAGCCGCATTACATTTAAAGCCCTAACACTCGCCAATAGAGCATATGAGCATAAAGGCCCTGGCTATCTGAGGAAGAGATTCATTCCCTATCATCAGATTAGAGCACTCCGGTCCAACGAGCAAAATCTTTTGTGTGTCCCGAGGATCAACAAGACAAGGAAAGGTGCACGCTCCTTTTCTTACCTGGCTGCCAAACTCTGAAATTCCATACTGCCTACCCTTCCCTTCACACCCTCTGAACTTACCTTCCATAAATTGCTGAAAACATACCTGTTTGATAAGTAGACTCCCTGTTACGGATGGACAAATCCTTCAGTACATCTCAATACCGCTAGCACCGGAACACCTCTTCGGAGGCAGCCGTGTGCGTTATACATTTTATTGTATTGTACTGTATTGTATCTAGGTTCTGATTCTCAGCTAATGTCACCCTATACAGAAACAACAGACATCTCACCATTCACACTTAGCTATTCAACCCCCACATACCAGTAACATGCAGCCTGCCCCACACATGTAAACGCAAGAATAAAAATGCTAATGTTGATGTTTTCTACTTTGACTTTCACCATATGATTGGTATTTGTATATGTCTTCTGTCACCCACTGTAAGCAGTCATAGAACGTCTATTGTCACTATTCCTAGCACTGTCACACGTCCTGCGAATGTGTGCTTCAACCTGCCCACACTGTCCCAATTACTGTCACCCAGGACACAGCTCTGTGGATGTTCAATGACTGCATAACACTGACATGTTCCCACACCAACATACTATTTGTGATGTGACATTTGAATAGCAATGTGTCTCTCTCTCCACAGCTTCAGTATCCCAACATCCCCTGATAACCATACCATGGCCCATCCATTAGCCGTATCAGTGGACATACTGCAGGCAGCAGTTAAGCCCTCTAACATTAATTGCTTCAGTAAGTCTGTGGCCCATCCCATCCACTGCAATATACATCCATCTGCATCTCGTTGACCCGCTTTGTCATGTGGCAATTTTATTTCCGATCTGTCCATGTCAAAAGGTAATGTGTGTCTTTAACTCACATAAAATGTCTTGCAGTGTTAAACAGTATGCTTCTCCACCCTCACAACAGTAACATTTCCAACTGACATTTCCCTTCTATTGCAGCACCTCAAAATGAGCATGACAGTGGTACCCACCCGCTCAAGAGGGGAGGATGGAATGCAATCCCGTAAGAAACTCCCCTGCTCCTGGAGGCTGCCATCGGTGGATGAGAGTGCTGGCCCATTGTAGGATGACCACTCAGAGGCCACCTCTGCAGATCAGCAGTCTTCCGCCCTGGACATTCTTCAGGCTGAAGAACCAGGGCCATGCATGATAGTGTTAGCTACTCAGAACTCACTTTCACCCACCGTGCAGGTACCCGAGTTGTGTCCTCTGTTACACCCTCCCAAGAGATGCAGCTTCTGTCTTCTCCCCTTCGTCTCACAGAGAGGAAACCCCATGTGAGGTGCTGGTCTCTCCCATTTAACAATCTCTACCACACAAACTCCAAAGTTCCGACCCTCAAAATAAAGGATATCAATGTGGGGTTAGAGGCAGTGAAAGAGATGCCATCTGGCAGGATTTTCCTTTAACTGTAGGCCTCTGTGCGATGTGAGATATTTGAAATGGCATGAGAAGGCATGTACCATTTCACCCCACCTGGGGCACACTGGCATCTTCATCAAAGCACAAGGTGTGAAACTATAGGCAGAACGGGTATTTCCTGTTCAAAGCTCCTAGTTTCTAGGTTCTTACACATCTTGTAGGTAAAAAAAAGATTTGGATGAGGTGGTCTAACCCACGTAATGTGCCATGCTTCATCATTGGCCATCTCATCACACCCTGGTAAGATGGTACTACCAGGGTGGACTCCACCCCAGTCATTGGAGGATGTTCACAACAAAAACCTATTCACATTGGCTTTTGAAGCCCCAAAACGTCTAATTTAAATGTAGTGAGTTAAGAGGAATGGGGGCCTTCTATAAGTGGTAGTGGTAAAACTGATCTTGAGGAGGCAAACACTTAACAAATATAGTTCCCGAGTATAGCAAGGGAGATTGAACTTGGAGGTGGGCAGTACAAGAAATTAAAAGTAGGGATGTTTGGGAAAAGTCCATATACATGCAAAGGGCAACAATTAAAATCGAAGTCAGCTGTCCAAAAGAAAAGTCCAAAATAAAATCCAAACATCCCAAATCAATGTCCAAGTTTACATGAATTTCAAAATTGGCAAATTCAAAAGTTATTCTGCCAACCCAGACATAGCCTCCTTCTCGTTGTCCTTGAATGGGGTCTGGAGCTCCTGGCCATCCTGGCAACCTGCTGGTGGTGATAGATTAAGACAGCTGACAATGACAGTGTGTAAGGAAGAGTGGTTGGCCCCAGGGTATGACAGGGTGTAAGTTGTGGAGGACAACAAACATGTTAGTTTGCGGTGCTGGGCTTATGATGCATCTTGTAGGGCCTTAAGCACAGCAAAAAAAATTTCACCTGCACATTAAAGACCCTGCAAAGGGGCCTACTACCCGACATCCACCAACTTCGTCTCCTCCTGGAATTCCTCCTGTACATATATGGGATTGGATAAGAGGGACAAGTAAATGCCCAGTGGTGTTCAGGGTGAAATGCACCCTTAGCTGCTGTTGCCTGGGGCAGGCACGATCTGGTAGGATGAGTGAAGAAAGTGACAATCTCAGAGCCCTTTTTTGGGCCCTGCTCTGTATTTATGGGAGGTGGCCTCAGTCCAGTGGTGATGGGGCCTTTTCTTCAGACACTACAGATTGTTCCACGCCAGGAGGAGCGTTACCATCAGACTCCTCCTAGAATGTGGTGCCCAGTGTGACTATCTTCTCAGCAGTACCTGCAGCCTGTATCTGAATTCTCTTTGCCTGTGTGTGTGTCTGTCTCTGCGCGGGCACGCATTCACCATCGCAAGAGTCATCAAGTGGCGGCCGACACAAATAAAAAGTGGTGAGGGCAGGTTGAGTGGGTGTGGGGGGAGCGCAGGTGCGGGGAAGCACAGGGGGTGTTAATAATAAATAAATAAAACTTCCCTGATGCTGCCGGGCGCCTCAGTGCTCCTCTGCTTCCTGCTCCCAGCAGTCCCTGGGACATGCTATATCACCCAGCATGAGAGCAGCGCAGGGATTGGCCTGAGTGGGCTGGTTTAACGCTTGCTCAGGCACACAGAGTCTGTGTTGTTTCTCCGACCCAGCTGTGCAATACAGCTGGGTTGGAGAAACCGAACTGCGCATGTCTCTTTGGCTAGCCTAAGACGGCTGGCTAAACCGACATGCGCACTTAGCAGTGCACATCACTTAACCTCATCTACCATGGCCCGGCCTCACCCCTCCCTACACACGCTGGCTCAGCCAGCAGCTGAAAAATAAAACAATAATAAAATATCATTTTATATTTCAGCTGCTGGCTCTGAGCCAGTTCGGGACGCTCTGCTGGAGCCATCCCCATCTGCTCTGTGGTCATATTCTCACGTGTCCGCCTTGCTGCAGTGGTCATTCATTTCTGCTCTATGTCCTGCTGCTCCCCACCTTAGTCCTGGCTGCCAGTTTCAGAAGGATAGATTCACAAGGGTATTGTTTCTGTACATCAAAGATCCTGCTGTACAATTCACCTTGATTCCTGTGAGATAGACGCCAGTTGGTCCATTCTACACTGTTGGAATGGAAAATGTTTTTGGTCGACTTCTCTTTGCATTGTACGATTTAAGTTAGCATTTGCGGCACCATTTTGTATTCATCCGCCATTTTGTACCATGATCGAAACGAAACTTCTGTCTCATTCTGTTTGCCTCAGCAGAAAGCAGCCTCAATATTTTCTGTTCATTCCTTCAAGGTTGAGCTTCGCTGCACTAATGAATAGACTGTTTTGTCATTACTTACCTTTCCCGTTAGATAGGCCGGCTCCCACCCTTAGAGTGACGGGCACGGACAGAGAAACCTCGGAACTGAGATAGCATGTACCCGGTCTCAGGATTGCAGCTCATCCTTCTGTGTCTCCTTTGTTCACCAGCTACTAACTGGAAAATTCCAGTCTGGGCGTGTCCTTAGGGGTACTGGAAATGTATATTATGTATTACCATGTTGGCGGGGGTCAGTCCCTCTGCAGCAATCCAAGGAGGCTGGTCAGACTGGACTCCGCCAGAGTGTATGACTAATAAATAACTTTGGTTTGTATTCTCTACTGTCTGACCGACTCTTCATTTGTTTAGAAGGCTGAGAGGTGGTCGTGAGTGACCCGGGTGACCCTAATCGGGTCACTTCCTTCAACACTCCCCTGTCTGCTGCGTGATGGATTTCTTACATGCGCCATCATCTAGTGAGTGCCTGTGGGCAACAAAGAAGCCGTCAGAGCACATAGATTCCCCTTCCTACACACCTATGTACAAAACCTGACAATTTTCACAAGTCCTGTTTGCAAATGATATGGCTCTTATTCCAGCCATGGCACAGTAACATGCCGTTATAATGGCACATAGGATTGTAGGCCTCGCTCAGAGGTTCATCTGATGCAACATGTGTTAGTGGTATGCCACACACTTTGCTTTACATGCAGCAGCAGCAGCAGAAGGTGTACATGTTTTGCGTGAGGAGGTTGCATGACCTCGCAAACGGCCGTTACTGCAATTCTGCTGTGTAAATTCCTGTTTTTCGCGGTTAGTGTGAAACTCCGCATGTTCTATGTATATCTGCGTAGTGTAGACGTAAGTAATTGCAAAATTGGGAGGGCGCAGGCATCATATATGGCACCTTAGTAGTGCCAATCATCAATAATAGGTGCTATGTCGCATTTTGAAATGGTTTTCTATTGCAAGTGTGTTTACGCGTGTGCAATATAAATCCATGAACACAAATAACGGGATGGCTGAGTATGCAGACAGAAAATGTTTTTACTGTTATTGTGTCTTTGACTATTGTTTTTCGATAAAATAACGTTATTTTAATTTGTTTTGTGTGTCCTCGTATTTGTGTTTTGGCACATCTAATGTGTCATGAAGTGCCTGTGTTTGTGTGTGTGTGTGTGTGTATATTAAGCTGTGAGTGACGTCAGATGTGTCATGTTTACTTTTCTGATTTATTAAAATGTTCATTGGTGTATTTTCTATCTATGTGCGTCTGTCATTTCTATTTTTTTTTAGTGTGCCTGAATTGGTGTTTGCAATCTGTAAAGATATTATTATTTTTTTTTTTTAATTAATAGTTTTAATCTGCTTTGTATGAGCGTCTGTAATATGTAAAGTTATCTTACATTTTTTATTATTTCTGAGTTTTTTGGGGGGTTGGCTTTTGTGCTAATTTTATTAATCCCTTCCTCCTTTGGTTTAAGTGTGATTCCTTGCCGTATCTGGGAGTGGCCATGATGTGAGTTATGTGACTTACATTGTTAATAGCATATGTGAGTCAGTTTGGCCTTTCACTCACACTTGCTCTTCCGTCTCAAGTGGATCTGACGTCACACGCCGCAGAGCTGAGTTGAATGAAGCGGAGCTCCCGGTGTTGTGTAAAATCTGGTATCCCCTCGGGATCGTGTATCCCCTTCTGTTCGGCAGACTCCGGACGTCCTGCCTATTGGACAGCTCGGACGAGCCCCCAGCAGCCCCGCCCACCCCAGGAGAGAAGAACCTCGGCTCCAGCAGGCAGAATGCGGCTGCCCGCGGCCCCCACAGGGGGCCACCTAAAAGGGCGGCCCTTTAGTGCCATTTGGGCACAAACGCCACCCCTCCTAGTCTAGTGGTTGGACTCAGGGTAGGAGTCCTTCGCCTCGGCGCACTAGGCGCGTCACTTCCGGCGCACAGAGGTCGGGGGAGGGTACTTATACCTCCCTCCGCCTCTCTGGCGTCCTCTTTGCGCCAGACACGCCGTCGTGTGGGTCGCTCAAGGAACACGCCGTTGTTGGGGTTTCGCGTCGGAAACAGCGCGGGAACACAAGTTATCGAGTAAGTCGCCCAGCTCGCCCCCCCCCTTATTGTACTGGGTCCCCGGGCGGGGCAGTAGAGTGTCCCCTGCCTCCACAGCTAGGCAGCTTGTTGCCTGTGCCGTGGAAAGGCGGTGCCGGGGCCCAGGTGGGGGGGATGCTGGCGTGGCTAGCAACCGAGGATCCCGCGGGGGGTTCAAAGGTTCCCGGCGGGCTGGAGGGTCATGGGCCTGTTTTGTGGCACCGGGCCCGCAGGGGTCCAGCGCACGCTTGCCGGGATCATGCGGCCCCGATGGGCCTGGCAGGATTGGGTTGTGCTCCGGGGTGAGCCGTTGTCTGCAGCCGGGGTGTCTCTCTGTAGGCTTTGTGGCTGGCGGCCTGGGGATTGAAGCTACATGGGTTCCCTGGTTTGTTGTGCGCTGGAGTCGGGGCCGGGCTGGTGGCTGCAGCCGCCGGAGGTCCGCCTGTTTTTCCGGCTTGTGAGGGGGCAAGAGACCTACAAGTCGGCGGCCTGCGCTGCCTGCCGAGGGTCAGCTGGTGCGTGTTATGCAGTGGTTGCTTGTCCTGACGGGGGGGCATAGGCGAGGCGGCCGATGGGTTGTCATAGTGTAATATATTGTCGGCATTGCTTTGTGGACACGCGGTCCTTGTGGTACGGCATCGCACCCTTGGGGGTAGGCAGCCCTGGTGTATTGTGCGGCGAGTCCGGGGCCCGTTGGGGCAATCTCTTTGGCCTGCGGGATGATGCCGACATGCTCGGGCGGTGGCACTGGGCGGACCTGGTGCATTGGGCTGCTGACCAGGTGGAAAGCTGTCCCCTACTAATTTTTTTTACAATTGACGGCAACTGAGGACGAGTCAGCGAGAGCGGATTGTGGCCAAGGGTCAAGTTGGGCTCGTTTTGGGCTGGAATTGATGGTCCGCCCCTCCCCCCCACCTTGAACGGGCCCCGAGTCCTGCTCCCCCCTTGGATGCCGCCCGAGCGCTGGGCTTCCAGGTTTGTCTGCAGTTTTGGGGTCGTTGTGGGGAACCTATGCAGGTTTCGCTTTGTCTGTGGTGGCAGCACCAATACGTCCGATCGCCGTGGTGTTCTGTGGTTTCCCTGCCCGGCAGGCTATATGTGGTCTGGTGTGTGGGGCTCAACTCTGGGGTTGGTGGGTGACTGGCTTTCATACCAGGCGACTCTTCTTGGCGTAGAGATGAAAGATGTTACAGTCGTTGACCTAGCAAGCCGACACCGGGAAGGTCACGAATGTGATTGTGAGCATGTTTCACAATGAGGTGTTTAGGCCACCGGGTGGCACTGTCCCGCTGTTGACGGGCACGTGATAATGGGGGTTTCTCCTGCTATTGTTTAAAAGGCGTATTTACAGATATCGCGCGTAGAACAAGGTTTGTGTTTGTATGCGGGAGAGTAATATCGTACATCCATGCGTACATTTCGAGGCAGTGGCGCTACATTGAGCCTGGAAAGCACAAGGCATGTCTTTCTTGCAAAACGGCTGTAATTTTAATTAGAGGGTATGTCCCGAGATGAACTGCAAATACGCCTTTGGCTCCCTCGGCTGTATCTGCCTTTGGCAACACTTCATTCTCTCGCCGGCCTGCTAGGTGCCTTTGAATTGGTAACACGGGAGGGCTGTCCTGCATTACCTGCCCTGTCCGGTTACAATTACACTTTGCTGCCCATGCCGGTCTATCCAGGGGGCGAGCCGCTTGCCGGGTCACAACCGTGCAGGGGTGGCGCCGAAGGCTGTACCGGGTGTTAAAGGCCTCGGGGTCCGAGTTCACTTCTAACTCGGACACATATACAGCGGACTTGAGCAGTTTAAACTGCCGCTCTGCAGGTTTTTCGTTATATGAGACGGACTACACGCCATCGCCTTGGAACCAAGCAGCCATGGCTCCAGATGCCGAAGGGATGTCCGTGGTTATTTAATAGTCATTAAATGATTAGTTGCTTGTGGTGTTAATCTGCGGGCGTAGGCGGGAAGTGTGAGGTTCCTGTTGTCTTTTCGTCATGTCTGTTTGATGCGGGATGGTTGTTATTTGGCACTTCAATAATGGGGATCAATCAATTACGCTTGTTTTGTCTCTCCGAGCTGAAACCGCGTTTCGAACTACTGGCACTACATGCAGCTAGTAGGCTCCAGCACGGAGTCCACCACATGTTAGCTATGTACGTATTTAGGACGCGTGAGGGCAATGCTTCGGTTTCACATGTTATACAGGGACGGCAACCCCCTCTAGCTCGGCGCCAACCTCCTTCAGACACAGGCACAGGTTTAAAAGGTTGCAGTGTGGCGCTTCAGTCAGGATGCAGGGTATCAAGAGGCAGGAATACCCAGAAAGAGTGCAATGTAAAGCCATAATTGGGCCTTAGTTATCTTATGCAACTAACAAGCATCGACATAGCGAAGACATGGGCTAGTTGTAGGTGTAGTGCTCCTTTGGTTAAGGGTGGGAGTGAAGTGTAGTGGTCACGTTTTTGTCCCGGCTTTGGCTTTAATATCCTGGTCACCCTATGCTTAGGGCCAGGGTGAGCAGCTAAGGATGAGGGATAAGAGGCGTGTGTATCCCCGTTGATTACTTCTGAGAGTCAGTAGGTTTGGGGGTGAGCCCGGCCGTTTCCGACGTAGGGGCTGTGACTCCTGAAGTGACTTTTGAGGTAGTTGGGACACACCTCCTGGTGTGTGCCACTGGTTGGGCTGAAATCTTCTTGGAAGCATTTTCGATATTCCCCCTCCCCTTCCCCCAGCTAAACCATAGTTCCTATTTACGCATGTAACAGCAACCATGGAACATTGTCAATAGATCCGGCTTGCTGTAGGGGTAATGTTGGCCAAAAAAGCGTTACTTTTAGAAGGTTCGATTACCGCAGGGGTCACGTGTACAATTTACCCCCCTATATCCGGGATAAAGCACTCTCCCTCCATCGCTCGCACAGGGGTTCAAGATCAAACCTGGAACGCTGCCCACAGTCCCAAAGAGGTTTGCCCTAAAACTTCAACTCGGCCCCTCCTGTGTGCTTATGTTGGCCATTATCTGAGCACGATTTTATGATGGGATTGCCACTTAAAGGAGCAATTTACAGCCGGTTTGCCATTTCATTGCAGGTGTTGGCTTATGGGTGGGGTCCTTGAGCCTGGCTAGGTTGGCGCAGGCAACAAAGTTGACACTGCCAAACCGACAAAGCTTTCATTAGTGCCACAAGTGCAGTGGCATGGGGGCCTCAGGACAGTAACTAGCCCACTGAACCCTTACTATGTACTGTACAACCAAACTTGATGGGAGGGGGGTAGTTTACTTGTGCATTATCGTCTATGAAGCCAAGTATGCATCGCGGGGCTCTGCTCACACTAAAGTGGGCCAAGATCACACAAAGCATAGGATGAGTGCGGTGTCAGTCATAGATGGCGATTTATGAGAATATGCCAGAGGTAGCGAACATGACATCACAGACTTGATCAGTGCTATCATGGTTCATCTTTTGTCCCAATATAGACAATAGTCACGGACAGGATCTGTTTGGCAAAGAATAGTTATTTTGTCTCATTCGAGTGCCGCACGTGCCTCTTTCGCAGTATAACTAGGTCTGACTCTTTAAAAAGGATGAGCCCTTCACCCCCACCTGGGGCATGCGTCACCAGAGGAGTCTCCAGTGGTCATGGGGAATTCTGCGCAGTGCTTGTAGAATGTCACGTACCATTAAGGGCATGTTACTACCAAAGTTGTCCCAAAGTTGGGGCAAACTGGGCTGGAGCAGTAGGTTAAAGTTAAAGCGCAAATAGGCTACAATGTATTAAAGAACATTTGGCATTCCCAGTATTCAAGAAAGGGCTGGTTGGTCTAGCTGGCTGGTTGGTCTAGGGGTATGATTCTCGCTTTGGGTGCGAGAGGTCCCGGGTCAGATCCCGGACGAGCTCTCCCTGGTTTACATGATATACTTTTGTATAGGAAGTTTGTCAAAAGGTTCATTTGGTCTAACAGTGCCAAGTTAACGGGGACGACTTGTACAAGAGACAAACATGAGTGGTTCGTAAATATGGTGCTAAAGGGATGGCATGCCAAGGGAGATATCTTCCATATTTCACTGGATCCCCTCAATACAACACGCCTAAAGTAAGCGGAGGATGCCTGATGGATTTGTTAGACCTGTTATTAGTTCTATTAAACACACCAGGTACTATGAAGTAGTGACATTTGTACTCAAATCATAGGTACTCCCAGGACACATGTTGTTCAATACACACACCTCTGGACAGGACTGCCCCCCCCCCTTGAGCAAAGGGAAGTGAAACATTATAGGGGTTGGCATGCTTTTGCAGATGTTGGTGGTTAGCTCGCGGACCTGGGTGTCCTGCTGAGTTTGGGGGCAAGTTAGCATGCTTCATCTTGTCACTTCTCTGTCAGAGCCAGCAGACCCCTAGGGTGACAGTGCGCTCAAATACACGTCATGTTAGAGTTAGGTCCTGGATGAAAGGTTGTGCTTGGTAAGGCTCAAATCCAAAGCGGTTGTGGTATCTTTCCAAGGGGCACATCGGGTTGGGGCAGTACGAAACTTTCAAGTACAACCGGGGATCCCCTCATTTAGATCAGATCCTGCTTATTTGTTGTTTCCGCAGAGTTTGGGGCAGGTTAACTGGCCGCATCTTGTCTCTGGGGGTTTGATGTGTGGTCGGGTCAATTGACCGAGTACTGCCATTGTCACTTGGTATATATGGGCATGAAGGAATGCCAGGCAAGATTCTAACAAAGGCAGGTAGCGGTACTTATGGGGTATGTGATGTATTATCTCACTGGCAGGCTGCCATGCAAGGGGACCATGTACCCAGGTCACACACATCAGGCAGAGGTGCCCAGTGGAAGCATGAGGGGGACTGCACAGAGCAGGACACTGCACAGGTTAGATGCCGGCGAATTGTGGCTGCACTACTGCACATGGCAAAGTAAACCTGGACTGATTCACATGCGGGGTGTGGTGGTGGTGGTGGCCCCTACCTCATTTCACAGGATCACTCCCTGTTGGGCTGAAAGGCCGGGCTGCAGCTTTGGCGTCATGGGCTTCTCGAAGGGAGGGTTCAAGTCCCCGCCAGAGGCGACAGGGCCAGCTTCACCACACACTCCGGGGGTTGCCTGTTAATTGTGTGCTGTGACCCAATTTTGCCCCCAGGCAACAGTTCTTAGAAGCATCCAGCATTCCCCCAAGTTAAGAAAGGGCAGAGGTTGGTACATAATTATCAGCGAGTGGGGTAACAGATCGGTATTCAGTGCCATGTCGGCTACGGGAGCACGCGCGCTTGACAAATAGTCAATTATGTTATGCTCCAATAAGCACAATACACAGAAAACTGTAAGAGTATTAGTAAGGTGGGTTTGGAGATCTCCCGACTTCTGCCTGTATGGCACACCTTGTCATAAGTTGCCTGGGCAAAGGTACGGCACTCCTGCCCGGCAGCATGGAAAACGGTTCCACTCATCAGCCTGTACCCGGCACTGGGGGTCATCCAAGTAAGGGCAAACGAGGGCCTAGTCACCCCCGAAAGGATAGGCACAAACTTGCAGAACTGTGGGTTTCTCATTGGGCACACTTCCTGTGCCTTGTGTATTCAGCCGGCTGTTCTATCTCTTCATAGAGAAGAGGGATGTGGGGTACCTAGTTGCTCTCAGCATGGCACATTAAGGTGGGCGCAAACCGGGATGTTACCCATGAATGTCGCGACTGCACACGGTGCTAGCAGTTAAGCAAAAGGAAGTCCCCCAGAAGGAGCTGAACAGGCGGGATTTCTGTAAGACAGGAGGGATTCATGGCAAGTACAGGAGGACACACTTGCTATTATCACTATTCCTGGTTCATCAGATAGTTCACCTGTCAGGTGTTTTCAGGGACACACTAGGGCATTAAGGGAGCTGCATGGGGTAGCAAGGTAACGTGCTGTGAGGCAGTGTGGTCTCAGCAGACCCACAATAGGGGGCTGCGGCAATGCTTTAAACTGGGAACCTTAGATTCTGATAGTATCACTGGTAACATACACTTGACCCCCCCTGGTCTTGTGGGGTTTGTATTTCCCATCCTGCAATTTAAGGTGACTAGAAGGGAAGCTGAATGCAGACTTGAATTTGTGGAAGGCAATCATTCCAGGGATACCAAGGTGAACTAGGTCTATAGCTGAATTGAGCTCCAAGGGTCACGGGATCGTAGCTTTAGTTAAAGCAAGCCAAAGGGTCCGGTGCAAATGTCTGGGTAACTGCAACAGAGTAGGGGTTCCCTGCCCTAAGGGCAGGTTTCGCGTTGATTCAGTTAAGCACTATATTCTCTGCCCTGGTAGCCCTAGTAGATAGGCTGGTTGTGGAAGCGGTCATCTAACAAGGGTGATGCTGTCCCACAAATTGGGGGAAAGGGTGTTAAAGCACAAAAAATACTGGAGGATTGCAACTACAGGTTGCAGGAGGTGGGAGCCTACATTAGCCTCAAGGGTAAGTTAGCCATGGTAAGAGTAGAGTTCCCTCCTGGGAGGCCATCACATTCCTACAGGTAGTGTGAGGCAGTTGCTCTTCCCGGAGTAGGATAAATTGCTCCAAGCGGTTTTCCCAGACGCAGTTTGTCTGGATGGGGCCCCCCAGAATGAGATGGAGCAGCTCTGAACAAATTGGAGCAGAGACTGGTTGGGGGGGGGAGGTCTCCCTAACATCTTGGTGATCCATTTAGGAGGCAATGACCTCACTGCCGTGGGTAAGGGGGCATCCTTGCAAGCAATGAAGGCTGACTTAGGTGAGATCAGCATAGACATGGTTCAATGTGAGCTCTGGTGGCCTGAGATTATTCACCGCAGAGTGTGGCACGGGCTAAGTCAAAGGAGGCCATTGAACAGCCCTGTAAGAGTGAACTGTTCAGGGCGTAAGTTCGCAGAACAGAGGGGTCTGGGCTTCATCAGACACGAGCTGATTGAGGCTAAGGTTAAGGGCTACTTTGAAACATGGTGTTTATTGTCACCATTGGGTATGGATTTGTCCCTTGGCCTTGCAGGGGGCCCTGGAAGTGAGAGGTGGCAAGTGAGAAGACAGCTGTCTTGATGGCACTGGCCATCCAGGCGTACGCCTAAGGTTAAGTTGACAAACATGGGGTGCATTTGTCACAGCATGGACACGTTTCACTGGACATACAGGAGGCCCTAGAAAGCAGGTTACAGGTGAGAAATGAGCTGTTTTGGTGGGGGGCCCTGGCTGCGACGGTGGCCGCCTCCAGAGCTGTGGCGGAGTTACAGGGCGATCTGGAAGCAGACGGGTACAGTAAGGGTACCTCTGCGGCAGACGGGTACAGTAAGGGTACATCTGCGCGGCACAATAGGGGTGCCAGAGCCAAAGACCAGGAGCCTCAGGGCAGGTTCCTGGAAAACCGCGACGGCGCCCCGTTAGTCCTTCGGGCGGTTGGGGGCCTGACCAACCGGGGGTTTGCCCTGCTACGCTCCGCCCTGAAAGGGGCGTGAGTAATAAGGGACCAATGAGTCACGTGATCCGGAGGAGGATCACACAAGGTGTAGCACTGATTGGGTTTCCCACAGTGCTGGCTCATCAGGCGGGCGGGGCAGCATAGGTTGGTACAGCTGCCTGCCCTTGGATCGCCCGTAAGATAACCCACCATATTGCATACTTTTGTATGGAATAAACCTGCAGCAATATTTTCCCATAACAAAAGTTGTCTTGTGTATTTATTTATTCATGCATGCTCAGACTGTGGGTGGGGATGTTGCCAATAATGGCACTATGCGGCTGCCCGCGGCCCCCGCAGGGGGCCACCTAAAAGGGCGGCCCTTTAGTGCCATTTGGGCACAAACGCCACCCTCCTAGTCTAGTGGTTGGACTCAGGGTAGGAGTCCTTCGCCTCGGCGCACTAGTTGCGTCACTTCCGGCGCACAGAGGTCGGGGAGGGTACTTATACCTCCCACCGCCTCTCTGGCGTCCTCTTTGCGCCAGACACGCCGTCTCCCACCCTACCGCTTACCCGGCGTGGGGTTGGCAGGCAAAGTACGTAGAACGTTGTAATGTTTTCTTTTCGTTGCAGGCGGAGTTACAGGGCGATCTGGAAGCAGACGGGTACAGTAAGGGTACCTCTGCGGCAGACGGGTACAGTAAGGGTACCTCTGCGCGGCACAATAGGGGTGCCAGAGCCAAAGACCAGGAGCCTCAGGGCAGGTTCCTGGAAAACCGCGACGGCGCCCGTTAGTCCTTCGGGCGGTTGGGGGCCTGACCAACCGGGGGTTTGCCCTGCTACTCTCCGCCCTAAAAGGGGCGTGAGTAATAAGGGACCAATGTGTCACGTGATCCGGAGGAGGATCACACAAGGTGTAGCACTGATTGGGTTTCCCACAGTGCTGGCTCATCAGGCGGGCGGGGCAGCATAGGTTGGTACAGCTGCCTGCCCTTGGATCGCCCGTAAGATAACCCACCATATTGCATACTTTTGTATGGAATAAACCTGCAGCAATATTTTCCCATAACAAAAGTTGTCTTGTGTATTTATTTATTCATGCATGCTCAGACTGTGGGTGGGGATGTTGCCAATAATGGCACTAGGAGCAGCGCGCCGAGCAGAGCGCCGAGCAGAGCTGCTGATAGAAATGCAGGCATTGCAGATGGGTGATTCTTAAACAGCCATTGAATCCCTTACGTCTTGGAGACAGGAGAGGAAATAATTCACGGAGCTGAAATTAGCTCATATTACAATTCTTTTCTGGGCCATCTCCAACCACTGGCTAAACGTATTCTTATTACGTTCCCGGATGCAGAGTTCTTTTAGGAAGCACGATTAAAAAGTGATTTACAGTAAAATTATTGAAATATTATTCAAGTTTATGTGCGCTAATATGTCTGTGGTATGTGAGCATATATTTGTGTGTCTGAGAAAAGTCATGTATGCCTTTGTGCCACTTTCATCGTGAGCTGTGGAGGGCACCCATGTTTGTATATCTACTTACTTTAGTTCAAGCACATAGCTGGCAAGGTTTCATATTGCTATGTGTGACATTTTCATAATTTTAGTGTAACTAAGAGTGACAATTCAATGACAATGAAGGACACTTTCTCGCGCGCAAAATTAAGCAATGAGGACATGAAAAACATGTAAATATCAGAAATTACTGAGCAGCGAGAACCTCTACGGGCCCCTGACAGACATTAAATTATGACGCCCAGTGACAATACCCGACTATCACAATTTCAGTGATAGTAGCATAGTGATGCAAGCAAAAATGCACAGGTTAAGGAACAGTCACAAAGAAGAACTTACATACAACAAGAAGGAATTATAAACTTGTATAGTATGAGAAACAGTACCAGAGTGATAAGCATAGTCGTACACAATATGCACAATTGTATAAAAGGTCAATTTGTATGCCAGCTTTTGTTTGGAATGTTGAGTGGAAGCTATTATGCAAAGGATCTACGGCCTGTCACCCTAAATGCATTACAATTAAACACTTCTACTCATTCACTGTGCCTGTGTTCACTTACATTCTCACTCAAACTCGAAGGTTTTGTGCCCTTTAAATAATCTTTACCTAATTCATGAAAAGTTTTATTCCGACGCTAGATCAAGAAGTCCACTTTTTGCTTAGATTGAGTTTCCATCGCTTTGTAAACTATCAAAAATATTGCACTATAGTAGTGTCAACTCAATTATTACATTCAGCCCACTTAACAAAAGTATTATTTTGCGCAACACAAGTGATACATGCGAAATACACAAGAACGAACACACAGCTCATACAGCTTAGCAGCTCGTAGGAGGCTGCTCTATTACAGAGAGAAGGTGATTGGAGGAGGAAATGCTGCCTGCACGACCAAAGCTGGGAGAAGTGGCTCTGATTTACATGCACTCACACGAAGCAGACATTTTTTGCTGCAACAGGCAGGCGCGTTATGCAAACGGAACTTGTAACATATTAAAGATTGTGGTCGCCATCGAATAATACTTTGCTTTTCTTTTGGTGGCCAGGGTCGGACAGACTTATAGGGCAGTACGGCAGCGCCAGAAGGGCATTGGTGCACATGCTTTTTGCCAGTGGTGGAAATAGATGTGCCGTGTTGTTTTTGCACTGGTGTAAAGTTATCACAATACAGCCCTTGATAACCTAAACAAGATCCCTCCCGTTGGTTAAATGCCAACCTTACATGTAATAGTGACATCATTCATAGTTCCTTCAGTCGTGTTTGTTGAGGTAAATAAAATAATAAACACTGTAGGAACTAAGGATCACTAGCCTCGTTCCCATATTTACACACTCGCGCCTCAACTCCCCTCGACTGATGCTTGCTTGAGTTTGTCATTACTCTTTTCTATAATTTAGTGTCATTTATTAGAGCTTTTGGGAATGGGCGGGAATACTCCTTTTGTGTAAAGGTAATGTGGATTTAAGTGCCAGACTGGAGCCCAGGCCACGTGTGGAATGGTGAAAGCTGCTGTCCGCATTCAAGGTAATACAATATTTAGTTAAACGTGAAATGTAAACAGAACTGTCCCTGACGTTGATTACCTCAGGGGCTACACTGAACCACAGTTGTTGTGCGGGCTCGGCTGCCGCTGCATCAGTGCCCTCAGTCAGAACAGTCATCCGACCTGAAGGAAAGAGGGCTGAACATATAACAGTGAGCACCTCGAACTCCTCAGGCCAGTGCCGCCAGCTTGCCCCCCTGCGGCCTGCCTTTACGTGTCCCCTCGCGGCTGCACATTCATTGGACAAATCCTTACAGTCACTCTCACGACGTTGGGTCACGTGAATCAGAATGTTGGGACCAGGAAAAATGTATCCAGAGCGGAGCGCAGCTGAGTCTGCCCCAAGCCGTGAGCAGCGCGAACCAGCGCTGCCAGCTTTGCTCAGACAGACACTGCGAATTTCTATATTGCAGTGCTCCTGCTTGACACTGAGGAAACGCTATAATCCGTGATGATTATTTTTAATGCGGTGATGCGGGGACTTGCCTTCAAATGCGTAAGGATCACGCGTGATGCATGGCACTTGGCAGGGCTGCAAACACCTGCCTTTGCTTGTTTCTGTAAGCTTCGGTGTGTGTGCCTTTGTCTTTCATGGCACGTTTCTGTGTGTTTGCATGTGTGCGTGTTTGTGGGTGCATTTGTGAGGGCATGCATTATGTGGATGCGCATGTGTTTGGGCACCTGTATGCTTTTGTTTTGTTTGTGTAAGTGTATGTGTGTGTGCCCTTATCTTACACGGCAGTTCTATATGCTCATGTTTGTGTTTGCATCTGTGTGGGCATGCAATGTGAGTGCGTGTGTGGTTGCATGTATGCCTCGTGTACAGACTTGATTGCTGCAATGTATCTTTCAAAGTTAAGATATAAGATACTAAATTATATCCTGAACTGCCAAGTTCTGGTAAATAAGAGCAAATACAACAGTCTGAACAGTATGGGGCATATTCTCAAGAACGTGTGATAACTACCGCAAAATTAGTCTAACGCAACTCTTCACATCGCAGTCCATCGCGGGAAAACAACTCCGTGTTAACGTGGAATTCACAAGACAGCGGCCCCATGCGATAGTCCAACGATAACGCGTCAAATGAACGTTTTAAAACCAACGCGACGCAGAATTAAACGCGAAACACGAATGCGAAAATAGTAGTGATGAGGCCAATCGGGATACAAAAATCAGCGATAATCAGTGAGAGGCCTGCAATTCCCACGCGTCATGCGGGAAAATGCACAATAAAAGCAGAGTAAAAAAACGGTGAGATGACAATGTACGAGCACAACCCCACATCCGTGACGTAGAACAAATGAGCATCGTCCCGCATCAAATAGGCATCTCCCCACAGTCACAATGTACAATGACATGCAGTCTGCATGCAAACTGCGCAAATGCAGAAACATGCATGTAACACACAGTGAAACCGCATTTCCCCCTCACATTGCAGAGGGACAAGCAACCCCCCCTGCACAAAGACGTGTCATGACCATGATCAATCAATTATGAAAGCGTGGATGAATGTAGGGGCAGTGACTCCCGCTTATGTCGCCCATGTTGTGGGACCTGAGTCACAGGGGGCATCCCTGCATCATGGTGGTACATATCTGACCCCAAAGGAGCCCTGTTGTCACCTGCAGGACACAAATGGCAGCCAAAATGGAATGAATCTGGACACATGTGAAACGCCGAAGAGTGGGATTCCCTACTAACTGCGACACACAGAACTGACAGTTCGAATACGTGACACCCTAAACAGCCTCTCTGCACAGAGGGGACACACCCACCATACATGAACAAATCACAAAATTGTCAGCAATACATGTCGCACTCACACTTGTCTGAGTGAAGTGCCTGTACAGATGAGAGACATGCACTCAGGGATAGTGTCCCTCGAATGCATTTATTTGCACATGCTGTGCCTGTGGTCATTTTGTACTGTCCCATTACTGCCAAGGACTGCCACAATGTGACGTGCTCATGTGAAGAAACTGTCAATGATGGTGTTCCTACGGGCTATTCCTGCTGCGGCTGCAGTGGGGTGTGGTCCACCTGCCTCATCTCCATCATCATCGTCCGGTGCATCTGGCACTTGTATCCATGGTGCCTTGCTGCGTACACATATGTTGTGCAACACACAACATGCAACGATCATCTTGCACACGATGTCTGGGCTGTACAGGAGCCTTCCACCTGTGGCGTCCAGGCGCCTGAAACGTGACTTCAACACGCCAAATGTGCGTTCCACGATGCCCCTGGTGCGTTTGTGGGACGCATTATACTGCCTCTGGGCCTGTGTGTTCGGGGCTCGGAGGGGTGTCATCATCCAAGCGCAGAGTGCATATCCTTGGTCACCTGTGACAGTGCGGAGAGACATGAGTCAATAGTTTGTTCGGCATGATGTATTGGCGTGCTCACTGGTTCATTGGTGTGTGATATGTGTGACTTTGTGATTCCTGCATGACATGTACTGCTTGTTGCAAATGAGCGGCATCAATGTGTATTACGTAGCCTCAATGCCGCTCCTCCCTCCCCCCGAGCATGTTCACTAAAGTGCGCAGCGCAGTTGCATCACTTGCACCCCTACGGCACACTATTGTCATGCCTGTCTGCGCATGTCCAAAAGCCTGACAACGACACAGTGATGTCGTGCGCTGAAGGTGGACGGACACGTGTGTGTAGGCCAATGGTAAGGAGCGGGCGGACACAGATGTAGAGTTCATGCCTGGCTGAACTCGCCATGCGGTCGAGGGTAGACCTTTGGCTTATGCTGCGGAAATAGAGACACACACAACAGTTGGCATGTCTGATCCCTGACCCCGAGCGGGCCTGCGCACCCTCATTTACCCCTCGGCCGAGCCCGTACTCCAGGTGCATGCTACATGGCAACATTGAATATTGCGTGACGTGTGGCGCCGACACAACACCTGAGACACGCATTAGTTACTTCCCTGGCAAGGCCTAAACTTACAATAACCACAAAAGCCCCACGTTGTGTGGAGAAGGGAACGAGAGGCACGGGGTCTTAGGAGCTAGCAGCCTCCAACACTAACAGTCTAACCACAAAAAGCTGCTCCTAACTGAATTGCCACTACGAGGTTTGGGATGTATTTGTAAGTGAAGGCATCTCACAAAAAGTAACGGACTGGTCTCACACACCACCTGGTGTCATGCTTCATCATTGACCAGTCCTCGCCCTCTAAAACCTTGGTTTGATAGAGGGCGGGCATACACCTGACGACAGGGATGCACTTCTAAACTAAGTGGGGGCCCATAAACAAAAAGTGTGGTTAAAAAACATTATCATCAGGGAGGACCGGGAGCAGTCGCCTAGGATCCACATGGGAAATTTCCTTGATGCAGGTTTGACTACAGGGGTTTCCCTCCCCTCCTCCCATGGGGCAAGTAGCTTTGGTATCTAGGGCTTGAAATTAGAGGCCATCAAGTTGTGGAGTGTGGCAGTGCTCACGCCCACACAGTGGTTTACTCTTACCACTAGCTGGTAAGAACGGAGCCCTCTATGTTCTTTTTAGGTCCTGACGAATGCCCTGGACCCAAGCGGGCCATTAAGGCAGAAACATGTTGACCTCTCACATAACGGATAGGGGACATTAATTCCCCCACATACCGTCACTTGATTTTAATATCATATAGTTACCTTTAACATTAAAAACACGATTAAGATAACTATAATGTTTTTAACCACACTTTTTGTTTATGGGCCCCCACTTAGTTTAGAAGTGCATCCCTGTCGTCAGGTGTATGCCCGCCCTCTATCAAACCAAGGTTTTAGAGGGCGAGGACTGGTCAATGATGAAGCATGACACCAGGTGGTGTGTGAGACCAGTCCGTTACTTTTTGTGAGATGCCTTCACTTACAAATACATCCCAAACCTCGTAGTGGCAATTCAGTTAGGAGCAGCTTTTTGTGGTTAGAAGGCCTAAACTTAACCACGCCCAGAGCCACGTGTTGAATGACCACACCACTATGCCGTACTGCCGTACGCAGGTCCACTCCCTCACGCTCACAGGGGGTCCGACACAGCTACATGTCCCAGGCCTGCCCCACTGCCTGAGGTGACAAGGTTGCGCCCGCGGTACACAGCACAACGTAATGTGGTATGGGCCGGGGGCCTCATGCATACATAATGACCACACGGACACACTGAGATTATCCGTGGAACTGGCTACGGGCACGGGCGCCCGGCACCTTTTATTGCCAGGGTCACACGTCCAGTGACGCCTGTGCTGGATGGGTGTTGGGTAGTGTAAGCCACCCCTCAGGAGTTGGTTGGTGCTGGCAACAACTACAACAGTGATCAGACAATCAGAAGTGCAAAGTACAAACAGCAAGGTTCCATGACTTGAGCTGCAAAGAGTTGGTGGCCCCGGATGCACAGTGGCCGGCACAGGCACACCGGCACGGGACGGTGACTTGCGATGCACTGAGGTAGGGCCACGAGAGCTGAGCGGGCCCACGTTGATGTCCAAGGAGAGTGTTGCAGAGTGTTACGGGGGACAGTGGAAGGTGTCCATCCAGGGCATGATGCAGAGGGCAGAAGCAAGCAGAAACAGGCAATATGGAGGAGTTGAATGCTACAGTCTCCTTTTTCCCACAATGTCAGTAGAACTTATTGATACTAAGCTTGACTTTATATGTACCTTGAGTACCTATAGTGGTTTTCAGTTAGTAATTCAAATAGAGATTTTCTGGTAAAACAATAGCAAGCTGGAATCCCACACGCTGCCACCAATGTGAGAAGTTGGCCTGGTATATGCTGTTCACTAGTTAAAGTGGACACCTTGCACCAGTACAATTCGACTCTTATGGTAGGTAGGTTTAAGACAACCTTTATAGAAAGCTATCCTAGTGGTAGCTGTGGAGAGCAGCCTTCAGGCTAAGTCTTGGAGGAATGTAAAGCAGCTTGTTTTACCACACAATCTCTTGAATCACCAAATGAAAAGACACCACACAGGTATATATATCAAATATATATGTATTTATTACTAAACAACTCTCTACTAATCTCTTTATGAGATTAGAAGTCAGGAACATATGCACAAATCAACGTTTCACAATAAATTAAGCACAAATATGGCTGGGGCCCTAGGGGCGTACCAGACCATATACTAAAAAAGAGACTTAAGAACAACGACTTGCAAGGAGACAAGGCCCAGGGCCTTCAGAAGTGCTGGGGCCTCACGAAACCACCCAAGGTAGGAAAGTAAAGGACCCACGGGGGACGCGTGCAGTGAGTGAACACAGGAGCGGATCGCCGTAGACTTCAATGGGGCAAGTCGCGGATGGAAATTAAGAGTTTAAGGGCACTTCGGGAGTAGCTACAAGCAAGTCACTTACAGGGTAAGTAGTTCTAGGGCCAACACCTACAGGAGCACCGTAGTGCTGGAGTTACCTCACTCAGGGAAGCCGGGTGCATAGGTGTCCTTTGGTGTCGGGTCGCGGCGTCGTTTTCAATGGGAGCCAATGAAGACTTGCTGCTTGTGAAGTCCGAAGAAGTGTCCGGTGGAATCCAAGCCTGGATTCGGAAGAAGGAAGACCTGAAAGCAGAGGGGACAGTGTTCAAAGTCACTGGGCAGTGACTCGGGGCAAGGAAGATGAATGCCCACCGTCGTCGGCAGATTCAGGTCGTTCACGGGTGTCTTGACTCTTCGGCCACGAGGTCCAGGAGGCGTCGACGACGACCAGGAGCTGGATTCGGCGTGTCCCACGAAGTCTGCAGCTGACTGCGGTGTCGGCAACCCGATTGGAGCCAACAAGCCTTGGTAGCAGCAAGTCTCGTGGAAAGCGTAAAAAGTCAATGGTGCAGACCAGCAAGGTCTGGGGAACTCACCCAGCGAGGGTAAGTCAGGACAGGCCTGGAGCAACCAGGGGAGCCCTTTGGTTCTTTAAAAAAGTCTTCAGGGGACCCACAAGCCGGCTGGCAAGGGATCGCAAAGACGCCTCAGGAGGATTCCTTCTACAGGGGCCCACGGTCACTCGGGATGGGGTAGGCCTCTGATCTTCGGAGGGATTCCTGCTAGAGGCTGGGACCACACGTGGTCCAAAGCACAGGTTCGTAGAACGTCGTGAAGGGGTTGCACCCGACAATAGTGCACAGTACCCAGGGACTGCGGTTCCTCGTGACTCATGGGGTCCACTGGCCTCAGCTTTGCTGGGGACTCACGATGGCCTTTGAGAAGTCAGGAAATCCTCGTCTTGGGCTGCTGGGACCTCGGGCTCCGGCGGGAGCGGCATAGTTTGCGACCGTCGTTGTAGTTTTTGGTGCCTGCCAAGCAGGGGAGTCACTCCTTGACTTCAAGGGAGATTCTTCAGTCTTCCAGAGGTAGTGGAACGTCGAAGGTCCAGGATTCTTCTTCAGAGCGTCGTCCAGGGGTATCTAGTTTGCAATGCACAGGTTCCCCCTCTTATACTAAAAGGAAGGGAGGGACTAGCTCTATGACCCCACCTATGGGAGGGTCAGGGGAGTGGGTGGCTACACCCACTTCCCTTTGTCCAGTTTCGCGCCAGAGCAGGGGCAGGTAGCCCCTGAGCTGGTTTGAACTGGCATATGCACAGAGGAGCCTTCTGCTCCCCCAGTGCAGGACTTCAAAGCACTCTAGGAGTGCACCCACCCAGCCCCAATACACTAAACCCTGTCTGGAAGGTGGTCACACCCTCCTGTGACAGGATACCTATTGTTGGGCTTCCTCCACTGCGAGTTTCGGTCATCAGCAGGAGGGCAGCCCAGTGTCTGTGACTGGTGGCATCCATTTTGTGATGCCAGGGCTCTTCAGGATTCTACCGCGTTTCCACAGTAGGTACATGTCTATCCCTCTAGAAGGGTGGAATGCTACCCCCGCCGCCAGAACTGGCGGGGGGTAGTATTCCAAGATGTTTGACACCAAACACGACATGTTTCCGTGCAGCCATCCCAAAGTTAGCATTTAACGCGAGGTTATAATGCGCTTAAGAGTATATGGTCAGGCTGCACTACAAACAGCCTCAGAGAAGGGTCTCCGAATGCTGCAGAGGGGCTCTGCTCATGCAGGGGCACCCTCTCACATAGGAACCAAGCACTCTGCCTTCAGGATTGATAAGGCCTGCCATAGGAGTGACTTATAGGTTTATATGTGTGTATCTATGTAGTGATATAGGTAGCCTATATCACAGTAAGGGGTGCATGCACCACCTTACCCAGGCTGCAGTAGCAGACCTGTGGTGTCAGATTTAGTCTGCTTCCCAGGGGTGGCATAATACATGCTTCAGCCCCTGGTAGGCCTGTGAAGTACCTATGCCCTTGGCACCTAAGGTACCATATACTAGGGACTCATAAGGTACCACAGTATCCAATCACTAGTGCACCTAGAGTGCACTCAAGTCGTTTAGAGAGAACAGAGAGGCTGGGGCCCTGATTGGCAGGGTCCCAGCCTGACTATAGCCAGAAACCAGTGTAAACATCAGAAAAAAAGTGGGGGCAACATAAGAGGCAGATCCTACTCTCCTACACAACCCGCCCCCAAACGCAGGGACACTAAACTAACCTTGACCAGTTGAGTCTTCGTGCTCTAAGTGGAAATACCTTGAGAGTCCATCTGCATTGGCATGTTGGGTCCCAGGCCTATGTTCCACTGTATAGTCCATCCCCTGTAGGGAAATGGACCACCTCAAAAGTTTTGGGTTTTCACCTTTCATCTGTTTAAGCCATAGGAGGGGCTTGTGGTCAGTCTGAACTATGAAGTGAGTGCCAAACAAGTATGGCCTCAGCTTCTTCAGGGCCCACACCACAGCAAAGGCCTCCTCTCTATAGCTGACCAACGTTTCTCTCTAGGGGTCAGCCTTCTGCTAATAAAAGCTACTGGCTGGTCTTGACCTTCATCATTCAGTTGAGACAGTACAGCTCCCACACCCAGCTCAGAAGCATCTGTTTGGACAATGAACTTTTTGGTGTAGTCTGGACTCTGTAAGATGGGGGCAGTGCACATGGCCTGCTTTAGGTCTTCAAATGCCTTCTGACAGCTAGCTGTCCACTGAACCTTTTGGGCATTTTCTTTGAGGTCAGATCATTCAAGGGGGTCACTATAGATCCATATCCCTTCACAAACCTCCTATAGTACCCAGTCAGGCCTAAGAAGGCTCTCACCTGTGTCTGGGTGGTTGGAGCAACCCATTCCATTATGGTTTGGATTTTACTCTGTAAAGGCTGAACCTGGCCTCCACCCACAAGGTGGCCCAGGTACACAACCTGACTCTGCCCTATCTGGCACTTAGTGGCCTTGATAGTGAGGCCTGCTTTCTGCAGAGCCTCCAAAACATTTCTGAGGTGGACCAGGTGATCCTGCCAGGAGGAACTAAAGACAGCAATATCATCTAGATAAGCTGAGCAATAAGTTTCCATCCCTGCCAGAACTTTATTCACCAACCTCTGAAAAGTGGCAGGTGCATTTTTCAATCCAAAGGGCATCACCACAAAGTGGTAGTGCCCACCAGGGGTCGAAAATGCTGTTTTGGCTTCTGCATCATCAGCTAACCTGATCTGCCAGTAGCCAGCTGTTAGGTCAAATGTACTTAGATACTTGGCTGAGGCCAAAGTATCAATCAGCTCATCTGCCCTTGGTATGGGATAGGCATCAGTCCTGGTGACTGCATTGAGGCCTCTGTAGTCTACACAAAACCTCATTTCTTTCTTACCACCCTGGGTATGAGGCTTGGGTACTAGGACTACTGGGCTAGCCCAAGGGCTATCTGAAGGCTCAATCACACCTAACTCCAACATTTTCTGGACTTCAGTCCTGATACAGTCCCTGACATGGTCAGGTTGCCTGTAGATTTTACTCTTGACAGGCAGACTGTCTCCAGTGTCCACCTCATGGGTGCACCAGGTAGTCTGACTAGGGGTCAGGCTAAACATATGTCTGTACTGTTGCAGAACTTGTCTGCACTCAGTTTGCTGATGGTCAGTGAGGCTGCTTGCCAAAGCAACACCATCTACTGACCCATCATCAGGGTTCTGTGAGAGCAGGTCAGGGAGAGGGTCACTCTCCTCCTCCTGGTCCTCATCAGTTGCCATGAGCAAGCCCATGTCAGCCCTGTCAACATATGGCTTTAATCTGTTGACATGGAGCACCCTCAGGGGGCTCCTGGGAGTTCCAAGATTCACCAGATAGGTGACTTCTCCCTTTTGCTCAACTATTGGTATGGGGGCCACTCCACTTGTCTTGGAGGGCTGCTGGGGCCACAGGCTCCAACACCCACACTTTCTGTCCTGGCTGGTACACAGTCAGCACAGCCTTTTGGTCATGCCAAGCTTTTTGTAATTCTTGGCTGGCCTCCAGGTTTTTGGTTGCCTTTTTCATGTATTCGGCCATCCTGGAGCGGAGACCAAGTACATAGTCCATCACATCTTGTTTGGGGGCTTGAGAGGTAACTCCCAGCCCTCTTTTACCAAACATAATGGACCTCTTACAGGATGCCCAAACAGAAGCTCAAATGGGCTGTAACCAACCCCCTTCTGTGGAACCTCTCTGTATGCAAACAACAGGCAGGGAAGAAGAAGGTCCCATTTCCGCCTAAGCTTCTCTGGGAGTCCTTTAATCATTCCCTTCAGGGTTTTGTTGAAACGTTCAACCAACCCATTGCATTGTGGGTGATAGGGGGTGGTGAACTTATAAGTTACACCACACTCCTTCCACATTGCTTTCAAATATCCTGACATGAAGTTTGTATCTCTGTCAGAGATGACCTCCTTTGGGAAACCCACTCTGGAGAAAACTCCAATGAGGGCTCTTGCCACCACAGGGGCTGTGGTGGTCCTCAGGGGAATTGCCTCTGGGTACCTGGTGGCATGATCCACTACCACCAGGATAAATCTGTGCCCAGATGCAGTTTGAGGGTCAAGGGGACCAACAATGTCAATCCCTACCCTTTCAAAGGGTACCCCCACCACAGGTAGTGGTATCAGGGGGCCTTTGTGGTGCCACCTGCCTTGCCACTGGCTTGGCATGTGACACAGGAGCGACAAAACTCCTTTGTGTCCTCTGACATATGTGGCCAATGAAAATGTGGAACAAGCCTGTCCCAGGTCTTGTTTTGGCCCAAGTGACCTGCTAAAGGGATGTCATGTGCTAGGGTCAAGAGGAACCCCTAAACTTCTGAGGTATTACCAACCTCCTGGTGGCTCCAGGGGCTGGATCTCTACCCTCAGAATATAGGAGTCCCTCATCCCAATAAACTTTATGGGACCCACTAGCACTCCCAGCAGCCTCAGCAGCAGCCTGCTGTCTGAGGGGTTCAAGAGAGGGGCAGCACTGTTGCTCCTTACTCAGATCTTCCCTAGAAGGGCCCCCTGCCCCCAAGAACTCAACCTGATCAGGCTCAAGTTCCTCTGGGGCAGTTCCTTCTTCAGGGTCTGCTCCTCCTCCCTTAAGAGGGAATCAATGATCTGAGACAGAGGGGAAGGCACTGCCTTAACCCTACTGCTCCTCTTCTTGGGAAGCATCTGGTCCATAGTTTCAGGATCCAGAGCTGGTTCAGTGTCATGCATTTTGGCCTGTGACCTGGTCACAGCAAATACCTCTGCAGGGATGCCTAACATCTTAGCATGAGTCCATAACTCTACTTCAGACCAGGCTGAAGTTTCTAGATCATTGCCCAATAGACATTCTACAGGGAGGTCTGCACTGACTACAACCTTCTTGAGGCCAGTTACCCCTCCCCAGGAGAAATTCACAACTGCCAGACTATGGTTGGTCCTGACATTGCTTGCATTGGTCACCTGGTACATTTCGCCCAGGATGATCTGTCCAGGGTCCACAAGATCCTCTGCCACCATGGTGACACTAGCACCTGTGTCCCTAAATGCCAAAGCCTGTTTGCCATTTATTACAGGCTGCTGTTTGTATTTGCCCAGATTACTGGGGCTCACAAGGAAGGACATGTCCATGTCTCCATCACAAATCAGCATTGCCTGAGTGGGTACTCTGACTAGGCCAGAGTCCACTTCAGAACCCAGGGTCAACCCTACTACACCCTTATTCTGAGTACCACCTCCACCAGTAGCTGAACTAGGGGGAACAGTTGCCTTAGGGGCAGGAGTGGTGGTGGTTTGGTCTTTGGACTTGTTACAATCAGAAGTCCAGTGCCCTTTCTGTTTACAGAATTTGCACCAGGGCTTCTTTTGGCCTTTTCCCTTGTTGGATTGTGACTCCCCACCAGATGCAGATTTTTGGGGCCCTTGTGAAGACTTCTGGTCTTTTGACTTATCCCCACCTTTCTCAGAGCCCTTAGAATCCTGCTTCTTTGTGTCACCCCCTTGGTTCTGGGTTTTCTGCCTCACCCTGGTTCTGACCCACTTGTCTGCCTTCTTTCCCAATTCTTGGGGAGAGGTCAGATCTGAGTCCACCAGGTATTGATGCAACAACTGGTTCTGGCAATTATTAAGGATCTGTTCTCTCATCATTAGATTATACAATCCCTTGAAATCAGTAACCCTACTGCCAACCAGCCAACCCTCCAGAGCCTTGGTTGCACAATCTACAAAGTCAGTCCAGTCCTGAGTCTGTGCCTTCTGGGTGTCTCTGAACTTCAACCTGTACTGCTTCAGTGGTTAAGCCAAACCCATCTATCAGTGCACTCTTCAGGACTTCATAGTCATCAGCATCCTCTTCTCTAACAGTGAGGAGCTTGTCTCTACCTTTATCTGAAAAGGAGAGCCACAAGATTGCTGCCCACTGCTTTTGGGGGACCTGTTGTACTCTACAGGCCCTTTCCATAGCAGTTACCCATTTATGGATATCATCCCCACTCTGGTAGGGAGGAACAACCTTGCTCAGGTTCCTATGGTCTGGAATATATTCTCTGCCTCTAGGGACACTGTTGCTGCCACCAGGGGTTCTAACCCCTCTTTTCTAGAAGCTCTCTGGAGCTCCAGGGCTTCCTTATCTAATGCCAACTGCTTGGTTTTGAGGGCAAACCTTGCTTCCTCATACTGCAGCAGTTTGTACATTCTGTCAGAGGAGGTCTCTCTTCTTGAGAAGTAGGAGTTCCTCTGGTAGACAGATTCTCTGCCAGAGTGATAGGAGTGCTCAGATTCCCTAGAAAGGGACCTAGGCCTGTCCTCCACTATGTCAGTTCTCTTAGGGAGAATTCCTCTGTCCTGTTCAGACCCCTTGGGACCTGGCCCTACAATCACAGAGTCTTGGTCATCCAGATGTTCATCATCTGACCCAGACACTGTAATTGACCCACCCACTGATTCAGATCCATTAGCTCCTAGAGCTAATCTAAGATCATCTGCTGTCAGCAGATCTATCAGGTGTAGTGTGGAGGGACTCTGTCCTAGCTTCAGGTGCCTTGCAGCACACATGGTTCTCAACTCAGAGAAAGCCATGTCCTTATACTGAGGCTGAGTGGATCCACTGGGTCCACCCTTTAAGGACATTCTAGTGTTGTGCAGTGTTGTACTACCTACACTAGTTTGTGGCCTACTGATACTAGCTTGAGCTGTAGAAAGGGTGTGCTATCCCTTGGCACACAGCTCTAAGTTCAGTAGAACTTATTGATACTAAGCTTGACTTTATATGTACCTTGAGTACCTATAGTGGTTTTCAGTTAGTAATTCAAATAGAGATTTTCTGGTAAAACAATAGCAAGCTGGAATCCCACACGCTGCCACCAATGTGAGAAGTTGGCCTGGTATATGCTGTTCACTAGTTAAAGTGGACACCTTGCACCAGTACAATTCGACTCTTATGGTAGGTAGGTTTAAGACAACCTTTATAGAAAGCTATCCTAGTGGTAGCTGTGGAGAGCAGCCTTCAGGCTAAGTCTTGGAGGAATGTAAAGCAGCTTGTTTTACCACACAATCTCTTGAATCACCAAATGAAAAGACACCACACAGGTATATATATCAAATATATATGTATTTATTACTAAACAACTCTCTACTAATCTCTTTATGAGATTAGAAGTCAGGAACATATGCACAAATCAACGTTTCACAATAAATTAAGCACAAATATGGCTGGGGCCCTAGGGGCGTACCAGACCATATACTAAAAAGAGACTTAAGAACAACGACTTGCAAGGAGACAAGGCCCAGGGCCTTCAGAAGTGCTGGGGCCTCACGAAACCACCCAAGGCAGGTAAGTAAAGGACCCACGGGGGACGCGTGCAGTGAGTGAACACAGGCGCGGATCGCCGTAGACTTCAATGGGGCAAGTCGCGGTTGGAAATTAAGAGTTTAAGGGCACTTCGGGAGTAGCTACAAGCAAGTCACTTACAGGGTAAGTAGTTCTAGGGCCAACACCCACAGGAGCACCGTAGTGCTGGAGTTACCTCACCCAGGGAAGCCGGGTGCATAGGTGTCCTTTGGTGTCGGGTCGCGGCGTCGTTTTCAATGGGAGCCAATGAAGACTTGCTGCTTGTGAAGTCCGAAGAAGTGTCCGGTGGAATCCAAGCCTGGATTCGGAAGAAGGAAGACCTGAAAGCAGAGGGGACAGTGTTCAAAGTCACTGGGCAGTGACTCGGGGCAAGGAAGATGAATGCCCACCGTCGTCGGCAGATTCAGGTCGTTCACGGGTGTCTTGACTCTTCGGCCACGAGGTCCAGGAGGCGTCGACGACGACCAGGAGCTGGATTCGGCATGTCCCACGAAGTCTGCAGCTGACTGCGGTGTCGGCAACCCGATTGGAGCCAACAAGCCTTGGTAGCAGCAAGTCTCGTGGAAAGCGTAAAAAGTCAATGGTGCAGACCAGCAAGGTCTGGGGAACTCACCCAGCAAGGGTAAGTCAGGGCAGGCCTGGAGCAACCAGGGGAGCCCTTTGGTTCTTTAGAAAAGTCTTCAGGGGACCCACAAGCCGGCTGGCAAGGGATCGCGAAGACGCCTCGGGAGGATTCCTTCAACAGGGGCCCACGGTCACTCGGGATGGGGTAGGCCTCTGATCTTTGGAGGGATTCCTGCTAGAGGCTGGGACCACACGTGGTCCAAAGCACAGGTTCGTAGAACATCGTGAAGGGGTTGCACCCGACAATAGTGCACAGTACCCAGGGACTGCGGTTCCTCGTCACTCGTGGGGTCCACTGGCCTCAGCTTCGCTGGGGACTCACAATGGCCTTTGAGAAGTCAGGAAATCCTCGTCTTGGGCTGCAGGGACCTCGGGCTCCGGCGGGAGCGGCGTAGTTTGCGACCGTCGTTGTCAGTTTTTGGTGCCTGCCAAGCAGGGGAGTCACTCCTTGACTCCAAGGGAGATTCTTCAGTCTTCCAGAGGTAGTGGAACGTCGAAGGTCCAGGATTCTTCTTCAGAGCATCGTCCAGGGGTATCTAGTTTGCAATGCACAGGTTCCCCCTCTTATACTAAAAGGAAGGGAGGGACTAGCTCTATGACCCCACCTATGGGAGGTCAGGGGGGGGTGGCTACACCCACTTCCCTTTGTCCAGTTTCACGCCAGAGCAGGGGCAGGTAGCCCCTGAGCTGGTTTGAACTGGCATATGCACAGAGGAGCCTTCTGCTCCCCCAGTGCAGGACTTCAAAGCACTCTAGGAGTGCACCCACCCAGCCCCAATACACTAAACCCTGTCTGGAAGGTGGTCACACCCTCCTGTGACAGGATACCTATTGTTGGGCTTCCTCCACTGCGAGTTTCGGTCATCAGCAGGAGGGCAGCCCAGTGTCTGTGACTGGTGGCATCCATTTTGTGATGCCAGGGCTCTTCAGGATTCTACCGCGTTTCCACAGTAGGTACATGTCTATCCCTCTAGAAGGGTGGAATGCTACCCCCGCCGCCAGAACTGGCGGGGGGGGTAGTATTCCAAGATGTTTGACACCAAACACGACATGTTTCCGTGCAGCCATCCCAAAGTTAGCATTTAACGCGAGGTTATAATGCGCTTAAGAGTATATGGTCAGGCTGCACTACAAACAGCCTCAGAGAAGGGTCTCCGAATGCTGCAGAGGGGCTCTGCTCATGCAGGGGCACCCTCTCACATAGGAACCAAGCACTCTGCCTTCAGGATTGATAAGGCCTGCCATAGGAGTGACTTATAGGTTTATATGTGTGTATCTATGTAGTGATATAGGTAGCCTATATCACAGTAAGGGGTGCATGCACCACCTTACCCAGGCTGCAGTAGCAGACCTGTGGTGTCAGATTTAGTCTGCTTCCCAGGGGTGGCATAATACATGCTTCAGCCCCTGGTAGGCCTGTGAAGTACCTATGCCCTTGGCACCTAAGGTACCATATACTAGGGACTCATAAGGTACCACAGTATCCAATCACTCGTGCACCTAGAGTGCACTCCAAGTCGTTTAGAGAGAACAGAGAGGCTGGGGCCCTGATGGGCAGGGTCCCAGCCTGACAATAGCAAGAAACCAGTGTAAACATCAGAAAAAAAGTGGGGGCAACATAAGAGGCTGATCCTACTCTCCTACAGTCAGTATCAGCTACATGATGATGAAGATAACCCCCAGGCCATAGACTCAGACGCCACCAGAGTTCAACCAGAGAGTGTCCATGACTTCTGTGGCACAGAGTCAGTGGCACCAGAGCCGCAAGGGGATGCAGTCTGCGATGAGGCCTGTACAATGATATGAAGTCTGCAATGAACAAATCAAGACTCAGTTCCAATTGTGTGTCCTACTCGACAGCAGTGGGTGCCGGAGGAAGCGGTCAGCGCGGGGCAACCGCTGTACAGCCAGCTCCTCCTGGATCTCTAACACACGGCGTTGAAATGGCATGTGGAGAAGATTCCTGGTTGACGGAGGTGGAGGCACCAGAGCTGAGCGGGTGTTTAGCCAGTGACGATGCCGTGTCCTGCCTGTTACAGACTGTATTGGATTGGTGTGAGGCCTGCTGGACCGCAGTGTAGGCCGGAGGCAGCGGTCAGCAAGTGCCCACAGAGGGGGGATGTCAGAAGCTACATTTCCGAGACCTTCCCCACTGGCTGGGGTGACATGGTTGCGTCCACTGTCCACAACACTACCACCACCAGCAGTATATGTCGACATGGATATGTCTGTGGTCTGCACACTGCAGTCTGTCCAGCACTTCCACGCCACACTTGGCATTGTGTGCATTCTCATTCATGGGTCACTTGCCTCCTTCGCACATGCCTGGTTCCCACCTCTCCCCACATACTGCTATTGTGTGGCTGAGGTGCCATGCAGTTGATGGCTCATGTACATGGCTAGCCCAGGTTTCCGCAGTACGTTGGGCTGTCGTGTATGGTGGGTGGGCATGTTGTATGTGTGTTTGTAACGTGTGCATTCCCAGGGTTGTGAGTTGCATGATTGTGGAGTTGAGGTGTGTGGTGTGTTCATTTGGTACTTACCAACGAGCACTGCATTTCCGTAGGTGCCATCCTGGAAGCGCCGGTTGATGATGGACTTACGGAAGATGTATGAATCATGCACACTGCCTGGGTAGTTGGCGAGGACATTGGTGAAGAGTCCCCGGTGGTCCACTATTGCCTGCACATTGATGGAATGCGTGTGCTTTCTGTTGCGGTAATTGTGTGCAGTGTCGGCAGGGGGCACAAGTAGGACATGTGTGCAGTCAATTGCCCCCAACACGTGCGGGAAGCCTGCTATGGCGTAGAAGCCTTGCTTGGTCTCAAGCTGTTCCTGCGCAGTGTGGGGGAAGTATAGGTACTGGGGTACCAAGCTGATGATGGCATCCAGGACAGGTTTGAGGAACTTGGATAGGGCTGGCTGTGAGACTCCTCCGACTCTGGCGGTTGGAATGTCCCAGTGGCCAACAGGTGCAACACGGCCAGCAGCTTTGTCTGAGGTCGGATGTTGGTTGTCCGCTGTGTTGGTACCGTCAGCCTGTGGGCAATGATGATCAGGAGGCGGAGTATGGTTGAACTTTTGAGTCTGTAGTGGGCAATGACATTCTCTGGTGTCAAGTCTGTGAGGCTGGTGCGTTTCCTGAAGGCCCGCTGTCTGCGCTGTCTCCGTGGTGGGAGGGGGGTGGGAGGGGTAGGGGGGGGCGGCGGGCCTGGGGGTGGTGGCGGTAGGTGTTGTGGCCCTGTTGGGGCTCCGAGCTGCATGATGAGTAGCTCCATGGCATCTGTTGTTCTTCATGTGTGGCTGTGGGCTGGGCTCCCTTTTCTGGTGCAGGTTGTCATCCGACTTTGCACCAGGTCAGAGCAGGTGTTAATTTCCTGCGGCTAACGCGCCGTATCGCCTGTTTTGTGTTCTCATCGCAGATCTGGCTGGTCGTTGGGAATGTTGCGTTGTGGTGTTGTCGCAGATTTTTGCTCGGGAACGCCTACTCTGCATCTCATTAGCGATAGTTGCCGGGCTCATCTGTGGCGATGTTTTTTGCGGCTGCTATCGCAGGTAAACTGGTGATATTGGCTGTTTGCACCAGTTTGTGAATGGGGCGATAATTTTATCGCGACTTTGGCTGCGATAATGTGTCGTTAACTCAGCGATAGCTCCTTGAGAATATGCCCCTATGAGTCTTATTTAAAGTTTTGAAATGGATGGAGACATGCAGGTTCCTGCTCTCCTGAAAATGAGCTGTTCCGCACAAAACCAAATGAGATGCATATTAAATGTATCATATGGAAATGATTTAGATGATTAGTATGAAAAGAGTCGAAAAAGAGAGCTTCCTGTTTTTATCAAGTATGTTAGTGGCTCTAGGTGTTGTGCTCACAGAGTTTCTTCTGAAGTGATTGGCATTTAGCCATGAACTTGTAATGAGGGCCTTTCTTGTCTGTTGCAAAGATAAACTCGTTTGTCCCGATTTTCACTCTCTGTCTTAAGTTTCTATTGTAAAGCCCTGCTCCTGTCACACCTTAAGTGCCCCTCCACATGTGGGCCATAGAAGAGGTCCACAGGGCAGCAAAGCCCAGCTATTTACAAGATGCGAGAGGAATTAGTGAGAAAACCCTTTCATGCTGCACAAAGCTTTCTCATATTTCAGAATGGTGGGAGCAGGTGTGAACCTGGACTTCCTTGGGCATGTGCAGAGCCAAGGAGTTGGGTGCTTTATGTGAAACTAGATATTCAAAGGTAGTGCTACCTGTTGCAATCCGATATGGTGGGCTAATGCACCTGCAAAAGAAACCTGTGTATAATAAACAAATAATGAATTAGAATCAAGTTGGAACTACTAAACCTTGTATCGTGGTGTCTGCACTATGAGAAGGCATTGTCCAAGTCAATTAGTCTGGCTTACAACTGAAAGTACCTCTATGCTTTCATCCATGCAGTCACTCATCCGCACTCACATGAAAGTAGTCACTCTTTATCATACAGTCAAGCATCTGGCCTCACCTTACCAACCTATGAAAACCTCATGATCGGACAGTGCTCTACCACTCATTCATCAAAAGCCCAGAACACTGACAAATGAGGAAGGTGCTTGAGGCCTCACTTTGGGAACAACCTGGACCATTTTTATGAGAAACCTGGTAAAGTGCCTTCAGTTCAGAAACCACCTTAGAACCTGCCTTTTCAGAGATGCATTCCATGTTCACCCTTTAAAACTTAGTCAATATAAAAATCAGACAAAAATGTCCTCCAAGACCTTTTTCTAGGACGACCATTTACGTGTCTCCTAATGTGTACCATATCCAGGTGGTCCAATTCCTTTTCATCACCATATCATTCTATTCCTTTCACCTTCTTTACTTCCATAGTGTTCTAAAGTAGTCATAGGGCAACACCTAAGAGCTTTGTAAAACTATTAAATGCATAAACACATCTGCACTTTAGTTGCGTTTCCATACCTAAATAAAATGATATATGTCTGATATATGTCCTATTTGTCTTGCCTGCAGAGGGGCTCAGACTCAGTAATTCAGTACTTTGCTTGATTGTCCAACAAGTGTGGAACCTGCTTTGTCCATACACAATTCCTTGCTGTCAGCCTGGTTGGATAGAGTTGGAACTGCGCTACCCACAGTCATCCATTCATGGTGGTCATGTGATGACTGCTGGTGTCGCTTACATAGGCGGGGCCAGTGCGGGAACAAGGAAAGTACAGGTATTCCTGCTGACCCTCCTCAAGCACTATAACATGTGACACCAATGTGTGCTGCCTCAGCCTTCCCAGAAGGCACAAGTAACTTACCGTCATTGACACTTGTCATCGTCCCTAACGAGTGCCACCATCCATCATAACATTCACTCAGCAAATCAAGGCTGAGCCCAAGTGCATGTCTGTGCAGCACCTGGCGAATGCGATGACTGGTCTGTTGGTGTTGAGTGGATAGGAAGTAAACTGGCACACAGGCACCTAATGATTGACAGCACAGCAGAGCAGTACAAAACTAAAATCAGCATTTTAAATTGGTGCTGATTTTACTACTGAACTAGTAGGCTGCATGGGCTGGGCCTCATGCACAGTGACAGTGCTCGGACAGGAAGAATAGAGGCGTCCCAATGACCACCAGCCTCACCCTCGTCCATGGTGACCTGTGACCCCTGCTGAGGGTATAACACTGGCGTGTCATCAGCGCAAGAGATACTCATGCCACACCTGCAGCAAGTGGCGCACCTGTTCAAGGCAGATTGCATCAATCATAGTGGAGATGCAGATGCCCCATCTAAATCACGCGAAATTACCCTCAGGAAGAAGGGTGCCAGCATATTGTTTTTTCTTTCCAAATGTGTCTTTAGACATGTCCAGCTTCCGCTACTGCTGCACTGTTCTGGTAAATAGCATCCTTTGTTAGCATGTTCATTTCCAATGAGTGTTAATGTTAACCCATTTGCAGTGAGTAGCTTGTATTTGCCTTTGAAAGGCTATCTCTGTCCTCTCACCTACTTGGCTGTTGATGCCCTGCAAGAAAAAAGTCAGTCAGGATGTAATTTTCCTTTTGCATTTCACAAGCCTGCCAAGTAGCACTATGACATATGATACTATCAGCCATTCCTGGCTTTTCAGACCACAGCATTGCGGGCCATGTAGTTTTCCTTTTACACTTTCATTAAGGGCTCATAATCCTAGCATTCAAAGTGCTGCTGACTAAAATGCCAGAATTGGCCCGGCGTTTTTATACATGACTTGAGACACTTGTGAGCTATGTTTAAAAATAAAATCAAAGCGATTTAGATCAGTGGTTCTTAACCTGTGGTCCCAGGACCCCTGGGGTCAGCGAGGCCAACTCAGGGGGTCCATGATTGTGTTACAAAATGAAATAATATTAAAATGAATACATTAAAAATAATAAAGTGTATACAAAAAGGAAACAAAATTGAAAATGTAAAAGTTTATATTGATTGTGAATTAAACAAAATATTTCAATATTTGAGCATTTGTTTGGTATATGTTTGTTTTTGTATTTTTCTGCATTGTTTTGAGATTCAAATCATGAAAATTGCTTAGGCTGGGGGACCCCATCTTCCAGTAATGACTCAGTTGGGGCCACCACATTCCAGTAATGATTCAGTGGGGGTCCACAGAAGTCAAAAGGTTATGAAGCCCTTATCTAGATAACTTAAAAACTGTTTGTTTCACACATAAAACCAAAAGTAAATTCTGCCCACATATTTTGTGAGGGTTCACTCACACCATGCATTAAAACAAGCATAGGCAATATAAATAGTTTTGTCCTTTGTGTAGTGGAAAGTATAATACTAAGCTTCATAACGCAATAAAGGTAGCACATGGACAGCAGCAGCTCAACCTTTCCTAAATCTGGATGAAACTGTCATGATATCCCTTTATGGGGGGAGGGGGTTCTGTGTTTTGATGCTACTTTATAATTTCGCCAAATTGTTGCAGTGACCATTTTTTGTAATGTATGCAGGGTTTTTTATGCCAGTGGACTGTCATGTTTTGTGTATCCGCAGCTTTGCAGGGCAGTTCTGCTTTGTGCATCTATGTGGCGTACAATCCTATTGTGTAGTGCAGAGTAGGTGTTCTAGAGTCAGCTGTGGATGGACAGTGTAATAGCAGCCTTGCTGATTGTGTTCCAGTTTCACAGGGAGATCTGTGCATGTGTACATGTGTTGGGGGTTAAGCATACTTTATCGGTCGGGCAGATGCGTGTTTTGTGTGGTTGCACAGTGAAACTTATGTTGGAGATCCGCTTATTGCATGCCCTGTCCCTGTTCTCTTCCATCATTCCATCTGTCTCTTTTTTTTTTTGTAAATATTTTTATTGCACATTTTCTATCAATATAAACACCCTGGACCCACCCCTCCTCCCCTGCCCCATACACTCAGAGTTAATCACTATACACGAAGGGCATAAAAACCCCCATTCATATAACCAAAAATACAATCTTTTCTATTTTACCACAACATAGAGTTGGAGCTGACCAACCGGGCGGCAGATTTACCCCTAACAAAGTCATCTGTCCTACTATAAAGTGCATTGTGCAAGAATAAACATTGACAATAAATAACATCCCTCCAAAAATACCAATAAAAGTGACAGACCCCCTCAACCTGAGGGTCTCACACCCCATTTGCATTCAATTTGCCCACAGAATATACAAACAATGGAGCAATCCTTTTATACATATACCAATTCCTAACCGTCTTGCTATCCACACAATGTAACCTTTAAAGCTAGTTTGGCTATTTTAAAAAGACATAGAAAAGGCTATAGCCTGACCTCCTGGGTCTCCCACTGCCATATAGTAAATACAAATCCCCCAAGAGCCCTTTACATATCTAGTTGTTTACCCAACCACTTAGGGGTGCCCAAATTTTACTTCCCCTTTTCTTTGCTTGTCTGTCTTTCCTAGCATAAATAGCCTTCTCCAGATTGTGGCTCGCCAATAGCCGGCTCAACCACTGTTGGAACGACGGGGGATTCGGATCTAGCCAGGCCGATGCTATAGTCAGTCTTAAAAAAGCCATTGCTACTGCCAAAGAAGGTTTTCCCTTCAATAACCGTCCCTCTTTTTGAACTCCCAATAAAATAAACGTGGGGTCAGACTGACTTTTGTCTCTAGTTTATATTCAAGAAAACGGGTGATTTCATCTTTTACAGGGCTCAGGGCACTACAAGTGGCAAACATATGCACTATCAGCACAAAACATGGAACAGCGAGGACAGTTCACACCTCTGCCCTGCCCCATTTTGCTATCCTAGCGGGCGTGTGGTATAACATAAAGCAGGTCTTAAAGAATTGAGCTTGCAAATTAGCTGACATAAAAACGGATTGCGAGAAATTAAGAGCTTTATAGAGATCCGAATCCGATATCAATACTTTCTCTTGCCATTTTGACGAGAACTTTGAGATCACCTTTCATCTCTGAATTCAGAATATGATATAAATTCCCGATTCTGCTTTCGCCTCGTGCTGTTATTTTCTCGACCAGCTCAATTATACCAAAGCCCACTGAGCCACCCCCTTACGCTGCAGATAGTGCCTGACTTGCAGATATTGAAAAAAGTCTCTATGGTTAATACCAAACTTATGTTTTAACTCCTCAAATGAGACAATCCCAGTGGAGGAATAAAAAGCCCGTAGACTGTTGATACCTAATTGCGACCATCTTTGTATACACTAAACCCCAGGGGTGCCAACTTTAATGCATCCGACTCTAGTGCTGATGAGGGCACCAGGATTACTGTCTCTTCATCCGCCTCGCTCTGCGTCGTAATTGGAAATTCCTCTGATGACATCACAGGGGTGTCCAAATCCAACTAGACCGCTGTGATATCTGCCTTTTTCATTCCTTTGCTCCTTGTAGCAGAAAACATATCAACAAGGGATGGCTGACCATCCCCAGCTTCCATGGGGTTAATACCACCTGACAGCTGTTGTGCCTGTTTTTTGCCAGCATCTGGGTTTCCTTATCCTTTAGCTGTCTGCTCGTCACCTTTTCTCACCATCCTTCCTTCCATTGCTGTGTCTCGGCTGCTTGGTACTTGAGCTGAAGTCGGTGCACCTGTCCTGGCCCCTCCGGTTGATAGAGCCGCCGTGACCGTTACCGATGGAGGTTTAGTTTTCGTGGACTTTGCCCCTCTGCCTGCCATCTTTGCCAGCCGCTCCTCTTTTAGGGTTACCGTAACGGCCCATGTTTGTAGCACCTTAGCCAGTTGCTTCGACGTCGTAAGGATCACAGCCAAATTATAATCCACGCCAAATTTGAGGAGACCGCGTCTAAAGCATACATAACGTGAGTCACCAGAGCTCCTCTCCCATTTCACCACCATCGGCTCACCCTCCCGCCGGACTTCCTCATGCTGTTCAGGTACTGGAATGGACCACCGAGCTATCGAGGTGGGGTGGAGCGATACGCAGTGAGGTAGGTTACACAGGCACCATCTTACTCTCTCCCACTTGCTTTCGTCTCTGTCGTCTCTTTCTCTTCTCACTCAGTTCCTGCATTTCTTGATCTTTTCTGCCTCGGTACCATCCCTGTGTCCCGTTCCCCCTCAATTCAGTTGTCTGCCTTTCTTTTCTGTGGTCCTCGTTCATTTCCATTTGGCAAGGATTAAAGACCCCCTATGACTCCAGAGGCTATAAATATGCTGCATTCACGGGAGTGTTGCCCACTCTTCCTGTTCCCACTTAGCTCCCTGTTTCTTTGCATGGGTGTCAGGGCCTCCTCTACACCTGGGTAGGGGGTTGAACCAGGATCAGACCGGAGGGAGGAACAGGATAATCAACTCAGGTGCCATCTCACCCCCTACCCTCCAGGACGTCCCCTGCAGAAGCCCCCAACAAATGGGTCTCCCTATCGGCCTCGTAATCAACAAGTCTCTGGCCCCACATCTGCATAGCCATGGGTTCAGCCTCCCTTTGTCTTTCATATTGTGTTACGTGAGCTCGACCAGGCGGTGTTGCAGTGCTTTGAATGGGCGCCAGTTGCATTGCATAGGAACACACCGATTTTGTAGGCACGAGAAGATGGAGCTGTTTGCCCGGAGACAAGGGATGTTGGGTCGACGCGGAGACTCGAGCTTTGTTCCCCGGCTCTGGATTCAGCATCTCTGGCCGTTGCCTCGGTGCCTAAGCGTGAATGAAAGAGGGCATTACAAGGCGTACTGATTTTATTTTACAGTTTTATATTGCGCGAACTCAGGTTCGGGGGCACTAGAGCACTTTAAATGAGCATCACACTTTTTTCTGCAATATCTAGGGCTCTTAATGTTTGAATGATGTATAAGCTTGCAATCACATGTTTAAGCTGTTTGCCCTGGATATAGAACACTATGTATAATGTTCCTCTCTACAGCTTACATCCTCTAACTACTTGAACACAGAAAGCCGTCTCCTACTATACTCCTAAACACTGCATGAAAAAATGGCATTCATTTACTCTTGCTTGATTCCTCTCCTTTCTTTCTTCAGAGTGCCCCTCTGCTTGGCTTCCATCCTCTGCATATCTTCTATTTCTGAGAATAGTAGTTTAATTAAACAATAGTCTCCTCTGTCTCTTGCCTGTCTGCCCCAATCCTTTTTATTGTAATTCTGCATTTGGCTGATACCGCATTTCATAGATCACAACCTCTCCTCTTTAAATCCCTATCCCTGTGATCTAACAATAACTAATCTCTGCCAGCCTATCTATCCCATCAACAGTTCACCAGAAACTGCATAGCCCCCACTAATGATCACATTTACCTGATATTAATATATAACAAAGTAACTGGAGTAAATGGATGCAATTTCTCTTGAGAGCACATTACTAATCAAAATAACCAACAATAACCACTGGACTAACCACTAATCGTTCCGGCGTAGCGTGCTATTTGATGTAAAGCGCTTTAACGCCTCGTCAGGGGTAGTAAGCACTATATAATTCCAATTACAATTACAATTACATGACAGCCATGGAGGATTTCTCATTCACTTTATTACAAAGAGCATTACAGTCTATGTTTGGCACTTGTAATACGGCAGAGTGGATACCCGTCACGTTTTGTTAAAGTTTCACATCTGAGAAACCCTAAATAAGATTCTGTGTGTCTCAGCTAAGAGAATGCCTGCTATTAATTTTGCATATTATTAGAATACTCCTAATTGCAGGATTGTATTATGTTTATAATTTTCAGTAGTAAGGCACCACTCGAAATCATCCACTGTGCACATGTGAGCAGCGCACAATTTATAAAGGCATCAAAACATGATGCGTTGGGGGTTTCAGAGGTAAAGTTGAGAAATTAGGTTTCTGTTGAACTCAGATGGCGAAAAGAAGTGAGACATGCATTGGCAGTAGGATGGTAAATAAAAAGAATCCGGTAGGAAAGGAGACGAATGGTGAATAGATTTCCGGAAGGAAGAGCAATAGGCAGTGCTTAATTTGTAAAAGAATAAGTCCCAGGGCCCAAAGTTTTGCTCAGATGCCCGCGGCTGGCATTATTAAATGTTGGTGTGCTAAATTCAACATTGCATTGTCTTGCTTCCACCTCACTCCCTGCCTCTTTATCTCACTCTTGCAGGTGCTTGTTTATCCCTGTTTTGTCGCTGTGTCACTGTCTGCCTTTCTCTTCCCCCTTTCCTTCTTTTGGGGGTTTTCTCTCCCTGCTCTGGATCAAAACCTGTTGAGGAAAAATAAATGCGCATCCCCAAAAATAAGTGCATCCAAGCTGTGGGGAGACTCCATGTGTCGACTGAACAGTAAGGACAGATAATCTCATAAACAGAAAGTAAAAATGAATGGAAGAGAAAAGAGTGCTGACGGACTTTGAAATAGGCATAGATTATATATATTGCACCACTGACATTACACAACAGAATCAAGAGTTCATGGTTAGCAGTGCAGAGTCTCACACAGGATGTAGAAAGCAGAAGCAGAGGCAGGACCTTGGAGGGCGCAGTTTGAGCGTGAAGCTTGTGTGGTTTACAGCTGCTGAGGTGAGGCTGAGGAGAACGGTGCCACGAGAAGCAAGTGGCAGCGCAAGAGGCATCTGAGGCTCACAGGTGGTCAACCCGGGGCTCCCAGTCCACACGGGCCTCTGGAGCTGTGGCCCCCAGACTGCGGCCCCGCTGACACCAGTCCCTCGCAGCTCTTGACTTCCACATCACTGGGGGAGCACACGAGTTTCCACAGTATTTGATGGTTGTTAATGCCAATGATCAATATACTTGCCAAACAGGCACCGCTTCACCCCAACAGCACTTAGCATTCTGGGGCTGTTGTCCCCCTGCGTTACCGCCGAACATTACCCACTATGCCAGCTGGTGGGGTGCTGGTCGCTCCTTGCAGCACGGAGGCGCGATATCAGACAGAGACACATACTGTGCTGCAGCCAGCTCCCAGGAAGGGGAGGTTAGTGCCAGAACTACCAGGACCTCCCGCATAGCTCGCAGGCCTGCGTCTGCTTTGAAGGTCAGCAGAGCACGCATTGGAGATACTGAGCCTGCATGACAACAGGGCTGCGAGTGGAGAAGGTGGCGAATCCCACATGGAGAGCGATGCAAGCCAAGGTCCAGAGAAGCTCCAAGGAAGAAGGAAACTAGGATGGCAGAGATTGCTGAGCTCTGGCGTGGAGGGTGGAGTATGAGCTAAGGTAAGGCCATAGTGCTGTGGCACACAACTGGTAGGTGCAGAGGTGGCCGGCTTTAGGTCGGTGCAGCTTGTGCCTTCCTTTTTAGAACCACATACCAGCTCCGCCTTTACCATTTTTACTACAACATTGCCACTATCCCCTCCCCTCGCCCTTGATCTCAGCCAGTAAGCTCAGTTTTGGTTGCAATCCCTGCTGGGATACACAGCGCATCCCCACTAGGCAGCCACAGGCTAAGAATTGGCCACAAGTGCTCAAAACAGCCAACTGAGAACCATTGTAGTGAGATCCGATACTTTTAAGACACCATAAAGTATCTAACAAGGACACGAGGCTCAACTCATATTGGGTAGTGGTGTGCTCGTGCCTCACCCAGTAGGCAGTGAGCGATAAAGGGTTATGTGTAGCCACAGGAGGAAGGAGACATCGGCTCTGGCTTTTACTGTGAGACGACTGGGATCGGGCGCAGCATAAATCAACGGGAGGTGGGGCCTCCTGATGCTCATTGGAATAACTAGGGGAAAAAGATCCCAGCATGTGATCAGGGAAATCCGGGGCTCCAGTGGTGACCCTAAAGAGGAAAAGGAAGACGCCAAAGCAGCCAGGCCAGCCACTGGCACCGACACCTATATCGGTATCTCCACACTAAACTGCAACAATTTCACTCCTGGACTCCTCATGCTTCCCTAGGGAGGCCAATGAGGGGCTGCTACAGCCAAAGATTACGTTTAAGTTTACCTTCTTGAAAGATGCTGGGGAGTCTTATTTTCAAGCAACATGAACATCAAAGGGTTTCCTGTTTCCCTAAGCCCCACAGTACTGGCACAAAACCCTCTGAGAGGACCAGCTATCCCCCGGCAGGCGGTGGGTTCCACATCCAGCAATGGTACCATGATACTTAAAGAAATCCATAGGTCCCCTGTTAAGCAGAACAATTCAGATAACCAGGGTATGGTGCCGGTAGCTCGAGCCAGCCTGAGAGTCAAAATCAGCCCTTTATGCCTAGAGCTCTTAGAACACTCTGAGCAGACCGAGGAAACAGTGATGAAAAATGATATCCCTCTGACAGCAGAACATTTCTTGCAGCCAACACTCGGTCAACCACTGGGCAGCGGGACGACCTGCTACAGTTAATAAACCAACTTGAAGGAGGAAGAAAAGAAATGTCAAACGCTCAGGACTGACTCACCGCCAGGGCTAGGAATGGGATCCCATAACAACTGTTCAACTCCACCTGGTCGTGCTGTGGCTGCGACTATCCCCCCCACTGTGCTGAGCCCTCAGGAAACAGCTGACAATTTGGCTGGTACTGACAATGAGTACTCATTAGCAGCTGTGAATGATACTTTATATCTCTACTCGAAGGAATGGGAGAGGATGCTTGCCTCATAGGGCAACGAGGCACCAACAAACTCCAGCCCAAACCCAAAAGGAAGCAAGAACTCACAAGGGGCCTTATGGTCAACCATGTTAAGGATTCTGCAGGGCTCAGAAGAGGTACTCAGTTTTCAAGCAAACAAAATGGACATGCAAATTAGCCTCCTGAACACTCTAGCAATGTATGTGTCAGGCATTGATGAGAAAATTGCGAACCGAAAATTGCAAACCAAAAGAGAGCACAGGCTGACACGCAGGGAATAGGGCAGAGGTGCGGGTGCTCCCTGTCTTTGACAAGCTGTCAACACTTCCGGTGACGATGTCGAATCTACTGGTTGACCTCAAAGACATGAATAAAGACAGGCCCCAAATGAGCATAGGACCCTGAACACTAAGGCAGGCCACTCAGAGGCACCACTTCCAGTAGAGTCAGAGGGGCTGAAGTGTGGCCACCTTTCTGGCTTCAACAATGAAGGCCTGGGGACTGCTGGATCCAACACTGGGGTGGCACCTTCACCAATGGCAGGCTCACCAGAATTTGCCAGGACCTAATAAAACATGGACGAACCACCAAAACAGCAGGGAGCAAGGAAGAGAAAGGGTCGCAACAAAAAGCTCCTACGGCCTAGCAGGCTAGCAGCCTACCCAGTCTTCAATACAAGACTCAGGCCACACTCCACCCCCAGGGATGCAGATCTCTATGAGAAACTGACGGCTCAGGACAGGGAAGACGTTCCAACATTAATGACCACTTTTAAACAAACCAGCCCTGCGAACAGATAGAGGTAACATCCTCAAGCTCATTCGGACAATGGATGAGATGGGGGAGGCCGCCTCACATAATATAGTATCAATTGAATGTATTGACCCAGGCGCTGGTCAGTGAAATGAATCAACTAAAGTAGTGTGGGGCTCTATTGAGATGGCTGAGAAGATTCTGAGTGCAGCCGATATATTCCAAGTCTGGGGGATTACCATTACACCATTCAAGGGAACAGGATATCCCCATGTCCTGAGTCACAAAAAAGGTTGACTTAACATCGACCTGACCGAGAACTGTCTACTCTGTCCGGAGAAGAGCAAGAAGCAAATTGAATGGGCTGAACGGCCCTGTGGTGGGTCTGCCACAGAACCAGACGTTGCACAGAGTGGGGTTGGCTGTCTGGTGCCTTGAACACAACCAGAATTTTACAATGACAAGACACTGCTCTTACTACTGGTATTGACAAAGCACTTAGGATCTGCTCTTGGAATATTAATGGCCTGGCTAATAAGCTTGAAGGACTAGACACCTACCAATACCTGCGCACCTTCCATGTAATTCTCCTCCAAGAAACCTGTGCTCAGGTCGCATCTCATCTAGAGGACTTTACAAGCTTTTATACTCCTGCAGTTAAAGCACACAAACATGGCTGCAGTAAGGGTGGTCTGGCAATATAAGTCTGAGCTTCAAGCAATATTGAAAACCAAGAGCAAGAAACTGATGAAGCTGGCCTACAAATCGTAGTAATGACGGTCAAGACTACAAACAGCCCGCCAAAGAAAATTATAATGGTAAACTTCTACATTCACCCCAACGCCGCAACCAAGGCTAGGCTAACAGAGAAGCTAACTGAGACAATCCTGGCTCTAAGGCTAAATGAACAAGACTGAAATGATAGTTACAGGCCACTTCTACATGTGGCTAAAGAGCAAGCTACCGAAAAATGAGGTCAAGAGGCCCAAGAAGCCCTTTGGATGATACCAACTCAGGTGGCCCCCAGTGGCAAAAAGAAGATAGGAGAAGTCAAAGCCTACAAGGAAACCTAGATCATTTAGGCCTTAGAGCATTAAACGGTCGGTACAACCCCGGCAAACCACCTGAGCCTTCGCTTCTGTCCAGATCTGGTGCATCACTCATTGACTACACATTTGTAAGTTTCTCACTACTGCAAGTTGTTAGTGCTTATGAGTTTGGCAAGAAATTGGAAAGTGACCTCCGGTCCCAAGAAATAATTCTAGACTTAGGGGTCGATTCCGATCTGGGTCGGAAAGCCCTCCGACCGAGCCGGATCCGGAGTGTTTTCCGACCGAGCCGTACCCTTGGAGTCCGACCGAGCGAGTACGATGCTGCCGTATGCTGACGGACTCGTCTCGGTCGGATTCCCATTGAAGTCAATGGGAGCCGGTCGTACGACGCGTGCATGGCCTCGCATCAGCTGAATAGGTACGTCTCGCAAAAGGGCGCCCCCTGCAGTGGGTACGCGTTGGTGCCATCCGCACCGTACATGCATGTGAAGGGGGGCCCCTTGGGTCCCCCCTGTGTTCGACTCGTTCCCGGAGCTTTTTCGTCCCGGTGACTCCGACTCGATCCGGCTGACCGGATCGTGCATTGTACTGGCTCGGTCGGAAATCGACTCCTTTGCGCGGTACGGTTCGTCTCCGACCGAGTCGTACGGAGCGGTTCGGACCCGGAAACGAGTCGGTCGGGGATTTCGCGTACATTCGCATCGTACTTGGGCGTCCGGACATCTGTACGACTCGGTCGGAAACAAAGCCTCCGACTCGGATCCGGTAAAGCCGAATCCGATTCGGAGGCCTTCCGACCGAGATCGGAATCGACCCCTTAGGCTTAGAAGCACTCGTACCCGCAAAGGATAATGGAACTCCAGGTTACACGATCAACCTCAAACGCATAAAATGCACAGTCGCCTCCCTAACGGCACTGGCACAAACAGCCAAACTATTGGTGATTAATTCTAAGACAACTGGTGAAAACCCACTAATCAGCTGGGAAAGATTCACTATAAAACTCGCAGATCCGACTGCAAAACCAATCAAGTTAGTCTCAATAAACAGGCAACATCAAGAGATTAAGGTCAACTCCCTGGAGAGGAGGGAGTGTAACCCCATGATCTGGATGGCCAAAAGGGAAGCCAACTGCCTCTGCCAAGCCCTCAAAAGGTCACTTATGGACCCTGTCATTTTGAAAGATTTCAGGGCTTCAAGGAAACAATTAAAAAGGGCAAAATGGCAGCTTCAAAGGGTGTTTCAGGATTCATTCTGGGCTAAGCTGCTGCATGACAGAAGAGAAAACAACTCCACCTTATTTTGGCAAACAGTAAACGAATCAACAGGCCACTCCCAAGAGTGGCAGCATCCAACAACTCTGAGACAATCTGGTATCATTTCTTGAGCTGTCACTATAATCAAGGGGCACTGGAGGAACAACAAAGGTGCAAATTAGATGACCCAGACCCAGCAAGCACATCTCAAACCTCACAAAGGGAGAGGGCCCCAGAATTAGCCAGGTGCACAATCAGCCCTTGCGCTGTGCAGAGGCAAATTGCAAGGGGACATAGAGAAGGGGCGCTGGGCCCAAATGGCATTCCACCAGCCATTTACAGGGAGGGCCCACTTTTCTGGACAGCTCAACTTGCCCCATTCAGCTCCATAGTATTCCTTCCTCATGGAGAGGTTCAAATCTTGCCCCAAAATACAAGGGGAGATAAGGGCAACCCCAGAAATTACTGTTTAATAGCCTTAATTGATAATAATGTAAAATACTACGCAGGTGTTCTATTGGAGGAATTTCAACATTGGGCTGAGGCATACCTAATTGTTCCTGTAAATCAAACCGGGTTTACTAAACAAACAAGGACCACAACAAACATTATGGTGCTTTCGTTGCTGATTGATTCTACAAAAATGAATACAAACCCTGTCCACCTTGGTTTAATTGATTTTAAATCTGCTTTTGATACAGTGGATCGGGGTAGGCTCTGGAGGAAATTGGCAAACCTAAAAATGCCAAATGGTTTGTTAAGAGCCCTGGAAATACTGCACACAGACACCTGGGTCATGATCAAGGTAGGGGATGGCTCCCATTTATCAAGGAAAATAAAAACCACGCAAGGGTTGAAACAGGGATGTGTTTTGGCCTCAACCTTGTTTAACCTGTTCCTTGCAGACTTCACACCCTCACTAAATGAAGTGAACTTACACTCACCAAATTGGTGGGCTTCCAGTTATCGAACCTACTGTATGCAGATCATTTAGTCCTTGCAAACAGAACCAAGGTCGGCCTACAGCGCTTGTTGAATGAAACCCTCGCCTACTGTGAATAACAGAAAAAAAGCAAAAATATTACCAGTGCAAAGAAAAATGGAACGGAAGCATACTTGGCGTCTGGGGGATGAAAGAATTGAATCAGTAAAAAGCTTCAAGTACCTTGGAGTTTGTTTCAATGGGAATGGAAGCTATAGCGACCAACTGGAGGAAATCAGGAAGAAGGGCAAGGCGTTGGCCCTCGGTTTGAGGTCTCTTTGCAACAAGCTTAAAGACCCCACGCTTACCCCCATCTTACAGGTAGCACAAGCTAAGATCCTTCCCACCTTGACATATGGGAGGGAGGCTCTAGGCTCGCAGGGACAGTGCAAATCTGGACAGAATGATTCTCAAAATATAAGGGTGAATTATCCAACTACCTCCGAACACATCGCCTGCTCAAATAAGGCTGGAATTTGGTATCCCCAAACAGTCAATGGCTCGGAAGGCGGCCTTTGTGTCCTGTTGCCACAAGTTTAGGAAGGCTCCAGAGGGCTCCCTGGGCGGCCACCTCTGGCAGGAACTGGAACTCAGGCCGAGCTCCCCGCACATGTCTATGTAAACCAGGCATTGAGTTCACAAAGCTTAACAAATGTTTGGGGCTTATCTCTAGGCCACCGGGAGCTTAGAAAACTAACCAAATCTAGTGCACCGTTGTTATCAATGTTTGAGGATAAAGATAAACTGTCTAAACGTAGTTATGGGTGGATGACACTTCAAAACTACACCAGGTTAAAATCACAGGGCTACCTTGGCGAAACCTATTGCAATTGGGCCAAGGTGCATTTCCTGAAGTACAGGCTGGGTTTATAACCATTATTAAAGCACTCCTCCCATGGAGAAGAAGGCCAGGGCAAGCCATTTGCCGGTTATGCCTGCATGAACTGGAGAACGTCGTCCACGTCTTATGCCTGTGCCACACCAGTATGGGGGATCTACGTGAGCGTTTGTGCAGGAAGTGGAGAAACCTGTCATAAGGTCATGCAGGGAGGCGGTGCTAGCCTGCTTTGACCCTACAGATATCAGTCTGAACTGTGCCATGATCAAATTCCTTCAGAGATTTGAAAAGAGGTCTGCGAGTAAGGAGTAAGTAGCCGGTGGAGATGCAAGAGCTACTTGAGAAGTCACCACTTAGGCATTAACACTCTTAAACGCTTGCAATTGCCCGTAGCTAGGCTCAAACCAAAGGCCCAATACTCGAAGGAGGGAACAATCGCACTTCAACTTTGAACTGCACCACCTCGACCCCCTTGACAACTGCTCTATCGGTTTACTTACGCCTTTTTTCCAGCAATTAACATTTGTCTTAATTTTTAGAAAAAGGGTTTTTATGAACTGATATCTTGCACTTTAATGTTTTATTGCTTACTAATGCCCGCACCAGTACAGATCTTATATTTTACTTTTTAAAGTAACATTAAATGCTTTTAAAATGGATTTTTATAGACCTTACTGCTATGAAATTAGTCGTTTTATGTGCTTTGTGTAGGTGTTTTATCATGCATTTTATTGCAAAGATTTTAATAGATCATGAATTAAAGATTTACTTACTTAAAATAGTTCATGAGCTTTTCTTTAACTTCCAAAAAAGCTTCAAAATCCACAGAATCATGTAATCAGCTTGCTGTTTGGTCACAAAGAGGAAAAGGTGGTTAGGTGCAGAAGGATGGGTGTTAATAGGACATGAGAGTTGTAGGTGACGTGTCAGTTTTAGGAGAGGAGGGCAAGGCCGAGAGACGTTGGGTGTAAAGGACAGAGGTGACATGAACCAGAGACAAGGGTAGTGAAAAGAGGGAAGGGCTGCAGGAGCAGGGCTTAATATACAACTTATTAAGTTCTCTGAAAAAGGAGAAGCAGCTCCAGAAGTGAATCAAAGGGCAGACAGCAGCGTAGCTTTGGTGTGGAACATGGGTCTGTGGAATTAGCCCATCCTCTATGAGGAATTTGGGGCTGGTCCTACCCATACCCACGGTGACGAAATGGCTACTCTGTGACATGTGTCAGCCCTCATTCAGTTAGATTAGCCGAGACACAAAGAGAAGAAGAAAGATTAAGGCCTCAATTACGATACGGCTGCACAAAATGGGTGCACAAATGAGGTGGTATGCAATTTGTGCATGGTTACGAGTAAGGCACCTTGAATTGTAGAATGTCATGTGAAAAGTTCATGCTATTCCATACTGGGGTGAACAAACATGGCATGTGCTTTATTTGGTCCCACAATTTGCAGCACGTTTCACCTCGCATAAATCACGATAGCAAACCCCCACAATTTGCGAACAAATTTTTATTATCAGCTCACTCTTAATAGAGGCCTGAGAGAGATACAGAAGGGAAAACACATTTCATATTTAGCAATTAGTCACCCCATATTAACTAATTTCTTATTGGTCCATCAATATGTATCAAACAATTCAGTGAGTCACACAGTTTCAAGTAGTAGAGAAATGTATTTTATATGTATGTTTGTGGTATTTATGGTGCACCAAAAGGTAGTGGAGCTCTCAACACAGGGCAAGGCAAAGACAAAGTCAGCATGTGATGGGAGGGCTGCCAAGTTTTTTTTTATACCACTGTAATTTTTGCGACTTTCACAATTGCTACAATTCATAAAGTTTGCAAAGTTTCTGCTCAGTTAAACTTCCTCATTCACCCTATGCATTAATAAAATGTGGTTCAGATGGAAAAATGTTGCAGACATTTTCCCTGCAAGTTTACCTTGTTCAATTTTTTTCTTAGCACATGGACAAATGCATGTAGGAGTTTTGTCCACATTTGCTTTTTTTGATTTAAACGAACAGAATAGTTTGTTCTCTTCTGTCTCAATACTTGGGTCTCTTCTCCCCCGTTTTCATCCTCTCTGTGCCACTTTTCACACTTCTCTACCTTTCAATTTTCTGTGCCTTTTCTCCCTCTTTGTGCCACTTTCCCACATTTGTGCCTCTTTCCACTGTTTTTTTCAGCCTCATTTTGCTGCCTCCCCCTCACTCGCTCTTTCAGCCTTTTTTGCGGCTCCCACAGCCGTGCCAGTTTCTGCTTCGCACTCACCTCCCCCTCCTGCACCTCTTCCTGCCTCCCCTCTCCTTACCGGCTCTCCTGCTTGTCTCCTTCCCACCTCTTCTTCCTGTGCCTGCTAGGCCCCGCACTCCTCCCCCTCCTACATTCTTATTGGCAGCTGCGATGCAACCTTGCACAGAGCGTGTGCAGTGGGTGCGCTGCGCCAGAGGCAGGCCCATCTGCTCCCACCCACGCCTGGACCACTCCCAGCACCACAAACCCAGGTCTGATCAGCCCCCACCACTACACCACTGCGATCCTTCGCTCGCTCGGCTCTGCAGCAGCACACCCACACACATCCCCCATGCACTACCAACTTCACTGCCCACTTGTGCAAATGCCTCACAAAACAGCAAAACAGCACTTTAACAGCCACTTGCATGCAGGCTTCTCAACACCCGCTCACTCAGCAAACACACCATAGAGGTCTGGGATCTCTCAGCAACAGCACACCGGATCTCCTCTTCCTCACGGAAACCTGCCTCAACCCAACGTCAGCACCGGACATTGCTGTGGCTATCCCGACAGGTTACAAGATTGCACGTCAGGACCGCCCTCACAAGCCAGGAAGAGGACTCAGAATCATCCATAAGGACACCATCAAATGCACCACATCCATGGACATCAATACCCCTTCATAGAGCACATGCACTCCAGTCTGCAAATGGACAGCAGCTGCACCCTGATAGACACCCTCGCATATCAACTACCAGGACCATGAACAAACTCAAGCAGCCTCATCACAGACTTAATTGCTCCCTTCACCATCAACTACAAGGACTTCATACTACTTGGCAACCTCAATTTCCACCTTGAAGTCCCAATGGACCCCTGCTCAACATCCCTCCTCAAAAGCCTCAACAACATTTGACTCACCAAGCTCATCACAGACCTTATACACATCGCAGGACATACTCTGGTTCAAATCTTCACCACCAGTGACAGGATCACAAATGACTCCGCCTCAGCACTCACATGGACCGACCACTCCATCATACACTTCCAAATCACCACACCATGAGTCAACGCTCCCACCAACATCAACCTTCCCAGCCAGAAGTGGTGCAAAGTAACAGAGGCTGACTGGCTCAGCATCCTCAAAACAGACGAACCCAACACCACCAACAACCTCGACAAGGACATCACCAACTTCAACTAATTGATGAACACCTGTGCAGACTCCCTCGCATCCATCATAAACAACAGACAAAGAAGAACCAACAAACAAGCCAGCTGGAATGCAAACGACCTCTGGAAATCTAACAGCCACTGAACGCAGCTAGACAGAAAAGGGAGGCCCAGCCACAATGCAGATACCAAAACTACCTACAAGGCTACACTCATGCGCTACTACCAACTCCTGAGAGACACCAAAAGAACAGCACTGACCAAATGCATAGAGGCTAGCTCCAACAGCTGAAAGGAGATCTTCTCGATTGTCAAAGAATTCACCACCGCCCGGTCGCAGCCCACACCATCACAACATCAAAGAAACACTGCAACAACCATTTTAACTTCTTCCACAGCAAAATAGAAAAGATCTACAGCAACTCTGAACAACAATCAGACCCCAAAGATCTCATTGTCAACCTGAACACCACCAACCGAGACAAACACCTGACTGAATGGAAAACAGTCACTGAAGAAGACACCACAGCGATCATAAAAAAGTACACTTAGGTGCCCCAACGGACCCATACTCCCATCACATCTACAGCATGGGAGGACCCCCAATCATCAACACCCTCACCCACATCATCAACACCTCCATCAAATCGCCATCTTCCCAGAAGACTGGAAACATTCAGCGGCCAAGCCCTCCTCAAAAACCATTGGGCAACTATCTTGAACTCCACGACCTACTGGACCACACCCAATCAGCATTCTGTAGCAACCACAGCACAGGAATGCCACTCATCACGGCTACAGCCCAGATTTGCACCATACTGGACAATGGAGTGACCACAGCCCTCATCTTACTCAACCCATCTGCTGCCTTTGATACAGTGTCCCACCGTACCTTCATCAGAAAACCGCACAATGGAGGCAAAAATGACCGGCCCTCAACTGGATAAGCTCTTTCCTCACTAGAAGAATATAGTGGGTCAGACTACCACCCTACACATCGGAATCCAAGAATCTGATCTGCGCCCCCAGGGCTCATCGCTTAGCCCAACCCTGTTCAACATCTACATGACACCACTCTCCAACATCATCAGATCACAAGGCATCTCCATCATATCCTACACTGATGACACCCAACTCATCCTTTCTCTGACAGAAAAGTCCACCAGAACCAACTTCTCCTACTGCGTGATCAACGTAGCACACTAGGTGGCATCCAACTGCCTGAAACTCAACTGCGACAAGACGGAAGTGCTGAACTTCTGAAACAAAAACTCTCCTTGAGACTCCACCTGGTACCCATCATAGCTCAGACCTACACCAACCTACCACGCCAGAAACTTGGGAATTTATCTGTACAACAAGCTCAACATGACAGCACATGCCAACACAGTCAGCTCCTTCTTCTTCCATATTCTCCACATGCTCCACAAGATCTCTAAATGGCCCTGAACACCAAACACACCATCACGCAAGCCCTCATGACAAGCAGATTAGACTACAGTAATGCACTCTACACCAGGCTCTCTAACCATCTCCTCCACTGACTCTAGACTATCTAGAACACTGCAGCAAGACTCATTATTGACCTCCCACGACACACCCACATTTCACCACACCTTGGAGGGCTCCACTGGCTCTCCATCCACATATGCAGTCAATTCAAACTCCTCATGCACGCATACAAGGCACTGCACAACACTAGACCAACATACCTGAACAACCACATTTATTTCCACCAAACCACCAGACACATATGCTCAGCATCACGCTAACTCACACACACATCCCTCATCAACAAAAGCAGACCAGGAGGCCGAGCATTTTACTATATCGCATCCAGGATCTCCCTTAAAACATTAGGGGCTCCTCCTCACTTCTTGAATTCCACATGAAGCTGAAGGCCTGGCTCATCAACAAATTCTGTGGGGCGAACACCCAACACCATTAGTCTAATGGCTACACGCCTGCTCCAGCACCTGGATACCGTCATGGGTGATTAGTTGCACCATACAAATCCACATACCATAACAGATTTGCCATGCAAACCTCTGGAAAGCATACAATTGTGCAACTTTGTGAAGTTTTCCATTGACTTTCAAACACATTGTGTGTGGAAAAGAAATTCCGGATTCCAGGAGGTGGAACAGCAAGCAAGGATGTGGTACGTAGGACTGATGTTGAGACAGTCAAGTTGTGCTTGCCAGCACCTCCTGACACAGTGATAGAGTGGGTCTATCAGTGATGCTGTTGATGTAAAACAAGGTCCACATGTGGCAACGTGGGCCACTGTGGTGAGAAAGAGGTTGAAATATGCTAAGTCACACAAAGTCAGGCAAGAGCTTGCTGGTGCACATAGCACATACTATGTTTAATGGTGCATGCTATTATGAAAAACGTGGAGCTGTGATCTTTGATTCGGGTTTCACTCACTAATCAACATTCCACTATGCTGAAGTAAAATGCTTTTCGTTTGTGTGGCATACCATCAAAGAACAAAGCAGGAGCTACACATAGAGACAATTTATAAAGTGCATCTGCTGTTCTTAGCCTTACTTGCTAGGGTAATCCCTTCTCCCTGGAAATATCCAGTTGGGTGGATATGGCTACTGGTACCATAACTGGGGGTGGGCAAAAATGTAGCCAATTTGTGAACATAAGTATTCAACTTGTTCAGTCTGCCTGCTCAGAGAAAATGGTTTGAAAAACTTCTAAACTAACCCATAGGTGTAATAAAAAAATCAGAAAAGTTCTTGCATGAAACCAGACCAGAAAAATTCCTGTCCTCAAGAGGCTTAAACTTTACATTGTCACACAGTAACAGATATGCGACACTTATTGACCTAGTAATCAAACCAGAAGATTGCATCTTGCAAACCACTTTACATTTAAAAAATTCAGGAATGTCTTACTTTACTGTCTCTCTTTCCATCCTTGGGCACTTGCAAAAATCTACCAGTGGGCCAATTTCTGTGGAATAGGAGTAATTTCAGTTCCTTGGAGTATGACACTTAAGCTAAAAATATAAGTGAAAAACTGATTGACAGGATCTACCTAAGTAATGTTGCCAGCCCTGAATTAAGAAGGCACTCGACAATCTTCAGTAAAAGCTCTTTCAGATTGCCAGCCATCCCATCAGTAAATGAACCAGGTAATTCAAGGGACCACTTTGATACATATCTGCCACAGAAACAACATCTTGCAACCAATGTTCCCTCTTATTCTTTTCCTCTATGTGCGGCACTGTAAGGTCTCTGGGGCATATTATCAAGAACGGCTTAAAAATTATCGCCGCTTTAGCGGCAGAAAACTGCCGCTAAAGCGGCGATAATGGGCTTGATAATATGCCCTTGAGAATTCCAATAGAAGTCCATGTTCTGGTGTCAACATGGGCAGTTTTCTGCTGCTAAAGCGGCGATAATTTTATCGCCGTCCTTGATAATATGCCCCTTTGTGTGCTGCAGCCAAGGCTATGTGGACCAGTAACCCAGCCTTAGCGCTGCTGGTGCCCTGTGTGACAATGTTTGTTGGCGCCCCCCAACGACCACCTCTGCCAGTGATTCCCTCACAATTGCCCTTTAACAGTGCCCCTCAAGGTCTCCATTACCACTCTCTCTGAGATGTATTTAATTTGTTTTATAGCGCCTCTCATACCAGTGTAGGGTGTACTTTACATTGCACACATATTAAACAGAGACAATCAATCATAGGTATGCAAATCAGTGTATAAGAAATGTTACATATGACAGAGGACTGCAAGGTATAGGAGTGACATGTCATTCATACTGATAGGCAGTATAGTTTAAGAGTGCTTTGTCTGGAGAAGCACAAACTCAGAATTTAAAATGTAACATCATGGTTAGGATTTCTCTTTAATAAGAATCGCTTTGTACCCAAATTAACCCTATTTGCAACATTAGGATAATGAATGGCTGGGAAAAAAATCATAACGCTCTAATCTATACCTTGCAGTATGCATGAAGTTCTTTGATGACAGTTAATAGTTTATTTTTCTATATTAGGATTTTAACTTATAAACTGCAAGTAACAAAATTACCTCTCTGACAAAAGTAGTAACCCGCTAACCAATTTTCATTCTATGCACTTTGTGATCTGCATGGTACACGTTCTTTGCAGCAGGCATATTAACCCTCTGCGCTACCTTCAAACTTCCACTCGAGAAAATTCCGATCTCTCTAATACAACAAGTAACATTACACCTACAACAAGCCAGGACTGTTGGCTTTGTCAATGGTTCTTATTTGCATATGATAAATAAGCACCAACTACACCTTCGTTGTAGATAACATTGCAAATGCTTCAGTTCTGACATGGTGACATTGAAAGAACCATAACGAGTCTCTTTGTAGTTGCATAAAAGGCAGTGAAGGGTGGTACTGCTGCAGAGTTAAGATTTTTGTTTTTTCACCCTGAGGGCAAAGATGGAGAGCCCGATAGGGACCCGTCTCGGCAGGCGCGCAACGCTCATAGGGCTAAAGAGGCTTCAGCCCCCCCCGTCCTGTGTCTCAGCCCGGGCTGCTGCAGCTCGAGCTGCTGTGGGCTCGGCTGGGCAGTGTCTGGAGTCTTATCTCAGGTACGCCCGAGTTTTTCACAGGTCTTTAAAGACCATTTGCATATTTACATACCTTTGTAAACTGGTTACCAAGGCTTAGTTTTTTTCTGATTCCACTACCCCCTGGACCCCCACTCCGCCTATTCCTTACATTTGTATTTTACATTTACTGCTGTAGTGTGAAAATGCATTTCATGAAAAGGAATATAAAGTAGGGTTGCCAAAAGAAAAATGCCAGCCATGTGTTTATTAAAGAGCTTGCAAAGACCTTGTCTTGACACTAAATAAGGGGTATAAATAAAAAAGTATGTATTCATTTATAATGTGACTTTTCTGTCTTTGTTCCCTTTAATTATCAGTCATGGATCATTCAGGCAGCCCTAGAACACAATTAAAAGTGCTTTCTATTTATATTTGCTGTTCGAAGTATGCACAGATAAGTGCTGAAAATACGGCTTTAGGTGACTATTTATTTTTGTACCGTCTGGGACATCAAAATAATGAGCTGGCAACCCTAATCATAAGAGTGAAAGTTTGTTGCAGGATCAGCTCATTATTTATTTCCTCCAACCTCGATCCCTGATTAATGCCATAATAGTAATAGTTTAACTTATATCTGAAACCCTACGCCGCCGTAAATAACATGCTGAGTTACTTCAAGTGTCTGGGAATGCACCCTGCATTCAGACAACTCACTCCTCATTCTCGCCCTTCACACTCACCCTGCATTCACAGCGATCACAATGCACTCACACTGATCACCATGCACTCACAATGCACTTGTGCTGTTCACCCTGGACCTCACCCTGCCGTCACAGAGCACACTACTCACCCTGCACTCATGTGACACTTCACTCACCTGTTCCCCTCACTGATCAATCTGCAATCTCACTCAAACAAGCCCATCACTAACCATGCATTCATTCGTCCCACTCTGCACTTACACCCGCACCCAAATTCATATGGTAACCTCACTCACCCTGCAGTCACTCCTTTTACCCTACTCTCATACTGTCGCATCGCTCACCGTGCACTCATATGGGCACTCCTGTCAACCCCACAGCGCAGAGGGTTAATGTGCCTGCTACAAAGAAAGAGTGTACCATGCAGATCACAGAACTGAGTGTGAGTAAACTATTGGTAGCGCAATAAAAAAAGAATGTTGGTCAGAAAGGTGCTGTAGAGACATGAGGTGCATTGTTGGTGAGTGGTAGTGGGGGAATTCATGGAGAAGGAGGAAATGGGAGTGGGGGTGCCAAAAAAGACTGTTGCACCGTGTGCAACCAGTGCTAGGGCCAGCCCTGGCTGGGACTGTTAGCCCCCCCAAAGTTCAGGTCTAGTTGTGCCCCTGCGTCTCGGCACCTGCTGAGCACGGCTGGCAGGCCCCGGCCCACTTAAAGCCTTGAGTTTGGGGTTACTTTCTGTGTCTGTCCGCTCTCTGGCGCAGCGAGTCACAAGCATGACGTAAGTCTGTTCACACCACGGGATGGCAGACAAACACAACGAGTAACATTACACCTACAACAAGCCAGGGCTATTGGATTTGTCAATGGTTGTAAATTGGATAAGATAAATAAGAAATAGCTATGACTTCGTTGTATATATTATTAAAAATGATTCTGTACTTGTGGGCGAGGTTGTGGCTAAGGCTAGAGCTGCCGTCTTTTGAGCTGAGAAAGCAGCCGGCTCAACATCCTATGATTCAAAGCTTGTAGTCTTGCTCATTTCATTTGTCAATAGAGCTCAGCACACAATCTGCTCAGCTCTATTAGCAAAAGAAATTCGGCAAATCTACAAGCACTGCGTGTACTTTCAGGTAATTCTGAAAGCACACGTCGTGATTGTAGACTTCTTTGCATTTCTTTTGTTGAAAGGGCGCGGCTGCGGGGCAGATTGTGTGCCTTTGTTAAAGTAATCATGTTAATTGAAGAGCGTGATGGGCGCTGTGATTAACATGAATACTTTCCCAAAGGCTTATAATCTGCCCCGCAGCCGCACCCTTTCAACAAAAGAGATGCAGCAAGTGCAGGAGGCACTTGCTGCTGAACTAACCTGCTGCTGTGCGTGCTTCAAACACCACACTGCGTTCTCAAGGAGAGACAGGTGCGCGCACGCCCGCACCTAACAGGGAACAATGCTTGCAACTCACCTTTATTAAGAATTTGTCACGGGAAATCAATGTGGCAATTTCAAAATGTGGAAACAAACTAAAGCCAGCAGGAATATTGGACTTGGCCCTTTTTACCGGTTCATCCCAAAACTTGTTGTCTTTATCCTCCTGTTTTCTGAACCTGTTTTTGATGGTTTTTAGGACTCTGCACACTTTTCTACTGCTAACCAGTGCTAAAGGGCTTGTGCTCTCTCCTTTAAATATGGTAGGATTGGCTTATACACAATTGGCATCTTTTTAATTTACTTGTAAGTATCTAGTAAAGTGCACTTACATGTGGCCAGGGCCTGTAAATTAAATGCTACTAGAGGGCCTGCGGCACTGATTGTGCCACCCACTTACGTAGCCTTTTAAACAAGTCTCAGGCTTGCCATTGCAGAGCCTGTGTGTGCAGTGTTAAACTGCCATGTCGACCTGGCAAGTTAACCCTCTTGCCAGGCCCAAACCTTCCTTTTTAATACATATGACACCCGTTTGATAGGCCCTGGACAGTCCCAAGGGTAGGGGGCAGTGTATTTAAAAAGTCAGGCATGTAATTTTAAGTTTCACATGTCCTGATAGTGAAAAACTCTGAAATGTGTTTTTCACTAATGCAAGGCCTATCTCTACCATAGGTTAACATTGGGATAACCTAATTACACTTTATATGTGTAATTCGCAACTGGGAAAAGATGGACTTTTTGAGTTTGGTGTCTCTGGATTCACATTTTAAATTCACACTTGTGGTAAAGTTGGATTTTGAGTTGCAAGTCTGAAAATGCCACTTTTAGAAAGTTGGCATTTACTTACTTTAACCATTTTGTTCCTTCTGCCTGTCTATGAAAACATGTCTGGGGTGGGTTACAGCTGGGCCTTGTGCATTCCCTCTAGATAGCCACACACAATGGGAACTTAGGTGTGACTTGATGGGCCTTAATGGGCCAATAACAGGCTTGATGGGGCGGAGCTAAGCACAGCCCCACATGCACCAATATAGGCAGTTGCCTGTCTCCACACAATAGGTCTAATAACCCTGTATTGTCATTCCAGCCAGCATGGAGCCAGGGCAGGGGAGGAAGGGTATGCCCTGTACTTCAAAGCTACTGTCTAGAATCTTCTCCCACCTTCGAGAACCAGGACACAAAGTATAAATAATGGACCTCAGACACTACCACTTCAGCACCCTTCTAGACCTGAGGACATTCTGTCAAGAAAGACTGCTGTGCTGCTGAAAAGACTGTCACCCTGCTGGACTCTTTCTTCTGCTGTGCCTACTCTGCTGCCCTCCTTGCCTGGGAGTGAGCAGTGCTGGACCTGCATCTCTACATCCTCAAGAACTTAAGTGACTCCATGGGCTTGCTGGCTTGCCTCTTGTTTTCTGAAGACTCAGGGACACAAAAAACTTCAAACTCACCTGCTACAGCACTTGGACTCTACCATCTGTAAGTCCACCTTAGCCAAGTGGTGCTACCCCAGCCCTGGATCCTTGGAAGTTGTCCAAATGTGCTCTGCCTTCTCTGGTCCTTCTCAGAACCGACAATGCGAACCCTTGCAAAGCAACACAAATAACAAATACTTTACACATTGCCTCTTAAATTAAGCCGGACTGCTTTGTGCCAAGCTACCAGAGGTTGAGCACAGGTTAATATAGGGTATGTATCTGACTTACCCTGACTAGGATTGTGGTTCCTGTTTGGACAGGGTGCATACTTCTGCCAACCAGAAACCCACTTTCTAACAATATGTGGTTTACAGGGTTTGAGCATTGATGGTGATTGGGGTCATTGTGGGAGGCGGGATGGTAGGCAGGATGAAGACAGTTTAATCACTACCAGTGCACAACAGAGTAAATTTCCAGTTGGCACCAGGAAGGCATGCGATATAATTAATATGTTACATGCAGTGGTAAACTAGGTACAACACCCGTGCAATTGGAAGTATGATATGTGGAGTTAATGTAATGCATTATGAAAGCATTGTTAAAATCATAAATTGAAATGTTAGAGGGCTGAAGATTCATAGGATCATTATGAAGTGGACACAACTATGATACAAGAAACATAATTCAAGAAACACACCTGAGCCCTGGTTCACAATCTGCTTTTGCCTTGAAGTGGGGAAAACTTTCATCAATTGACAATCCCAGAACAGGATGAGTGCTAAGGTATTATGACAAGTGGCATAAATAATATTTAAATAATATTGAAGTGATACTGGTTAATGAATACGGCCTTAACTTTGACGCTTTCCTAAATATAGATATAGACAATGGAATTTAGAGAGAAGATTTCAACCAAATGCTGAATTTGAATTTAGATAGATCCACTTATACGACTAGCCATCCTTCGCAGTCTACAATGATAGAATAACTCATGAATGCCGGTGTGTTAGATATGGGGGTCTCTAGTTGGCAATGGTTTGCACCTTTGTCCAAGTAGGGACCCTTCTTCCTAGTCAGGGTAAGGGAGTTACACTCCTAAAATAACCCCTGCTCACTCCCTTGGTAGCTTGGCCCGAGCAGTCAGGCTTATCTCAGAGGCAGTGTGTAAAGTATTTACACATACCCAACAGTAATACAGTGAAAGCACTACAAAAGGACACCACACCAGTTTAGAAAAATATTCAATATTTTTATATATCCAAAACAAGACCAAAACGATAAGACTCCAACATACAGTACTTAAAAATATATATTTTGCAAGATATCCTTTAAAATTGCAGAAATATCTCAATAACACAGTTCTTCCGAGTCGGTAGCTCTGTCCGGTGCTACCGCTATACGGAAAACAACAGAATCCAACAGTTCCGCCTGACCGCGTCAGTCGGGGGTGTCGGCAGACTCGTAAACAGTACCTTTTTTTTTGCTGCCGACACGTTAGTGCTGGCCGATTGTGGCAACTGTCGCGGTTGCGATGTGAAGTGAAGCGGTGCAGCACGCAGTGCTCTCAAGGCGCGGTGCAGGCAGAGGCTCGGTGACGGTCGTCCAGCGGCGTCAGTGAGACCAGGGCTACTATGCGGAGTGAGGTGGTGCTCGTTGCGGTGCTGGCAGGTCACAGTGCAAGTGACAGAGCCGGTTAGCAGGAGCTGGCGTCGGTCAGCCCAGATTGCTGAGTGGGACGAGGTGGTGAGTTGTGAAATTTACGAGCGGTGCCCCCAGCCACGATACATTCCCGGGTTTAGAAGTCAGCAGGCAGCGACGGTGTGAGTGAGACCAGGGCGGCGAAGTGAAGCAAGGCGGTGTGGAGAGCGGTGCCCACAAGTCACGGTGCAAGGAGCAGCTTGGTGGCGTCGTCCTCAGTGAGACCAGGGCTGCGGTGCGAGATGCGGCAGTGGCTTCTGTGGTGCCTTAAGGACACGGGCCAGTGATGGAGTCGGTTGCTTTTCCCTTCTCTGTGTCAACTGGTACAGAAGCAGTACCCAGAGGTCGGTGAAGTCTTTGCAGTCCCTGAGACTTCAGAACAGGAGGTAAGCTCTACTTCAAGCCCTTGGAGATACTCAGCACAAGTAAAGAAAGTTCAGTCCAGTCCTTTCACTGCCCAAGGCAGAGGCAGCAACTGCAGGCCAACCCAACAAAGCAACAACACTGCAAAGGGGCAGTACTCCTCCTGGCAGCTCTTCCAGCTCTTCTTCCTGGCAGGCTCCTTGATTCCAGTGAGTTCTAAAGTCCTGGGGTCCGGGCCCCAATATTTGTACTCAAAACTCCTTTGCTGTCTCAGGCAGAGAGAATCTGTGCTTAGTCCAAACCAGTTTGGTCCTCTCTGGCCCAGCTTCCCAGCAGGAGGTGGAGACAGCATTGTCTAAAGCAGACCAGGCCCATTGAGATGCAAGGGAATCTCTTCCCACTACTTTAAATGCAGCCCAGGTCTATTCAGCCCAGCCCAGCCCAGACTCATCCAGGAAAGGCAGGACACACCTTGACTCCCCAGTAGCTGTCTGAAGAGAATGCACATCCCCAGTCCCTGTCACTCCAAAGCCAGACAGTCAATCCACAGACCCAGCAGAGGCACACAGGATGGCTAAGCAAGAAAATACCTACTTTCTAAAAGTGGTATTTTCAAACACAGAACATAAAAATCTTTACTAAAAGATGTGTTTTTACACTCTGAGTCCAGGCATACTAAACACCATTTCCCAATCTTTTCCTAATGGGAAGTTATGCTTATAAGATGTTATAAGTAAAACTCTGATTCTTTCCTATGGGACAGATAGCCTTGCAGTGGTGAAAAACGAAATAGACTGTAATTCACCACCAGGACATGTCACACACACCAGTACATGTGCTACCTTTAACATACACAGCACCCTGCTCACAGGGGTACCTTGGGCCTACCTTAGGGGTGACATACATGTACGAAAAGGGATGATTAGGGCCTGGCAAGTGGGTGCACTTGCCAGGTCGACATGGCAGTTAAAAACAGCGCGCAGACACTTGAGTGGCAGGTCTGAGACCCCTTTTCAGGGCTGCTTCAGTGGGTGGCACAATCAGTGCTGCAGGCCCACTAGCAGCATTTGATTTACAGGCCCTGGCACTCTTAGTGCACTTTACTACGGACTTACTAGTAAACAAAATATGCCAATCATGGAAACACCAATCTATAGCACAATTTACAACAGGAGCACTTGCACTTTAACACTGAACAGCAGGGAGAAAGTGCGCAGAGACATAAAACCAGCAAAAACAGAGTCAAAACCGGGAGGTCAGAAAGCAAAAAGCCAGGGGAAACACGCCAAAAGATGCAAGGTCTAACACGGTGACGTTTTGGATCTCTAGTTACCACAGCATCCAACCACAGTACAATATAATTACTAACCTACAGTGCACGATGCAAGCTGAAGAATAGACTATCGGTTGGTGTCTATGGGCCTGATATCCTAGATTGGGCACCCTTGCATTCTACGCAGATCCTTATCAGACCACTCCCCAATGGTTCTGGTACAGGACTGTAAGCAAGGTACCTGACATACTGGAACATGGAGATCTAAACCAGAATTCTAATTAGATGTCTCTTTCAGGAATGAGCAGCGTAAAGCAATCACTGAACACTCGGACCTCAACCTGGTCTCTGTGCCGCGGATAACTACATTTTGGCAGGCCTTTAAAGTGTATGTTGTAGGTGAGGGCATAGCAAAGGAAGTGAAGACATTGAAATTGCTGTGATAATGATTAACATGACTTGAAATTTCTCTTAGGTAGCTGGAAAAGATTAAACACGGGATCATAATTATGCCACATTTTCCTGAATGAATGAACCATTAAGCAATTACAGGGAGGTTGCAGAGCAGGAAAGGAGATTCTTAGCAAAGCAAGCTGAGGAATTGTGTATTAATAAATAATTGTGCATCATTAACAATCTGCAGAATCTTAATCTGCACTCAAATTCACACATGTATACTGACCTGATGCTATTGCATTTGAAACGATTTGATATGACCTGTGAAAGTGTGGTATCCTGGCTAACTAGGCCTCAATTAGGTTTCAATACCATCTTGTCAAAAATGTATGTCACATTCACTGTTTATTTCTGCTGCACATAGTCAAACAAGTCATGTTTGTTTATTTCTGAATGACACTGTTCTTGAAGAAGACTCTTTGGCATGGACTTAGAATGTAACATTTCTCCAAGGGTCTTACATGAGGTATTGCATTTATTCACAATGGTTTACTGTTGTTTCTGTAACTAGTTTGTTCTGACACCTCCGGATGACTTTAGGCCAGGGTTAGGGAGAATTCATTATTCACGTAGTAGGTTAGTGCTTAGGTAGTAAGGCTGTACGATGTTTTTAAAGTCTGTATTCTGATTTGTTGAACATATATTGTCTTCCTCGCACCATGATTCAGCAGTTTTCATACTGTTCCATGAGGCGATTTCGTACATAAATGCCCGATTTTGGGGGTGAGCCAGAAGTCCTTTCCTACGCTACTAGGGATGCTGTCTGAGTTCTTACTGATTTTCCTGCATATTTGGAACTTGGTCTTTTATGGATTTTGCCTATTACTATGTATTGTTCTATTAAAGAGAGCCTTCACTGCAATGACTTTAGGCATATAAATGAGATTAGCTGCATTTGCACAGCATTCCCAATCCACCCAACCAGTGGGAGTGTTTTTGTAGTGTAAGGTTTTAGGATACAGCACACTCACAAAACTCAGGGCAATAGACTGGAGAAAGGTAGAACACCCAGTTGAGTGCTGTCCAGTACACTTTGAAATATTGCATGCGTTCACACCACTGTGGGATCGGTCTAGAGACACTACTACAGTGTAGTAGAGACTATCTTATTGATATCACACATGGGCCATACTCCTATCCCCATCCTATTATATGTGGACGACGCAGTTCAAATAGACCAAACTGCAAATAGTCTCCGGCACCTCTTAGACTTGTTTTGTAACGTAAATGGAGGACCTATACCTCAAAGTTAATTTTTCAAAGTCCTACATCATGACCGATGGTAGCCCTGGCACCAAATGAAAGTCTTTTAAGATGGGCAAATCCGCCCTATCAAAGGTTAAAAATTTAAATTTTAGTTATCTAGGGATTTTGTTTAAGCATTCTTTAAGCTGGTCATCGCTCATAACATTGAGAGGCCAGATTTTTAGAGGAAATATTGAAGCCATTTTTAGATTTGCCAGCAAGCTTCAAAATAAATCAATTGAGGCAATGCTGAATATTTGCAAGAGTAAGTGTATGTCAGCGTGAGTTTATGGTACTGGCCTCTGGGGGCAAATAGCATAGAAACTTTACAACACATAGAGAATCAATTTATGCGTAGACTTTTATCAGTCCCGGGAAGCACTCCCTCTCTAATTTGTCACGAAGAGCTTGGCATGCTGTTTCTGCAAGATGAGATAGGGCTAGCACCCCTATTATTCTGGACAAAAATGTAGTCATCACAAGAAGCTGGATTAACAAGATCTTGTATCTGCGATTGCTGCTATTAGATGGGGCAGAACAAATACCACCGCTTAAGTACATGAAGGTTTCTTTTGCGAGCTTGTGTCTGTCCGATTTTTACAGTTCCCCCTTTTAATTAGCCCAAATTTTAAGTCACGTGTTAAAAAGCATACTTTGAGCACTGCAAAAATACCTCTTAGATGCGTCCCAAAACATGCAAAGTATTGTAAGTTAAGCTCAAGTAACAACAACCTCTGGCCTAGAGCCTTACCTGGGATGAATTATATCCCCTACTTATCGTTAATGGCTTACCCTTTTTAAACTAAGGACTTTGCACTTAAAAATTTGTCTCTCCCGCAACGGGCGCCTGGCATCAAGACCTAACCACCTGCAGGTGCGACAATATCGCAACTCAAAGTATCAGCCACTTATTTTTGTTTTTCCACTTGTACCAGGAGCCAAGACTTTGATCCTTGGCATCCCTTTTACGGAAGGCCAATGTGAGACAGTACAAGGAAGGGCTACTGTTTATGCAGGCACTAGGTTCTTCGAAGTTTGGTGTGCAGGACTCAATTTTATCAAATCAGCATTTCACATTAGGAGGGCTTATGAACCTTAAAAGATGCAGTTTCTGTATGAATCAGTTACAGGCAACGCTTTTTAATCTTATGAAATGTTATGAATTGTACTGAATATCCTTGATTTTATGTGACTCAGTGATATGTTTTTATTTACCATATTTTCATAAATATGTGATCTGCTTTTTGTGTGCTTCTATGGCCTCTCGCCGAATAAAATGTATCTTGACTTGACTTGATATCGCACTTTCATGATTGGAAAGGTTCACATGTCTGCCTTGAGGATTTACTAGAGGTAATAAAGTAGCTGCAGAGTGGTGAGGTATCTGGGCCTGATGGGATTTCAATTAGATTTTATGAAGCTTATGCTTATTTAATAAGCCCACACCTACTTAAGGAGTATGAAGAAGCCATTCTGGAAGGGGAACTTCCAACAATGACATGAAAGGACATGTGATTAGCACTTCTCAAACCAGACAGATCAGAAGAACTCTGTGCATCATGTAGACTACTGTAATTGCTTTTCATTAACAATACGATATTTGCAAAAGTCCGTGTTGGTAGATTAAAAGAAAACCACTTATGTCAGGTCTAGTACTTCCAGACCAGACTGATTTTATAACCAGCCACCCAACATTGTTACATTAAATATTCTCCTAGCAGTGGTACATCATTTAGACCCTCAATTACCGGCATAGTCGCTTCTTCTTGACACTAAAAAAGGATTTGACTCTCTGGAATAGCCATATATGTTTCAGGTATTAACTAAAATGGGCCTGGTTAGGCATTTTATTAAAATTATCTTGTTCCATAGGAACACCTTGGCCAGAGTGTTTATCAATGGGCAGTGGCACCAGACAGTGTTGCCCCCTGTCACCACTCCTATTTGCTATTTCTGTGGAACCCTTGACCTTTGTGTACAGACAGCTGCATGCACATAGAGGAATTTATATAGGTGGCAGGCCATTGGTTGTATACCTTTACATGGACAATGTCCTTCTGTATATACAGAACACAACCGGAAACCTAAATCCAATTGTTCAAGAAACTGACTGATTCAGTGTTATCTCGGGACTAAAAATTAATTGTGCAAACCGAAGTAGCCAGAGGGTCATGTTTTCTTCATTTGGCAAGGACATGTCCATGCATAGCTACGTTTTGGGGGGTAATTGATGACTGCACTGTACAAGATGAGATAAATCCTTGCACTGTCGTTCCTATTATTGGCATTGTCGGGCTTGAGGATTTGTAGCCGTGGCTCTACTTTTGGCAAAGTGTGAAATTGCAGTGTGACGGATGAAAGGTCCAACACCTACACCTAAAAAATGGAAACAAGACTTAAGTTATTGAAGTGATTTGATGGTCCTCTTTAAGGACTGATCCACTCACTCAAGGACCCACTGAGAACATAACCTTTTTTCTTTTTTACAAATTTCTTTATTGGTTTTAGCACAAGGAGAAAAAGAAACAAAAAACCATAATAGTGAAAATCCCGAAGTGCCACTCACAAACGATATCACATCAAACAAAATTAGCAAATGTGAACGGTGGAGTCACAATAGCCTAAAGCAAACATAAGGAGATGATAGACGGAGCGCTGAACCTTTTCAGACACGCCCCGTCACAGATCTGGGTTGAATCTATCATCGTTCTTTAGCTAACTTCGCCACCCCAGTTCATACCACGAAACCGGTCCCAGGATGCTTGTTTCCGGTCCAGGGAAGACCCGGCTTGGCAGTTCGGGCTGGACTGTTCCCAGGAGGAACAGGATCAAGACTGATTTGCACATGGCTGGGTCTGAACTGGGGTGGCGAAGTGAGCTAAAGAACGATGATGGATTCAACCCAGATCTGTGACTGGGAGTGAGTGTCTGAAAAGTTTCCGTGCTCGGTCAGTCATCTCCTTGTGTTTGTCACAATAGTCTAGACATGTCACACCCCCAATCTTAGGTGTGGTAGCATGTCATAATGAAGAAAGCCCCTGCATGGACATGGGTCGGAGCATGGTGTATCATGGCAATAGTCCCTGGGGGTACAACATGATTTGGAAGGACACCCAGGAACGTGTGCGCGCCAGTACAGGCTAAACCACACATGGAGATATAAGAAGATCCTGCAGGCCAGTGCCAGTGGTCACTCCGGGCCAGGACAACAATTCTGGGGTGCCCGTCAGGACCACCAATGAGATCCACACCCCACGGTTTAAGGGGCAATGTTGGTGTGGCTGTATTACCTATGTGGAGTCCTCATAGGGCCATGGTCCCGCTATCTCATGTGCTGGCATGGCTCATTGTATGAGTTGTAGGATGGGACAGAAGGACCTTGGGTAGTGGTCAGGGTTCAGGGTGGACGCGCATACTTTTTTGCCTCTAAGTTTCTGATATAGGTATCCCAGCACCCGTCTCCAGCAATCCCCCCTTCATGTCTACGTGCCACTGCGAGGACATCCAGGTCAGCTTTTGCCCATTTCAGCAATGTGGAGAGCCAACAGTGTGTATCGGGGGCTGTATGAGCCTTCCAGGACATGATGATTTTCCGTTTGTAGAGTATTATGGCTAGGTCAAGGAATCCATGAAAGTACTTATCTCCCTTAGTCTTGGGTCTAAGACCGAGTAGGCATGATTCCAGGATTGGCAGGACCAAGTGCTCCAGCAAAGTGGAAGTAATTCTGTGACTTCTCCCCAGGCCCGCTCCATCAACGGGTGCTCCCAGACCATATGGTCAAAAACCTTCCTCATGTGCTCTACATCTGGGGCATGCAGAGGATGCTGTAGGAAACATGTGCTTGATGCGTTTCGGTGTGAGGTGTGCCTGATGCAAATAGTTAATTTGCGTGTAATAGTAGTGTGGATTACGTGAAACCTCCTTTACATGTTGTAACGCCTGGGTCCAGAGACTGTCTGTGAATTGCATCTCGAGGTCCGCCATTCATCGGTCTTTAGCCCTGTCATACGACTCACAGTGGGAAGAGTGCAACGCCATAATATTTTTCTTTGTGACAGGATTGCGTGCAGTGGTGGTGTAGTGTAGTGATCGCATGCTGTCCGGCATGATATATCAGAAAATGACCTGCCACAATGCCATGCGTGTCCATAATCTCAAAAGGGGGATTAGTGCAGCTACCATGAAAAGGTCACCCATTTGGTCAATCTCTGCCTCTCTCCAAGGCGACATGTTATGGTGTTGTTGGGTCACCTCCTGGAGTGCCAGCAACTGTCAAACTGGGATCAGTGGGGAGTATGGAGGATGGGGCCCGTTGCCTTGCTCGTATGCATGCCAGCACACATGTCCTATCTTTATTTGATGCGTCTCATGTGGTGGGCGAGCCCTGGGGTGCAACAGCCACATATATATGTGTCCACCAAAGGAGCCTGTGAATGGTTGCTCTCTCTGGTCAAGGGGCTGTGCCCAGCCAGCGCATCGGCCACTGCAGCTGAGCTGCTGCATAGTACAACTCATAATTGGGACCACCCTCATGAAGCAGGCACTGGAGTATGAAGAGCACCACCCGTCTCCTGCCTGAGCCCCATATCAGCTCCAGCAGGAGACCATGGAGGTCCAGAATGAATCGCTTGGTGAGGGAAAGTGTTAACGCTGCAAAGAAGTACAGGAGTCATGGCAAGATAAGCATTTTGAAGATTACCCCACAGCCCCGCAGGGACAGCTGCAAGGACAACCATAAGGGAGGGATTTACAGATGTAGTCTGGGGCCCTACCCATGTTAACGTTGCCCTCCACAAGTCCTTGTCCGAGTGATAGATCTATACACCCAAGTACTTCAGCATGTCAAGGTGCTATTCCAGCCCAAACCGTGGCAGGGCCCTCCTGTTATGCTCATGAACTGGAGAGAGGGGGAACAGACAAGACTTAGACCAATGCAATCTGAAGCCTGATACTATTCCAAATTCCTCCAGTGTCTCCATCAGGGCTGGAAGTGTGGCCGTTGCATCATACAGATAGATAGGGTCATCATGTGCTTATAAAGAGATGATATGGTGCTTGTCATGTACTAGGAGACCCCAAAGCTGCACTTGCAAGCTCAGGCAGCAGGCCAGGGGCTCCATGGTCAGGGTACAAATCAACAGGGACATGGGGCAACCCTCACTGGTGCCGCTATGTATGTCAAAGCTGTCAGATATCAACTGTACCATCCTGACTCTTGCTTTCAGGTTCTTATAGAGGGTGCATATCTAATTAAGGTACCCCGGCCCGATGCTGATTTCCTCCAAAGTCGCCAGAAGGTAATCCCACCCCAGTATGTCAAACTCCTTATCTAAGTCAAGCGACACCACCAACTGTTCCCCCGTCTCACTCAAGGCAGGTTTCATCAGATGAAGTAGTCGTCGTATGTTGAGAAAAGAATTGCATTCTGGAATAAACCCACATTGATCTACGTGCACTAGGGTGTTAGCAACAGGGAGCAGCCAATTAGCCAGGGCCTTCCCTAATATCTTATAGTCTACGTTTAATAGGGAGAACGGCCAATTTAAGGGGACTTCGGGGGGGATCCCGGCCTGGTTTTGACACCTCTATCAGCACCTCACGGAGCGAGTCTGGGAGCTGACCCTTCTTTCTTGCTTACTGTGCACTGAAGGTGGCATAATATTCTAGCGTGACTCCATCCGTACCTAGAGTTTTATTTGATGCAATTTGGGTGATAGCCACCCGTATCACATCAATTTGAAGGGGCTCATCCAGTTCAGCTCATTGGAGTGGAATCAATCAGGGTAACGGTAGCCCGTGAAGAAACCCTTTGATCCTGTTAACGGGGGGCTGTCTACATCTGCATACAGGGAGTTGTTATTGTTATTTAATTTTATAAGGCGCACAGCTACCCAGAGGTTTCCCGGCGCCATCAGACACGGGCAGATTGAAGGAAGACTATTGATTGAATAACCAGGTTTTCAGGCTTTTGCGGAAGTGCATATAGATGGCCTCATTCCGAAGAGACGTAGGGAGTGAGTTCCACAAAGAAGGGCCTAGGCAAGAGAAGGATCGGCCGCCCATGCGCGACAGTCTGGTCCTAGGAACTGAAAATTTGGCCTGGGTGGACGAGCGAAGAAGGCGAGGTGGACGATAGGGATGGACTAAGGTGTTTAGATACTGTGGCGCTGTATCAGATTTGATTTTATGCATATAACTCAGGGCTTTGAATTTTATGCGGTTCTCTACCCTGAGCCAGTGTAGGTCACGGAGCGAGCCTGAGATGGAGGCCCTTCTGGGGATCTGACAGAGTAGCATGGCCGCCGCGTTCTGCACTACCTGTAGTTTACGAATAACCTCCTTATTGGCTCCTAAATACAGGATGTTGCCATAGTCCAGCCTAGAAGTAATAAGAGCCTGTACCACAGTTTTTTTTGCGTAGGACCAGGCAACATCCAGAGGATTTTTTTTAGCCACTTAAGGATGGTGAAACAGGTTGAGGTGACTTTGACTGCTTGCTGCTTCATTGACAGCTGGTCGTCAATGATAATGCCTAGATTGCGAACCTGTTGTACAGGTTGTGGGAGAGCACCCATTTGCGGAGGCCAGTGCTGGGAGTGATAGTACTTTGCAAAAGCGGCATTAATGGCCACTTGTGTATTAACCACCATGCCACCCCCCAACTTGATTGCTCCTACTGATGGGTGTGCCTGGTACTCTTTAACGAGCTATGCCAATAGCCTGCCCGAGCAATCCCCTCTGCATGGAGAAGGGCAAGGCAGTGACTATAGTCATGTTTCCCCTACGGCGCCTCTAGATCCCTGTGACTCTTTCTCAGCTGCTTGTGTCTTTCCGTCCCATCGGCCCACCATGACACCTCGGTCTCAAGTAGTCTCAACTCCCGCTCCATGTCCAGAAGCTTTGTGTGCAGGGCCTTACGTACCCCCTGACATAGTGGCAATGCATTGCCCTCTGATGACCACCTTGTGGAAATCCTACTTCAGCGCCCTGGAGGGGGTGGTGCCTGTGTTAAGTTCGAAATATTGAGTAATTTGTATTGAAAGGGCCTCCCTGAAGGGGGGTTCTAAAGTGCCTTGGTCTGGAACCTCCAGGGCTGTAATGTCAATCAGCAGTGCGAGCAGAGATCTCGAGAGCGGTGCAAAGCACGGCAAGGACTCCGTGCACCAGAGTTATGCTGCGTGCCCAATGGTTGCATTACACAGCAGAGAAGATCGTCAGCTCTGATAGTTGTACAGATTGGCAGGTCATGAGCAACTCAGGCACACTTCAAAGATCAAGCCACTGGGTTGGCATCACTTGACAGGGTGGACCGAGTTGCAGAGTCCAGGCGCTACATATCGAACACAGCTCTTGTTAGCCACTCTGAGGTCCTGAAAGCTGGTTGTGATTCAGCCCTGATCACACATGCAAAAGAGCAACAGTTGCATGCGAGTCAGCACATGCAGAACAATGTCAGGCCTTCAGCGCCGCAGTCACAGCAGATCT